>CM028138.1:581940000-583140000 GCA_016271365.2 Neoceratodus forsteri
ATTTAACTAAGCTGACACAGGAAAGAAGCTGGATGCCATGGAGAAAACTGCTTTCTGTGAGCTGCAACTTCCAGACTAGAACTTCAGCTTAAAAATGCTCGCAGAAACTAGCAATCCCGGTTCTGACCACAGAATCCAGAATTGCTTGAGCGTTTCGTTTTGTTGTGGTAGCGATGAGACGTGGTCAAGAGGGGTTAACAACCTCTTGACGTCGATACCATAACAAAGTTGTAAACTGATTGAATTCAGTTGATAATAAGCTCCCTGTACGTTATCATATATTTACAGTGTATCACATTTAACTAGACTCAACATAGAGCATGAGTAAAATCAGTAGGTAAGGAAAGGATCAAGCAGAAAGGTGGATTCAGCCCGTAAGGCATCTTCAGATAGCACATCGTGCTAGGGTAGGAGCAAGGAGGAGAGATAGCAGCCCTACAAGCATTGTCAAGGATCCATGGCATTACAGCGTGCCTGTTAAGGAATTATACTTTATAGCATTTCTTGGTAGCCCAGTACCAGATTAATATCTGATTGCGGAGTCTATGGAGTGTGTGAGTTCTAGGAATCATCTTTAGCAATTACAGCTGTTATTGGTGGCCAGGTGGATTCATAGGCCTTTCTTGAAGGTGCCTATTCTGCTAATGCTAGCTAGGTCTTTGGGGAGTTTAAGCCATTTAGGACCTCTGTAGGCTATGGATCTTTGCGCGAGCGAAGTGCATCTGAATGGGACAGAGCTGGTTTCCCTATCTTTGGATCTTGTGCACTGCACGGAGTTGGTAGAAGAGAAGAGTTTTTGTAGCCCAACTGCAGTTTGTCCGAGCAGATTCTTTTTCTCAGGATACAAGTTTATTTAACCCAGCTCTGTAAGGGAAGCCATTCCGTAAGATAGAGATTACAGGTGTGGGTTGCCCTACCCACCCCAAAGGCCAGCCTGCAAGCTTTATTTAGGATGGTTTGGATCCTTTTAAGTGCCGTGTCCATGGTGGCACTGTAAATAAGGAGCCCATGATCAGTTACTGAAAGGATTGAGCTATTGATGGCCAGCTTCAGTGTGGTGGAAGTTAAGGCATTTCTATGGTGGTAGAGAATGCTGAGATTAGCATTGGTTCTTCTAACTACGTGTTCAATATGTTGTGAGAATGAGAAGGTGTTGTCCAGGTGTAGGCCCAAGTATTTGAAAGTGCTGGCTTGTTCCACTTGCACTCCCTTGCTAGTAATGTTTAGGGGGCCTACTCGGTGTTTGGTTTGTATTGAGGTGAGCAGCATAACCTTAGTTTTCTTGTAATTTAAAGAGTTTGTTTTGCTGGAACCAGTGTTCCAGTTTGTTGATGCTATTTTGGAGCTCACCTATAAGCTGGTCCACCTGCTAGCTGGTGGCAAAGATGACAGTATAATTTGTGTACAGCAGTACTTTTGATGGGCACCTGAGTGGCAGTGAATTAATGAAGAGGTTGAAGAGGAGCAGACCGAAAATGGAATCTTGGGTTACTCCGAGGGTGACTGGTCTTGGGCTGGAGAGAGTCCTATTTATTTTTATGCTTTTGTGTTCTAAGCTCCAGATAGCTGTTGAACCACAGTACTGCTTTAGCAGAGAGGCTCAGGGACTGAAGTTTGATTAGCAGTATTTGGTGATTAACCGTGTCAAACACTTTGGTGAGGTCAATAAATATTGACCCCACTAGCTTGCGAATCTCCTCAAAAGTGCAGCTAGTGTATTCAGTAAGGGCGGTTATGGTGCCGTGAGCTCTGCAGAAACCATGCTGTTCCTGGCACTGCTTTTTGTACTTGTTGAGGTAGTCCGTAAGTTGGTCAGCTACTATATGCTCTAGTGCTTTTAACAGCAAGGACAAGATAGAAATGGGACAGTAGTTAGAGTGGTATGCGTGGTCTACAGTCTTGTGGACTGGGGTGACATGTGAGATTTTCCAGGTACTGGGGAAGATTGATGTAGTGAGTGACAGGTTGAAAATGTTGGATATGGGCCAGATGTTCTCATTCAGAGTGAGTGCTATGATTTTTATATCCACAGAGTCGCTACCCACACTTGTTTTACCTAGTGCCCACTCAATGTATTTTTTGGTGTCGGCGACAGAGACCCACCTGAAATAAAATTTTGGTGCAGTTGGATCCGGTTGCTGAGGGAGGTCCTGTGTCTCCTGCATGAGCGGCTCAGTATGATCTAGGTACTCAGGTAGTAGGACCTAGGTCAGGTCCGTGAATGCTGTATGGAAGATATATGCAATCTCTTTGAGGTCCTGAGTCATACCCATATCAGTGGTGTTCAGGTCAGGAGCCACTTTGGCCTCCTTCCCAAGAAGGCTGTTTAAAGTTCCCCGAAACTGTTTCTCTTTACCCCAGGAAGAGCCTTGTAACAAATATAGGGATTTTCATCAAAGTTCAACAAAGTCTCTGAGCTATCCCTTGCATTTCCCTGTTGCGTTGCACAAATCGCAACGTGCAAGACCTTGTCTGATTCTTATTCTTGATCTAAAAGGGATTTTGAAAGAAAAAAAAAAAGGTGCTTACAGTAGATTATAGTTCTGCTTTCAGCTCCACTGGGTGTTCCGATTGCAGAGCAACACACGGCCAGCCCCAGCAGGGACACAACTTAAAACCCAGATGGGTTATTTAATTTTAAATGGAAGTATTTAACTTTTAAACAAAGTTTTAACACTTGCAGGGTTCAGCTGCTGTCTTGGGCTCCTTCCTCCACTTGCTCTTACGAAGATGGTTCCACTGCTCCCACAAAGCAGAGCAGAGCCAGCTCCTGTGTCTGGCCATGCCCACCTTTGAAATTTCTGATCAGTCACTGCAGCAGGGAGGTGATTTTCCATGCATATGCAACAGTGCAGCACATGTTTGAGCCTGAGGTCCTCCACAATCCATTTGCTGTACATGTGGCTTACACATTTGCTGGGCCCGATTCCTAGTACACTTCTCCTCCAGCATGAGTAAGGCAACTGAAAGGTGCAAATTGCAGCATTCACATGTGCCATTTCGACTTAACACACAATGCAGTTTGAATTGCAGTAACTTTTGTGTTCTTCACCCTGATGACTCCACAGTATGACTTATGAAGAAAGGCTTATAGATTTAAACCTGTAACCCTTGGAGCTCAGGTGTACTAGGGGAGAACTTTTGCAAATGTTTAAAATATCAAGAGACTTATGACCTCCTTGGTTTTTAAGTTCATGTTTTGTTAATGTAATTCCTCTAATTCTGGGTATCATTATATCACCATACAGGCTATTCTAGTATCTAAGTCATGAACCTTGCTGTAAATTGTTTTGTTCTCTGTACGAATCATGTATTTGTTTGGAAATGACTCAATAAACAAACGGCAAAAAAAAAAAAAAATATCAGGAGACAGCCAACTTCTTGCTGACCTGGGATTGGTAGAAAATAATAGGGTTCTTTCACTTAGAAGTCATAATCGTCAGCTAATGTTAACCTTCCCAAAAACTGACACTAGAAGATATTTCTACACATGAAGGATTGTATCGCTATGGAACTCCTTGCTAAGAGAAATAGTGGAAGCAGATACTTTTAGTAATTTTAAATCTAAACTAGACAAGTACTTACTAAACCCTACAGGCACATATTGACCCACTTGAGGGAGATGTACCATGATTGGTACATTTGGCCTTTTGTGCATCTATCGTTACTTAGTATGATGACCACTTTTGTGCTCCCAATACGCAAGACACCTCGGGATCCCTGATGAGCCTCCAGTGTAAGCCCTCCTCCAAGATCATGGGATAACATGATGACAACAGTTTGTTTTCAGGGAGGGGACCCATACAAACCAGTTACTTGACCTTCCAGATCTGAGGTGACCTCCCTTAGCTTGGACACTCTTCAGACAAGTGCAAGGTTGCAAAACAAGGGGGTTAGCAGCAACAGTAACTCCAATAGGAATTAAATATCCAAGCAACAGGATAAACTTCAAAACAGGATCCGTTTCATTAACTAGAAATTCAAGAGCATTACTACTTTTTCCAATAGGGTGGGCTGCAAGCTTTCACTGTCTCTAAACACTCGGTGTCCATATGCAGTCTCTGAATCCCAGGCACTGAGGGGGTGACTGTGAAGGCATTGTTCATTTGCACATTTCTTTCCTCCCAATGGCATGGTTGTGCCAACAACCCAGGGGGGGCACACAGGTATAGCTTGGCCATTAATCTTCATAGGCTGAAACATGTTTTCTCTCTTATTGGCAACAAAGCCAGGACAGCATACGGCTACTAGGGCCCTTGTAGCATGGACACACGATATGAATCCAATAATCAGGACACATTGTCCTATTATACTTTAACAGAGGCACAGGTTACTTTTTATCTATTCTGAGAATCAGGCCTGACCCTGTACAGTCCTCCTCCTGCAGAAATGTATTTTGGCCGATCTCTATTCTTTCCCCCTCTCTCTAAAGCCCTGGAAAAATATAGTGGCAGACCAATTATCTGAATATCTTGCCTCCCACAATCTACTATCTGACCTACTCCCAAGGTATTGTACTTATCTCTGAGGACTTTGAAGAACAAAGGAAACATATAGACAAAAGGATTTTACACATTGCATATGCCCAGGCCACAGTTTATCACCTTTCAGGAACTTTAACATATTATGTGATCCTGGATCTCAACAGTACTATAGTACTTCTCTTAAACCCTCTGGCACCAAACCCTCCCAGTCTTTTTTTTTTTTCATTTTTCTCTGTACTTGGCCATAGTGCTTAGCTATCCACCTTGGCCCACTAAAATCCGTGCCCCACCACCCCTCCTGTTGCTCGCCACCCCCGACTGCCTAGCCCACACTACTTCTCGGCTCTCCTGCCTTGCTAAAAATGCTTTGGCTTAGTCCCACCACCTGTTCCTGCTCACCCTCACCCTCCTTTTCCTTTATGCCAACTCCCCTCCGCCTCACCCTACCCCTCCACCTACTCTCACCGCTCTATACTACTACACCGAAACATTGTACCATGGCTTTTACTCTGGAAGTCTTAACAAACATCACCCAATTAATACCTGGGTGCAAAGAGCCATATTTCCTAATTGGAAACTGCCACATCATTATAACTCACTAACGATCACCCTCTACTGGGACTCCAGAAGACAATCCAAGCATCTTAAAAAGTACAAGCAGAAACTCACTCCAACCTATTATGAACTACAGATGGCATCGCTGAAACTCCTGCTCCTCCTACTTTTAATATCTGGTGGGATACCCAAACCCTGGTCCTGTTGCACTGAAGCCGACAAAAACAGGGAAAGTTGGTAGTGGTCTCTCATTATCACTCTAAATATCTGCAGCCTCCTTCCCAAATTGGCATCTCTTCAAACTCTCGCTGGACAAAAAACCCTGATAACTAGCCATTGTGGAAACCTGGCTATCTCCAGCAACCGGATCATGCGGTCTCGCTTGAAAGGCTACAATCTTTTCAGACTCGACCCGGCAAGCAAGAAAGGTGGGGCTGTGCTATCTACATAAAGGACAACCTCTCTGTCCAGCGCAGCTTCACACCCCCCAAATCACGCAGATGCAACTCCTCCCTATCAAACTGCTTCTTGGTGCACAAAACAAAGTTCTCACAGTGGCCGAGTCTATATCCTCCAAAGACCACCGTGCCAGTATTAAGTCTGTACTTGATTTTGTTAGTCTGCAGCCCTCTGAAAATAGAGCTCCTCCTCGGAGTTTCAACATAAACTGGCTCGCCTCTGACACTGGCTCTTACAAAGATGACATCCTAGCAGCAAACCTGACTCAGATGGTAACCTCCCCACCCAGAAAAATTACAAAACTGGTACAAGCACCCTTATTGACTGGGTTCTCACAAATCACCCTGACCGGATAAAAAACATTAAAGTCCTCCCTGACTCCCTCAGTGACCACTCCCCAGTGTCCTGTACCTGGTCTAATAAATTTCTCAAGCCACCCCCAAAGTTATAACAAGCAGAGTATTGCCTTATGGGAATCTTATCAAGTTGAAACCCATCTCCTACAACAGGACTGGACGCCAATCCTTGAATCAACTGATATTAATACACACTAGAATACTTCATTAAATCTTTCAACTCTGCATCGACTTATACGCCAGTAAAAAGCGTAAAATCAAAGCTATCAAATCCATGGATTACTGCCAAACTACTTGCCGAGCTCAAGGTTGGGACCACCTCTGGGCAGTTGCCAGAGACACAGGCTCACCTCATGATACCCTAAAATACAAGCAGGCAGAAATAGATGTACCTCACAAATTAGGCAAATGAAAGCGCCTATTTCAAAAATGCCCTTGAATCCACCTGGGGTGATGGAAGAGCTTTTGGGACAACATCGAAACATAATGGGTAAACAATCAAAATCGTCACCTACCATTATGAAAGTTGATGGATCCACCACTCTTGACCCAAAGTCTATTGCAGATGCGCTTAATAAGACATTCACAGACCTTGTAGGGGTCCTCCCCAAGATTTCTTCTCGGACTTACTTGTGCCTAGCCTAGTATCACAAAACACCCCTTGTGACAAACCACAATTTTACTTCAAGAAAATCAAAGTGCACGAAGCACACAAGTACATAAAAAGGCCTGCTCCAAATCCAGAACAAGTAGTGACACGCTAGATCTAAAAATCCTGTCTCTCACCCTGGATGAAGTAATTCACCCCTTGCAAAATTCTTAATCTGTCACTTTGCCAAAGTCAATTTCCCAACAAATGGAAATCTGCCATAGTTATGCCAGTGCACAAAGGGGGGGACAAAACCTCAACAGGAAACTATCGACCAATATCAATACTCCCTCCCCTCTCCAAAGCACTTGAACAAATAGTGGCAGACCAACTCTCTGATTACCAGGACAAATACAATCTACTCTGTAATCAACAGCACGGCTTTAGGAAAGGACATAGTACAACAACAGCCTTACTTGATTTCTCTGGAGAAGTCCACTCAGCCCTGGACAAAGGGTGCCAAACAGGTGCAGTCTTTATCCGATCTTACAAAAGCTTTGACACAGTCCATCATGGCCTACTTACCTCCCTACTTTCTAGCCTAGAGCCTGGCGAAGGTCCCTGTGCTTAGGTAAAAGTTATCTGTCCAATCGGTCACAGGCTGTAAAATCTCTAATGAACTCTCCGACTTCAAACCAGTTCTCTCGGGTGTACCACAGGATCAATTCTTGGACCGCTCCTCTTTAGCCTGTTCCTTAACTCCCTCCCAGATATCTGCCAGGAGAAAATAATCTTATACGCTGATGATGCTGCAATTCTCTCTTCCACAAGGATCCAAACTCCCTACGAAAAGCCTCAACTTGCTTTCTCTAGTGTTGAAAGGTGGTTCCTGGATAGTAAACTTGTGCTAAACCACAATAAAACAAAAGCCATGCTCTTCTCCAATCACCAAAACAAAAATAAGCATACTCACTCACCATACAAACCTCTGCGGAATTACACTGGACCAAGTAAATACTTTCAAATACCTTGGCATCACTTTTGACCAAGGGCTCACCTTTGCAACCCACATTGACAACACTGCGAAAACAGTGAACCAGCCTTGGAATACTATTCCGTAACCGTCAATTTCTAAATCAAGCGGCATTGAGAATAGCTATACAGACTTCCATAATCTCAATCATTGACTATGGCCTTATTATTTATGGCTCCGCTACCTCCACTGCTCTAAGGCGTATCTCAATCACTCTAAATAAGGCCTGCTGGCTCCTCACAGGGGCTCAAAGACTGACTCACACGTGTGATCTGTACTATGAATCAGGCTGGTTGAACCTATCAAATCGTCTTATTTATCTCACCTGCACAATGGCAAAAAAATCTGTCTTGGGACTGACTCCATTATGTATTCAAAACCTACTCCGACTGAATCCTGGCTCACGACCCTCCACCAGATGTGAGCGCCAACCTTTCCTGGTTCGAGATGCGCGACTGCACAGGGACAAAGATCTTTACATACAGGGCCCGACATGGTTCAATGCGCTTAGTCCACCTACTCTATCCTCAACCTCGCTTGAAGCTTTCAAATCCATGCTCTATGCCCAGCTCACCACCACTAGCAACTGTGATTGCGCTAGATAAAGACTACTACTCCTCATGTCCATCCTCACATCTGAGGCCTCTTCCTCCCTGACTAATGAACCCTCTGGTACCTCTACTACTTCCTGTCTCCCACCCAAACTCACTCCCCCCCTTTTTTCCTGTCCCCTCTCACTTACTCTCCCGCTCACCACCTTTCCCTCCTCTCTAGCCTCCTTTTGGCGCCTAATGATCACCCTCTCCCTGGAAGTTTCCTTAACCTCGAAATTGTCTACTCGCTTGAACCTGTTATAGCTTGTTTTTCTATGAAACTTAAAAACGTTACTGCCTTAAACTGTTAATAGCAAATTTATGATGCAACTTTCCTGTCTGGTTTTACCTGTAATGTGTATCGTGCTTTGTTAAATGTTCTTTGTAACGTGGAACCTTTGTAAAAGAGCCCTGGCTCAAAGGTATTAATTCCTAGACTAATAAACTAAACTAAACTAAACTATGCAGAAAGCAGCATGGCCTCCGTCCAGGTCATAGTACAACCACTGCTCTCATGGAGTTTTCAAACTACCTTCACGAAACCCTTGACAAAGGCCACCTTGCAGGGGCTGTCTACATTGACATCTCCAAGGCCTTTGATACGGTCTGTCACCCACTCCTACTTGACACTCTCTTTCAACTAGGCTTTTCCCAAGGCCCGCTGGACTGGTTCTCTAGCTATCTCTCTTCAAGGTCCCAGTGTGTCAAAATAAACAACACCCTCTCCAGTTCCCACCCTCTTCACTCTGGGGTCCCGCAGGGCTCCATCTTGGGCCCTCTTCTTTTTAGTCTCTATGCAAATGCCCTACCCAACTCCTGCTACAGCAAGGTCCTGCTATATGCAGATGACGCTGTTCTCCTCTTCTCTCCTCCCAACCTGACCTATCCTCACTTCAGGACTCCCTCCAGCACTCTTTCAGCCAAATTGGAAACTGGTTCAACAACCACAGGCTGGTCATTAACATAAAAAAACAAAAGCCATGTTGTTTGCCCACCATTAAAATAAGGCAAAAAGCTCGCCCTTCCATATACTATCCAGCTCACTCCACCCACTAGAACAAGTTAGCAGCTACAAATACCTGGGCATTACCTTTGATTCTGCCCTCACCTTTCACTCACATATCAATCTGTTCACCTCAGCAACTAACATGCGCATAGGTCTTCTCTACCATCATAAGGACTGCCTTCCACCGGATGCCCTCAGATTGACTGTCACCTCCTCTGTCCTGTCACTTGTAGACTATGGCCTCCCTGTCTATGCTGCTGCTGATACCATCGCCCTCAGGAGAATCCTGCTATCCCTAAATAAGGCCTGCAGGCTCCTCACTGGTGCAGATAAGTGGACTCATGCATGAACTCTTTATTCCCTGGACAACATACTCAATCTAGAAGAGAGGTCACAATATCAGATCTGCCTCCTGGCTGAAAAAGATACTTCTTGGTCTCTCCCCCCCAAGGGTGTCTGCCTCCCTCCACCCTACTTCCACCACTGCCTCTACTCGTAGCTCCACTAAGGCCACTGTCAGAGTCCTGAAGGTATGGACGTTACTCGCCCAGAGATCCTTTTGTTACAGGGCACCACACTGGTTCAACGCCATCCCCTCCTCGATCTCCTCACTCACTAAAATAGGTCCTTTTAAGGCAGCTCTCAAGAGCCTCATTTTCTCCACCCGCAGCTGCAAATGCACTCAACAGGCGGGTTCCTAGCCCAAAGGTGCCCCTCTCTGGGTCCTTAACTAGACTCAAGACGACAAATACCTTATCTCAGGCCGCTCCTCTGAATTATGGTATTTGTCTTTGGAACCTAGCTATCAAACTGTTTAGACCTCTGTACTGCTGTTGTAAACTGTAATTTTAACTGGCACTGGATTGCTCTGTACCCTATGTTGTCTTGTACTGCCACCTGCAAATATATGGATATTGTTGCTGTTCTCTGTTTAGTATGTACCAAAACTTCTGTAACCTCCTGTTATCTTATTGCACCTTTGTTTCTGTCTATATGTTGAATCTGTTGGAAGTGACGTGGAGCCTTTGGAAACGAGTCCTTGACTCAAAGGGTTGTAATTCCAATATGTATAATAAATAAATAAATTTCACTCCTTAGAGGTACCCATGGAATTGATTGACCAAGGCTTCCCCTAAATCCGGTACCTGTCCTTCACTATCTGCTGCCTGACCATAAGGCATTCAAGTAGGGGCTCCAGGCCCTTAGATACACTGTTGCTCCACAAGCACACTTGGTGGATTAAATACTGGTGCACATGGAGACTGTTTCCCCATGAAATGTACACTGCTATGAGGTATACGCTCCCTGTGGGTCCAAGGATGCCACCAGTGATGTCTCTTACTCTTCCCCAAGCACTGACCCCCATGGGAAGAGTCCATATCCACATTGGAACTTCTATAGGCTTTGTCCCCTAATCAGGGGATCAAAATTGAGGGTAAGGAGAGGCATCCCCCCATGGGGGTCGAAGGCTGCCACAGGTTCCATCTCTTACCCTCCCCTGAGACTTGTCCCTATGGGCATAGGGTCCCAAACGAAATTATTTCTGCAAGGGCATACTTGTAACCCTTCTGACTAGTGAAGGGAGGAAGGACACTGCAGAGTGCCTTACACAGTCCTGCTAGAAAAGAGTTTAATATCACCTCCATTTCTTTATCTGCAAATTGCTGTTATTCTTCAGATGTCTCCTTCTCTTCCTTCAACCTGTGAATTATTACATTCAGTTGGAAAATCCCCCCTCTGGGGAATCGGGGATCCTTGCCAAAAAAGCAGCTGCCACAATAACAGCAGGATGTTGTTGGGCCTTCCAACAGAAACAGAGGTGCAGCAAAGGGAGCAGACATCTATGCCAGGCAGTATACCTTCTGAGACAGAAGCAACTTCCTGCGGCTGCCCCAGCAACAGGCAGCTGACTCTTCTCCTCAGAGAACTGGAGCAGCAGCTGCCCCAGCCCACTGAAACTGCTAGAGAAATTCTAAACTGGCCTTGTCCTAAACCAGTTTTATAGACCTACATAAGGAGCAAAACTCCTTATAGGGATTACATTTTAAAAAAAACATGATCTAATTCCACTCTGCAATGTCCAGTGTCTTCTTGGGCAACTCCAGATTCTACATCTAAATGTCCACCCCCAAAATGTACTTTAGATGCTGAACATTTACTCTCATCAGTTTAGAAATGTTATGGCCCAGGACCATTGGTGATTTCACAGCTTGGAGAGTCATCTGTCTCTGTTTTGGTGTGTGGCTTTGTCATCTGAGTGGTAACTTCATTTTTTGACACTTTGCTCTGTCTTTTTTTTAGCACCTACAGTTCCTTTGGATGTGACCTCTATGCTGCTTGCTTCCTCTTCTCAGCTGATGGTGAAGTGGAAACCACCCACACATCGGAATGGGAACATCACCTACTATCTGGTACGCTGGCAGAAGCAGCAGGAAGACTCTGAACTTTACCTTAGTGACTATTGCCAGAAAAGTGAGTCCAAACATATATAAATATCTGTATATAATAGTTTATAAAATGGTAAGAAACATCCTACTCTACCATTGTACCGTGTCAGTACCATGCAAGAAAGACAGCATGGTATTAACCACATTGTGTAGAAAGTGCATGGATTTACAGCGATAGAGGTATAACAGCGGTAGAGAATTACCGCTGCCCCTGTCGCTGTACGCTTTTCTCTTAAGGGATTAAGTTACCGTGTGCTGGGTGCTTGGTTGAACCGCTCCTCTGGTGGAATGGCTAAGGCACCAGCACACAGTGGAACGGGAGACCTGGGATTGTGGTTTGGTTCCCCTTGGATCTCCCCATGCTGCAATTTTTTGCGGCATTTTTTTTTTTTTTAAACAAAGTTCCCCTTCGAGTTTCTACCATCCCCAAGTCCCCCAGAGTTTAGCTAAATTCCCGGGGGTGGGGTCGAGGGCAAACCCCCAGCAAAAAAACAAGGAAGCCCATGTATTCTAAGGTCATTTGCTGTTTCTGTTGTCATTGTTGTTTTACCCGATGTTATTTCAGCGCACGCCCTTATGCTTGCGGCATCCATTGCCGCGTGGTTTTTGTTCGTAGTGAGATGACCCCGTGCCCTCTACCACTGGTGCAAACATGTCATATGATCATGCATTATTTCCACAACTACCACACAGCTGCACTTCTCATGCTGTTTTCACCTATATACTAAATTTGTTGCTCATTTCATTAGTGTGATAACACACTTCAGGGTGTACAATCACTGTCTGATATGTGAACTTCATGGCTGGTTAAAGGCACTTATTTTGCCTCTTGTTTCACGGCACATCCGAGGTGTGTGCATATCAGAGCACAACTACACACCATGTTGTGTTTTATCACTTACATATATTTATTTCTATAGAATAATAAATAGGGGACTGTGTATATGAGGCTATAATACTATTGAGAGATTCTGGTGCCATGTGAGCCTCAAGAGGTTTCAACATGCCACCAGAACCTCTCAATGGTATTTTTTAGCCAAGCAGTGCACTGTGCACCATTTATTATTTTTGTTATATATGAATTCAGTTTTCGCTTTAACAAAAAAGTAGGCCAGCCCATCGGTGCAGTGGTTGAGTTCCACTTGTGACACCAGTGACCGCGTTGAGAGCGAGCTTCGGGGCACTGGAGGCCAGCTGGGAGGCAGCTTGGGCGTCCCACAACTGCTCGTTGTCTCCAGGGAGGGTAGGGGTCGCGACCTGGTGCTGAAGCGATCACTGGAGGAGGCTGGTGGTAGAGCAGCACATTGGGGTCATTAGAGGTGGTGCATGACAGACGTCGGCTCTCGCCTTGACGTCCGGACATCACGCACCTCAAGAAAAGCCAGGAAAATCGCTCACTGGCCTCCGGATGATGGCTCTCTGTTCCTGAGGGCCTCCAGTGCCTTCCCGGCACCTTCTGTTCCCCAGCAGCATCCCCGGGCCCTAGAAGTGTGCGCTGGGGCTCTCCTCCCCAGTGCCTTCCCCCTTGGAGGAGGGACCCGCCCGGTGAAGGGATACACTGGGATATCCCGGGGGTCGGCTGCGATCTGGGGAATCAGAGGCAAGGACAGAAGAGTTTCAGGGGGAACTTGGCAAGAGCCCGAAGGAGTGGAGGACCAGCGAGCATGGGGTGGAAAAATAGATCATTCAAAAAAAAAAAAAAGTAATATCAGTGCTGGAAAGTTGCAGTAATCTCATCAGCAGCCAGTTGGTTTTTACTTTACATGACAGTAACATTAAAATCTTAGTCACACTCACTATGAGGAATACAGCAGCAGAAGGGAAAGGAAGTTTCTTGTAATATTGTCAGGACAACTCACTACGATTGTATTACGAGATCTCGTAATATTATGGTTAGAGCTGCAACTGTAGTATTACAAGACTTTAACAATGGTATTATGACGTTTTTTTTCTAGTGGGTTTTTGATAGCATTAGGACACATCCATATATCACATTTATATACAGTAATAAGCACAATAACCATGTTTTCTTTTAGTGCCCACACTTAAAGGAGATAAAAATGACAAGATAGTAAGTGATATATTTGCAATAATAACAAGATATTTTTATAGTTTGTTGTTAGTGTTGTCATAATTGGTATCTTGAAGGATAGGTACAGCACAATGGAGTAGTGAACCAGTTGGAGAGTTTTCACAATGCTGATGACATCACAGTAGCCCTATGCATCACTGACATAGATACAATCAAAGAGAAATTGTAAATCTTCAAACATCCAATTTAAGAGTTATAACTAGCCAACTAATGTTGTATAAATCAAATGCACAATGTCCCAACTCAAGTAATTATTTCTTTGTAATTGTTGACCAGGAAAAGTACACTAAGCTGTGACAGATTGTTTCCAGGTGAATCCTGGGGGGTGGGTTTCATGAACGTGTTTTTATTGACTGTTGGCCATGACATCAGGGAAAGGCCCCTACGCTGATGATATCTGCATAATTCTTGAGAATCAAACCTCTGGCATAACAACACAGAAGATATTGACAGAATACTCTTGAGTATTTGGGTCTAGGATAAACTACGGTTAAAGTAGTGCAATGCCAATTTTTTCTTCTGAACTGAAACACATAGTGATGGAGACTGCGAGAATCATTATTAGAAATGACCCTCTCAAGGTTCTAGGAATAACTTTTCATTGCACAAACACTGCTTTGTCAAACTGGACAGAATGTATACAGATTGCAGAGCAGAAGTTGAGAATATGAAAATATAGAAACCTAGCCAAAAAAAAAAAAAGGATCCGTTTAGTAAAGACTCTGTTACTGCCTTGTTTCACTTACTTAAACTGTATATTCCCACGTCCTACAGAATTTTAAACCAAATTATCTCGCTTATTTTTGCAAGGCCTATGGGGCTCCAGGCTTAATTCAAATTAAGAGGAAAACTACATACAGAACCATAAATAAGGGTGGTGTCTACATGATCAACATCTTAGTTTTTTTCTCACAGTACATTTTTGTCTTATAATTGCACTCCTGTCCTAAAAAGTTTAGATAAACCCTGTGTCCCTCTAACAGAGGACTCGATGGTCTCCATATTTCAGGATTGTATAGCACAGAATGTCATTTGAACTAGAAAAGAATACAGTCATAAATGGCCTAGTTTTTTGAGACCTACAGTTCTTAAACTTTAGAAATGCCATTTCTAAGTAGACGTTAGGGCCCCCATATTCAAAGCAGTTGCGCAGTGCAACCCGGTGGCACAGGGGTGATCATACGCAACCCCAATAATGCGTGGTAGCGATGATATTCAGAAAGGGGGGATACACCAGCTGCAAATGAATGGGCCAGGGTGCAACAGAAATTTAGGCCGTGAGACTGGAGGGGGCATTCCCATGAATAAGCTGCGCAGTGGCATATCCAGAGGGAATGCGTCCCTCACTGGCCAGAGATGTGTGGCCAAAATATATGCCACGAAAAGCTGGCCTAAGTCAGCCGACCACCCAGAGGTGGGCCATGGAAGTGCACATAGGTGCACTGCAGCCAGCCAGCCCTGGTAATGTAGTGGCACCCCTTCCCACATCCCCGTGCATACAGGAGTGCCCAACCTAACCCATCACCATATAGTAGAGACCCCCCACCCAGCCCTGCTCCCCGTCGGATGTGCAAGAACCCTCCTCATGCCTGATTCCTGTATGCAACATGTGCATCCCTGACCACAATGCAAGGCCCCCCCACATGCCCGATCTTTGGGCGCAGTAGCACAAAGCCTGATCCCAGTACTGCTGTGCAGATGTACCCCCACCCAGGTCAGCACCCCGATCGCAACTGCAATGCCCACCGCATGCTGTGCCAATATGTAGTGGCCCCCTATCCCCCCCTTCCTGTCAGGACTGGACACCTCGACCCTGTTCCCTGCCAGCCCAGCCGGATCACTCCATTGCTATTTCATACCAACAGACCCTGGTGGTATAGTGGTGACCCCCACCTGTTTTCTGAATCCCGGGCACTCCATGTAGTACAATAATGGGCAACCCTGGTGGTCTTGTGGATCCCCCACCCTTGAAATACAGTACCTTCCACCTGATCCCCACCGGTGACTGGCACAGCCCTTCTCACCTGTCCATGGCCAGCCACTGACTGAATAGCACAGGAGCACGTACTGTACATAGTATGCTCTCATAGGTCGATCAGTGGGAGCATACTATTTACAATGTGCACATCCATGCTGTTCAGTTGGTGGCTGGCCATGGACAGGTGTGGACTGCTGTGCCAGTTCCTAGCAGGGGTCAGGTGGAGGGTATTGTATTTCTGGGTGGGGGTCCACTAAACAATCAGGGGTGTTGGTAGTGGGTCACCGACATAGAGCAGTTGATAGGGAGAAGGGCAGGGGTAAATGGAGAAAAAGACAAAGGCAGTAAAGACAGGGATGGGGCAAAAAGAAATAAAGCCATAAAAAAATGGAGGGTAATGAGTACCAATGCCCATAGTCTAGGTAAAAAGCTCCCCGAAATGGTGGCCTTGATGGAAGAGGGATGCCTGGATATCATAGCAGTCACAGAAACATGGTACACAGAGAACCATGACTGGGATGTCAGCATGCCAGGGTACACAATCTACAGGAGGGACAGGGAGGGAAGAAGAGGAGGAGGAGGAGTAACTTTCTATGTAAGGGAAGGGATGAAAGCAACAGAACTAAAGGGTAAACAGGGAGGAGAGGAGGCACTGTGGGGCACCTGGGAGACTGGAAATGGCACCACAGTCTGCACAGGGGTTGTATACAGACCCCCATCTCAGGGGGAGGAAATGGACAAGGAAATTATGGAAGGCATGCTTGGGATGGCAGAGAAAGGGGAGATATTGCTGATGGGGACCTGAATATGCCAGACGCTAACTGGAGCATCTTTGCTGCAGCCACATCCAAGAGCAGGGCCATTCTTGATGCCCTACAGGGGGCATGCCTCAGACAGATAGTTTTGGAACCCACTTGGGAGGGAGCAGTCTTGGACCTGGTACTCTCAAATGGGGATGGAGAGAGGATCTCCGATCTTGAAGTGGGTAGCCATCTGGGAACAAGTGACCACCAAATAGTGAGGTTCATGATAAACTTAGCTATAGAGTCAAGCCATACAAAAGTGAAGGTACTGGACTTCAGGAGGGCTGATTTTGTCAAAATGGGACAGTGCCTCAGAAAAGCACTAGCAAACAGGCAAGAAAGTGGGATGGAGCAACAATGGGGAAACATCAAAACCACCATCACAGAGGCAGCAAGCCTTTGTGTGAAGCAAATAAATCAAAACAAAAGAAAAAAACACTATGGTTCTCAAAAGAAGTGGTGGGGAAGGTAAGGGAGAAAAATATAGCATTCAGGAAACACAGAAGGAGCAGGACAGAGAACTGTACCAGTTAAAGCAGAAAGAAGCGGGGAAGGCAGTCAGAATAGCAAAGGGATACTGAATGGTTATTTCTGCTCAGTATTCACAATGGAAAAGCAAGAGAAGATGCCTAATCCAGTCAATAGAAGCACTCTGGATAGGGGGTTGATATTAGTCCTTTCACAGAAGAATGGGTTCTGAAAGAACTCTTAAAACTGAAGGTGGATAAGCAACGGGGCCTGATGGGATTCACCCCAGAATTCTAAAAGAGCTAGTAACACCACTGACTATCCTTTTTAATAAATCATGGGAGCATGGTGTGGTACCCGAGGACTGAAGGAGGGTGGATGTGATTCCGCTTCACAAAAGTGGGAACAAGACAGAGGCAGGAAACTACAGCCCTGTCAGTGGTAGGAAAAATGATGGCATCACTTCTGAAGGATAGAATTGTTAATACCTAGAGGCCAGTGGGGCACAGGACCCAAGGCAGCATGGATTCACAACAGGAATGTCATGTCAGACAAATCTAATTGATTTATTTTGGGTGACCAAAGTAGTAGACCAGGGAAGGGCTGTGGACATGGCCTACGCAGACTTTAACAAGGCATTTGACACAGTCCCGCAAAAAAGATTAATAAACAAATTAGCCCGACTGGGAGTGGGTCCCAGGTTGGTAGCCTGGGTAAAACACTGGCTGGACAACAAGGCACAGCAGGCAATAGTAAATGGAGTCCATGGTGAAGAAAGGGGGGTTACTAGTGGGGTACCGCAGGGTTCAGTACTGGGGCAGGTCTTTTTTAATGTCTTCATAAGTGACATTGCAGAGGGACTGGAAGTGAAAGTATGTCTCTTTGCAGATGACACAAAGATCTGCAACAGGGTTGATACGCATGGTGGGGTGAAAAGGGACTTGGCAAGGTTGGAGGAATGGTCAAATGTATGGCAGCTTAGATTCAACGCAAAGAAGTGCAAAGTAATGCACCTGGGAAACAAAATCCAGGGAAGAGTACACAATGGGGGTGAGATACTGACAACAACAAAAATGGAAAGGGACCTGGGAGTAGACATATCAGATGACCTAAAGGTGGGCCAGCAGTGTGAGAAGGCAGTAAGGAGGGCTGGGGGGATACTGGAATGCATAGGGAGAGGCATCACCAGTAGAAAACAGGAAGTTGTTGGCCCTCTGTACAGACAGTTGGTAAGACCACATCTGGAGTACTGTGTACATTTATGGAGACCCCATCTCCGAAAAGACATAGACAGTGTGGAGGCTGTCCAGATGAGGGCAACCAAAATGGTGCAGGGTCTGCACCAGAAGACGTATGAAGAAAGACTAAAGGAGTTTAAGATGTATAGCCTTGGAGGGGGGGACATGATAGAAACTTTCAAATACCTCAAGGTAATCAACAAAGTCAAAGAGGGTAGCATCTTTCAGAAAAAGAGATGTGCAAGAACAAGGGGGCACAATCTGAAGATAGAGGGGGGACGGCTCAGAGGTAATGTGAGGAAGTATTTCTTCACAGAGAGGGTTGTAGATGCATGGAATGGCCTTCCTGAGGAGGTCGTGGAGTACAAAAACAGTGGGGGAATTCAAGAATGCATTGGATAGACATAAGGCAATTCTAGTGGGGGGGTAGGAGGAAGTAGGCTGTTGGTTAACTAGAATCTGCAGCTTATCCATTAGGTAGGGAAATGAGCAGACTACATGGGCCAAGCGGTCCTTATCTGCCATCAAATTCTATGTTTCTATGTCAGTTGTTCAGGGTTCCAGGGATGGGGAGGGCGGCTCCACTAGACCACCAGGTCTTTCCATTATTGTACTACATGAAGTGTTCGGGTTTTGGGAATGGGGGGCACCACTATACCACTGAGACTACTGTGACACTGGGGCGATTGGTGCAAGGTGGGAGTTCATGCACATACAGAGCGGGATCGGGGCCGAGTTGGGGGGGGGGCACTACATTATGGAAACTGAGGTTCGACATGCATGGTGCATTGTTTGGGTGTCGGGAATGCCAGGGGCTACTAATGGACTACCATGGTAGACTGGGGACTGGTCCTGGCACTGTTTTTGTGGCAGGGAGTGGGGCAGGCTAGTTATGTTAATAATCGGGCGTGCATGGGGCTTCCTTTACCATGCATGTCCAATGAGCTCATTAGCATATGCTGGCTGAATATCACCCTTGGGGGAATGGCACATCCAGGTATGTGCCACACATTCCCCCATAGGTGGTCTTCGGCCCCGGCCCTGGATGCACTGGGCCCACAGTGGCGGCCATCTGCTTTGTGCCATGCATTCTGGGTTCCATATTCAAACAGGATGTGTGGTCTGTGCCGATAGTGCATACTGTTTGAATATTGCTACAGTGCTGGCTGGTGCATCTATTTTGTGCAATGCATTGTTTTGTGCGTGCAACTTGCGGACACTGAATATGTCCTCCCAGATCTAAACCTAGGAAGGATTTATGTGATATCATACTGGACAGGGTTATTCTGCCCTTGGGTTCGAGATAAAACATTGCCCTGCTGATAAATCTCAGTAACGTTAACCCAAAGAATTAATGGTAGAATTCCAAAATATATGTGGGACATTACTTGGTTAGGTCTACACAGCAAAATAGCTGTGAAAAATTCTTTCAAGCACAAAAGAGTAGGAGAGGGCATGTCCTCAGAGGTAATATCATGGGTTCCTAGAAACTCGAGAGCACTTCTTAATGGAATGCCCATATAGCAGGGAATTCTGGGCAACCCTTAGCTGTGAATGGAATGATCCTTTGTTTCAAACAGTGACATACCCAATAATTGTATTAGGAATATAACCCAGAGAATTAAACAAATGTCACAAAGATACTTTGCAAGTGGGCTTCTCTGTTTGCAAGTATTACCTCTGGCAGGCACGTTGAACATTAACGCTGTAGCAAAAATACGTATCTCCTCAAATAACTGTAAACATGATTCCAACTTGCTTAAAGAAGATATACTGGTCAGAAATGGATAGATGGCCACATGACAAAGTACAAAGATTATGGAAACAATTATTATGGGTTGAACAACATTGACATGCATATGACAATAGTTGAGAAATTATGTGACTAGGAAAAAAAGTTTTTTCAATATTGTGCATGACTGACAAATGGATGTATGGTTGGCATGCATTGAATTTTTGTTTGTTTATTTATTTAGTCTTTGGTAACCAGATAAGTGCACTGACCCAAGGGGCTGTTTTCAGGCACAACCCAGGCCAACATGTGGCGCCACACATCATCACAGGTAGAATTACTATCGGTAATACCAGTACCAGTCTGCCTCTTCGCCAAACAAAGTATGGTTGGGCTGGCCCTACCTGGACTCTCTTTGTTGATTCAACCTGCCCCCTTTGCTCCCTCCATCCACAGCTCCACTAATACTATTCTCTATGTGCCCAGAGTCAGGACTGCCCTGGCCCAGAGGTCCTTCATCTATACAGCCCCCAACTTGGATAAACTCCCTCCCTTCTTCCATCTCCAATGAAATCAGACTTGGGCTCTTCAAATCCTCACTCCAGAGCCACCTCCACTCCACCCGCAGCTGTAATTGCCCATAGCGTCTGCCTACCAGATCATCTCTTACTGTCTGTCCCCGTCCGCTTTCGCCAGTGGACCAATGTCCAGCCTCCTTACCTCCCAGATGCTGCTTGTGTATAAATTGCACTGTTTGTGTATACATAGGAGCAGGGTTTGTAACATTTTTGGTGGGTCCCAAGGGTCAGGGGTTAAGGCCCCACCCCCTGGGTCAGGGGTCAGAGGTGAACCATTGGGTTGTAGGGCCTTGGAGAGTTGAGGAAGGATAGATATTGGGTGTTAATTTGTAGAGTTGGTCCTGTCACCACTTTTGTAAACAGGGATCGACAAATTTCAAAATGGCATGCTAGTCCAGGAGAACTGGCCTTCTCAAAAATGGTAGTCCACAAGTTCTGAGTGGTAGTCCAGTACATTTCTATGAAAATTTTAAAGCAAATTACTGAGAAATAAATTAAATGGTGTGACAGCAGTTGGTTGTACTGTCATTTTATAGGCTAGGATGTAGAGATGTAGAAAAACTTCTTAAATCCGGAAAGAACAATATGTTTATTACTGTTTTAATCTGTTCATACGGGATAAGAACACAGTCTGAAGTTGTATTAGAATAGACCGGAGAAATGTTACAAAATTAGTAGAACCAGAAGACTGTGTTTGTCTCTTAAAAGAGGGTGTTGCTGCTGCTGACGAGAGATAAGAGACTTTGTTTACTCTTCTGCATATTGGACACTTTCTTTTTGGTCTTACTAATACATTTATTTTGTAAAATTATAAACACTGTGTGATGTGTGTCTTTTCTCATTGGTGGGTCGCTGCAGTGGGAGTTGGGAGTGGATATAGATACCTGGTTGTTATGCTTTCCATGCAAGGAAGAACAGGAAGGCAAGGCAGCGGAATGGGGATGAGATGACTGGGAAGAAACATCAAGTGAATCACTGACAAAGATAGTGTAGAGAGAGCTTACTTCTGTTCTTTTTTTTCCTTTTTGTAGCACAGAGTGGTAAACATAGAAACATAGACTTTGAGGGCAGATAAGGACTGCTTGGCCCACCTAGTCTGCCCATTTCCCCTACCTACAGGATAAGCTGCAGATCCTAGTTAACCAACAGCCTATTTCTTCCTACCCCCTACAAAAATTGCCTTATGTCTGTCCCATGCATTCTTGAATTCTCCCACAGTTTTAGACCACACAACCTCCTCAGGAAGGCTGTTCCATGTGTCCACCACCCTCTCTGTGAAAAAATACTTCCTCACATTGCCCGAACGCCCCCATCTTCAAATTGTGTCCCCTTGTTCTTGCACATCTCTTTTTCTGAAAGATGCTACCCTCTTAGACTTTGTTGATTCCACTGAGGTGCTTAAAAGTTTCTATCATGTCCCCCCTCTCCCTCCTTTCCTCAAGGGTATACATATTAAGCTCCTTTAGTATCTCCTCGTATGGCTTCTCTTGCAGACACTGCACCATTTTAGTTGCCCTCCTCTGGACTGCCTCTATCCTGTCTATGTCCTTGTGGAGATGGGGTCACCAGAACTGCGCAGTACTCAGATGAGGTCTCACCAACTGTCTGTACAGAGGGATAACAACTTCCTGTTTTCTGCTGGTGATGCCTCTCCTTATACATCCCAGTATCCCCCAGCCCTCCCTACTGCCTTCTCACATTGCTTGCTAACCTTAAGGTCATCAGTATGATTACCCCAGGTCCCTTTCCATTTTGTTGTTGTTACTACCTCCCCCCAATTGTGTAATCTTCCCTGGGTTTTTGTTTCCTAGGTGCATTATTTTGCACTTCTTTGCATTGAGTCCAAGCTGCCATACTTCTGACCTTTCCTCCAACCTTGACAAGTCCCTGCTCATCCTTTCCACACCTCCTTGTGTATCAACCCTGTTGCAGATCTTTGTGTCATCTGCAAAAAGGCATACTTTTCCTTCCTGTCCCTCTGCAATGTCACTTACAAAGACATTAAAATGGACTGGATCCAATACTGAACCCTGCTGTACCCCACTAGTAACCCATCTTTCTTCAGAGTGGACTCCATTTACAATTACCCTTTGTGTCCTGTTGTTCAGCCAATGTTTTACCCAGGCTACCACCCTGGGACCCACTCCTAGGCTGGCTAATTTGACTATTAATCTTTTGTGTGGGACACTGTCAAATGCCTTGCTGAAGTCTAAGTAGGCCATGTCCCCAGCACCTCCCTGGTCTACTACTTTGGTCACGCAATCAAAGAAATCAATTAGATTTGTCTGACATAACCTTCCCGCTGTGAACCCATGCTGCCTTGAGTCCTGTGTCCCACTGGCCTCTAGGTACTCAGCAGTTCTTTCCTTCAGAAGCGATTCCATCACTTTCCCTACCACAGAGGTCAAACTGACAGGCCTGTAGTTTTCTGCCTCTGTCTTGGTCCCACTTTTGTGAAGGGGAATCACATCCACCTTCCTCTAGTCCTCCGGTACCACACCATCCTCCCATGATTTGTTAAAAAGGGTAGCCAGTGGTTTCACTAGATTTCCCCTTAATTCTTTTAGAATTCTGGGGTGAATTCCATCAGACCCTATTGCTTTGTCCACCTTCAGTTTTAGGAGTTCTTTCAGAATCCTTTCTTCTGTGAAAGGACTGGGATCGACTCCCCTATCCAGAGTGCTTCTGTTAATTGGATTATGCACCTCCCCTTCCTCCTCTTTTGCGAATACTGAGCAGAAATATTCGTTCAGTATCCCTGCTTTTCCACTGTCCACTGTTTTCACTGGCAAAAACACCAACACCCCTTGCTTCTCCCTTGTCATTCAGTACTGTGGTGGTCTGGTCTTTGTAAGTTTTTTTTTCCCCTTTAGGCATGGTGAATGCACTTCTCAAATCTGTTTTTATGTTTGCTTGCACGAATGTGCAAGAAACATAGTGCCATCATCGGAGATTTCGGAGGTGTGTCACCTCCTCCTTCAATTCAGTCAGTGTGCTGGCAGGCGCGGCCCCTGTAAGCCAATGCATTTTGGAGCTGTCTGTGACACGGCTCAAAATGCAGAATCGCCTGATTGAAAGGGAGCTACGCTTGGTAAGCAGCGATAAGATAAGGCTGCTCATGCGCAGCTCCCCACAAAGCATGTCCCGCGGGCGTGCGCGCATGCGCGCGCATGTATAGCCGACGGAGTGCCCAATCCCTGTCGGCTGTGCGCGTCCCTCCGCCTCCACCCCCCAAGCGCTACAAAATGCCACGCTGGGTGCCCACTCCAGCGTGGCAGCTAATCATATAGCCAATGGGGTGCCCAATCCCCGTCGGCTGCTGTCCTCCCAGCTAGTGCTGCGCTGGGGAGCCCACTGATGTGGCAAGCAATTCGTGAGGCCGACGGGGTGCCCAATCCCCGTCGGCTGAACGCCGCCCCAACATCCTTGTGCCATGCTGGGAGCCCACCCAGCGTGGCAAATGTCCGTCGTCCTTTTTTTTCACCTGTGAAAAAGCGGTCCCAAGGAGTCTCCGCCCCCTCCCAACCCGCACTCACCCTGCACCCAGCCTCCCTCCCCCTCACCCCATACTTACCTCCGGACCTCAGCGCGCGATGATCTTGGTGGATGGGGAACACGTCTGCACTCTTCAAAGCGACCCGCGAATTGAGAAATGCGGTAAGCTGTATAATGGGCTAGATGGGGGGTCAACTTTATTGCATATCTCAGGCATTTTTTGAATTTTTGCACCAAATTTTCAACATGGGGTTTTTGGAACCCCTTCTCATGATTGATGTCACTGTCATGGCGTTATTCGGGCCCGAAGGGTGATTTCACGCAGTGACTGCGAAATACCTTCGGACCTGAATAATGCCATGACAGTAACATCAATCAGCAGAGGGTCTCAAACACCCCATGTTGGTGGTGCCAAACTTCAAAATGACTGTTTCTGGCGTCGTTGCGCGGTTCCTACACAGGCTCGTAAGTTCGCGAATTTTCAATATTTTCACTCCAGATTTTCAACATTGCCATTTTACCACACCTTCTTATGAGTAGTACAGCTGTCATTTTCTCATCTCACCCAAAATGTGTTTCGCCCATATAGCGCACAATGGCGCAGTCGGTGTCGTGAAATCAATGTCCGGGACAAATTAAGAAAATCACAGTGACACTGTTCATGAGTAGATGTCTTAAAATGGCTATGTTGAATGATAAAAAATCCTAAAATGACTGTTTCTGCGTGCATTGCACAGTTCCTCACTACGCTCGTAAGGCGTGAATTTTCAATATTTTCACTCCAGATTTCCAACATTGCCATTTTATTACACTTTCTTATGAACAGTACAGCTGCCATTTTCACATGTAAGCCCAAAATGTGTTTTGCACATATGGCGCACAATGGTGCAGTCGGTGTCTGGAAAGCAATGTTTAGGACAGATTAAAAAATCACAGTTACACTGTTCATGAGCAGAGGTCTTAAAATGGCTATGTTGAAAATTTGGTGACAAAAGTCCATAAATGACTGTGTTACAGTGAGCATTGCACAGTTTCACGCACCCTCGTTAGTTCATGACTTTGTAATATTTTCAGTCCAGATTTTCACCAGTGGCATTTTCCACACTTCCTTATGAACAGTACAGCTGCCATTTTTCACAACATGGCAAGTGTGTTTTCACACTTTCAGTGCAGATGCGTGGTTGCTGTGGAAATCATTGTTCGGCACAGATAAAGAAAATCACAGTGACACTGTTCATGATCGGAGGCACCAAAATGCCTGAGTTGACAATCTGCTGTAAGAAATCCCCAACCTAATTATATTACGGTGTCGTGGCACAGTTTCTATGTCCTTCGTGACTTCATTTTTTAAATATTTTACTACACATTTGCAACACAGCCATTTTTTACACCTCCCCATGAAAGAGTACAGCTGTCATTTTTTACATCCTGTTCGGAATATTTTTGCACCTGTGGTGCTAAATGCCGTAGTCACTGTGCATAAGCAGCTTTCGGCTAACAAACTGATATTCCCCCTGTTCATGGGGTGGGGTCACAAAACAAACATGTTGAAAATTTGGAGTGAAAATACCAACAAATGCCTGAGGTATTAGGCTTTTCAACTATAACGCCCGACCCTATAGAGAATGACAGGCATCAGGGGTGTGACTTGGGATTCTTGCCTGTGATGCTCATACCATTCCACACCCTGCAGTCACTGAGAGGCATCAAGGTATGCCTTGGACTCTTCTGCCCCAAACTTCACCCCATTCTCCTATACCGCACCCATCTCACTGTACTTCCTACTGGAATGGGGTGTGCATAAGGGCCAAAGATCCCAAGGCACACCGTGACACTTGTCAGTGTCTGCAGGGTGGGGTGTGGTGAAATGGCGTGGCCATTATGCCTGATGACCCAAAGGCACACCCCAATGCCTGTCCATATCTGCAGGGTGGTGGCGGGGTTGGCTTCAGTTCAATACTTCACTGCCATTCCTATTATGCAGCTGTCTAACTCCTACACTACCATTCCCAATGCCAACAAGCAAACATTCGGCATAGACAAATGCTTGTTTACTGATGGACCAAAAAAAAAAAAAAACCTCAGTACTGGATGGTCTGGTTGTCTCAGTCACTGGTCTGGTCTTTCTTGTCTAGTCATTTTTTCCCCTTAAGCACAAAAAAGCATCAAGTTCAGTTTGCCTTTTTGTCAACTTTACTTCTCTCAGGCAGATCTTAAGAGCAGGTGCCAGCCAAAACAAAACCCCAAACATAAAACCTTGCTTGCTTTATTGTCCTTTCTAACCTTCCCCTCTGTAGTAGTACAGTAGAAGTCAGCTAGGTGTCTTTATTGGCACACTAAGGCCCTGTCCATACTGGGGATCTTAAAACGTTGCAGACGCCCTGTAACGTTTTAAAATCGGGGAACACGGTTCGCGTCCACACTGGTAATGTTAGCGAACCATGTTTCAAAAACGTGTTCAAACCCTGATACAATCAGGGTTTTAGCACAGTTTTGAAAATGGTTTGAGTGAGAAACATTTTCACTTACCAGTGTGTACGGGTGTCTGATCCGTGTTCCCTGCAGTGATCCTCCTTGTGCCCACGATGCAGCATTTGATCTGCACTGGCAAGCAAGCTGAAAGCGTGTTAAACACGCTTTCATTTCGGGAGGTGTGGACAGGCACAGAACCGTGAAGACACGGTCCCAACTAGTGTGGATGTGGCAGCACAGTAAGCCCTGTAATGGTTTAAAAACCATTAACAAATTTTAATTGTAAGTGTGGACGGGGCCTGACACAGGCACATAACATGTTGGTTTGCCAACTTGCCTTCCTCTACTTTGCTTGCTCAGTTTGTTTATTTATTTAGTTTTTGTTGACCGGGTAAGTGCACTAGACAAATCCTGCCTATTTTCAGGCACGACCCGGGGGCGGGGGATACAGATGAATGCCAACTGACCTTGAACCAGATTAAGCTGTTGGTGGTATTTTTAGTGAATGAGGGAAATTTGGCCAGGACACCGGGGAAATTCCCTTACTCTGCTTCCTGTAAGCAGAGGGGTCCCATTTTCATGTGGGACCAAGATGGCTGCCGCTGGACATGCTGTGGAGGACATGGAGGTGTTGGAGACAGTGGAGCTGGTCTCTTCCTCTGTCTCTGTTCTGAGAGAGACCCCATCTTCTATGCCTATTGTGCTGCAATCTACTGAATATGGTTCTTCTGTGCCTTTGGATACTTCCCCTGCTGCTGTTGTGGATACTTGTGTGCAGTGTTTGCCTGTGGATCCTCCATTTATTCCTCAAACTGTGCTTACAGCGTCTTCTAGCCCTGCTACTATGGATATACGTGAGTCTTCTCCTCCTCCTGTTTCTATGGATGTAGATATGTTACTTAATCGAGGAACAGCGTTATTTCACTGCTAGACAGCATTTATTAGCCCTTGAGCCTCAGTCTGGTTTTGTACCTGCTGCTACTCTACTGACTCACCGTCTGAGAAAGATTGTTTTACTGTCTCTTCACCGATTCTGACACTTCCGCATTCTTTGCTTGTTGCTATGGATCCTCCTCACTCCCTACCGCCTGTACTGACTGCACCTCTTGCTCAGCTGTCTCCAGAAATTTCTTCTGTACAGGTGCCTGCTTCTGCTCTCCCTGATGCCTTGCACACGACGGACTGATCTGTTGAGTCGGCCCTGGAAGCGGCTGGGTGGGAGAAGGAACCTACCGTTGGGACTTGGCGTTCTGGTTCTTCCCCGATCTGTACTAGGCCACCTGATGCTGGCCTCTCCTGTTTTGAAAGACACTGCTGCTTCTCTTGATCTTTCTTTGCCAACTGAACTTCTTCTGACTCAGAACCTGACTTTGCAATTTGGTCCTGCTTCCTCGACGCCTCAAGAACAATGGACTCTTCGGGACCCTGTGTCTCGTCCAGTTCCTGCTGCTTCTACTGCTTCGTCCCCTAAAACTTATGCTGCATGCTTTCAACCCCCTATACATCAAGCTAAAAGACACAACGCTGTTCGGCTGCATTATTTGGGGGGCTTACCTGACTTTCCTGTCCAATTTTTTTTTTTTGTAGGTCGCACTCTTTTGAAGGATTCTATGCAATTTGCTGCTTTTGAGATTCATGCCTTAATTCATGTTTCTTCAGAGTCTTATTTTGATATTAGTTGTAAAACTATCACTGGTTTAGAAAAGATTTGGAGAAAATATCAAGAGCTTAAAACTTTTCCTTTATGGTCACCATTTAATGCCATTCCCTTAACTAAACCTACTCAGAAAACTATTACTATATTGTTTCATAATAAAGGTATCAGTCTTAATGATATTACTGTCTGGTTAAAGCAAAGATGTACTGTCCTTTCTGACCCAGAGGCTATCTTTGATTCTGAGAATATCTGGACAGGTGGGTGGAGAGCGAGGGTTATGCTTCGCATTTCGGAGGTTGGAATACAGCATCTCCCAACCAGCTGTATGCTTGGGAAAGACAGTGGAGTTCTTTTTTAACCCGGCCAGCCTAAAGCTTGCTACAGATGTGGCTCTCAGAATCGTATCAGTAGTGTCTGTGACAAGATTAAATGCTCTTTCTGTGGTAACATTGGCCATGCAGGTTCCCAATGTGTGGATGAACCTCTTTGCATCCTTTGTGACGAATTGGGGCACACTTTCCAGACTTGTACTTGGGCAGCTCACAACTCCCCGACTCTGCTGATGGGGAAGAACAATGTTTGATTAATACTGTCGCACAATGTTCTCGTTTATCTGACACTCTTTCTAGACCTCAACGTGTACCCCTCCCTCACCCTGTTGTACCTGCTGTTGACCCCTCTTCTACTTTATACGAACGGTCTGCTCCTGTTTTGGAACCACAGACCTTTACACAGCTCTCCTCTCCCTTCCTCTGATCTTGCTATTTCTACCGGAAGAGGTCCCTATTCCTGTCTTGCCCTAATTTCTGGGTCTTCCATGGACCCCCAAACCTTTTGTTAGAGTTGCACGAGGATCTAAGAGGGACTTCTCCTTCTTCTAAGGCCCTGAAATCCTCTACTGTGCTCATATGAATAAATTTGAGGTTTTCGCCACCCTCAGGACAACACGGACTCTGAATCGTCCTCTGTTCTTTCCTCCCACCCTGATGTGACTACGGACACTGAAGTACCCATGGATAATATTGGTTCTCAAAAAGGAAAGCTAAGGCAAAACTGAAACATAGGAAGGTACCCCTAGGAAAGGTAGGCTAAGGTGACTTTTGTGTGTTTGTTTTCACTTTCCCGTTTCATGTCTTCTGCTTTCTCCGTGCATACTGTTAATGTTAACAGTATAAAGAAGGATGCTAAGAGAGATGCAGTTTTTTCCTTTTTATCTGGCTTGACAGCTGGTCTCATCTTTTTTGCAAGATGTACGTTTCCATGCTCTTCCGGAAATTTCCAGGGCCACTCATGCCTGGACCTCTGGGCTCTCTTTTTGGTCCTTTGGACAGGACTCTTGTTCTGGTTTGGGTATTTTATTTAGTATACCTGATGTTACTGTTGTTAAACTGTTGGATGTCTACCCGGGTCAGCTTCTGTTGTTGGATATTTTGATTTCTTTTGTCCCTTTCCGGATTATTAATATTTACGCCCCTCAATTGAAATCCCACAGAATTGAGCTACTGAAACTGATTCAACCCTATTTATACACATCAATGCATGTGATTTTGAGGGGATTTCAATTGTGGGTTATCCACAAAGATAAGTCTTCTACTTCAAAGACTACTAAATTGTTTTGTGACACGAATTTTCTGAAACAATTGCTCCATTCCATAGGTTTACAGGATGCATATTTATCTTTTCAGGTCGACATACTCCTACTTTTCACAAAGGCCCCTTGCAACCCGTATTGATTTTTTTGTATTCTTCCCACCTCCAACTTTCTGATGCTGTAATTCAAGTTGGAATTTTCGGATCATAATTTATCATCTATTTCTTTAGGCCCTTCCTTGACATCTCGTTTTGGCCTGGCATTTGGAAACTAGATGCTTCCCTGTTATCTGATTCATGTTTGTTAAGTCACTTAACTGAGTATATTCATAATCGAAAGACTGTATTTTTTTATATGATGCCCCTGGATTGGTGGCGGGATACAAATCTGGACTCCGAACTTTATTTAAAACTTTTAGTAAACATCATCATGATTCATTGTATTTCTTTTATCACACTAACAGCAGCGACTTACAAAATTACTTACTTTATCTCCATGAAACTGGCCATGATTTTTCCACCCAAATAAGTACTCTTAAGGAGCATGATGGATTATCACCTTCTGAAGGCTACTTCTGTTCAGCATCAACAGCGTTTTGGGACCTCTGGTACCTGTGGCGCGAGTATGTCCATATGCTTCTATTACGATGAACAGTGAGAGTAAGACCTTTACTCGCTGTTTGATGACAGTTTCACCGAGCTCACTGATATTTTGGATATCAGGCACCGTGTTACCTGTTATACACAAACACTGTTTGGTCCCATGCCCCCCATCTGCATCCATAATGGACTACTTTTCCTTTTACAACTTCTGATGTACCTTCTTCTGTTATAGATATGTTAGATACTGAGATACAAACACATGAAATTGTAGCAGTAATCAGAGTCTTACGTCCAAAGAGTGACACGGGCCTGGATGGTCTCTCCAGTGAGCTGTATAAATTGTTTTCTGCTGACCTGAGTTCTGAATTGGCTACAGTTTATAATTCTATTCTACAGTCGCACATCTTCCTTTAGACTTTAACATGGGTTGTTTATTTTACTTACATAAAAGGGATAGAAGATTGCTCTCCAATTGGAGACCTTTATGCCTCTTAAATACTGATTTTAAAATATTGACCAAAATTTTGGCCCTCAGACTTTCTAAATTGGCCATATATGTGATTTCTACCGCACAATCTTGCAGTGTCCCTGGGAGATGTATTCAGGACCATCTAATTTTACTTAGAGAAATGACTGAACGTGGAAATTCTAATGTTTTACATGGTTTCATATTCTCACTGGACCAACGGCAGGCTTTTGATTCTGTACATCATGATTTTTTATGGTCTACTCTTCGATATTATAAAGTACCTGATTATACCCTGACTAGACTCTGGTTGCTATATCGGTCTGCAACTGTTGTCCCCACTGGTCAATGGATGGAAGGGCCCTATGCTTCCTCTACACAGAGGGGTTAGACAGGGCTGTCCCTTAGTCCACTTTTATATGTTTTTTTTTTGGATCCATACTTCCGTTCTAATAGTCGGCCCCAACAATTATGCCACTTCCCTCAGCCCCATATTCCGTGTTGGCCTATGCAGACGATATGAGTCTCATGGTGGCTAATGTTGCCTCCATGCGTTCTGCATTATGGCATTGTTCCAAGTTTGGGGCTGTTTCTGGCGCTGCCCTTAATCTTGATAAATGTGTAGGCTGTAGATTAGGTTCCCCTTTTGTAGATGAGTCTTTTGTTGACATTAGACTTTATGAAGACCCTATTAGGATTTTGGGCATTTTATACGGTACTGGTCCTTTAGATGTCCTTAACTGGACTCCCAAATTAGATTATGCTCAGACTATGGTTGCATGTTGGAATTCATGGCAGATGAGTAAGAAAAAAATGATTTACATGATTAAAACCTTTCTGCTTCCCCTTTTTCTCTTTCTGGCTTATATTTTCCCCTCTCCCCGGAAATTTGAAACCAGATTGCTTAGTCTCTTTTTTCAAGCCCTATGGGGTAGCCGCCTGAACCCCATTAAACGTCAGATCACCTATCTCCCTATTCGGGATGGAGGCCTAGCTATGGTCCAACCTGTTTTTTTATACTAGTTTTCTTGTTTCACTAATATTAGACCCCTGCTGGTTAACCAAGATCGAGGTAGGGAACCTTGGTTTCTTGAATCCTGTGGTCCTTGGTTTCATAAATGGAACTTAACAAATTGCGGTTTAACACATTTCCCCAGATTTCTGCTTATGTTAGGGATAGTTTTTCGTTTGAAACACTGGCAGATTACTAGCCATATGCTAATAACTGTCTCAGAAAATCATTGTATAAAATTTAGTGGACCGTGTATGTTTGAAGATTATTGTTTTCCCAAATGTCTCATAACATCTCCTGCTTTGCTCACTTTACTTCGTAATTCTAGGGTTCCCCAAAAGATGTGGGACTTGCATTGGCTTAGCTGCCATGAACGTATCAACGTCAAATGTAACCGTAAACACAAATCACTACAGGACAGATTTTGTTCCAGACCTGAATGTCAGCAACAAGAACAAACTATTTCACACCATTTTTTTTCATGTACATTTATTATTTATTTTTGGACTCTATTAGCTGCCAGATGGCGTGAACCCTTGTTTGCTCTCATTACTTATGACAATTTGGTGTATGTTTTTTTCCCCCTCACTTGGTCTCATTGGAATATTGATACGTTAAATTTGATTTTTGTAATAATCAAATGGCATGTGTGGAATGCTCGTTGTCTGTTTAATTTACAGAATCAGGATGTGCCTCTTCTTACCATTATTCGAAGGATCGAACATGATTTGAGGGCCATATATTTTTCAGAGGCAGAGCATTTGCCGTCTGACTCTTTGTTGGAATTATGGACACTATTACCTTGGATAACTGATTCTGATTTTCCTGTTACTTAATTATTTTGTGTTTTATATTTTTCTCTGTATCATTTAAGTTTTTTCTTTTCTGTTCAGTTGATGTTCAATAAAAACTTCCCCTACTCTTTTCGATAAGTGCCATGGGATCTTTAACATCCACCTGAACTACCACCAATCCAGGCAGATGGGATCTCGGTTTAACGTCTCATCCTAAAGACGGCACCTCAGAATTGCAGCACCCCTCTCATGCTGCACTACAGTATCAGTACTGGGATATTAATCCAAGTGCCAGATGTGGGAACTGAACCCACAGTCCTCTGATCTCCCGGCCTCAGAGTTGCCACTGGGAGTGCTGTCTGTTGCTCACCGCCTGCAGCAAACTGTGCCCAACCAACAATTTGAATCAGTGCTGCTCACTAATCTTCAAGTCACACATGGATTCCTTTCCTTCCCTGGCCTTCATTCTGCCTGACTTCCTCAGCTTTTTGTTTTAGTAGTATTTTTATTTCCCCCCTTTATTTCATTATCCTGTTTATTTTTTTGAGGGAGTATAGAATTATCTCAATCAGACAGCAGGCCTTCTGCCTGCAGTGCCCTTCCTCCATCTGAGTGATCGTCGTCCAATCCTGCCTATCTTGGGTCACCTAAAACATGTTTTTTTTTTTTTATCCCTTAAGTTCTTTTGTCCCCCCTTTTTCTTTTTTTATTTGGTTACAACAGGTCTCAGTTTGTATGAACTACGGCTGGTTACTCTTTTATAAACTAGATGACCCTCACTGATCAAGTCTTCTGTCTCCCCACCCTTCCCCTCCCCTCCTGGCTCACCACCGCATGATCACCCTTCTCCTCCTATTGCTCTCTCAACCCCCTCTGGCCCCTTCGAGACCCCCCAACATTTGCTCCAATTGTGACCAGGGCAGAGACTGACAACTCAAAAAGTAACTGCTAGTTTTCAGTTAAAATTTGATTTCCCTCTCCCCAGTGTTCAGTATTCTTGCTGATCACCGTGACACTCCTCTTTGCAGTCAAACTCAAGTGCACCACCAAGCTAGTACAACTCTACCCCCCACACTTCACTGCCATGGCCAGTAGGTTCATCCTTGCATTGTCAGATCATACCATTGGTGGTAGGACCCAACAATCATTCTGTTCTGCCAATCTGTACCTCCGAAGATTCCTTTCTTTCCGGCTGCTCTCTACACATAGAAACATAGACTTTGACAGCAGATAAGGACCACTTGGCCCACCCAGTCTGCCCATTTCCCTAGCTATTGGATAAGCTGCAGATTCTAGTTAACCAACAGCCTACTTCCTGCAACCCCCCACTATAATTGCCTTATGTCTGTCCCATGCATGCTTGAATTCCCCCAATGTTTTAGACCCCACAACCTCTCCAGGAAGGTGGTTCCAAGGTCCACAACTCTCCCGCGGAAAAGAATTTCCTCACATTACCCCTGAGCCGTCCCCCCTCTAACTTTAAATTGTGCCCCCTTGTTCTTACACATCTCATTTTCTGAAAGATGCTACCCTCCTAGACTTTGTTGATTCCCTTGAGGTACTTAAAAGTTTCTATCATGTCCCCTCTGTCCTTCCTTCCATTAAGGGTATACATATTAAGCTCTCTCAGTCTCTCTTCATATGGTTTCTGATGTAGACCCTGCACCATTTTAGTTGTCCTCCTCTGGACTGCTTCCATCCTGTCTGTGTCCTTGCGTAGATGAGGTCTCCAAAATTGCATGCAGTACTCCAGATGGGGTCTCACCAACTGTCTGTATAGAGGGATAACCACTTCCCTTTTTCTACTTGTGATGCCCCTTCCTATGCATCCCAGTACCCCCCTGGCTCTCCTTACTGACTTCTCACATTGCTTACCCACCTTTAGGTCATCTGATATGACTACACCCAGATCCCTTTCCATTATTGTTGTCATTAGTATCTCCCCTGCTATTGTGTACTCTTCTCCTGGATTTTTATTTCCCAGGTGCATTACTTTGCACTTCTTTGCATTGAATCTAAGTTGCCATATGTCAATGCTTCCTCAAACCTTGCCAAGTCCCTTCTCATCCTTTCTACCCCTTCTTGTGCATCAACTCTGTTACAGATCTTTGTGTCATCTGCAAAGAGGCATATCTTTCCTTCCAGACCCTCTGCAGTGTCACCTGTAAAGACGTTAGAGGACTGGACCCAGTACTGAGCCCTGAGGTACTCCACTAGTAACCCCCCTTTCTTCAGAATGTGTTCTATTCACTATTACCTTATGTGTCCTGTTGTGCAGCCAGTTTGCTACTCAGGCTACCACCCTAGGACCCACTCCCAGGCTGGCTAACTTGATTATTAATCTTTTGTGCGGGACTGTGTCAAATGCCTTGCTAAAGTCTAGGTAGGCCATATCCACAGCCCCTCCCTGGTCTATTACTTTGGTCACCCAGCCAAAGAAATTGATTAGATTCGTCTGACATGACCTTCCTGCTGTGAATCCATGCTGCTTTGGGTCCTGTGCCCTGATGGTACTGCTCACCCGCCACCCAGTCCTGGCACACTGGCAATGCGCCCACTGCCTGGAAATGCCAGAGACAGTGACACATACTGATTCAGCAGCTGCCGGCGCGGTGTTCATGATTTGCACAGAGAACATGGGACTGTCTCTGCACATTACTCCTCCTGCTGGCAAAACCACAAGTCTGTAGTGAGGTACTTTTTTTTTTTTTCCCTCAGGCAGAACTTGTCCGGGACTACTGGGGACATGAAAAATTCTTGTCCCTGCATAAAATCTGATAGCCTGGGATGTCAGGCTATCAGACTTGTCGCACCCTAAAACAGGGGTTACCTTCCAGAAGGATTACAAGGAGAGAAGGACAGGGGGTGATTGGGGAGTGGAAAGAGCAAAATAAGAGCATGGAGAGAGTTGCCAGAATGAAGCTTATGCAGGAAAAGACCCACAGGGGGCAGAGGATGAGAACAAGGTGAGGAAACAGAGAAGAGGGAGAGAGGGGGAAGTGGCAGTGGAGGGGTAAAGGAAGAGGGGGTGAAAAGAGGGTGGGGATTGTGGATGGGAAAGGGATGAAGGGAATGCTGTAAGTGGAATAGTACTTACACAAGTTACATCCTTAAGCAACACAGGCCAGCCCCCTTGGAGAGCTTAACCCTGTTGACCCTGAGTGGTCGGTCTGCTACATTAAAAAACAAACATTATTCTTGTCTCTCTTGTAAATAGAATCTCAGTCCACACCAATAAAACCTCAGTACTACTGTACACAGGATCTTAGTCCATACCAGTCCCCTACTAGTACTGTATCTCACATAGGATTTTATTCAGTCCACATCAGTAAAGCCCCAGTACCTTACACAGGGTTTCATGTAGTACACATCAGCAAAGCCCACTACCTAATAACAGAAGATTTCAATCCACAATGTACCCTGTTGTTAGAAGACCTGGCACCCCGATGGCAGGAGTTCAGCAGCAGCACGAAGATGAACAATAGCACCAGTGTCCCAGACATCATCACCATTACAGTACTCTCGCAGCCTGTAGTCCTCATGATCTCCCCGCCCCTCCATATACACTTTGGTTCCTGATGACATCCACCAAGCCCTGACCACTGATCCATGACTGGGGGCCAATCGTCCAATGCCTTGCGAGCTCAATCATCATCCTCTCCTCTTTAACCCATGGTGGGCACCACAGCCTCACTAACAGAGTGAGTAAGCATACACCCAGGAGATATGAGGAATTAGCCTGTCTCGACTGAACACAAACCTTTTTTTGGTAGAGGGTCCCCCTCCTGCCCCATTCCATGATTGGGGAGCCAGTAGTCCAGTGACTGGTTAACTTTTCACCTCCTCCCAAACTCGCAGCATGTGCACCAGTCCCATTGACGAACTGGGTAAGCACATATCAGGGAGGTCCCGTTGACGAACTGGGTAAGCACATATCAGGGAGGGTGGGAGGGAGAACAAATGTGGGCGGGTGGAATCGTAACCATCAGCATCATCTGCTTGCTCAGTCTGTTGATGAACGTCTGGCCCACTTTGTGGGTAATGGAGAGGAGAGACTGAAGTAGCTGGCTGTTGGATTACTGTACCCCAAATCACTGATCTGGTGTGTGTGTGTTGGGGGGGGGGCTCTGCCTTTTTTTTAATATAATTTCGTTTTTATTGAACTTTTGAGGTTAAACAAAATACACAGTTTATCATCCCATAACTCTGTTATCTTTTACAGTATGTTTACTTAACATTCACAAAAAACGTACGTGGGGATTTTGAGGTGGTTGGCAAATGAAGGGGAACTATTCTTGTTCTGCTGGAGCAGTGACTTCATTATGTTGTTCTGCTGTAGTAGTGATGTCACTACTGCAGTAGAACAACTTGAAATGCTGCATATTGTTGCTTTCTTCCATTTAATTCTGTGGTGACAGTATTCTAGAACCTCTAATGACTTCAAGTCAGTTTCATTACGAAAGACAAAAAAATGCACATATTTCACATACTACTACTACTACTATACACTATAAAAAGTACAGGATGAGCAACTTTATGCACAACCTGTGTGTTCTGTCACCTCGGGGGTTCCGATTCCCATGGACCTCTCGACCTTCGCTCTCGAGGTCAGAGGGAAATCAGAACCCCTCTATGGCAGAACACACTGGTTGTGCATAGTTGCCCATCCAGTATTCTCAATGCCATCTCCTGGCATGATGCAGAGAGCCAGGTTCTCAAGAGAAGCCATTTAAAGCAGCATTTTCTCCCCTTCCCTCCTCCAATCATGATCACACTTTCTCAGTCACCAATTTATAAATTAATATATTAATAAAATGGTCAGGAATGGAAGCTTTTCTAAAAATTGGAATTTGTGGATCTTATGGTAGGCTGGGCTGGGGAGGGGGGATCTGGGACTAGTTTCTTTTGTTTTTAGGTTTACTTCTGTGTCTATAATGATGCTGTGGGAGGGGAGGGCCTCTGACTCTACACAGAGATTTAACTCAGCTGTGCGTCAGGACACAGTTTTAGCCACAGCTACAGAATGAGACAGCACTAAGTTCACATTTTATGACTAATGAGACCCCTGGGATGCACCTTGCCATTGTTGATGCCTTCAATGAGGCTAAATTATAAACACAGAAACATAGAAGTTGACGGCAGAGAAGGACCGAAAGGCCCATCCAGTCTGCCCATTTCTTTTTCTACCTTATGAATATGCCAGCAGCTTTGCTCTGTCAATGGCCTACCTATTCATACTCATCTGTATTGCTCTCTTATGCCTATCCAATGCCTGTTTGATGCCCTGCACTGTATTCATATCCACCACTTCCTGAGGTAGGCCGTTCCATGCATCAACCACCCTTTCTGTGAAAAAGAACTTCCTCACATTGCCCCTTAATCGGCCTCCCTCTAATCTCATGCTGTGTCCTCTTGTCCTGCTATTTTTCTTATATTGAAACATGTTATACTCTTTCACCTTGTTAATGCCCTTAAGGTGTTTGAATGTTTCGATCATATCACCTCTCTCCCTCCTTTGCTCTAGGGTATGCATACTGAGCTCTGTTAATCTGTCCTCATATGTTTTCTGATGCAGTCCCTGCACCATTTTGGTTGCCCTTCTCTGGACTGCCTCCATTTTGTTAATGTCCTTGTGCAGGAGCAGCCTCCAGTACTGCATGCGGTACTCCAGATGGGGCCTAACCAGTGTCTTTGTAAAGCGGGATTATTACCTCCCTCTTATGACTTGTGATACCCCTACTAATACACCCCAACATCTTGACATCATAACGTTCATTTCAGCAAAATAATGGCCTCTACTGCCGGACTTAGACTAGAAGCATCCCCTATAGAGGCTGAGCCAAAATACAGAGAGAACAGCCATAACCCAGATGTGTGCCTTTGTTTGCCAATATTAAGTACATGTTTGCACACGCCACCTTAAAATGCTGCATATGCACTATTTCATACTAAACAAGTCTACAACCAACTTAAGCTGCAGCAGAGGATAATAAAAATCCCTACCATAGGGAAGCCATGAGAAGATGTATTTACAGACTCTACCTAATTCCATCATATATTCCAGCAGTTTTACACCAAACTCTACTATTTTGACAGCACAGCCACATAAGCTCAATTAGATGAATATAAGAGAAAATAAGGAAAGGGAAAGCTTCCCAAGATGGATCATAACTTCCAAGAAAATCAACATAGCTGGCCTTTCACTATATGCTTTTTAATCCATTCTAATACCCAAAGTGACAGTGGTTCTTCAGGAACACCAACAGGTATAACAGATTCACAATGAGCGGGGCAATCATTTTACTAATACTAGTAACACGGAAAAGATGCCTGTCAGAATTACACAAATAGTTGCTTCAAGTGCGCTCAGGAATACCCTCGGTGCTAGAAAAGAAAACTGCAAGTTTCCAATTGTATATCCAGAAAATTTCTGCACTTGAACACACACAAGGGGAGCTTATTTCTTTGTTAGTCCATTGTTTATTGCAGCAAGGTGCCCTTGTGTTTGTTCGAGTGCAGAAATTCTGTCAAAATTATAGTCCAGCAACAGCAAGTCTCCCTTTCCCTTATTCAGGTGGGTGCCAAGCTCCTAGCTCCACTGGTGCAGCACCTGACTAGACAGTCTCATGGATTATTGCATACATCCCTAGCTCAGTTGTACTGCTGTACCTTTAGGTTTAGCTGCAGTTTGATCCTGGCAGGCCCCAGAGAAGAATTCTGGACTCCAGGCAAAGTTCAGACTCAGGGGGCCCCTACCAGCTTACACACACAGCCCTTAATTTTGCTGGGAGACTTGGGACCCTCTTGTTTCTGGGCCCTGGTCTTGGAATTACCCCCCCCTTACTCTCAAGTCCCCCACTCTCTCAAGGGCCCTCCTGCTTGACTGCCATCAGACACCAGTTTTTATTGGTGATTGGTGTGGTAATGGTGATTAAGTGCAGATGAGACGACCATAGAGTACTTACAGTCTGGTGTGTGATGGTGATGGTCTGATCTTTCCCTCTCCTCGGCTCGTCGTCGTCCTTCCAGTCAGTTTTGGGAAGGGCTCATGCTGGTTGCTGGTGCTGTGCTGGTTCATGAAATCAGTTCTAGAGTTATCCCCTGCTGTGTCCTGCCCCACCATTCTCAAAACATCATCCACCGATGCCGTCCAATGTCATGACCACTGACCAGACTCGACTGACCCCCTCCACCACCAAACCCAGAGGACTCTCTTTCTCCTCCCGACCCAGAGTCTTCTACCATCTCACCCACCCATCCAGACTATGAGGACTTTCTGATTTTCTCTCTCCAGAGTCCTGACCTGGTCTCTTTTCTCTCTTACCCCGGGTGGGCTGCGGGCCTCCACTCTCCTCACGATGGCCCGGCCACACTGCACAGCACCACAGTCTTCAAAGCAGGCAGCTGCTGCTGCTGCTCGCTCAGTCACCTCACCCTCTCAGACTGGGGCTGGGCTAGGGCTAGGACTACCGCTGATGGCCCGATGCCTCACGCATGCCTCCTGACTTGCCCTTAGTTGGTTCCATGGACCGACCGGTGACCCGCACACCACCACCACAGAATCAACACTGGAAGAGCACCTTTCATCGTCATCTCTTCTAGTCTCTCCCTCCAGACTACTCCAGTTGAAGAGTCAGTCCCGCGGCCGCCTGAACTGAAAACTGTCCCGAAAAGCCAAATGGTCTCACTGAGTTCGCCTCACTCCGCGCTCTCTCTCCTGTCCTCACTTAACCACCTTACTACCACACACTGCCTCGCACAAATCATCTGACAGAGACCAACGCATGTATATCGCACATATAAGCCCTCCCCCCCTGGCCAATCACAGTGCGGCAGTTGAGAAATGCCATTTTCAAACAACATGAAGTCTTGCTGTATTCTGACATATGCAGTTATATCCAACATTTGAACTGCCCCGGAGAGGAAAGTGATAACTTTCCATGCAAGGCATGGAACGCTGAGCTCGAGCTCGGTTGAGACTCTGTCTGTTGTTGTTTGAACCCAAACCGCCAGATTCTTTACTCCGCCTCACTAAACAGTCACTCCGGAGATTTCTCCTTCGCTCGGTTCAATTTAGTCGGTTAAAGTGTCATTTTTTTCCTTGGTTTCAACCGAATTTCTTCCATCTAACCTGCCGGTTCAGTCTCTATCTGTGGTACCATGAGTACTAGATAGGTTTATTATTATTAGCTTCTGTGTGGAACTTGTAAACGTCAGATCGGTTCGGTTTGAACCGATCAGGCTTGTAAAAAAAAGTTTGTTCTTCTTTTTAGAGTGTGGTAACCGGTCCTTATCGGTTCTAAAAAAACGGATTTCATTACGGTTTTTTCCACGGACCGTAACACGGTCAGGAACCGATAAGGTGTCTTGCCTGACGGATTGCCAAAAAAAGGGTAAGTTTGGTTAGGACTGGCCATGTCTGAGAAACCCAAAGAAAAACCGGGCCCACTGGGTTTCAACACTGTAGTGTGTGTGGGGAAGCCTTTGCTAAGGCTGATCCCCACACCACCTGTGTTTATTGTCTGGGGTTTGACAACCTCGATTCAGACTGCCAGATTTGCAGAAGTTTTTCCACAGCTACCCTGGAAAAGAGAGTAGGTAGGCTGAGGGAAAGGGAGGCCGAAAAAGTCTGCTGACCCGGATGGCCAGCCCGGTTCGGTTCCAACCGAACCAGAAGGAGTGCCCTCTGACCAGGGCGAAACTTCTTTGGGCAAAAGGAGAACCGACTCTGAGGAGTCTGTTCCGGTTAAAAGGAAAAGAAGGGATAAGTCAGCCGGTTCGGATCCACAAGTTCTTTCTTCGACTGCTGATGAAATAGCCAAAGCGATAAGGATTGTTCAGTCGCTAACTCCGGTTCTGACCGAACCAGCACCATCAGTTAGGGGCTCGGTTTGGTCGGTTCAGCCAGTTCCGGATTATAATTTAGAGGATTTTTATGAACCGGAGGAGGAGGAGGGACAGTATGAGGATAGTGATGGTGATTATGAAAGTCTGGATGTGCCCATTGACCCGGACATCTCCCCAGACAGACCTTCAGGTGTTTCTCCTCCTAGGCTTTCTGAGTCCCCTTCCCACTTTATGTTTTACAAAAAAAAGTGGCTGAAACTCTCCAGCTTCCTGTGGAGGAAGCAGTAGAGGATCAGGAGGAGCCTGATTATGTTGAGATGATGGACATCCCAGAGTCTAGGAGGCTGTCTGTTCCCCTCCATAAGTCTTTTGGGAAGCAGACATTTAAAATTTTAAAGACTCCTAATTCTATACCTCCTGTGGACAGAAGAATGGACAAGAGGTATACTCTTTCAGGTTCAGATATGGAGTTCCTTTCCCAGCAATGCAGCCATGTTGGGGTAGTGCAGGCTGCTGCCTGTGATAAGGCAAATATACCCTTAGCTTCACACCCCCCCAGATAAGGACTCCAGGATGATTGATGCCATGGCAGAGAAACAGTACATGGCAGCATCTTTGGGACTCAGGCAGGCTAATTATAAGGCCTACACAGCTAGATACCAGAAGTCTAGGTGGGACACTGTGATGGCTCTAGCTAAACAGGTCCCTGGCCAGCTTGCCAAGGAGCTGGAGCAGGTGGCTGCAGATGGTATTGAGGCATCCAAGGTGCAATTTCTTGCTGCAGTGGACTCCAATGATGTTTCATCTAGAGTCATGGCTACATCTGTGGCCCTTCGTAGGATGGCTTGGCTCAGATGTACTAGCCTGTCACAGGATACCCAGACTAAGGCCATGGATTTTCCTTTTGTTGGTAATTCTCTGTTTGGGGAGCAGACAGAGAACTACATAAAGAAAATGGATGCGTACAGGACCACCTATAGGAGTGCTCAGGCCAAGGAAAGGCAAGCCACTCCCCAGAGGCAGCATTCCAGGGGCAGGGGCAGGCCTTTTCATAGGCCTTTCTACCAAGCCCAGGCCTCCTCTTCCGCCTTTGCCCAGAGGGAGTTCCTCAGAGGGAGAGGCAGACAGGGTATAAGCAGGCCTGCTACCACCCCTCAGCCTAAAGCCCCTGCCAAACAGGCACCCTCATGGGTTTGCCCGGGCCGATTGTCCACTACCAGTAGGGGGCAGGCTGGCTTACTTTGTCCAGGACTGGAGGTCTTTAACATCAGACAAATGGGTCCTGGAAGTTTTAAGCCAGGGACTGGTTCTCGGCTTCAAACAATTTCCCAAGATGAGAACCAGATCCTTTCCGCCTGCAAATCCTTCAGAGGCCCTTGCCCTAGAGGCAGAGGTCTCTTCCCTCTTGGATCTGAGAGCCATAGAAAGGGTTCCACCCCTACACAAGGGAAAAGGATTGTACTCCAGGTACTTCCTAACCCCCAAAAAGACAGGAGAATGGCGGCCCATCCTGGATCTCAGGTATTTAAACAAGCACCTTTTAAAGCCAAAGTTCAAAATGGTGACTCTGGGAATAATTCTACCCACTCTAAGGCCAGGGGACTGGCTAGTCTCCCTGGACCTCAAGGATGTCTATTTCCACATTCTCATCAGATGCTCCCACAGAAAGTACCTCAGGTTCGAGTTGCCCTCAGGCCACTATCAATTCAGAGCAAATGCCCTTTGGCCTAACATCAGCTCCAAGGGTGTTCACAAAATGCCTGGCAGTAGTGGTTGCTTTCCTAAGGAGAAAAAAGATCTCCATATTTCCATACCTGGACGACTGGCTCATAGTGGGTCAGTCTCCAGACCAGGTCAAGTCACACCTACAGATAACTCAGCAACTGCTCACTTCTCTAGGATTCCTCCTGAATCTTTCAAAGTCAGTTCTAGAGCCAGTGCAGCTCCTCACCTTCATAGAGGCGGAGCTGGATACAATAAGGGTAAGAGCCTTCCTTCCCCTGGACAGGACAAGGACCCTTGTTACACTGGCCTCTTCATTCACCCTTCAGTTGTCTCGACCAGCAAGGCATTTTCTGCAGCTCCTGGGCCACATGGCTGCCTCTACAGCAGTGGTCCAAGGAGCAAGATTTCAGATGAGGGACATTCAGTTCCACTTAAGAGCCTTCTGGTCCCAGAGAAAGGATTCTCTGACCAAGCTAATCCCAGTGACTCGAACCCTGGTCCAGGCTTTGCAATGGTGGCAGGATCAGGACAACCTAAGGGAAGGAGTCCCCTTCATCACTCAATCTCATTCTCTAATCCTTACCACAGATGCCTCCCTCTTGGGCTGGGGAGCCCACTTGGGGGATCTGACCACCCAAGAGTTGTGGTCACCTCAAGAATCTCTGCTTCACATCAATCTATTAGAACTCAGAGCAGTGTTTCTAGCACTTCAAGTTTTTTCCAAGTCTGTTCAGAACAAAGTAGTTCAGATCAGGACAGACAATACCACCACAATGTGGTACATCAACAAGCAAGGGGGCACTCGGTCTACGGCCTTGTGCACGGAAACAATGAAGTTGTGGTCTCTGGCCTATTCCCTGAATACCTCTCTGATAGCAGTGCACCTCCCAGGGAAGGACAATGTCCCGGCAGATGCTCTCAGCAGGATATCTCAAGGCCATCACGAATGGTCCCTAGATGCCCTGATTTTGAAGGTGATCTTCTCTAGATGGGGCACTCCACAGATAGATCTTTTCGCAGCCCCAGACAATCACCAGCTTCCTCTTTTTTGCTGCAGACCCCCAGTGTTGGGCTCAGTCCCCCTGGATGCTCTGGTTCTCAATTGGGAAGGGAAGTTTCTGTATGCCTTCCCCCCTTCCCTCTCCTGTTCAAGGTACTAGTCAAAATCAGGTCTCAACCCTGCAAAGTGATTCTGATTGCTCCAGACTGGGCCAGACAGCCCTGGTACCCTCTCTTGCTGTCCTTAGCAGTCCACCTTCCCCTGTCTCTTCCCAGGAATTACAACATGTTAACATTCTCAGGGGACGGTTTGGTATCCGAATCTCAAATCTCTGAATCTCAAGGCCTGGCTCTTGAAGAGTTAGAGTTTGCTGATTTGCATCTCTCTCAAGGTGTTCTGGATATTCTAAAGGCTTCTCGAAAGCCTTCCACCAGAAAGACTTACAACTCCAAATGGAAAAGGTTTACTATTTGGTGCTCTGGGAAGCATATTTCTCCAGAGTCTGCCGGGTTGCCTACAGTCCTGGACTATATGGTTCATCTCAATAGCTTGGGACTCAAACCAGCTACACTTAGAGTGCATCTGGCAGCTGTCTCTGCCTTCTTGTCAGCAGGCAAGCACTCTTCCCTTTCAGCTCATCCTGTATTCTGTAAGTTCTTCAAAGGATTGCTGCATACCAATCCTCCCTTCAGGGACCCTGCCCCTGCTTGGGACCTTACTGTTTGCATTGCTCAGCTTATGCAACCCTCTTTTGAACCTTTGTCCTCAGCAGAGCTTAAGTACTTGACTTGGAAAACTGTGTTCTTGGTAGCCATTACTTCTGCCAGACGCATAAGTGAGTTACAGGCCCTGTCAGTGAAGCCTGATTTTATCTCTTTCCATAGAGGTAAGGTGGTCCTTAGGACTAATAGGAAGTTTTTGCCTAAGGTGGTTTCAGATTTCCACTTTAATCAGTCTATGTCTCTTCCTGTTTTCTTCACTGATCATTCCTCCTCTGGGGAGAGGAGGCTGCACAGCCTGGATGTGAAAAGGGCCCTTAGCTACTACATAGAGCGCACCAAGGGTCACAGGTTTGACTCCCTCCAATTGTTCCTCACTTATGGTGAAGTTGGCAAGGGAAAACCTGCCACTAAGAGACCTATTGCCAGGTGGATTGTCTCTTGTGTACAATTCTGCTATGAAAAATTAGGTAGGATCCCACCCTCAGGCCTGAGGGCTCACTCTACTAGAGGTACAGCTGCTTCCCTGGCTACTGCCAGGGATATTCCTATCTTGGAGATTTGTCAAGCAGCCACCTGGAAAACAGTGCATACTTTCACCAAGCATTACTCTCTGGATATCCAGGCTAGGAGTGATGCTCGGTTTGGCACAGCAGTGTTTCAGAGCCTGTGTCCAAAGTAGGTTCTGTCCCTCCTCCATGGAGGTACTGCTTGGTAGTCTGCATATGTCAGAATACAGCAAGACTTCATGTTGTTTGAAGAAAAAATTACTCACCTTAGTAATGTTGTTTCTTCTAATGGAGTCTTGCTATATTCTGACTCCCCCCCCCGCCTCCCCTCTCAGAACCTGGGTTTTTGGGACGTGGGTGGGCAGGAACAGTGTTGGCACCTAGAGGTGCCCCTTTCTTTCTCACCCTCTTATGTTTGGGTGTGTGTTGTGTTTGTTTTGGGTTTACTGACTTGAGTCTTTGCCTTGGAACCAAAAACCTTTTTATTAAATTTAGTTGCCAGTTGGCTAGTGTGAGCTTTACAGTTTCATACAGGACGCCCAGTGAGTAGGCTCAGAAGATTCTGGCGTTTGGGTTCAAACAACAACAGACAGAGTCTCAACCAAGCTCGAGCTCAGCTGTCCATGCCTTGCATGAAAAGTTAACTCTTTCCTTTCTGGGGCAGTTCAAAGGTTGGATATCACTGCATATGTCAGAATACAACAAGACTCCATTAGAAGAAACATTACTAAGGTGAGTAATTTTTCTTAGCAACCAACGGCAGCAATTACTCAATGATGGGGGGCAAACCAAACAGCCAGCAAAGAACTAAAGGTGCAAATTTTAAATAGAAAACAGGAGCACCATCCCCGCCAGTCAAATTAAACATGAAGGGGACGAGGGGGCATGCTGGCAGCTGGCGCTGCCCCGTGGGTAACAGCAGCTGTGCCCGTGCACTGACTCCAAAAAAAAGGCAGGCAGCTGTGGAAAATATTGCTGGAGCTCAGCCTAGGTCTGTAAATATTGATGGGGCTAGTGTCCCAAGGGCCCATACAGCCCGGCGCCTAAGTTTGTATATTTATTGTATATACTTGCACTGTTTCTTGCCTACCTTCTATATTCGTTACCTTAGCATAATTTTGTACACATAATGTCACATCCCACTGTTTATTGTATCTGTGTCTAACCATGATGTGGAGCCTTTGTAAAAGAGTCTCTGACTCAAAGGTTTGTAATTCCGATACTATTAATAAAATAAAAAATAAAATAAATTACAATTGCAAGAAATAGAATAAATAGTACAAAACAGTCATACTAAATTTCACTGATAAGCAGTGTACAGACTTGCTTAGGAATGCAGTACAGGGTATAATAGTTGAATATAATGAAGTGAATAGAGAGGTTCTAGACACTGAAAGATTTGCCCTAAGGAGGGTAGGCAGAGGACAGATAGAAAATATGGGAGGGATTACAGAGTATATTAGTAGAAGAGAGATGCTAGTGAACATTACGGTTGCAGTTATGTATGTCAAAGAGCCAGGATTTAAGGTTGTGCTTGAAGATAAGATGAGACTCAGAAAATCAGAGAGGGGTGGGTAGTCCATTCCACATGGAGGGGCTGCAGTAGAGAGAGCTAACCCACCCAAGTTTGTGGTGGATCTAGGTACCTGGAAGGAGGGTACAGCAGAGGAGCAAAGGTTCCTGGTAGGGGTTTTGATATTGAAGAGGGTGGAGAGAGGAGAGGCATTGCCACTTCTAAGGACGGTATCCATGAGGCAACCCAGGGTATAGTCGAAGTGCCCTTGCAAGGAGAGCCAGCCAAGGGATGGATAGAGGTCACAGTGGTGAGTAGAGTAGAGGCAGACAGGGCACAGCAGCAGGCATTGTTGTTGGCTACTGAGAGCTGAGTCAGAATGGAGGTGGAGGTCCTAGAGTACGTAGGGGAGCAATAGTCAAAGATGGGGAGCAGATTACCCGTGACTATAGTAAGGCGAGCTTCCTTGGTGAGGTAAGGTTTTAGGCAATAGGCAACACCCAGTTTTTGATTTACCCTGCAGGCTATGTGGTTTAAGTGGTCATTGAAGGTGAGAGAGGGGTCACGCAGCACACCCAGGTACTTGAAGGAGGAGACATTTTCTAGGGCAGGTCAATTGGGGGGGTATATGAAGAGGGCATCAGTGGGTCTTGGTTAGATATGCTTTTGACCCAAACAACATGGGCTTGTTTTTTTTAGCATTGACCAACTCAAGGTTGGATGAGAACCAATTTGCTGCCACACTGTAGCTTTTGGATAGGATGGAGGATAAGCAAGGGAGGGATTTGTCACTGGAAGGTGACAAGATCGTTTGTGTAGAGTACTGAGTTACAGGTAAGGCTGTCTGCAGGGAAGGAGTTGACAAATATAGAGAAGAGAAAGGAGTCCAGGATGGAGCCCTGAGGGACACCCGTGGTGACAGGTAAAGGAGGGGAAGTGGTGGTACCAATACGCACAGATTGGTAGTGTCCGGAGAGATAACTATGGAACCAGTTGGTGGACTCAGTGGAGCAGTCAAGCATTGATAGTTTGGAGACGAGGAGGGAGTAACTGACTATATCGAAGGTCTTTGATAAGTCAACAGAAATGTTGTCTATGGCATGCCCACAGTCCATGTTAGAGAGGATGTGGTCAGTGAACAGAGCAAGGGCTGTACATGTGCTATGAAACTTATGAAAATGGTGCTGCTGACTGCATAAGAGGTTGTGTCTGGAGAGGTACTCCATTAGTTGGCTATGAATGACCCTTTCCAGGAGTTTACTTAGGTGAGGGAGAATGGATATGGGCTGGTAGTTGTTGGAGGAATGGGGATCACTGGATTTAAAAATGGGGACCACTCTAGCTGACTTCCATGGGTCAGACATGGTGGAAGTAGTCAAGGCAAGACTGAAGACAAAAAACTGTGGATTGGTTATGGGGGGGGGGGGACATGTTTTAAGAATATCAGGGAGAGGCCGTTGGAGCTGGGGCTGCCCCGATTAGGTAATCTCTTTAGAAGTTTATAGGTGTCTTTAGAGGATATGGCCTTAAAATAAAAAGAGGGTGAGGAGGGAGACAAGGGAATGGGTGTTAGAGGACAAGTAGGGCGTGTAAGTTCTCGAGGTTCAGGATACCCCAGTATGAGTGGATGTGGTGGAAGGAGTAAGTGGGGAAGATGGGGGGAGAAGGTAGTGCAGGTGTCCTGTGGTTTAGGAAGGCTAGGAGGGAGGCTGTGGATGAGGGCCAATAGGTCAGAGAATTTATTGTTTAGAGCTTTGGCAACCTCTAAGGGATCCGTCAAGAGGCCAGAAGGAGAGCTCAGGTGTAAGTTGGGGTTCTGTTTGCAGGGAATTCAAGATTGAACCAATGGTGTCCCAGAATTTTCTAGGGTTACCTAGATTTTTCTTTCTGGAGTCTAAGGGAATAATCCCATTTCAAGGATCTTGTGGTGCGTTTGCATTTATTACGAAGGTGTTTGTACTCATTCCACATGACGGGGGAAGGGACCTGTTTGTATTCAGCACACTTGTCCCTCAGTTTCCTGAGCGACAGGAGTTCTTTGGTTATCCAACGTTTGCACCCACCCCTGACCCGCTGGGTGGTGATAGGAAAGTGTCAGTCTTGGATGGTCAGAAGGGCATTGGTAAAGTGAGTGGTAGCTTGTGACGCCTCAGAGAGGTCTTCCCAGTATATGGCTGTGATATCCTCGAAGAGACAGGAGGTGTCTGGGTAATTGAAGTTGAGTATGGATATGTACTTGGGGGGGAGTGCAGGAGGCCTTAGAGGACCATATCACGTAAGTAGAGGAGTGGTCACTCAAAGAGTCCGAGAGTGTACCGGCATGGGTGATCTTATCACCGCTATTCGTGATTACCCAGTCAAGGAGAATACTAGTGGAGGTGCGATGATTGAAGCATGTCAGGAGGTTGATAACTTGCACCAGATTATGTTGTTTTAGAAGGTTGGTGTAGTCAGGCTTGTGTGTGTGCTAAGCCAGTTTAGATTGTAATCGCCAAAAAGGAGGGAACCCCTGGTAGGGGTGAGAGATCTGTAGCTAGGAAGGAGGTTTTGAAGGCCCTCTACTCCCCCATTAGGAGGGATTATAGCAGCAGCCTAAGAATAGCTTTTTTGTAGAGCCAAGAGTAAGTTTCATGGTAAGTCAGTCACTAGGGGATAATTCGTTGGTGCATAGGGCGAGCATGGGAGTGAGCGATTCATGACAAAATGTGGCAGCAGCACCACCCTTTCTTTTACCAGGTTGATCTTTGCGCAGAAGGGAGTATCCCGCCAGCTGGTATAAGGGGTCAGGATGCTGTGGTTTCAACTAGGTTTCGGTGAGACACAGTACCTGGAGATTATAAAAGGAGACTCGGGCTTCAATGTCAGGGCATTTGGCAGGGAGACTGCAAACATTCACATGGGCAATTTTTAATCCATGTTGGCTAACTAAAGTGTGGTCAGAGGAGGTGAGCATGGACTGCACTGGACCAGGGTTGGATTCAGTATCTCCTGCCAGTAGGAGCAAGGAGAACAGGTGGAAGTAGGTGCACGGCAGGTGAGGGAGAGGGTGGGGAAAGGAGGATGAGAGCAAATAGGAAGCTAGTTGACGACGCTCGAGGATGTGGATTGTTTTCATTTTGGTTGCATTGTATATGTGTAACCCCCCTGCAAATGGGGGTTCCCAAAAGACTTCCAGGAGCTTGCTTGAATGCTCCAAGCCTGAATGGTGTTTGGCATTTAAGCCATTTATCAGTGAGTGTTTTTAGAACCTCTGGTACTGTCTCTTTAAGAGCTGTCTGCTTGCAGACATAATTAGTTTGTATGGGGACTGTGTGTTTCTTTGATTGAGTACCACTCAAGCTGCTGCCAATTCACTTCATTTTGCAGTCACTAGAGTGCAAAGGAACCTATCTGAAAGATGTAACTGTTTGCCAGAAATTATTTAGAGTAATAATGAAATTACAGTTTGTCTAACCTGCTTTCTTTGCAGTCAGAACTGTGTCTGCTAGTTCCCATTCTAGTTTTGAACTGCTGAACTGGACCAATCAGTGTGGGTAAGCTAGCTCTAAAATGGTGCCTTGGACGAATCAGAACTTGGACTCATAATCTGAGCCAGCCACAAGAGGGATTGTATGGGCAGTGACTCTGGAGATGTAGTTTAGACTTCAGTGCCTTTTGGACCAACAGCAGCAGTCTATTGTGAGTGACAGCCAATCCAGTCAAGAACTGGGAGGAACTCAAAGGAAGTGCCCGGTTTTGTCGGTTGGAGTTTCAGTTGAGCTTTGGCAGTGAAGAAGGAAGGAGCCCTGTGCTTTTCAGTGCAGTTTTAGTCAAAAAAAACGTGTAAGGCCCAGAGTTCCGTCTGCAGCTTGTGTAACAGCTTGTTAGGACTGAATCCGTCCTGTGAAAAGAATCAAAGGATCTCTGAAGAGTAGAAACCAGGCTCACCCTGTAGAAGACTGGAGGAATTGCTGAAAATGGCACTCGGTCTGTCAGGAACTGAATCTGCTGTGTGTTCTCCGGTATTGTGCAGTAATTGCGATCGATACAGATGCAGCCTGCCTGGTATAGTGCTTTCTTTTATATGGATGTGTGAAGAGGTTTGTGTACCTCAAGTGAGCCCTGCTGACATTGAAGGACCCTATCTTTTTGGAGGTCGTGAGTACTAATTCAGGTCGCCTCCTGTTGAATTGCCACATTAAATCCAAATGGAATTACTGTACTGCTGACTGTTTAATTCTCCTTTTCTGTGTGAAAGGGCCTACCAGCTGCCATGGTTTGGACTAGCCACTAGGGCTTGGGTACCCAGGGACAGTAACTGATAGGGATAGGCCTGTGCACAGAGCCATGAAGTAGATTATTAGAGTGATAAGCTAATTAACCTGATTTCCCTGTCCTTGTTATATCCCCCTAAATAAATCAGAGCTGCTTGTTTCAGCAAAGTTATACTGCCTGAGTGTATTTGTCTATGTTAAAGTACTGTACTGTGATTGTTGCACTGTATCTCATTTCACAGGAGGTCCCAGTGCGGAACCAGACCTGGGGGTAAGTGTATACTGTGAAGGTAATTCTGATATATTGTGTGGGCCACTAGTGGGAAGAAAGGGGGTTGCAGTGTCCCAGAGGGCTGTGACCAAGTTAGTTTAACTATTGCAAACCCTGACCTCTGGGTGGAGGCACCTGCCATTGGATCCAGGCCCTCAACCTGTTAGGTGGCAAATCAGGCAGGTAGTAGCCCCTGGGATAGCGCCATCTAGGGGTTACATCTTGGAGGCTCACCGCTGGGATTGTGTGTCCTCTAGTGGCCATATTCTGAACCACTGTTAAGAAAAAATGGGTACCCGACAGAGTGGCTGTGCACCGGCTGGTGGAGTGGTGTACTGGGAGGAGATCGACCCCAAAATGCTATGCTTATCCTGGACATCCCCCGGTATCAATACGGACACTGTGCAGGAGTACTTTCCAAGGTGGAAGGTTTACAAAACCCTGTGGTGGTGGGTCGGCATGCTAATCTGCTCACCCACACTTTCCTGGCCCTAGTAGAGTTTAAGGATCCCATAGATAGCTCCAAAGTGCCACAGACCATTACCCCAGAGGAGCCCTCACTGCTTGGAGAGTGATAACTAAGGACAGTAAAGACCCGGGGAATCATCCCCACCACTATCTGAAACTTTTGAGGAGAAATTTGCTGAATGGTTGCTGGGAGGGGAAAACTGTGGAGGACTTGAAGAAACTATTCTTGCCACCTGGGGTGTTCCTCCCCAACACTCTCTGCTCCAGTGCCCGTAATGGTGGCTGAACCAATGCAGACTCCTATTTCTGCACCTGCCATTAGTCACGACTCTTACCGAAGGTTGAGGATCTTCTCTGGCACCTCCCCACCCCCAAGGGAGGATGACTGGGAGACCTGGATAGACTATGTTGCCCCCAAGTGCTGGGAATGGCATGCCGGGAGGCGAAAAGCGAAAGAGGGTTAGTGAGGCCTCCAGGGTCCTGCCCTGGCTACCATCCTGCTAAACGGGCCAGTAACCCTGAAGCGACTGCACAGGCCTATCTTGAGGCCTTGGAGAATGTGTATGGGAGCCCAGATTCTGATGAGGACCTATGGTGGAGAGTAAGAAATGCACAACAGTACCAAGGGAGTTGTTGTCTGTGTGTATCTCTCGGCTGGAAAAATTGTTGCAAGAATGCCTCAGAAAGGTAGTTTGCCAGCGATTGAACTGGACCGAACCAGACTGGACAGAATCCTTAAGTCTGCCCCTTCTCAGAACTGCTGTTGCTTCAGTTACGCCTGGCAAATCGACTGGAATCCCCACCTCCCATGATGAGTTAATGAGAGAAATTGAGGAGTTGAGAAAGGCGACCTCGGGAGGTACCTGCACCAACAGCTGTGGCTACGACCCGAGTGACTGAGGGTGACCCATCAAGTGAAGTTCAGGGGCAGAGGTTGACAGTCATTGAGTGCTCTGACAAGGAAAAAGATATGCCACAATGGGGCGAACTGTTGAGAGAGATCCGGGAATTCAAAAACAGTCCCTTTATGAAGGCCACGCCTGCAAGTACGGGCCCTGACCTATATCCGACTGCATCTGCTATGGGGGTTGGGGTACCCACCCATGTATCTCCTGCTGATAACAGCTCCAAACTCAATTCCTTGACCATGGAAGTGGAGAAACTGACGAGATGTCTCCAAATGCTTATCACTGCCAGAGACAGAGATGGCACCCAGGTTTCCAGTTAGTAATACCCCGCCTGGCTCCCAGTGTGGCGCCTCGGCCAGCTCAAACTCCAGAAAGTATGTTTTGCTATAATTGTGGGAAAGATGGGCACATGAAAGGGAATGCCAGTCCCCAAAGACACTGACAAAGTTGCATATAGGCTACAAGGAGAGCTTGGAGAAGAAATCAGTGGTTAAGAGGTGCACGACATGATCCCAGTGAGGGCACCAAAAATGCTAATTCACGTCCTTTTGTGGCAAGGTCAGTTGCCCAGGCCCCCACTACCGCCTCTCCAGACTGGTCCAGAATAGTGGGTCCCTCCATGGAGACCACTGTAAAGGTGAATGGAGTGTCTACAAGAGCTGTATTAGACAGTGGCTCCCAAGTGACAATTATGTTCCAGGATTGGTATCAGAAGCATTTGTCAGACGATACCCTTACAACCATTAGAAGGACTGCGTGTATGGGGGTTAAGTGAGAAGGCCTACCCCTATTCCGGGTATATCCGAATTTGGCTGTCTTTCCCCACCTCCGTGGCTGGAGTGGCCGAACAAGTAGAGACCCTAGCCATAGTGTGTCCCCCACTGGACTGTATGATGGTGTCCCTTTGTTGATTGGAACAAATGCTCATATGTTCGGAAGGCTGGCACAGTTGTGTTATGAAAACAGGGGTCAAAGACTAGTAGAGCTTTAAGAGTTCTGGCTTTAATTAAGAAGGCCTATGAGGCACAGAGAGATGCTGAAAAAACAGAACCAGAGGAACCGGCCTGGAATTGTATGGAAGAAGGATCCTGAGTCTCTCTGATCCTGGCCAAATTCCCAGTGTACCTTACAGGGAGAGGTCCATTGTAGAAAGGATGTTAAGAATAAAATATTAATGTTGGATGCACCAGGCGATGGAAAATGCCAGAGGGACTGCTGGTCAAGCCTAGTATTTGCCCGCTAGAGCCCATGCTTATGCCAGAAGGGTAATGGTCCAAGTTCATAATGTGTCTGAAAGAGACATTCGAGTAAACCGAGGTTGCATCCTGGCTAATGTGCATTGTGCAGATACTGCAGTGCTACCCAGCAGCAAGAGTTCAAGGAAGAATGACAGAGTAACGCCTGACTTGTTTGATTTCGGCGACTCCGCTGCCAGCTGAATGGAAAGTGAGGATCAGTGAGAAGCTTGCCCAGAGAGACCAGGTGTTTTCTTTAAAGGAATGGGATGTAGGATGCGTGCAGGAGCTGAGCACAATATCCGGCTGCATGACGAAAGACCATTTCGTGAGAGGTCTCGACGCCTGGCACCTGCTGACATAGATGATGTGAGACGGCATCTGCAAGAGATGTTAGCTGCTGGTGTAATACAAGAACCAAAGCCCTTATGCTTCCCCATTGTGGTAGTGAGGAAAAGAATGGAACGTAAGGATGTGTGTGGATTATCGCTGTTAAACCGCGGACTATCCCTGATCAGTACACAATGCCCGCATTCAGGATGCTTGACTGCCCAAACGGAGCAAGTGGTTCTCTGTGCTGGATCTCCAAGTGAGGGTACTACCAGATCCCATGGCCCCAGAGGACCGTGAGAAGACGGCCTTTATCTGTCCGCTTGGCTTCTATGAATTCATGAGGATGCCTCAAGGGATTTCAGGTGCCCCAGCCACTTTTCAACGATTGATGGAGCGTGCAGTGGGGACATGAACTTACTAGAGTGCCTGGTATACCTAGATGATGTTATTGTGTTTGGCAGCTCACTGGAGGAACATGAGAGCAGATTATTTAAGGTATTGGACCGACTGGAGGACTTTGGCCTTAAACTGTCCATTGATAAGTGTCAATTCTTTCAAACATCAGTAAAGTATGTGGGACACATAGTATCCACCGAGGGAATAGAGAACCGACCAAGTAAAGTTGAGGCCTTGACCACCTGGCCACAGCCCAAAATCTAAAGAACTGCAAAGATTCCTGGGATTCTGTGGTTATCAGCGCTTCATCAAGGACTATTCAAGAGTGATCCGCCTTTACTTAACCTTACTCAAGGGTATCCCCAACCCACAAAAATACAAAAGTCAGCGTCCTCAAGACTGAAGAGTGTATTTTCATCCGAGTAAGTATTTGGGGCCCGCTGGACTCCTGATTATGAGACTGCTTTTCATGAGATCATATATCAACTTACCCATGCTCCAGTGCTGGCCTATGCCGATCCAAGAAAACCTTCGTCCTGCACACTGATGCTAGCTTGCAAGGGTTGGGGCTGTGTTGTACCAAGAGCACGAATGGCCTGAGACCAGTGGCCTTTGCCAGTAGAAGCCTGTCCCATCCGAAAAGAACTATCCTGTACATAAGTTAGAGTTCCTAGCTTTGAAGTGGGCTATTGTTGACCAATTCCATGAGTACTTGTATGGGCTAAAATACTAGTAAAACTGACAATAATCCTTTGACCTATGTGCAGACCTCAGCTAAGTTGGATGCCACTGGCCATAGGTGGCTTTCTGCATTATCTACATATGACTATGCTCTCGAATACTGAGCAGGTCTGAACCACATAGATGCTGATGCTCTCTCCGGAGGCCTGTTCCCCAGAATGATTGGGTCCGATTGGCAGAACCTGACATTCGGGCACTCTGCCGGAAGTTTGACAGGGAGGAACAAATGTCCACGGACGCAGTGGACTGCATGGTGGATTGCTTGGGAGCCTCTGAGAATTGCATACCTGCTGCTTATTGCCACTTTTCTGCAATAGACATTGTGCACTGCCTCAGCTGGACAATGACAGTATTCGGGGGCTCAATCCACGATCCCATGATCAAAGCAGCTTAAAGCCCTCTATGCAGGAAAAGATGTGTCCAAATTACGCTCCACTGATTTGAGAACTGCACTGTTATACAAAGAAGGTCCTAAGTTGAAACTGATCAATAAACTGTTATACAGAGAAACAGTAGACAGAGGGGGACAAGTAGACAAACAGCAACTACTGCTGCCCACTGCCTTTCCAGACTCAGTACTGAGGTCCTTGCACAACCACATGGGGCACCTTGGTATAGACAGAACACTTGACTTGGTGAGATCCAGATTCTATTGGCCTAAGATGGGGGCTGATGTGGAGCAACACATTCGAACTTGTAGTTGCTGCTTACAGAGGAAAGCTTGCCCCAGAGGGCTGCCCCTTGTTAACATCACCACCAGTGCACCCATGGAGCTGGTCTGTATTGATTTTCTGAGTTTGGAGTCAGATCAAAGAAATATCAGTAATGTGCTGGTGGTCACTGACCATTTCACGAGATATGCCCAAGCTTTCCCACCAAAGACCAGAAAGCATCCACTGTGGCCAAAGTACTTGTAGAAAACTTTTTGTTCACTATGGGCTCCACAAAGAATCCATTCTGATCAAGGGAGAGACTTTGAGAGTCGTCTGATCAAAGAGATGCTTTCTCTGTGGGGAGTGCGAAAGTCCAGAACCACTCCTTACCACCCCAGGGGGACCACAGCCTGAACGTTTCAACGCACTTTGCCTAGATATGCTAGGCACCCTGCACCCAAAGGACAAGCCTAGATGGAGCCAACAAATTAGCACCCTGGTACATGCTTATAACTGCACCAAAAGTGATGCCACTGGATTCTCCCCACCGCCTGATGTTTGGAAGAGAAGCTCGACTACCAGTAGATGTGTGTTTGGGGTCTCTCTGATAGGTTCAAGCTGACAACTATTTACAGTATGTGCAAAGTTAAAGGCCCAGCTAACTCATGCGTACCAACTGGCTCAAACCATGGCTGCCAAAAGAAATCTGGCCAACAAAGAAAGGTATGATAAAAGGTGAAAGCACAGGAACTCCAGGAGGAGATCGGCATTGCTAAGAAATCTGGGACTGCATGGCAAGCACAAGATTGCTGACAGATGGCACCATCTCCTCACATTGTAGTGGCAAACTAGATGATCTGCCAGTGTACAAAGTAAGGCCTGAGAATAATTCAAAAGATGTAAAACAATGCATAGAAATCATTTACTGCCCATTGGACAAATCTTAATTGAGTCTGAGCCCCTAGAAGATGCCCCCTCTGGACCAGTGACTAGAGCTGCTGCTAAGAAAAGATCAAGAAAGTCTGCACCTACAGAAGCAAAGTTAAAGTGTTCCCCTCCACAAGTCCCAGTTGAGCATGACTGTCAGTCCATATCGGAAGAAAGTGAGAGTGACTTTGAATACTATCCTTCTTACGAACTGAGTCAATTGTTTCGGGCAATCCCTAGTCAATACTGGAGATGAAGCTGGGCCTTCTGGACTGTCTAAGCCCCAGCTTCATCCCTGGAGCCAATGCTCCCAGAAAGTGAAGTGCAAAGCATCAGATCAGATGAAATGGAATCATTGTGCATGGTTGAACTGTTTGAGCTTTCAGGGAGAAAATGATAGATTGGGGCAGACTGGTGATACACGAACAAGAAGAATATTTTGAGTGCCCTGACAGTCCACTGCCAGTGTCCGAAAGCTCTCCATGCGAGGCCAAATGTTGTGGACTCAGAAACTGTAACTCCTGGAGCTGAAAGTGCCCCAAGTTCTAGCCTCTCTACCCCCATGGAGACTCCCCTGACAAGTGAGGACAATGCTGAAAATGAGGCTCAGAGTGCAGAGACTATAACAGTTCCCCCTAGAAAGACTGGTCGAGCTGTAAAGCCTTGGTGCACCTCAGTTATGATTCACTTGGGAGGCCTGTGGACTTGCCTCTCAATGTTGTCCATAAAGGAGTGTATGTGTCCCGAGCTCATTGCCCAAACTGAGCATCAGTGCTAACTCCAAGTTACTTGTGTTGCCTCTAAGTATGGTGCCCTTGCCCCATCCAGCCCCAAGGTAACTGATAGGGAAGGGCCCCCTCTCTTCAGGTTTCATGTACAAGAGGTAATAACTTGAGTTATGGTACAATGTGTATGTAATACTGTGTAAAGAGTGACGTACTGCAATGTTTCAGAAATGTGTTCTTGGTAAAATGATATATTGACTGATGATTACATGTGCGAGCCTAATGCAAATGTATATGGTTGCAGTTGAAACTTATGGGGGTACTTGCTTGACGTGGACGTCAAGCTTTCCCAGGCCAGGAAGGGTGTAACCCCCCTGCAAATGGGGGTTCCCAAAAGACTTCCAGGAGCTTGCTTGAATGCTCCAAGCCTGAATGGTGTTTGGCATTTAAGCCATTTATCAGTGAGTGTTTTTAGAACCTCTGGTACTGTCTCTTTAAGAGCTGTCTGCTTGCAGACATAATTAGTTGTATGGGGACTGTGTGTTTCTTTGATTGAGTACCACTCAAGCTGCTGCCAATTCACTTCATTTTGCAGTCACTAGGAGTGCAAAGGGAACCTATCTGAAAGATGTAACTGTTTGCCAGAAATTATTTAGAGTAATAATGAAATTACAGTTTGTCTAACCTGCTTTCTTTGCAGTCAGAACTGTGTCTGCTAGTTCCCATTCTAATTTTGAACTGCTGAACTGGACCAATCAGTGTGGGGTAAGCTAGCTCTAAAATGGTGCCTTGGACGAATCAGAACTTGGACTCATAATCTGAGCCAGCCACAAGAGGATTGTATGGGCAGTGACTCTGGGAGATGTAGTTTAGACTTCAGTGCCTTTTGGACCAACAGCAGCAGTCTATTGTGAGTGACAGCCAATCCAGTCAAGAACTGGGAGGAACTCAAAGGAAGTGCCGGTTTTGTCGGTTGGAGTTTCAGTTGAGCTTTGGCAGTGAAGAAGGAAGGGCCTGTGCTTTTTCAGTGTGCAGTTTAGTCAAAAAGCGTATGGGCCAGAGTTCCGGTCTGCAGCTTGTGTAACAGCTTGTTAGGACTGAATCGTCCTGTGAAAAGAATCAAAGGATCTCTGAAGTAGAAACCAGGCTCACCCTGTAGAAGACTGGAGGAATTGCTGAAAATGGCACTCGGTCTGTCAGGAACTGAATCTGCTGTGTGTTCTCCGGTATTGTGCAGTAATTGCGATCGGGATACAGATGCAGCCTGCCTGGTATAGTGCTTTCTTTATATGGATGTGTGAAGAGGTTTGTGTTCCTCAAGTGAGCCCTGCTGACATTGAAGGACCCTATCTTATTTGGAGGTCGTGAGTACTAATTCAGGGTCGCTCCCTGTTGAATTGCCACATTAAATCAAATGGAATTACTGTACTGCTGACTGTTTAATTCTCCTTTTCTCTGTGTGAAAGGGCCCTACCAGCTGCCACGGTTTGGACTAGCCACTAGGGCTTGGGTACCCAGGGACAGTAACTGATAGGGATAGGCCTGTGCACAGAGCCATAGGTAGATTATTAGAGTGATAAGCTAATTAACCTGATTTCCCTGTCCTTGTTATATCCCAAATAAATCAGAGCTGCTTGTTTCAGCAAAGTTATACTGCCTGAGGTATTTGTCTATGTTAAAGTACTGTACTGTGATTGTTGCACTGTATCTCATTTCACAGGAGGTCCCAGTGCCGGAACCAGACCTGGGGGTAAGTGTATACTGTGAAGGTAATTCTGATATATTGTGTGGGCCACTAGTGGGAAGAAAGGGGGGTTGCAGTGTCCCAGAGGGCTGTGACCAAGTTAGTTTAACTATTGCAAACCCTGACCTCTGGGTGGAGGCACCCGCCATTGGATCCAGGCCCCTCAACCTGTTAGTGGCAAATCAGGCAGGGGTAGTAGCCCCTGGGATAGCGCCATCTAGGGGTTACATATGTGTATCATTTTATTTTTTATTTTAAGAAAAATACCCCTACTCTTCACTGATAAGTGCCATGGGATCTTTTACTTCCACCTGGAGAGTGACCAGAGATGGGCAGAAGGGACCTTGGTAAGGTTTAATGTCTTATCCAAAGGATGGCACCACAACATTGCAGCACCCCTTTCTCCCATACTGTACCACAGTGTCAGCCACCTCTGAGGTGGAATGTGGTTTGCATTAGCAAACTACATGATAGTTTCTTATTCTCTGTGTCCACATGTGAACTGCTTTAAAATGCACCAGGCAATCTATTGGTGATTTAATGAAGAGAGGAAATGTGGCCAGAAGAGCAGTGAAACTTTGCTTTGCTTTGAAGAAGTGCCATGGGATTTTTTTTTTCCTGTAAAGCCTTTTTTCCTGTGGCCACATTGTCAGGGATATACCTTGTTCATACCTGCTGCTCCCCCCCCCCCGGCTCTAGCTGCCAGTCACCTGTCTGTTCCCACCATTTCCTGCCATGGAAAGGGGCTTGGGGGCTGTCTTCTCACACAAGGCAGTCCACAAGGTGGACAGGATCCAGTGTCAGTGGTGCTAGGACCCAGAGGGAGCTAGGAGCCCCAGTTATCATTTTATGTGGGATTTTATCCCTGGGTGTCTCACCAGGCATGAGCGGAGCCTGTCAATGGCCTCAGATGCATGCAGCGATGACCTGCAGAGGAAGGAAGCTCCCCTGGCCTACCACAGGAATCACTGAAGCACCAGGTGCCCAGTGTCATCCCTCCACAGTACCGCCTGTTCCCCATGTCGTGGAATCTTTAACGTTCATCTGAATAACCAGCAGTACAGGCAGAGGGGACCTCAGTTTAACATCTCACTCTAAAGACAAATGTAGAAGTTGACAAAATAATAACTGTGACAAGCAGCACAAACTGTAACTTACAATTTTTCAAATTATATAAAAACAATAGTAGGTGCCGTGTTTGCCTCTCCTAAGCCTAATCCTGTTTTGCTGCAGGCCTGAGGCTGCCCCTTAGTAATGGGGATGAGGAGTATAATGATACTGATGACAAGGAAAATGCAGACCCAGACTCCGAGGAGAGATGCTGCCAGTGTCCTAAGACTCAGGCACAGCTGGACATGGAGGCTGAAGAGATCTCTTTTCAAAAGAAATTTGAGAACTTCCTACACAATTCAATCTTCATTCCAAGGTACTCAGCTTTTCCTTTCTTTTATTCCCTTTTGACGCTGACACTGGTGCCGTATTTGATAGAGCTGGGGTTACTAGTTAGTGCATAACTGCTTAGATGCGTACATGCTGAAGTGCTTTCGACCTTGCACTGCCCTGTACAGCCACCACTGCTAGATGCTAGGACAGTAGTGTGGTGGGTAGATAACTGGCTGGGTGGCAGGACACAGAGGGTGGTGGTAAATGGCTGTCACTCCACAGAGGGAAGAGTGACCTGTGGGGTACCACAGGGATCAGTGCTGGGACCGGTCCTATTCAAGATCTTCATCAGTGACATGGCGCAGGACCTAGAAGGCAGAATTTCACTGTTCGCTGATGACACAAAACTCTGTAACAGAGTAGACACACCAGAGGGTGTAGACAGAATGAGAAGCGACCTACAGAAACTTGAAGAATGGTCAGGGTTTGGCAGTTGAAATTCAATGCAAAGAAGTGCAAGATAATGCATATGGGGCACAAAACCCTGGCACAATATATCAGTTGGGGGTGAGGATATAGCATCACCAAGCAGGAAAGGGATCTTGGGGTTATCTCTCTGATGACCTCAAGGTAGGAAACAGTGTGACAAGGCAGCAGGTAAAGCAAATAGGATGCTGGATGTATAGGCAGGGGCATCACCAGCAGGAAAAGGGAGGTCATAATTCCGCTATACAAGACACTAGTGAGGCCCCACCTGGAGTACAGTGTACAGTTCTGGAGACCATACCTACGTAAGGACATAGACAGGGTAGAGAAGGTTCAGAGGAGGGCAACAAAGATGGTGCATGGATTGCATCACAAGTCCTATGAAGATAGGTTGAAGGAACTGAACATGTACTCCCTGGAGGAGAGGAGGGAGAGAGGGGATATGATAGAGACATACAAGTATCTTACAGGGAGGAACAGGGTGCAGGAAAACACTATTTTTAAGTGAAAAAGATGTTCCAGGACTAGAGGGCATGGGATGAAGTTGGAGGGAGGACGATTCAGAGGAAACATGAGAAAGAATTTCTTCACAGAACGGGTGGTGGATAAGTGGAACACCCTGCCAGAGGAAGTGGTGGGGGCTGAAACAATCATGGGATTTAAGAATGCATGGGATAGACATAAAGGCATTCTGGAGGTCAGGGGTTAGGTGCAACAGACTTCTAGGAAAACAAACTGAACTTACAAGCTCAAACGGGCAGACTGGGTGGGCCATAGGCCCTTATCTGCCGACGCTGTCTATGTATCTATGTGAATGAGATTTATTGTCACATGCAGTGTGTTCAGTCGCCATGGGATGGATCTTTAGAATATTATCTTGACACTCACCATGTACAGATGAAATTACCCAGGTTAATATTTCAGGGCACATGTTTTCCTACCTACAGTACTTAAACGCACACTGTGCTTTTGTCCTAGCTGTGTGCAAGGCACGGAATTTTTAATGTATTAAGCAAATTAATGCTTCATGAGCCAAAGATTATATACTTTTCAGCAGATGCTAAAGATAAAATGTCTGGGTATGAATGCACATTGTGGCATTTGTTATTTCTCAAAGGAGCAAAATAAGTTATGTAGGTAACTGAGACTATTCTGTTTTGAGGAACAGCATCCTCTTTAACTGAAAACTTTTATGTTTTGTTTTCTTCAAATACTATTTTATGTCTGTCCCTTCTCTCCCAAACTCACCCTGAGCCCTTGCCAGGAATCGTACCATGGACACAGAGTCTCAAAAGGCAGCAGCTCTGACCATTCATTGAAAGGACATTCTCATCAGCAGAAAGATTAGACTGTGCTTTTTAACTTTATTTAAAACATCAGCTTCTCACATCTGGATGGTGCTGCTGTTATAATACCCAGGCACTGCTGTTACAGTACCTCAGCACTATAAGAACTCTTTTATTGCAGTATCTCACATCTAGATGGTGCTGCTGTTACAATACCTCGGCACTATAGGACTCCATTATTGCAGCGTCTTGCATCTAAGTGGTGCTGCTGTTACAATAGGACTCTATTACTGCAGCCTCTCACATCAGGATGCACTGGTGTTACAATACCTTGGCACTATAGGGCTCTATTGTTGCAGCATCTCACATCTGGATGGCACTGCTGTTACAATACTTCGACACTATAGAATTCTGTCATTGCAGCTTCTTACATCTACAGTAGATGGCACCACTGTTACAACACCTCAGCACTATAGAATTCTGTTATTGCAGTTTTCACATCTAGATTGGCACCACTGTTACAATACCTCGGCACTATAGAATTCTGTTATTGGAGCTGTCACGTCTAGATGACCCTGCTGCTGTAACAAACCAGCAGTAAAAGATTTGGTTATTGCAGTGTCTCACATCATATGATGCTGTTGTGGCAATGCCACGGCACTATAGAACTCCATTATTGCAGCATCTCACATATACATGGCACTGCTGTAACAGTACCTCAGCACTATTAGAACTCTGCTATTGTAGTATCTTCCTGGACATAAGTCTCCACCACTCATTCACACTATTGGGATCTGCGCCGGAGGCACTAGGACCCATCGGGAGCAAACTTTTTGCTGGAGGGTCGACACCAGAGATGCGCGCCCAGGACACGGCAGCACTAGCACATCGGCAGGCAATGACTATCTCGGCATCGACCCTCCAACTGCCTTGAATTCTTTTTCCCGTCACGAGTGAGCTTCAGTAACAACCGCTCGCTTGTCGGGAGTCAAACTTCAAACTAGCAGCATAGTTTTCAGTTTATTTTTCAAACACCATGAAGTCTTGCTTATATTAGGACCTATGCAGTATGCCCATGGCTTTGAACTGCCCCGGAGATGAAATAGTTAACTCCAGAGTAATCTGGAGTTCCACAGCACGAGGGCGCTATTCAAAGCTCTATCTGGGTTGTTTGAACCCAAACTGTCAGATTCTTTACTCCGCTTTCACTGAACAGACGCTCCGGAGACCAGCTCCTTCAGTTCGGTTCGTTTTGCGGTTTAAAGTAATTTTATTGGTTCATTTAACCGAGAAAGTGTTTAAATTTACCGCGGTTTTCGGTTTAAAGCTCTATCTGGTAACCGTAAGTAAAATAATTTTAGTCTGTGTGGAAACTTATTATCGGTTCACTCTGAACCGATCGGTTTGCTTTAAAACTTGTTTTCTTTGCATTTAGAGTGAGGTACCCGGTTCTTATCGGTCCTAAAAAAACCTAGCATTGAATTTGGTTTTTTCCAATACCCGTGACACGGTTAGGGACCGATAAGGGTGTCTTGTCCTGGCAAGGCCGGAAAAAAAGGACAAGTTTGGTTAGGCTGGCATTATGTCTGAGAAACCCAAAAGAAAAACCGGGCCCACTGGGTTTCAACACTGTGATGTCTGTGGGGAAGCCTTTGCCAAGGCTGACCCACGCACCACTTGTGTCTATTATCTGGGGGCTGACCACCTCTTGTCAGACTGCCAGGTGTGTAAAAATTTCCCTGCAGCCACACTGGAAAAGAGATTGGGCAGGCTCAGGGAATGAGAGGCCAAAAAGTCTGCTGACCCGGATGGCCAGCCCGGTCCAGCTATGGCTGGACCAGAGGGAGTGCCCTCTGACCAGGGCGAGACTTCCTCGGGCAAAAGAAAGGCTGGTCCTGAGGAACCAGTCAAAGTAAAAAAGACAAAGAAATCAGCTAGTGTGGAGTCCAGTTTTGTCTCTCCTTCTGCTGTGGAAATAGCTAAAGCCATACAAATTGTCCAGTCTTTGTCTCAGGGACTTGTTGAACCCTCTCTGGTTGGAAAAAGGGGGTCTCGTTCAGGTCCAGTGGTTCAGGATTATGATGTTGAGGATTTTTATGAACCACAGGAGGGGGAGGAGGATTTTGATGATTGTAATTATGATTGGGAAGGTCTGGAAGTGCCAATAGAACCGGACATTTCTCCAGACAGACCCTTTGAGTCTCCCCCTTTGTTGTCTGAGTCTCCCTCTCATTTCAGATTTTATAAGAAAGTAGCAGAACTCTCCAGCTCCCCTTAGAAGAGGCTGTGGATGAGCAAGAGGAGCCTGACTATGTGGAAATGATGGATATTCCAGAGGCTAGAAGGTTGTCTATTCCTTTACATAAGTCATTTGGGAGGCAAACCACTAACATTTTAAAAATCCTTTTCTGTCCCTCCTGTAGATAAAAAATGGACAGAAGGTATACTTTGTCAGGCCCTAATACAGACTTCCTTACTGAACAGTGTAGTCATGTAGGTGTTGTTCAAGCTGCAGCCTGCACAAGATAATATTCCCTGGCTACATCCTCTGATAAAGATTCCAGGAAGATTGATGCCATGGCGAAAAAAACAGTATGTGGCAGCTTCTTTGGGACTCAGACAAGCTAATTTTATGGCTTATGTGGCTAGATATCAGAAATCTAGGTGGGACACGATATTGCAGTTGGCCAAGCAGGCTCAGGGCCCGTTGGCTAGTGAGTTGGAACAGGTGGCTGCTGATGGTATTGAAGCCTCTAAAGTTCAATTTCATGCTGCTGTTGATGTTAATGATGTTTCCTCTAGGGTCATGGCCACTTCTGTAGCTCTCCGTAGGTTCGCATGGCTCAGATGCACTAATCTGTCCCAAGATACTCAGTCAAAGGCTATAGACTTTCCTGTTATAGGAAATTCTCTGTTTGGAGAACAAACAGAAAATTACATGAAAAAGATGGATGAATACAGAACTACTTACAAAAGTGCCCAAGCTAAGGAGAGGCATGCCACTCCACATAGGCATGCCTCCAGGGGTAGGGGCAGGCCTTACAATAGGCCCTTTTACCAATCCCAGGCATCCTCTGCTTTTGCGCAGAGAGGATTTTTTCAGAGGCAGAGGCAGACGGGGCACAGGCAGGCCCTCTCCCTCTCCCCAACCTAAAGCTGCTCCTGCCAAGCAGGCACCCTGACGGGTGTCTGGGGCCGACTCTCCTGTGACGGTGGGGGAAGACTGACTTGCTTCTGCCAGAACTGGTTGTCTCTAACCTCGGACAAATGGGTTCTGAGGTGGTAAGCCAAGGCACATGTTCTCAGCTTCAAACAATTTCCCAAGATGAGAGCCAGGCACTTTCCCCTTCAAGTCTTTTAGAAACCCTTGCACTAGAAGCGGAGGTTTCTTCTCTTTTTGGACTGCAAAGCAGTGAAAGGGTCCCCCTGCCACCAGGGCAAGGGTCTTTACTCAAGGTACTTCCTGACCCCAAAAGACAGGAGACTCATGCCCATCTTGGTTTAAGATTTCTGAACAAGCATCTTGTAAAACCAAAGTTCAAAATGGTAACTTTAGCAATGATTTTGCCATCCTTGAGGCCAGGGACTGGTTAGCTTCCCTGGACCTCAAGGACACATATTTCCATATCCTAATCAGGGCCTCTCACGAAAGTACCTCAGGTTCGAGACTGCCCCGGGCCACTACCAGTTCAAGGCAATGCCTTCGGACTCACTTCTGCTCAAGAGTTTTCACAAATGTCTAGCTGTAGTAGTGGCCCACCTAAGAAGACAAGGGGTACCTGTGTTTCCCTACTTGGACGACTGGCTCATTGTGGGTCAGTCACCAGAGCAGGTAAAATCCCACTTGCAAACCACTCAGGAACTCCTCACCTTTCTGGGGTTCCTGTTGAATGTTCCAAAGTCAGTTCTCAAACCAGTTCAGGTACTAACTTTTATAGGTGCAGAGCTGAACACAAAGTTAGCCAGGGCATTCCTCCCCTCCGAAAGAGTGGACAAAATCTTTGCCCTGGCATCTTCTTTCACCATGCAGGTTTCTCGACCAGCAAGGCACTTTCTACAACTCCTAGGACACATGGCTGCCTCTACAGCTGTTGTGCCAGGAGCGAGATTTCAGATGAGGGACATTCAGTTCCACTTGAGGTCCTATTCGTCTCAAAGGAGGGACCCCCTTTCCAAATTGGTCCCAGTGACCAAGACTTTGATCCTAGCTCTTCAATGGTGGCTGGATCAAAGCAACCTGTCCACAGGGGTCCCATTCCTTCCTGTTCCTCATTCCCTCCACCCTCACCACAGACGCGTCCTTGCTGGGTTGGGGGCTCACCTGGCGACCTTTCAACTCAGGGAGTTTGGTCCCTCAGGAATCTCTGCTTCACATCAATCTACTGGAGCTCAGAGCTGTCTTCCTAGCTCTCCAGGTTTTTTCGGAAACTGTCCAGAACAAGGTTGTTCAAGTCAGGACAGACAATACCACAACAATGTGGTACATCAACAAGCAAGGGGGCACTCGCTCTTCAGCCTTGTGCACCGAAGCAATGAAGTTGTGGTCTCTGGCCTACTCCCTGAACACCTCTCTGATAGCAGTTCACCTCCCAGGGAAGGACAATGTCCTAGCGGACACCCTCAGCAGGATCTCTCAGGGCCATCACGAATGGGCTCTGAATCCTCAAGTGCTGGGGTCGGTCTTTGCCAGTTGGGGCAACCCTCAGATAGATCTCTTCACAACCACCAACTTCCCCTGTTTTGCTGCAGGCCCCCAGTTCTGGGATCAGTCCCTCTGGATGCCTTTCAACTGAATTGGGAGGGAAAGTTCCTCTATGTTTTCCCCCCATTCCCTCTCCTCTTCAGGGTACTGGTAAAAATCAGAACTCAGCCTTGCAGAGTGATTCTGATTGCCCCAGACTGGGCCAGGCAGCCTTGGTACCTCTTCTCCTGTCCCTCTCATTTGCCCTCCCTGACCTTGCCCAGGACCGACCTGCTGACCTGTGCACAGGGAGAGTGTGGTATCCGGACCTCAACTCCCTCCACCTCAAGGCCTGGTTCTTGAGGAGTTAGAATTTGATTTACACCTTTCTCAAGGTGTCTTGGATATTGAAGGCCTCTAGGGACCTTCCCACTAGAGCCACTTATAATTCTAAATGGAAGAGATTCTCATTTTGGTGTTCTGAGGGGCGATCACCCCAGAATCTGCTGACCTGCCTATTTTGTTGGACTATCTGGTCCACTTAAATTCCTTGGGCCTCAAACCAGCTACCTTAAAGGTTCATTTAGCTGTTTCTGTTTTATTTCTGCAGGAAACCAGTTTCCCTTTCTTCTCACCCTGTGTTTTCCAAGTTTTTCAAAGGGTTACTTCATACTAACCTCCTTTAGGGAACCAACCCTGCATGGGACCTGAATGTTTGCATTGCCCAGCTAATGCAACCCCCCTTTGAGCCTCTGGTTTCAGCAGATCTCAAGTTCTTAACTTGGAAAACTGTTCTTCTAGTGGCTATCACTTCTGCTAGGCGTATAAGTGAATTACAGGCCTTGTCAGTGGAAAAGGATTTCATTTCGTTCCACAGAGATAAAGTGGTTCTCAGGACTAACAAAGTTTTTACCTAAGGTGGTTTCAGATTTTCATCTTAACCAATCCATCTCTCTTCCAGTATTTTTTACTGAGCACGCCTCTTCTGGTGAGAGAAGGTTGCACAGTTTGGACGATTAAAGAGCCCTTAGCTACTATTTGGAGCATTACTAAGGGTCACAGGTTGAATCCTCCAGCTCTTCCTTACCTATGGAGATGTGGGTAGGAGACCTGCTACTAGGAGGACAATTGCTAGGTGGATCGTCTCTTGTATTCAGTTCTGTTATCAAAACTAGGTAAGGAGCCTCCCTCAGGCCTGAGGGCTCACTCTACCAGGGTACAGCTGCATCTCAGCGGCTGCAGAGATATTCCCATTTTGGAAATCTGTCAAGCTGCTACCTGGAAGACAGTCCACACTTTCACTAAGCATTATTCCCTGGACGTCCAGTCCAGGAGAGAGATGCTTGCTTTGCACAGCTGTGCCTGCTTGCCCCCTAAGTAGGTTCTGACCCTCCTCCATGGAGGTACTGCTGTATACTCTGCATGGGTCCTAATATAAGCAAGACTTCATGGTGTTTGAAAAAAATACTCACCTTAGTAATTGCTTTTCTTCTCATGAGTCTTGTTATATTAGGACAACCCTCCTCCTAGCCCTCTCAGAATCCCTACTTGGGTATGGGTTGACAATTGGTGCAAGCACTGTGTCATGCCTTTAGCTTCTAGTCCCCCCCTTTTTCTTTCTTGGGTTAGGAACTATATAATTTCTGTTTTTTGTTAAGTAGTAGCTGGGCCCCTCTCTGGACTTGAGTCTTTTGGGCAGAGGGGCCTAGTAATGATTGTCAAGGGTTATCCTAACAATAATCACGTAATACTGTTTTCATTATTGTTGTTGTTGTGTTTTGTGTTTCTACTGTTAGGTAGCCAATGGCTAGTGTGAGGCTTTTCCACAGACTTGCTATGTTAGTTTAGCCTCGTAAAGAACCTGACAGTTTGGGTTCAAACAACCCAGATAGAGCTTTGAATAGCGCCCTCGCGCTGTGGAACTCCAGATTACTCTGGAGTTAACTATTTCATCTCCGGGGCAGTTCAAAGCCATGGGCATACTGCATAGGTCCTAATATAGCAAGACTCCACTAGAAGAAAAGCAATTACTAAGGTGAGTAATTTTTTCTTGTAGTATTATCTCGATATAGTATTGCTTAAGTTTATTCTATTTTAATATACAATAAAGAAGTCTCAGCCTACTTGACGGAGCGGAGTCGACCATGAGCAGGTCAGGTGGCGGTGAGGAGACTTAAAACAAAACTATTCAGTCGGGCTGGGTCGGTCCACCTCCTTCTCCCGAGCGGGGTCTCAACAAGGTCAGTCAATGCCGGGGATGGCGGTCCCCGGAGCATAAAACAAACGTCGCATTCGGCACCGTTCGGCCTCGACGCCTTCTTCTCGCCCACAGGTCTAAAAGAGAAGGCATCACGAGGTCGCCCGCTGATATGTTCGCGGCTTACGCCTGTTATCGCGTGGTTAGTTGCCGTCTCTCCTTCGAGTCGCCAACTGCTTCGGTAGCCGCCGTCTTGGCATCGAGTCCTACCCGCTATTGGTAGGTCTTCAGATGAGCAGTTTCATCAGTGGGCCGCTCTTATGGAGCAATGGGCTCGGAGGTTGGTTCTGCTACCTGGCTCGGTTGCCCGTGGGCCTTCGGGCTTGTCAGGCGACCAGGTAGGGCGGTTGGACTTTCCTGGTCGCGCGGCACCTTCCTCGGTGCCGACGACTCCACGCTTAGGTGTTCCCCCCCTCACATGGCTGCGGCGCAGGGGGCCACACCGATGCCCTTATCTCCTGCTATTTTCCCTTCTAACCATGTTTCTCAGGGTCCTGGGATGCTTTCGGCACCTTTGGCGCCATCTGTGGCATCGCGGGCTTGTCGGTGCCGTTTTCGGCATCGCGGGGCTTGTTGGCGCCGTTTTCGGCGTTCGGGCGCTTATCGGCGCGTCCGGTAGTGTCGCGGAAGCTTAGCCGGGCGCTGTCGGCACTGTGTACCTTCTTGGCGCCGTCTTGGTGCCGTGTGCCTTCTTGGCGCCGTCTGCAGCGCCGGGCTTCTTACGCATCTCACCGCTGTTCTTCAGTGCCGATTTTGGTCCTGTTTGCCTCCTCGGCGCGGGAGCTCGAGGACTCCTCTTCTCTCAATTCTTCCTTCTCTTCTGTATTTCCTCCGTTCCTGTCCAAACAGTCCTCCCTGGACTATCAGGAGATGACGTTGAGCCTGACCCAGACCTTCGGTTGGGTGATGAAGTGGACGAAGCAGGATCTTTCACTGCTACAGAGCCTGTGGTCAAGGACCTGTCCTTTAAGTCTCTGAAGAACCTGAGCTCCACTCTTTCTCTCCAGACTACAGACATCGATCCTGGGAAGTGGTTAAGACTCCAATATCTTCATGCTTCGGAGATCCCTACGGATTTGACTCCTCCGATTCAACCTTCCTTCGAGAGCTGTCTCAAATGGTATGGAATAATCCTGCTCTTACCCTTGGTGGCTAAATCCATTGATAGGAAATATTCAGCCCCCAAGGATTGTCCCATTTTGGCATCTCAAGCCTTTGCGGATCCTATTGTAGTCCTGGCAGAGAATGATAAGGTCGTTCTTCCTCAAGCTACTACAGCTCGACCTATTAACAAAGAGTCTCGTAAGATTGATACATTAGGTAAGAAAGTCTTTGCTGAGTCCACTTTAAGTATGCGTATTGCCAGTTACCAGGGCTATTTTTCTCAGTGGGGGTATATCCTGTGGCACTCTATCAAGCAAATGGTTGAAGCTCTTCCAGACTCGGACTCTAAGTCAGAGCTTCTTCTGACCATTACCAGAGGTATTGAATCTAATAACCAACAGGTCAAAGCAGCCATGGATGCTTTTGACACTGCTTCTCGTTCAGCAGACGCTGGTATTTGTACTCGCCGTCACTCCTGGCTGCGTACTTCGGGCTTCACGAATGATGCACAGCAGCAGGTGATGGCGTTGCCCTTTGACGGCTCGTATCTTTTTGGTCCTCAGGTAGAGCAAGCTCTAGAGGCTACTCAGAAGACTAGGTCGGCCATTAAGCTGGCTCGAACCCCTCCTACCCCCTCTCGAGGGCATGTCGGTAAACGTCAGTTTCATAATCGTCAGTCCTTTCGAGGCAGGGGCAGAGGAAGTTTCCATAAGAACCAACCTGCCCAACCTCAAAAGAAGACGCAACAGAAAGCGCAAGGGCCCAAAGCGCCCAGCGCTACCTTATGAGTTGCCGGCCCAAGTTCCATCTCCACTGCCCGAGGTGGACTTTTCCTCTCCGGTGGGAGGTCGTCTGATGCACTTCTACAACCAGTGGAAGTCCATAACCTCAGACAAATGGGTCCTTCGGATAATTCGCGAGGGGTATTCTCTCAGTTTTCTGGAGACCCCTCCGAATCGTCCTCCCAAACGACAACCCAGGCTGTCAATCCTTCAGTCAGACCATCTCGCCGCCAAGATCCAGGGCCTTCTGAACAACAGGGCAGTAGAACTGGTGCCTCTGCATCAGCGAAACACAGGGTTCTACTCCCACTACTTTCTGGTTCCAAAGAAGTCTGGGGTATCACGACCCATTCTAGTCCTCAGAAAGCTAAACAAATTTCTCCCCAGGGAGAAATTCAAAATGATTTCTCTAGGAACCCTGTTACCTTTGCTTCATCAACACGACTGGCTAGCCTCCCTGGACATGCAGGATGCTTACCAGCACATTCCTATTCACCCAAGGCATCACAAATTCCTGAGGTTTGTGACTCTGGGTCAACACTATCAGTTCAGAGTCCTGCCCTTTGGGCTATCCTCGGCGCCGCAAGTCTTTACAAAGTGTTGTGCAGTTCTCAGCCGCATCTCAGGATGCTCGAAATCGAGTGTTTCCTACCTGCTCGACTGGCTCTAGCAAGCCCCTTCCAGACAGGGGACCCTGAAGCTGTTCAGACGGCCTCTCCCTTCTACGTCCATGGGAGTTCTGCTGAATCTAAAGAAGTCACAGTTGCAGCCCTCCCAGAGACTCCTTTCATAGGGACTCTACTGGACACCTCTTCTGTGAAGGCTTTCCTTCCAGAGGACAGAGGCTCGATATCCTTCAGATGGCCCGTTACATTGGGGAGAGCAGATCAGTTACAGCTCTCTCAATGCAACGTATGTTAGGCCTCATGGCATCCTCAGTGTTCACTGTACCCCTAGCTCGGCTACACATGAGAACCACCCAATGGATGCTCAGTGCTCAGTGGTCCCCAACCACTCACCCACAGTCTTATCCCATCAAGGTGACAGAACCCTTACAGGGTCTCTCACCTGGTGGTCTCAAAAGCAATCTCCTGGAAGTTTCCCTTGCTCCTCTGGATCATCAAATCTCCATCGCCACAGACGCATCACTAACGGGATGGGGAGCCCATTGTCGCTCTCTCCACACTTGAGGTGTATGGACTCAACTTGAGGCCCAGCTTCACATAAATGTCCTAGAGATGAGAGCCGTCCTCTTTGTAGTCCGGGCTTTGAAGGACATCCTCTGTCACAAGAACATTCTCCTTCAAATGGACAACAAAGCTGTGATGTATTACATCAACAAGCAGGGCGGTGCTCACTCTTACCCCTATGCAGGGAAGCGATGAGGGTGTGGGAATGGTGCTTGGAACACAAATCTCTAATTCAAGCGGTCTGCCAGGTGTACAAAAGCGACTTGGCGGACCGTCTCAGCAGAACAGAGGCAGATCCTCACGGTGGTCTCTCGACTCAACCATAGTTCAATCACTATTCGAAGAGTGGGGAACTCCAGACCTGGACCTTTTTGCATCCCCACTCAACGCAAAACTGCCTCTCTTCTGCTCCAGAAATCCAGGGCCTGGCATTTTCTGTCAGGATGCGTTCAGGCTGCGGTGGACAAAATGCTTTCTTTCCGCCTTTCCGCCTCTTCCTCTAATTCAGAGAGTACTTCTCAAATTCGAGTCCCAGGGGACCAAGATGATTCTCATTGCCCCCTCTTGGCCTCGACAACTATGGTTTCCTCTACTCAACAATATGTTGGCAGCCCTCCGAGACCACTCCCCTGCAGATGAACCTGTTGACTCAGGGTCCGGTGGTCCATCCCAACCTGAGATAAGCTTCACCGTCACGCTTGGCTCCTGAAGAGGTAAGTGAACCCGGTTCAATGTCTCGAAGAGTTTCAGACATTCTTCTGGCTGCTTTCGGAAGCCAGCTACTCGGAAAACTTACGTCTAAGTGGAAGCGTTTTTCGCTCTGGTGTGCAAAGTCCTCTTGGAATCCCTTTTCCTGTCCACCAGACAAGGTTTTGGAGTACCTTTTGGACCTCTCAAATTCAGGTCTTCAGTACTCTACAGTCAAAGTTCACCTTAGTGCCATTTCAGCGTATCATGAGCCATTTTCTTCTTTGTCTCTGGCTCAGTTACCTATGGTTAAGAGATTTCTTAAAGGAATTCTGCATACCAGACTCCCTATAAGACGTCCGGTTGCAGCCTGGGACATTAACCTTGTGCTAGACATGCTCACTCGGAAACCTTTGAACCTCTGGCTACCTCTGAGCTAAATTTCTCACCTGGAAGGCGGCCTTCCTAGTGGCCATTACCTCAGCCCGCAGGGTCTCTGAGATACATGCCCTGGTTACGGACCCTCCGTATACTGTGTTCCATAAGGACAAAGTAGTTCTTTGCACTCATCCTAAATTTCTTCCCAAGGTTGTGTCGAATTCTATCTAAACCAACCTTTAGTCCTTCCCTCTTACTTCTTGGACTTCCAAAAAGGGAGAACGATCTCTTCATTCCTTGGATGTTAAGAGAGCCTTGCGTTTCTATCTAGATAGAACCAAGGATTTTCGCAAAGCCCAACAACTGTTTGTTTCCTTCAGCGAGACCCGGCTGGGTCAATCTGTCGCTATCAGATGCATCTCATCGTGGCTAGTGGCATGTCTTCGACATTGCTATTCCATGGCACAGGTTAAATTGGAAGGTAGGGTTTATGCTCACTCTACCAGAGCGGTTGCGGCATCCCTAGCGGAAATTCGCAATGTTCAGATTGCAGACATCTGCAATGCCGCCACCTGGAGCTCAGTGCATACCTTCTTTAAGCATTATGCACTGGATGTTCATGCCAGACGACATTCCACCTTCAGCAGAACTATCCTTAATGGACTTCTGTCCTAGAAACGTGAGCTCTTGGTCTTCCTGCCACCCTCTCGGGGGATTATTAGCTCGGTACTCTCCCAATAGTGTGAATGAGTGGTGGAGACTTATGTCTAGGAAGATATGAAAATTACGTACCTACCGTAATTCTTGATCTTCTTGGACGAGTCTCCACCACTCATTCACACGCCCACCCTCCATCCCCCGAGCTCACCGCTGTGTTGGTCTTCACTCCCTCAAATCTTTAGGCCGTGAAGACTTCTTTGTTGACCCTTCTTACACGGGTCGCCCGGACTATCTTATGTCCGGTCTTAAGGTTGGGTTACTCTTTACGTTAGTTGCGCTGCACCTCTTTGGTAAAAAGGTACTGAGGCGGTTGGAGGGTCGACGCCGAGATAGTCATCTGCCGCGCTGGTGCTCGCGCCATCTCTGGTGTCGACCCTCCAGCAAAAAGTTTGCTCCCGATGGGTCCTAGTGCCTCCGGTGCAGATCCCAATAGTGTGAATGAGTGGTGGAGACTCATCCAAGAAGATCAAGAATTACGGTAGGTACGTAATTTTCATATCTCACCTCTAGATGGCGCTGTTGTGACAATACACTGGTGCTAAAGGACTCTATTATTGCAGCGCCTAACATCTAAATGTTGCACTGTTGCTGCTTTTATAATGCCTCAACACTATTGGATTATGCTATTGCAGCTTCTCACATCTAGATGGCCTTGTTCTTACAATACCTTGTCACTACAGGAATTTGTTTTTGCAGCATAGAAACATAGAAGTTGATGGCAGATAAGGACCGCAAGGCCCATCCAGTCTGCCCATTTCTTTTTCTGCCTTATGAATGTGCTATCAGGTTTTGCTCTGTCAATGGCCTATCTATTCATACTCATCTGTATTGCTCCCTTATGCCTATCCCATGCCTGTTTGAAGCCCTACCTGAGGTAGGCAGTTCCATGCATCCACCACCCCTTCTGTGAAAAAGAACTTCCTCACATTACCCCTTAATCGTCCTCCCTCTAATCTCATGCTGTGTCCTCTTGTCCTGCTATTTTTCTTATATTGAAACATGTTGGACTCTTTCACCTTGTTAATGCCCTTAAGGTGTTTAATGTTTCAATCATATCACTTCTCTCCCTCCTTTGCTCTAGGGTATACATATTGAGCTCCATTAATCTGTCCTCATATGTTTTCTGATGCAATCCCTGCATCATTTTAGTCGCCCTTTTCTGGACTGCCTCAATCTGGTTAATGTCCTTGTTGAAGGTATGGCCTCCAGTACTGCACGCAGTACTCCAGATGGGGCCTAACCAGTGTCTTGTAAAGAGGGATTGTTACCGCCCTTTTCCAACTTGTGATACACCTATTACTACACCACAACATCCCTCTAGCCTTACCCACTGCTTTAGTGGTCTGCTTGGATGATTTCAGGTCATCAGTGATGATGACGCCCAAGTCTCCTTCTTCCCTTGTGACTGCCAGCAACTCCCCTCCCAGCCTATAGGTGGCTTCAGGGTTTCTCTTCCCTATGTGCATGATCTTGTACTTCTTTGTGTTAAATTCCAGTTGCCACTCTTCTGACCATTTTGCTAGTTTATCCAGATGTCTTCTCATTCTGCCCTTCCCATCTGGATTATCTACTCTGTTGCAGATCTTGGTGTCATCTGCAAACAGACAAACCTTACCCTCCAGTCCATCTGCAATGTCATTGATGAAGATATTGAAGAGGACTGGCCCCAGGACTGATCCATGAGGTACCCCACTTGTGACTTGCATCTCTTCTGACTGTATACCGTTTACCACCACTCTCTGTTTTCTGCCCATCAACCAGTTTGCCACCCAGATGACCAACTTGTGACCCACCCCAAGCCTACCCAGCTTATTAATCAATCTTTTATGTGGAACGGTATCACAAGCTTTGCTGAAGTCAGGTAGACTACATCAGCTGCTCCCCTTGGTCCACCACTCTGGTTACCCAGTCAAAGAAATCTATGAGATTAGTTTGACAGGACCTTCTTTTGCAAACCCATGCTGTCTTGGATCCTGTGCTCCTATGGATTCCAGGTATTGCACTATCCTTTCCTTAAGGGGTGCCTCCATAATCTTGCCCATTACTGAGGCAAGACTGACTGATCTATAGTTCCCTGCCTCCTCCCTGCTACTAGTCTTGTGGAGCAGGATCACATGAGCTCTTCTCCAATCTTCTGGGACCTCTCATTTGCTCAGAGACTCACTAAAGAGTTCTGATAATGGGTCTGCTAGTTCCACCCTTAGCTTCTTTAGTACCCTAGAATGTATGCCATCAGATCCCATTGCCTTGTCCACCCTGAGCTTATCGAGCTCTTGTAGGACCCTTTATTTTGTGAAGGGACTAGTGCACACCTCCCTCCCCTCTGTGTCCATGGTGCTGAACTGTGGGCCCTGTCCTACCTTCTCTTCAGTAAATACTGAGCAGAAGTATCTATTTTAGGATAGATGCTTTTACATGGTCCCCCTCCTCACATGCCCCCTTATCACCTTTGATCTTTGCAATACCCCCTCTGGACTTTCTCCTTTCACTATTGTATCTATAGAAAGTCTTGTCACCTTCTTTTACTGTTTGTGCTAGTGTTTCCTCGGTTTGGGCCTTTGCCTGCCTTACTGCCTTCCCTGCTCCCCTTAGGGAAGTTTGTTATGCCTCCCTATCTTCATCCTGCTACGTTCCCTTATATTTTCTGAAGGCCAGCCTTTTGGCTCTGACCTTTTCTGCTACTGTTTTTGAGAACCAAAGTGGTTTCCTTCTTCTTTTGCACTTCCTTTTCTCTCTAACACAATGGGATGTTGCTTCAAGTTTTGAATCTTTAATGCTTGCCCACTTTGCCTGCACCCCCTCACCTGTATTTCTTTTTGCCAGGACTAGCTCACATCTAGATGCCGCTGCTCTTACAATACCTCAATTATAAATTATTATTGCAGTGTCTCACACCTACATGGTGCTGTTGTCACAATACCGTAACACGATTCTGTTATAGTAGCATCTCACATCTAGATGGTGCTGTTGTCACAGTACCATAGCATGATTCTGTTATAGTAGCATCTCACATCTACATGGTGCTGTTGTCACAATACCATAGCACGATTCTGTTGTAGTAGCATCTCACATCTACATGGTGCTGTTGTCACAATACTGTAGCACTATTGGATTCCGTTATAGTAGCATCTCGCATCTAGATGGTGCTGTTGTTACAATACCGTAGCACAATTCTGTTATAGTAGCATCTCACATCTACATGGTGCTGTTGTCACAGTTCCGTAGCACGATTCTGTTATAGTAGCATCTCATGTCTACATGGTGCTGTTGTCACAATACCATACACGATTCTGTTGTAGTAGCCATACCTCTCAACCTTTTGTCCCCCAAATGTGGAACACTGCCTCTCAAAATGTGGAACAAATGAGCAAAATGTGGGACACTTAATCAAATCTTTACCTAAGAAGCTCAGAACACTGTTAAAATGTTAGCATTTATGTTCAGAAAATCTGTTATTAATTGAATAATACGTTTTTTGCATCATTTACTATAGATTTTTGCTTTAAAATACTAACACTGAATGTGGGACAAGTCCTCACAATGTGGAACAGGGAGCTTTTGTGAAGTAAAATGAGGAACGTTCCTCATAATGTGGTACAGTTGAGAGGTATGGTAGTAGCATCTCACATCTACATGGTGCTGTTGTCACAATACTGTAGCATGATTCTGTTGTAGTAGCATCTCACATCTACATGGTGCTATTGTCACAATACTGTAGCACTATAGGATTCTGTTATAGTAGCATCTCGCATCTAGATGGTGCTGTTGTTACAATACCGTAGCATGATTCTGTTATAGTAGTATCTCACATCTACATGGTGCTGTTGCTATAGTACCTCAGCACCAAGAACTCTTGTTATTGCAGCGTCTCCCATCTACTTTATTAATTTATAACAAAATGCATTATTTTTTTTTTAAAGTGTGTTTCAAGGCTTTAATTCCATTTAAGATGTACAGTATGTTGTCCCATAAATCCCGTAAGTGTTGCCCTTGGAGTCTAGATCACTATAATTCTTTGATGGAATTTCAGCCTGGTGGTACCATTTGGGCATCTTCTGTACTCTCTATTAACATATCTGTCTTTCTAGGACTCCTTGGAAGGTGACTTCAGTGGACAAGAACATGCCAAGGTAGGCCCATCAGCTGTACAGAGGATTTTGGAAGGGGGTTGATCCAGTAGACAGGTCTCTAGTAATGGAATCACAGAAAGTATTTCCCCCGTCAGTGTCAGTTGAGCCACCAGTAGTGGACACTGATCCGCTCATCAGTCCTTTAGTTTTTGGTTCTTACTTTTTGCTTCAGTTCTCTTTATGGCTCCCCTGAGCCAGTAGGGAGATACCCCATGTCTTCCCCTGAAGATTTACCCAACCCCCCACAACCCCCAAACTTACCTGCCCCAAGCAGGCTTCCTGGGGGTAGAGAAATATGCTAATCTGGGGCAGGGTCCGAGGATGGCAGGAGTGATTGGGGGGACTGGCATCGTGCTGTATGTGTCAGCAGGGGTTTCTCTTTTTTGGTTTCCGCTTGTGGTGTACAATGATGTCCAAGGCAGCATCGGGCACACTCCCACATCTGATGTGCTGACGCCTACCATGCCGCCAATCCTGCTGCAGATGGGCTCTATTGGGGCACTGACTCCAACCATTGCTAGGTGTCAAAATGTTGCTGGAGCATCATACCCTCTCACTGCAGAAGAGGAGAGCTGTCTGATGGACCCTCGATCCTCTTTCCACCAGCCGACCCTGCCACACCCTGGCCTCATTCCTGAACCCAGGTCATTAGTGCTATAAGTAGTTGTGCTACTGCTACGCAGGTTGGCCAGCCCTAGTTTTTGTTCTTGTGTAGGAAAATGTGTGACAATGTATGGAATCCACAGTGACTGCATCAGAGGTCACACAGTGCTTATGTTATGATTACAAAGTGCTTGTGTTTTGGTTGCACAGTACTTCTGTTTTGATCACACTGTGCTTGTGTTTTATTATAAAGTACTTGTGCTTTGATCACAGAGTGCTTGTATTTTGATCACACTGTGCTTGTATTTTGATCACACTGTGCTTGTGTTTTGATCACACTGTGCTTGTGTTTTATTATGTGTTTGTGTTTTGATCACAAAGTGCTTGTATTTTGATCACACTGTGCTTATATTTTGATCACAGTGCGTGTGTTTTGATCACCCTGTGCGTGTGTTTTGATCACACAGTGCGTGTGTTTTGATCACACAGTGCGTGTGTTTTGATCACACAGTGCGTGTGTTTTGATCACACAGTGCGTGTGTTTTGATCACACTGTGCGTGTATTTTGATCACACTGTGCGTGTATTTTGATCACACTGTGCTTGTGTTTTATTATGTGCTTGCGTTTTGATCACAACGTGCTAGTGTTTTATTATAAAATGCTTGTATTTTGATCACACAGTACTTGTGTTTTGATCACAAAGTGCTTGTGTTTTGATCACACATTACTTGTGTTTAGATTACAGAGTGCTTGTGTTTTGATCACACTGAGCTCATTTTATTATAACGTGCTTGTGTTTTGATCACAAACATAGAATCATAGAAATTGTCAGCAGATAAGGACCGCTAGGCCCATCCAGTCTGCCCATAGGCCCTGTACATTGTATGTTGCCACTGACCCTATGTGATCAATGGCTTTTCATCACTCCCTCCCCTCTCAAGTTTCCCCTGTGCCTGTCCCAGGCATGCTTAAACCCCTCCACTGTGCTTGCCCCCACTACCTCCTGTAGCAGACTATTCCAAGTGTTGACTACCCTTTTTGTGTAGAAAAACTTCCTCACATTACCTCTTAATCTACCCCCTTCCAATTTAATATTGTGCCCCTTTGTCCTAGTACTTTTTCTACATTGGAAAGGTCCCTACCTGCACCTTTTTTATGCCCTAGAGGTACTTGAAAGTTTCAATCATGTCCTCCCTCTGTCTCCTCCAATGAGTACATATTGAGGTCCCTTAGTCTCTCCTCATATGTTTCAAACAACATGAAGTCTTGCTATATTATGACATAAGCAGTGAGTCCCAACCTTCGAACTGCTCCAGAGGTGAAAGAGTTAACTTTCCATGCAAAGCATGGAACCTTGAGCGCGAGCTCGGTTGAACACTCTGTCTGTTGTAGCTCAAACTCAAACTGTCAGATTCTTTACTTCGCCTCACTGAACAGTCGCTCTGGAGATTTCTCCTTCTGCTCGGTTCGTTTGTCGGTTAAAAGTTTTATTTTTTCGTTTTTTTGACCGAAATTAAACCGCAGTCGGTCGGTTCCAGCTCTGTCTGAGGTATTGTAAGTAATAGACAGGCTTACATTTATTTCTTCTGTGTGGAACTTGTAAACGTCTTTTTCGGTTCGGTTTGAACCGATCAGGTTGTTTTAAAAATCACTTTCTAGTCCTTTAGAGTGCGGTTCCCGGTTCTTATCGGTTCTAAAGAAACCGGATTTCATTACGGTTTTTTCCATGACCCGTGACACGATTGGGAACTGATGAGAGTCTTGCTTGGCGGATTGCCACTAACGGGCAAGTTTGGTTAGGCTGGCACTATGTCTGAGAAACCCAAAAGAAAAACCGGGCCCACTGGGTTTCAGCACAGTGACCTCTGTGGGGAAGCCTTTGCTAAGGCTGACCCACACACCACCTGTGTATATTGTCTGGGGTTTGACCACCTCAATGCAGACTGCCAGATTTGTAAGAATTTTCCTGCTGCCACCGTGGAAAAGAGAGTTGGTAGGCTCAGGAAAAGGGAGGCCAAAAGTCCGCTGACCCGGATGGCCTGCCTGGTTCGGTTCCAACTGAACCGGAGGGGGTGCCCTCTGACCAGGGCAATACTTCCTCGGGCCAACGAAGAGCCAGCTCTGAGGAGCCGGTTCCAACTAAAAGGTCTAGAAAGTCAGCTAGTCCAAAAGTTCATTCTCCAACCACTGAGGAAATAGCTAAAGCAATTCAAATTGTCCAATCTCTTTCCCCCGGTTCCATCCGAACCGACACCATCAGGGAAGCGTTCGGTTCGGTCGGTTCCACCGGTTCAAAATTTTGATTTTGATGATTTTTATGAACCGGAGGAAGGGGAGGAGGAGTATGAGGATAGTGAATGTGATTTGGAAGGTCTGGATGTGCCCATTGAACCGGACATCTCTCCAGACAGACCATTGGGGGTCCCCCCCCAGGCTATCTGAGTCCCCTTCTCATTTTATGTTCTATAAGAAAGTTGCTGAAACTCTCCAACTCCCTGTTGAGGAAGCTGTTGATGACCAGGAAGAGCCTGATTATGTAGAAATGATGGATATTCCAGAGTCTAGGAGACTGTCTATTCCCTTGCACAAATCTTTTAGGAAACAGACAGTAAAAATTCTCTCTAAAAACTCCTCATTCTATCCTCCCTGTGGATAAAAGGATGGACAAGAGGTATGCTTTATCAGGCTCTGATACGGAGTTCCTCACTCAGCAATGCAGCCATGTGGGGGTAGTGCAGGTTGCTGCCTGTGACAAGGCAAATATTCCTCTAGCCTCTCACCTTCCTGAAAAGGACTCCAGGAGGATGGATGCCATGGCAAAGAAACAGTACATGGCAGCATCTTTGGGACTCAGACAGGCAAACTATATGGCTTATGCTGCTAGGTACCAGAAATCCAGATGGGATACTGTGCTGGCCCTAGCAAAACAGGCCCCTGACCAGCTTGCCAGGGAGCTGGAACAGGTCGCTGCAGATGGTTTGAGGCATCCAAGGTGCAATTTCATGCTGCAGTAGACTCTAATGATGTGTCATCAAGGGTCATGGCTACATCTGTGGCTCTTCGCAGAATGGCTTGGCTCAGATGTACTACCCTGTCACAGGATACCCAGTGTAAGGCCATGGATTTTCCTGTTGTGGGCAATTCTCTGTTTGGGGAGCAGACAGAGAATTACATGAAGAAAATGGATGAATATAGGACCACCTATAGGAGTGCACAGGCCAAAGAAAGGCAAGCCACTCCTCAAAGACAGCATGTCAGGGGCAGGGGCAGGCCTTTTCATAGGCCTTTTTACCAAGCCCAGGCCTCCTCTTCTGCTTATGCCTAGAGGGGGTTCTTTAGAGGGAGAGGCAGACGGGGTACAAGTAAGCCTGTTTCTACCCCTCAGCCCAAAGCCCCTGATGGGGTGGCCAGGGCTGATTCTCCACTACCGGTAGGGGGCAGGCTGGCTTACTTTGTCCAGGACTGGAAGTCTTTAACATCAGACAAGTGGGTCCTGGAAGTAGTAAGCCAGGGACTGGTTCTCAGCTTCAAAAAATTTCCAAAGATGAGAGCCAGGTCCTTTCCACCTGCAAATCCATCAGAGGCATTTGCCCTAGAAACAGAAGTTTCTACCCTCCTGGCTCTCAGAGCTGTGGAAAGGGTTCCACCCCTACACCAGGGCAAAGGGTTGTACTCCAGGTACTTCCTTACCCCAAAAAAGACAGGAGAATGGCGGCCCATCCTGGATCTCAGGTATCTAAACAAGCACCTTTTAAAACCAAAATTCAAAATGGTGGCACTGGGAATTATTTTACCCTCTCTAAGGCCAGGGGACTGGCTAGCCTCCCTGGACCTCAAGGATGCCTACTTCCATTGTCTTATCAGAAGCTCCCATCGAAGTACCTCAGATTCGAACTGCCCTCAGGCCATTACCAGTTCAGAGCAATGCCCTTCGGCCTCACCTCGGCCCCGAGGGTATTCACAAAATGCCTGGCAGTAGCAGTTGCCCACTTAAGAAGGCAAAAGATTGCCATCTTTCCTTATCTGGACGACTGGCTCATTGTAGGCCAGTCCCCAGACCAGGTCAAACTACACCTTCAGGTAACTCAGCAACTGCTCACATCTCTAGGTTTCCTCCTCAGTCTTCCAAAGTCAGTTCTAGAGCCTGTACAGCTTCTCACCTTCATAGGCGCAGAACTGAACACAAAAGAGGCCAGAGCCTTCCTCCCTCTGGAAAGAGCAAGGACCTTGGTCTCTCTCTGGCCTCCTCTTTCACCCTGGAGGTCTCTCGACCAGCAAGGCATTTTCTACAGCTCCTGGGGCACATGGCTGCTTCTACAGCAGTGGTGCAGGGAGCAAGATTTTGGATGAGGGACACCCAGTTCCATTTGAGAGCCTTTTGGTCTCAAAGGACAGACCCTCTAACCAAATTGATCCCAGTGACTCGAACCCTGATCCAGGCCCTTCAGTGGTGGCAGGACCAGAGCAATCTGAGACAGGGAGTTCCCTTCACCCCCCAGTCTCACTCCTTGACCCTTACTACAGATGCATCCCTCTTGGGGCGGGGAGCTCACATGGGCGACCTCACTACCCAGGGGTTGTGGTCCCCTCAGGAATCTCTGCTCCACATCAATTTGTTGGAACTCAGAGCAGTTTTCGAGCACTCCAGGTTTTTTCCACATCTATTCAGAACAAGGTTGTTCAGGTCAGAACAGACAACACCACTACAATGTGGTACATCAACAAGCAAGGAGGCACTCTGTCTACGGCCTTGTGCACCGAAGCGATGAAGTTGTGGTCTCTGGCTTATTCCCTGAACGCCTCCCTCATGGCAGTTCACCTCCCAGGCAAGGACAATGTCCTAGCGGATGCTCTCAGCAGGATTTCCCAGGGCCATCACGAATGGGCAGTGGTTCCCCTAGTACTGGAGGTAGTATTTGCCAGATGGGGCACCCCGCAGATAGATCTCTTTGCAGCCCCAGACAATCACCAACTTCCCCTTTTTTGCTGCAGGCCCCCAGTGTTGGGCTCAGTCCCTCTGGATGCCTTCCTCCTCAGTTGGGAAGCGAAGTTTTTCTATGCTTTATCCCACTTCCCTCTTCTCTTCAAGGTGCTAGTCAAAATCAGATCTCAACCCTGCAAGATGATCCTGATTGCCCCAGATTGGGCCAGACAGCTCTGGTACCCACTCCTCATGTCCTTAGCAGTCCACCTTCCCCTGTGTCTTCCCAGGAATCACAACCTGTTAACCTGTGCCCAGGGGAGAGTTTGGTATCCGAACCTCAAATCTCTCAATCTCAAGGCCTGGCTCTTGAAGAGTTAGAGTTTGCTGACCTACACCTCTCCCAAGGTGTATTGGATATTTTGAAGGCCTCTAGAAAGCCTTCCACCAGGGCTACTTATAATTCAAAATGGAAGAGATTTTCCATATGGTGTGCTGGCAAGCATATTCCCCCAGAATCTGCTGACGTGCCCACAATCCTGGATTATTTGGTGCATTTGAATTCTTTGGGGCTGAGACCAGCTACCCTAAAAGTGCACCTGGCAGCCGTGTCTGTTTTCTTATCAGCAGGTAAGCCCTCTTCTTTTTCAGCTCACCCTGTCTTCTCCAAGTTTTTCAAAGGGTTGCCTCACACCAACCCTCCATTCAGGGACCCTGCCCCTGCTTGGGATCTTAATATTTGCATTGCCCAGCTTATGCAACCCCTTTTGAGCCATTGTCTTCAGCAGAGCTAAGTACTTGACTTGAAAACTGTGTTTTTGGTAGCCATCACTTCTGCCAGGCGCATAAGTGAGCTGCAAGCATTGTCAGTGGAGCCTGATTTTATCTTCTTTCACAGAGATAAGGTGGTCCTCAGGACTAACAGGAAGTTTTGCCTAAGGTGGTTTCAGACTTCCACTTTAATCAATCCATGTCTCTTCCTGTGTACTTCACTGACCATTCCTCCTCTGGCGAGAGGAGATTGCACAGTTTAGATGTCAAAAGAGCCCCTAGTTACTATATAGAACGTACCAAGGGTCACAGGTTTGAATCCTCCAATTGTTCCTCACTTATGGTGAGGTTGGTAAAGGAAAACCTGCCACTAAAAGATCCATTGCCAGGTGGATTGTCTCTTGTATCCAATTTTGCTATGAAAAACTGGGTAAGGTTCTCCTCAGGCCTGAGGGCTCACTCTACCAGAGGTACAGTTGCGTCTCTGGCTGCTGCCAGGGACATCCCTATCCTAGAGATATGTCAAGCAGCTACCTGGAAAACAGTTCACACTTTTACTAAGCATTACTCCCTGGATATCCAGGCTAGGAGTGATGCTGGATTCTAGCACAGCTGTGCTTCAGAGCCTATTTCCTAAGTAGGTTCTGTCCCTCCTCCATGGAGGTACTGCTGTGTAATCTGCATATGTCATAATATAGCAAGACTTCATGTTGTTTGAAGAAAAAATTACTCACCTTAGTAATGTTGTTTCTTCTAATGGAGTCTTGCTATAATATGACCTCCCCCAGCCTGCTCCTCTCAGAACCTCTACTTTTGGGATGTGGGTGGGCAGTGCAATGCTGGCACTTCATAGATGCCCACTTTATTTTCACCCTTTTTTAGGGTGCTTAGGTGTTATGCTTTATTTTTTCTTTCTTGAATCCTCTGACTTGAGTCTTTGTTTTGGGATCAAGAACAAAAATGTGTTTTTGTAGTTAGTAGCCAGTGGGTTAGTGTAGGTTTACGGCTTCCACACAGAACCTTAGTGAGTTTTTGCTCATAAAGATCTGACAGTTTGAGTTTGAGCTACAACAGACAGAGTGTTCAACCGAGCTCGCGCTCAAGGTTCCATGCTTTGCATGGAAAGTTAACTCTTTCACCTCCGGAGCAGTTCGAAGGTTGGGACTCACTGCATATGTCATAATATAGCAAGACTCCATTAGAAGAAACAACATTACTAAGGTGAATAATTTTTTCTTTGTGATGCATGCCCTGCATCATCTTTGTTGCCCTTCTCTGGATAGTCTCCACCTTATCTATGTCCTTGCCAGGTGTGGCCTCCAGAACTGCACACAGTACTCCAGGTGAGGCCTTCCCAATGTTCTATACAATGGCATCACCACCTCCTGCCTCCTGCTAGTGATACCTCTAGCTGTGCACCCCAGCATACCACTGGCCCTTCCTGCCGCCTTTGTGCACTGCTTTGATACCTTAAGGTCATCAGAGATGATAATCCCTTGTGTTTTGATCACAAAGTTCTTGTGTGTTGATCACACGGTACTTGTGTTTTAATCACACTGTACTTGTGCATTGATCACACTGTACTTGTGCATTGATCACACTGTGCTTGTGTTTTGATCACATGGCACTTGTGTTAGAAAACAAAATGTCTGTACTCTGATCATGAAATGTTTGTGTTTTGATCATAAAGTTTTTGTGTTTAGGTAACAAAATGCTTGTGTTTTAATCACAAATCGTTTGGTCAAGATTTTCAGACGTCATGCCTCAGGCACATATGTGGGATATTTAAGATTCACCCATGCTAGCAGCAGCCCAAATGTGCCCATTGGTGCCGTGACCAAGTCTCAAAGTGGTAGTCCATTTACTGCCATTGGCCATGCATTACAACACATTCTGGATGTGACTGACAGTCACATCGGAAAGTGTAAGCTAAGTTGCGCCAGTACTAAAGCACCCAATAGATTGACTAACATTTAGTCCTTAAAAAAAGAATCCCGACCATTAGCACTGATTAATGTCCTCAGCTCCTTTGTCATCAAATACCTTCACACTCCACTTCTCTCCTCTCTCATCGGCAGTTCTTTGTGAAATAAAATAGCCCACACTAGTAATGTCGGGTGGGGTAGAATATGCAGCTGGCAACTCACATGTGCCCAGAGAAGGTACTGCACTTTACTAGAAAATTTTTTTCCATAGTCCTTTTCCCCCCCACCCCACAGGTCAGCATGGGCGGGTCTCAGTCCCATCCCCACTCCCCCATCTGATGACCACCTCAATCTTCCCGACCAAACCCCCACAGATTTCCCTCTCCCATGGCAGAGCCAGACAGGGGAAGGCCATTCTCCCCCCACCTGGGATGCAAATCCAATACTGGGTCTGGTGGCTAAGACGGTAGAATGGGACAGAGAGTTGGTGGGCATTACTTTTCAAGCCCAGGCCAACCACTCTTTCCATGTTCTCCCCAGTTACTGGTCCCTCCCACCTCACTGTACATTGGGCGCAGCCTCTGGTGGCCTTAGTTGCAGCAGCACATACTAAGTTGGCGCCACCTTTCATGAAGGAGCAAACTCCCTGGCTCACCACAGAGGGACACACACACACACACACACACACACACACACACACACACACACACACACACACAACAACAACAACGCTAATAGCACCTGTTTAGATCATTGATTCAGCTCCTTATCTGCTTGTTCCAAAGGGAAGCAGGTTGAGCTTTTTATTTGTACTCCATAAGTTCTCCTTACAAACTACGTGGGTGTCAGTGGACTGTCTTCTGCCAACACAAGGGATCCCACTTGGTACAGCAGTTGACACCTGTAACAGATGTGACAGGTAACTGGCATGTGCCGATGTTACCTTAGTGTTCATAAGCCTGCTGGCATTTGTTATGCAGTGTTCAACACAGCACAGCACAACAGTTCAGTAGTGTCACTCGAGTGCCAATTAATACAGTAGCTGAGAGTCACTATATGTCACACAGTAGTTTCTCCAGTAGCAGATATGGATCCATGCAATGTATGACAGGTAGGCATTGGTGTTTTAACACCTCATACCTGTGTCTGTCATTGTAAGTGCTTCAGGCTCAGGTGGCAGAGTGGCACGGAGTAGAGCACAGAGGACATAGTCAGTGTCTCAGGGAGTTTGAGTCCTGATGCAGGTTAATGGTTGGTGGTCTTGGTAACTGACACGGGGGTTGGGGGTGCTGGTTACAGTACCCTCCCCATACCTGTTGCACAGTGGATGCAGTAAGGGAAGACATAGAAGTTGGGTAATGTGTATCTGCAGACAAATAAACCAGCAGCATGGATGTAGTATATTCATGCTGCTCCCACTTTAGTGTGTTGTCTGGCGTACAGTACATGCACCTCTTGGCACAGCAATAGCTGACTGTCAGTAGGATACAGGTACAGTATTGTTTTGATGTGCATCCTGCCATGTCCCACATGCCATGTCATCTGGCAACACTAGTGGGCGCATTGGTACAGTGCGTCTCTATATCAGTGGTGGGGAGGGCACCCGCTGCCAGTGATGTAGCATGACAGCTGGGTCAGGCTGGGGGGTGGGTCATGATTCTGTAATGTACAATCAGATGTAGATGCTGTTAGTGAATACATCACTGTATTCTGGATGCGAGGTTGTGAGGTTGGTTGTGAGCACAATATTCTCTACGTTAGGCAGATAGCAGAGTCCCGGTTATCAAAACTGCTTGGGTGACAACCATGACTTAGGATGATTGGGAGCCCAGTAAGCGATGTTTGTGCCTGCTGCCCTGCTCCTATGCTGCACACAGCATCCTGCCTGCCTCTGCAGTCTGTTTGTTAGCCGCCTGCATGTAGTGTGCCTGTACTTTACATAACAGCCACCCTGCATATGTCATCTGGTGCCAGTGGAAAAGTCCCAAACATTCATCTGTCAGAATACCCTATTTTACCACTGGGTCGCCACAACAAAGCAGACTTTGCTAAACACCTGCAGCCACCAAACTCGGGTCTGAGCATGAATGTCAGTACTGTGCCACTGACCTGTGTGCATACAAGTGTTAATGATCGCACACAAGTTCAAAAGCAGGACATTGCATCCACTCTCATTCAGTGGTTGGGTGTCTGCTTCCTATATTCTGTACATGTCATGAAATCCACTGCTCCAGTACTGGGGTGGAGGGGAATTTTTAACTAGGAAAGGCACATTAAGCCGAAGCTTGTTTCCAGGTGCAACCTAGAAGCACAAGGAAGTTTAGTGACTTGCTCATGGTCACATAGTATGCAAGTGGGGGCTGTGGGATTCAAACCCAGGTCTCCTGGTTTTCAGCTCAGTGTCCTAAGCCACAGTGCTATACTGCCTCCTACATAACCCCTACTGGGGTGCAGTGAGCATTTTAGTAACTTGTATAACATTGCATGATGGCTGCATTGATGATGTTTACATAGTGGTATCTTAGTCTTTTGAAAATATGGGTCAGAAAATGCAAACCACCACAGGCAGGATACAGGGCTTTGAAAATGCAGCCTTCTGTGTTTAGATTACACATAAACCACTCAACGTTTCGCTTAAACAGTTTTGTCAGTCTCGTGACAAAGCTGTTTAAGCGAAATGTTGTGTGGTTTATTTGTGCATTCTAACGGCCTTCTAAATAAATGGACACCGCATGAATTAATCTATGGCTGTTTTGTCTCCTCTATTGGCTGAGTGTCCTTTTTTTTGTTGTCTAAGAATAATGTACAGTAGGTGGATAACAAATTGGAAGATAGGTAGGAAGAAGAGTGTGGTGGTGGTTGGTTATCATTCACTGTAGGGGAATATGCTAATTGGAGTACCTCAGAAGTCAGTGCTGTGTCTGATGCTCTTTGACACATTTATTAATGATTTCAGGAGTGGGTCAGCAGTAGGCTACTGAAGTTTGCTGATGACACTAAACTGACAAGAAGAGAGGTCACAGCAGAGAGAGTGGATGCACTATAGAGGGACCTGTGTACAGTAGGTGCATGGGCTGACAAGAGTGGGCTTGGATTTAAATGGAAGAGTCAGCACTAAGAGCCCCATGCCCAAGTGTGGGGCTAGACTCATAGAAACATAGACTTTGACGGCAGATAAGGACCGCTTGGCCCACCCATTCTGCCCATTTCCCTACCTAATGGATAAGCTGCAGATCCTAGTTAGCCAGCAGCCTACTTCCTCCTACCCCCCACTAAAATTGCCTTATGTCTGTCCCATGCGTTCTTAAATTCTTCCTCTGTTTTTGACCCCACGACCTCCTTACGAAGGCCATTCCATTTGTCCACCACTCTCTCTGTGAAAAAATACTTCCTCACATTGCCCCTGAGCCATCCCCCCATTATCTTCAAACTGTGCCCCTTGTTCTTGCACATCTCTTTTTCTGACAGATGCTACCCTCTTGGACTTTGTTGATTTCCTTAAGGTACTTGAAAGTTTCTATCATGTTCCCCCCCCTCCTTTCCTTGAGGTTATACATATTAAGCTTCTTTAGTCTCTCTTCATATGGTTTCTAGTGCAGATCCTGGACCATTTTAGTTGTCCTCCTCTGGACTGCCTCCATCCTGTCTATGTCCTTGCGGAGATGGGGTCTCCAGAACTACATGCAGTACTTCAGATGGGGTCTCACCAACTGTCTGTGCAGAGGGATGACGATGTTTTTTTTTCTACTGGTGATGCCTCTCCCATGCAACCCAGTATCCCCCCAGCCCTCATTACTGCCATCTCACATTTCCTGCCTACCTTTAGGTCATCTAATATGAGTACCCCCAGGTCCCTTTCCATTTTGTCGTCGTTAGTACCCCCTCCAATTGTGTACTCTCCCCTGGGTTTTTGTTTCCCATGTGCACTACTTTGCACTTCTTTACATTGAATCTAAGCTGCTATACTTCTGACCGTTCCTCCAAGCTTGCCATATGACCTGAAGCACTCCACACAGTGCAAGAAAGCAGCAGCAATGGCAAACAAGATTCTGAGATGCATATCTAGGGGGATCAGTAGTAGGAGAGAGGAGGTTATACTGCCCTTGTACAGGTCCCTGGTAAGGCCTCATCTAGAGTATGGGGTTCAGTACTGGTGCCCACTCCTCAAAAAGGACATTTACCTGCTGGAGAAGGTCCAGAGTGGGACTACAAAGATGATAGCGGGTCATCAGGGTAAGGTATAGGAGAAGAGGTTGAGGGCACTGAACATGTACTCCCTGGAAGACAGAGAGAGAGAGAGAGAGAGAGAGAGAGGGGGGACATGATTGGGACCTTCAAGTACTTGAAAGGGATAAATACGGTGGATAAGGTGAGTCTCTTTAAGCTGAGTGGCAACCATAACATGAGGGGGCACAGTCTTAAGCTGGAAAGTGGGAGGTTTAGGAGGGAGATCAGGAAGCATTTCTTCACAGAGAGGGTGGTGGACACTTGGAATGCAGTACCGGAAGAGGTAATCTCGTTGAAGACATTGGGCAACTTTAAGAGAGGCTGGACTAGGAATAGGGGGAAGGTAAGGATCATGGGTAGGGAGGATGGGAGGTGTGTGGAGGGAGGGAGGGCAGGGACAGTAGCTCACGCTGTGAGCCCTGCAATATGAGCAGACTTGATAGACTAAATGGCCTTCTTCTGCTGGCTTCTTTGTATGTTCATATGTAAGTCTCTTCTCATCCTTTCCACCCCCCTTGTGTATCAACCCTGTTGCAGATCTTTGTGTCATCTTCAAAGAGGCATACTTTTTCTTGCAGTCCCTCTGCAGTGTCACTTATAAAGACATTAAAGAGGACCAGCCCCAGTACTGAACCTTGCGGTACCCGCTAGTAACCCCCCTTTCTTTGGAATGCACTCCATGTACTATTACCCCTCTGCATCCTTTTGTCCAGCCAATTTTTTACCCAGGTTACCACCCTGGACCCACTCCCAGACTGGCTAACTTGTTTATTATTTTTCATGTGGGACTGTGTCAAATGCCCTGCTAAAGTCTAGATAGGCCATGTCCACAGCCCCTCCGTGGTCTACTACTTTGGTCACCCAGTCAAAGAAATCTATTAGATTTGACTGACATGACCTTCCTGCTGTGAATCAATGCTGCCTTGGGTTCTGTGCCCTGCTGGCCTCTAGGTACTCAACAGTTCTTTCTTTCAGAAGTGATTCCATCATTTTTCCTACCACTGAGGTCAAACTAACAGGCCTGTAGTTTTCTGCTTCTGCCTTGCTCCCACTTTTGTGAAGGGAATCACATACGCCTTTCTCCAATCCTCAGGTACTACACCCTCCTCCCATGATTTGCACCACTCCCCACATGTCTCTCTCCCTCCCTCCCTGTTGAAATTGTGCATGTTGTTGTTTTTTTCCTCTATTAGGGAACCTCACTTCCCCTTAGTAGTGTATCCCTTTTTCTAGGAAGTATGTACTAGAACCCCTCCCCAAGTTTTTCTTTTTTTTTTTTCTACAATAGCAATCAAAAGAAGATATCTTCCCAGCCTATGCAACACTGCCTGGCTGCCTTCTGTGGCACACCCTACCCTGTTTTGTGTCTGAGCAGGAAGTTGTCACACCTTTCTGCCTGACCCCATACACCTAGGTTAGCCGGGGGAGGGTGGGAATGGGGTAGGGTAGGGTTTGGGCCATACACCTGTTCTGTGCTGTGAGGATAATTGGAGCAGTCCAGTTTGAACCTTGTGAGACTTTGTCTGGCTCTCATACACAGCTCAGCGGACTGCAGAATGAACGCACCCACCAGTGAAAAGTTAAATGTTTGTTGTAAATTGTCACCAAAATACTATCAAGCTACAAATAAGGCACTAGAGACACAGAAAAATAAAAATAAATCAGCAGTATTTTAATCCCTCTGTCTCAATCTGCACCTTTTTTTCCCCAACTATTTTTCCCTCCAGTCACTAGACCCTGGGAACTACTTCAGATGTAGCCCCCACAGGCAGCTTCTTCCGCCCAGCTTGAGACCCTCCCAGCCCCTGGTCCCCCTGGAACTCCATCCTGTACTCCTTATCCTGCTAGAGACCTCCCCAACTTGTACCCCCCAGGGTGGGGCCACCATCCACATACCTTGGTGCTCTTTGAAGCCATTCAGCAGGCAGAGTGAGGCTGGAGGATATCAGGGACCTAGTTGGGCAGGATCTGGTGGTGGGCATAGGGCTGCTGCGGGGTTGTTGTCATTCTCCCAGGCGCTGGGGTGTTTCCTTTTTCATAAATATGATCCCCGGAGGCATGGATATGCAGTGACGTCCAGTGCGAGGTGGACACACTCACGCACACATACTGTGGACGTCAGCCACTGCCTCTATCCCCTCCTGAAGTGTTCCCCAGCTGTAGCACCTTCAGCCTCCACTGGGAGTCACTGATGCCAGGGATCCACAGCCCACCCCTCCCCAGGAGAGGAGAGCAGTCCTCTGAATGCTCAGTCCTCTTCCCCCAATGCAACCTGACCTCACTCCTGAGCCTGAGTCACCGGCGTGGTGCGAGGTGTGCTGTTCAGCACCTTAACCCACAGCACCACCGGGCTGGCCAAGTTTGCACGTTGAGTGTAGAAACTTTTTTTTTAATTACTGTTTACTGCAATGAAGTGTATTGTATTAAACTAATTCCGCTTACTTGCAAGCTGACATTTTCTGTAATTACAAATCCCAGAATTTCTTGCCGCTTGCAGCAGGAGGACTGCAGCAGTGGGAGATTTAATATCCTGCCGTGCATGAGAGAGTTTTTATACCCTCTGATCTTTTGTTTGATGGTGCTGCTATCCTCACTGGGATAAGTACGGTCATAGAGGACTTTACTTAGCCCCAGGACAACACTAAGACTGGCAAATATCAGAGCAGAGCTTATAAAAGCTCTAACATGCACTGCAGGCTATTGTATCTCCCACTGCTGTAGCCATCCTCTGATGTCTGCTATAGAGGATTCAGTGATTTCTGGTTGCAGCAAATGCCAGCTTGGGAGTCAGCAGAATCAGTGTTATACAATCTACTATACTGCAGTTAACAGTAAGTAAAAAAAAAAAAAAGTCTTTGCACACAAAGTGCAAATTGGGGCCGACCCCACACTTGGATGTGAGGCTTGTAGTGCTGATTGTTCCTCTTTAATGTGTGGAGCTACAAGGTACTGGATCTACGGGGGAAGACTCTGGGTTCCACATACACCCAGTGTAGTGCAACAGTGGACAGCACAACCAAGGAAATGGATCTGGCGGTAACTGTGGGCTGTAAGCTGAAAACAGACTGGCGGTGGGCTGCTGCAGTCCACAAAGCAAATGCAGGCCAGCTCAGCTACAGTCCACCATGCTGGTGACCCGGGATCAGGAGTGATCTCGAGTTGCTGGAAGTCGTGGGGGGAGGATTGAGTATCCACTGGATTGCGCTCTTCTCTCCTGGGGAGTAAATAAGTAAATAAGTAAATAAATAAACTTTAATGAATCACCCATTCCCTGAGGCTCGGGGCACTGTGCAGAGGTCAGGACAGTTTATACATAATAACATTTTCCAGTACAAAGCTCATGAATAACTGTCTATTTAAACAATGAATAACACAGGTTAACATAAAATAAGTTAAAATACTATTACTGTTCGGAATAAATGTCCTGTCTGAAGTTTGTTGATGACACTAAATTAGCAAGAATAGGGTTGTCAGCTCTGCTTCGTGACTGCCACCAGGTGGTGGTGGTAGGACGGTTCTGGAAGCGGCAATGGAAGGGACTGAGCTGTGAGACTTGTTTGGAGCATGCATGTGCCAATGTGAGTGCCCCAGCTATGGGGAGGGAAGGAGGGAGGGAGTAGAAAATGGAAAAGGCCCATTCATCTCTGACCCACACTGCTACCTGACCACCGAATCTGGATTTGATTGTATCTGGGTGGGAGGATGGATCTGCTGTTCCCGGTCCCACCGTAGGGGGGGGAGTCCCAGTAGTGGGGAGAGATAGGAGATGATTGAAGAGAGCGGGAACCTGGCTGATAGTCCACCCCATGGCTGAAAAAAACCTTTATGGCAGAAAGAAAGCAAATGCACTGCTGGGATGTATTAGAAGGGGGTAAGGGGTGCAGGTCAAGGTTGGTAGTCCTCTCCCTGTACAAGGCCTAGGTCTGATCACACCTGGAGTATTGTGTTCAGTTCTGGTTACCACTGTACAGAAATGACACTGAAGAGATCAAGAGGGTTCAGCACCGCACCAGCAAGTCAATTAGTGGTTTAGAAGGCAGGAGCTATGAGAACTAGCTTGACATCATTAAATTATTCGGCCTAGAAAAGAAAAGGCTGGAAAGGGACATGGTCACAGGTTTCTGAACACCAAAGGGAGTGGACAGCATGGAGTATACACAGATATTTGAACTGGTCAATACAAGCAGAACTAGAGGGTGTACTCTCAAACTAAGGGGGAGCGGAACAGCGGGAAACATTAGAAAGTATTACTTCATACAGATGGCAGTTGTTGTTGAATTTTGTTGACCCGGTAAGCCCACTGGGCCTAGAAGTCCCTTTTTCAGGGCGCCGAGAGTACAGATGGTAAGCAATTGAATTTGAACCAGATTAAGCTGTTGGTGGTATTTTAGTGAATGAGGGAAATTTGGCCAGGACACCGGGGAAATTCCCCTACTCTTTTCGATAAGTGCCATGGGATCTTTAACATCCACCTGAACTACCACCAATCCAGGCAGATGGGACCTCGGTTTAATGTCTCATCCGAAAGACGGCACCTCAGAAGTGCAGCACCCCTCTCATGCTGTACTACAGTGTCAGTATTGGGATATTAACCCAAGTGCCAGATATGGGAACTGAACCCACAGCGCTGTGATCTCCCAGTCTCAGAGGCGAGTGTGCTACCTACTAAGCCACTGACACTGCTGTTAACATGTGAAATAGCCTACACAGTGATGTGACAGAAACAGGCACTATTCAGGCTTTCAAAACAAGACTAGATAGCTTCCTGGGTGAGAATGGCATTGAGGGTTACACATGACTAGGGTAGCATTCCAGCTATTAAGCTTGGCAACTAGGCTTCAATGCCAAAAAAGCGCAAAGTTATGCACATAGGGCACAAAAACCCAAGGGCAACATAACAATGGGGGGGAGGTGGTGACAACCCCAAAACAGAAAAGGGTCTTGGGAGTCATCATATCCTGAAGGTAGCAGAGCAGTGTGATGAGGAAGTGGGAAAGGCTAGTGGAATGCTGGAGTGCATAAGGAGGGATATCACCAGCAGAAAGAAGGAGGTAGTGTTACCCCAGTACAGATCAATGGTGAGGCCCCACCTGGTGCAGTGTGTCCAGTATTGGAGGCCCCATTTCTGAAAAGACATAGAATGAGTGGAAGCAGTACAGAGGAAGGCAACCAAAATGGTGCATGACCTGTATCAGAAGCCCTATGAAGAAAGACTCAAGGAATTAAATATATACTCTCTTAAGGAAAGGAGGGAAAGGGAAAACATGATCGAAATGTTCAAATACCTCAAAGGTATCAAAAAGGTACAGGGGGTGATATTTTACATAAAAAAGATGCTCAAGGATGCATGATTAGAGGCTCGGGGGGGAGGCTCAGAGGGGATGTGAGGAAGTAGTTCTTCATGGAAAGGGTGGTAGACGTCTGGAACAGCCTCCCAGCAGAGGTGGTGGGAACTAAAATGGTAGCAGGATTCAAGCATGCATGGAATGGACACAAGGGGACCTTAGTAACAGGACAGGTGGGGGGGGGGTAAGGCTGCAGATTTAGTAGGGTGTGCGGTAACACAGAAGGTAGGGATTTTAGGGCAGACTATGTGGTCCATACTCAGACTGGGTATATAATCAGCATTGTACGGCAAGAGAGGCAGACAGGAAAGACTACAATCCCTTCTGTTATCACAATAATGTGTTACTATGTTACAGAAAAGATATTTAGCTGAGCCACTAGCACCCAGAACTTCTAACACATGTCAGCACTCTTAATCAGTCAGTTTACTTTTATAAAATGCCCTTCCTAAGTAAAGTTCGAAGTAGAGATGCTCAGATAAGGCACGAGGTCAATAATGTCATGGTTAAAACTGAGCACATTAAGAATGGCACACGCAAATCAGCGTGCGGCAGAATAACATTGGCACAACACGCCAACCAGGAAACAAATGCGCACACCAGAGGAATATCTTTGTTTTTTTCAGGGGACTCTGCCCCTGCATCCCCTCATGTGGGGTTGGGCTTCACCCCCCCCACCACATCTACCGGAATATAAATATCTATCTCCGATGGGGTGTAGACTTAGGGGATGGAGGACAGGTTGGGAGCAAGAAAATTGTGTTTTAAGGACAACAACAAAAAAAAGCATCTCAAAGGGACCTGGGGAGAATCGAACCACAGCCCCGGGTCCCAGTACTCTAGCCACTCCACTACGGGAGTGGCTCGGCCAGGTACTGCACTGGCCATGTACTTCAACCTCCTCAATGTGAAACTACAGTGGTAGCAGTTATTACTGCTACCACTGTAGTGGTAGCAGTAATAACTGCTACCACTGTAGCAGTTATTACTGCATGCCAAGAAACCACTATCGCATTAGTTCCTTTTTGAGGTTTTTCATGCACATTTTTTCATGTGTTGTTTAGGCAGCGCTATATTGCAAGTCCTGCAGATAATCTGCAGGACTTGCAAAAGATCTGCGGATTGCACTGTTTTCATTTGCAATGAGTAACTTGGATTACAATAGAACTGTACTGGGTTTGACAAGGGCACAGTTTCCGGAGCAGATTTTCACCATCTGGACAATTCACCTGTCCAAACTGGTGACAGTGGCCTGAAAATGGGTAATTTCGATGGAACAGTCATGGATAATATGAAAAATGTATCCATATACTGACTTATCTGGGCTGGACAGCAAATTTGGGCCATGCAGATTTGCATTATTTAGGTATGTGGGCATCTCTATAACAGATCATCAACCCCAAATAAAGAAACAATAATTTGTCAATGCCGAGTGTTTGCTTGCTGGTATTAACATTGGAAGTGCAGGAGTTAGACAGATGCAGAATAGGAATGGCAGTGAAGTATTGAACTTCACATGAACCCCACCTCCATCTTGCAGAGATGGACAGGCATTGGGGTATGCCTTTGGGTCATCACGCATAATGCTCACGCTATTTCACCTCATCTTATCCTGCAGACACCGACAAGTGTTCAGGTGTGCCTTGGGGTGTTCGACTTTACAGTCACCCCATTCCATAAGGACATACGCTGAAATGGGTACAGTATAGGAGAATGGGGTGATCTCTGGGGCTGAAGAGTCCAAGGCACACCTCGATGCCTGTCACTGGCTGCAGGATGGGGTGGAATGGCATGAGCATTACAGCCAGCAAGCCAAAGGCACACCCCTGATGCCTGTCAGTCTGTGCAGGGTGGGATGTTGTGGGTAGAAACCGTAACACCCAGGGCATTTGTTGGTATTTGCACTACAAATTTTCAACATGGCCTTTTTTTGACCCCCACCTCATGAAAGCATTTGGTACCTCTGCTCATGAATAGTGGCACTGTAATTTTGTTAATCTGTCTCGAATGTTGATTTGCTACAGCGACTGCGCCATTCTGCACCATATATGCAAAAACACAGTTTTGGCAGGATGTGAAAAATGGCAGCTGTACTGTTTATAAGGAGGTGTGAGAAAATGGCAACGCTGAAAATTTGGAGTGAAAATATTAAAACTTCTCGGAGTTATGAGCGTGCATAGAAACTGCGCAAGGCACGCTTGTAACACAGTCAGTTTTTGGAATTTTTTCACCAAATTTGCAACATAAGCTCTTTGGGAGCCCACCTCATGAACAGTAACACTGTCATTTTTTTACTTGGTCCTGAAAGGTGATTCCGCGCAGTGACCACAAAATCACCTTTCAGGACCGAATAATGACATGACAGTGACTAGATTTATGAGGTGGGGTCCCAAGAACCCCATATTGAAAATTTGGTGCCAAAATTCACAAAAATGGCTGAGATATCCACCTACAGTAAGTTGAAAAAAACCCATTTATGCCATTATACAGCTTACCGGCATTTTTTCAGTTTGAGGTTTGCTTTTAAAGAGTGCAGATGTGTTCCTGGTCCACCGAAGATCATTGCACAGGGCTCCAGAGGTAAGTATGGGGTGAGGGGGGTGCGGAGGGCATGCAAAGGGTGGTAGGGACTGGGGAAGGGGCACTGGACACAATGAGGGGCCGTTTACTTTTCAGGTAAAAACATTGTGGGAAGGTTTTTTTTTGCAGGTAGATTTGGTATGCTGGGTGGCCTCAGTGTGCCACCTGCATGTTTTGGGGGGCCTGGAGTCAAAAGGGATTTGGCTCCCCAGCAGCAAAGAAAGAGGGATCTGCATTTTTGGGGGTTGGGAGGGACATGATGCTGAGGAGATTGGGCACCCCCCTTGGCAAACAAAATATATGGGGACATTATGCCGACAGGGAGTGGGCTCCCCCGTCAGCAAATGAGCAAGGGAGGGGGCATGCTGACAGGGAGATTGGGCACCCCCCATCTGCTTTCATGGGGACTCTGAGGCGGACGGCGATAGCTGCCGAAATGTTAATTGCAATGTTACACCAGGCAAGACACCACCCTGCAATGACGGGTCGCTCCCTCGTTACAGCGGCAAATTTGTTTCAGGTTGGTGGCACGCTTGCTGAACTAGTGTCAGCAGCAGCATGCCACTGCATTGGGGGAAGTGGGTCAAGCCTCAAAATGCAGTGGGGGCATTGGCCCCCACAGTGCTGCACCTCCAACCCCCACTTCTCTCCTAAGCTGTCACATAATGTTTCTTGCGCATGAAACAAGCAAACATAAAAATGATCCTGAAACTGACTTAAACTGGATGCACCCTGGATAAAGATGACTACTGGGTAACCAACTTACCACCAGTACCACATTCACAGAGTGGTGATGGTACTGTCCAAGCGACTCTAGTTCAAAGGGCAGTAACCAATAACATTTACATTTACTCAAAACCAGGTGGAATTAAACAACTCGTGTAATCATTAAGTGAACATGCTGCAGAACAAAAAATAAATATAGAAGGATGATAGTTTAGAGCCGCCAGGGATCATATGTGTTGTCACACTGATGTGCTGGAAAGCATCACACATATGTAGTAGTAGTAATGATTTTATTCATTTATAATGAACAAGGTAAAACAATCCCATTGAGTACACAAATACACTCATTTTCAAGGGACACCTTCTAAAGTGCATAACCTGGTTATAGTATAAGGAGAAAATTTACAAGGCATACAAAATACAAAAGATACAAATATACATATACTCAATAAATACATTACCAACATATTTGTCATATCCCAGTAGACACCAGTTAGCCATCTGTTAAACATTTATCCATTTTCCAATACCATACAGCATTCATGAGGTTCCTCGCTTTGTTTGTGATATCAATGCCTAATCTTAATCCAGTTTATTTTAACACCATACAATCTTAAATCAACAGGCAGATTATTCCAAATTTTTGGACCCAAATAAAACAATGTTGCACACCCACATTTTGTTCTATACTTTGGCACTTCAAACTCTATATACTGGGCTGATCTCAAACCCTTAAGTGGGTGTTTAATTTTTTAAATCTTTAGTAATGTATTCAGGTAATTTATTTTTAATAGACCTGCACATAATTTTTGTTATATGTTGATTTCTCCTAATATACAAGTGATCTCTTCCTACATTTCTATACAACTCACAATGATGTGTAAGTCTATGTAACCCTGTAATATACCTGGCCATTTTATTGTATACACTATCTACTTTTTTCAAATCAGTTTTATTTGCCCCCCCATAAATTATGTCCGCATAGTCCATCACTGGCACTAGCATTGTATTAATCACATGCAGCCTTGTGTTCCTTGAAAAATTACTTCTTGTTCTGTAAAGCACCCCCAGTTGTTGCCCTAACCTCCTAACCAAATTATTTATATGAACGGACCACTTGCAATTTACGTCCATCCATAACCCTAGATATTTATATTCATTTACCATCTGTAATATGGAACCATCTCTCTGTTATTTCCAAGGTTTTTTTTATGTATGAATTTTTACTTATTTGCCGAAATAAAATTACCTTGGTTTTAGTAGTATTCAATACTAGTTTATTCTTAACATAATATTTCTGTATGTCATCAAAAGCTAATTGTAATGTATGTTGTATATTATAAATATCCATATCTGAAACGTACATAATAACGTCATCAGCGTACTGATGATATACTAATTTTTCTTGCTTGAATTCTAAATCATTTGTATATAAATTAAATAAAAGGGGCCCCAGTATTGATCCCTGAGGTACCCCCTGTCCTATTTGCCTAAAATCTGAGGAATATGTATTTAGAAACACTTTTTGTTTTCTACCCCCTTAAATAATTAGAGAACCAAGCTACAACATTATCTGAAAACCCCATATTTTTCAATTTATCAATCAATATATCTTGATTTAAAGAATCAAAAGCCTTTGACAAATCAATCATGATTGCACCTGTCAATAATCCATTATCCATTGCAATTTGAATGTCCCCTGTTACTTTTATTAATGCAGTTTGGGTACTATATCTTTCTCTGAAACCTGACTGATTACTGTGCAAGATACCCTGCTCTTTTATATATTGTTTAACCTGTTTAGCTACCATTTTTTCACAAATCTTTGCTACTACTGGTATCAAAGATATTGGACGATAATTATTGATCTCTTGTTTGGAACCAGATTTGAAAATTCTTACCTATCATCCTTTGATCCAAAGGGGAGAGAATCTTGTTCCAATGCTAGCAGGAGCTTTTAATAGCGCAGTGCATTTCACAGATCTTGCTGTGTGGGTGCTGACAGATGAAACATGCCCAAGTATTTTTCTGAATAGGGTCTTTTTTCCTTTTTTGTTTCATCTAGCTTTTTGCTCCCCTGCTGCCCTTTCACCTAACTTCAGGCTTCTTTGTCCTCCCATCCCCAGTCCTGGTTGTCGCTCCCCACCGTCCAGCTGGTGGGGATCCACACGTTATGGGGCTTGAGAATGCCAGGAGCTGTCATGATCGATGACAAGGAGATATAATTTTCTCTTTTTTCTGTGGTTTTCTCCCTCCCCCCTCTTCAAGCATCCTGGCGAAGGCCGTGTGTCCCCATGCACAGACCCTCACATGCACATAGTGATGCCCTGTGTGGCAAACAAGCTCCCTCTGCCTACTGCAGAGGTCGCTACAGTGGCAGAACCAGGATGCTGCCCTACCTTGTCTGGGAGTGCTGCCATGCAGCAATGCTTCCCCAGCCCCCCTGGCCACCTGTCCTCGACTCCCAAGTTTGCACCCAAACTCGGGTGCTTCTGCAGGGCTATCGGGCAGCCTCTCTGAAAAGTAGCTTAACACACGAGCGGTTTTGTAATGTGGTTGTTAGGAAGGAGTGGGTGGTAGGAGAGAGGGAAGACTCTGTAGACTAATTCAGAGTTAATACATCATAGAGTATGGGGCAGGCTTGATGGATGTGTAGTCTTTTTCTGTCCTTATTCTTCTGTGCTTCCTATGTTTAGCCAATGTTGGTCTGACCAAGAGCTTTGAGTTTGCCAAGGCAGAGCAGAAATAGGTTAGTTATGGGCTGTTTTATGTAGGTAGATGTGTTTAACAGCAACACAGGCTGGTCACAGATGACATGGGTTAGCAAAGCAAGTTTTCACTAGGGCCTTGTGCACCTAAGCTACATAACTGTTGATGAAAAAAAAGAAGTTAATAAGAAATACATTAATATGATTAAAGAGGCTGTAATACTCCTACATACCCATTACATGCTGAGATGCTAAATGCAGTTTCACATATTGCATACTGTAGATGGATTATAATATTCAATCCTGTGATCTAATGGTGCCCAAAGATTCTAAGAATACAGTACAAAGCTCCTAATACAAAATAATGTATATATTGTAGTCTATATCTACTTCTTAACTGCTAAACAGCATTTGTTTCCTCCTTTTATGTGTAGGCGTTTGAAGAAACGGAGGGATATATTGGCTGTAAGCAATGTAACAACTGCCAATATTGCTAATACCTCTTGGACATCTGATTCCAGTAACAAAACAGCATTTAACTGGACCGGGACAGTTCCTCGGCCAGACACTGATTTTCAGATTTTTGAGGAAAAGGTCTTTCGGGAGCGGATGGTGATTTCCAACCTGCATCATTTCACAGTGTACCGCATTGAAGTCCATGCTTGCAATCATGCTGCGCACTTGGTTGGCTGCAGTGCGGCTACCTTTGTTGTTGCCAGGACTAAACCAGAGCGTGAGTATCCAGCATTGTGGTATTTTCTGTCTGCTATGCCCCTGTGTGTTTCAAGAGTGGGTACAAACAATGCCATAACAAACAAAAAAAGGGACAAAATGAGTGTGTTGTGTACAGGAGGATATTACTCAAGAAAAGTAAGAGAATGATCAGTGTTTTAGGCTGTTTGAATTGCAGATCTACAATGTGGTGCCCCCATCTTAATTGCTACTTTATGCCATGTTGCAGCTGTAATGCATCACAGAATATAAGGACAATCAGCACATCTGAAGGAATGAAGAAGCCAGCAGAATAAGACCATTTGGTCTATCTAGTCTGCTCTTATTGCTGGGTCCACAGCTTAAGATACTGACCCTTTCCCCCTACCCAGTTCTCCCATCCTTCCCATCCTCCCCTGCCATGACTCCTTACTTTCCCCTTCTGCCTATCCCAGCCTCTCTTGAAGCTGCCCACCATCTTCAACGAGACTACCTCTTCCGGCAGCACATTCCAACTGGCCACCACCTTCACTGTGAAGAAGTGCTTCCTAACCTCCCTCCTAACCCCCACAACTTCAGACTGTGCCCCCACATTTAAGTGCCTTTTTATTCACTCTCTTTTTTTCTCCACCCAGCCACATCACCCTCTCTTTCCCTCAGCTTGGGCCACCTATCTGGCATGCCATTGGCCCACCTAATGATACCATATAGTTATATCCAGATGCCCCTAGTCTCCCAACCTTGTGGCAGGACCCCTGTTTAGCCAAACTTGTGCTTATGCAGCCATCTGAGTGGAGGGACATGCAGATCAAGTAGGGGAGGCAGGGAGGAAGAGCCCAGCATGTGTAGTGGCTCTGTGGTGGGCAGACAGGAAACCAGTATCATAGATGTGGGAGTGGGCATTCCAATGACAGCCACTGAGGTGTGTGGTGTGGCCCCCTATTTGAGGGGGGGGAGATGACAGAGATCACATTGTCAGCCACGATGCCAATGTCATCACGCAACCTACTGTGGGAGTCACTTTTGCAGCTGACAGCCAACACCCTCCCTCACGGGACCAGGCATGTTGCCCCCACTTTACATTCTGACTCCACTGACCCAGGGTGAGGGAGTCTGGAGTGGGTCTCTGTCTTGGCTTTTCCACATAGCAGTGTGGCACATCACCAGCCAGCGTCCACGGACTGGGTTGAAACGTCCTTTTAAATCCAATAATGGTCAGCATTTAATAAAGACTTGGGTGTGCTGGCTGTTTTTATATTCTATAATGAATTAAATGGAGAATAATGGATAGGTAAGTGTGTGTTATGGATTTTTTTCACACACCCGAAGTATGTGATAACCCATAACCCTTGACAGCGAAGCTCGAGAGGTTTATGTGGTCATCTCACACTGAGGGTGTGTGAAAAAAATCCATGAACACACACTCGTGTATCCTTTATTTTTTACAATTGCTGGTTCATGGACAGTAGGTGTACAGCATGAAGATGAAGGCCAGTGACTTTCACTTTCCTGAATGGGTAGCGTGACCGGGCGGTGTTCAGTCTCATACATACTGTGCCACAAAACTGATTAAAACAGTAATCTGTACTTTAAAAATATGCCAGCAACATTTAGTAATCTTAGTTTAGCTTCTGTGTTGAAAAAGAAGTCGTGAGTGTTAAGCACGGAGAGCGAGTGACTCAGCGGCTTCAGAAGACTGCGTGCAAGCATCAGCGCTTCGCTTGTGTGCAGTCTTCTGAAGCCGCTGAGTCACTCTCTCTGCGCTTCACGCTCGCAGCTTCTTTTTCAACACAGAAGCTAAACTAAGATTACCAAATGCTGCTGGCATATTTTTGAGGTACAGATTACTGTTTTTATCAGCTTTGTGGCATAGTGTGTATGAGACCAAACACCGCTCGGTCACGCTATCCATTCAGGAAAGTGAAAGTTGTTTGCAGAGTGCCGTAATAACCGGATTTTGGGTTATTATGGGATTTGACAATCAAAATAATCAGGTTGCTAAATATGGTCACCAGTAATTATAGCAGGATAATAAATATAAAACTACAACATCATTTTCCAATACTATTTTGTGCTGCAAACCTTTAAAAGATATTGTTGTCTCCAAAGAAAAGGTCTGTAGCAGTGTTACAGATTTCGAAGGAATACTATGGGTGGGCACTGTGAACTTGATCTGATGTTATCTGACGTGGCAGAGAAAGCGGGTGGACTACTTGGGCAGGGCTGTGAAGGCTGATAGTCTTGAAAGTGCTACACTGCTTCCTGGGTGGGGGAAGGGCAGAATCCTGCAGGTGATGCATTCTGTGCTGGGGGGGACAAGAACAGTGCCTTGTGGCATAACCAATCACTGCATATTGATCACATGGCAACATTTGCATCACTCCTGAGGCAGTTTTTTTGTCCGCCATGCCATGGCGGCCTGCTAGTCAGGTGTGAAAAGTTTAGAAAAGGGTGGGGATTCTCATGTGAGTGAGTGAGTGAGCGAGCAATCCCTTACTAGAATTGCTGATCAGTCTGAGTTCTGGTGTCTCCCCCCCCCTCCTCCCCAGCCAGAGGATCACCACTTCTCATACAGCATACATTTATGTATTCCTTCAATCTAGGGTGGTAGGAATCCATAAACAACATAAAGACTGGTGGTGATCAGGGCTGTTCCTAGAAGGCACTAAGGGACATACTTCAGCAGTAATAAAGTCCCATATCTACCTGCCTTCATCCATAAAACAGCCCTCATGCCTTCGTGAGTCCTTCTCCTCACTTTTGTCCAATAGGCTATTCATTCAGGGGAAGGGTGGTGAGCCTGGCTTTCTTCTAGATGATGGAGCAGCAAGGCCCTTCTGGTGCAGTCCTCTCTGTTCCATTTATACCCCATTAGACTTGCTGGCACAGCAGAGGCAGGGGTGACATATACTGTACAGGCAGCAGATTTCCCCAACCCCCCACTGTATCATTGGAGGCAGGTATTAATCCTATATGTGGCCAAGGTGGTGGTACTGTATACAGACAGGAGGTTCCATCTTCCACAATGCATAATTGGAAGCAGGGCACTGATCCTATAGGTGACCAATGTGGGGGCATTGTACACAGACTGCAGGTTCCACCCTCATAATTGCAGCATTAGAAGAGAGGCATCAAATCTGTAGGTGTGGCCAAGGAAGGGTATATTATACAGATGGTAGATTTCACCCCTTCCCCCACTGCATCATTGGGGGCAGGGCACTAATCCTGTAGGTGTGGCGAAGGTGGGGGCATGGTATATAAACAGGATCCACCACCCACTGCATTATTGGAAGTGGGTATTGCTCCTGTAGGTGTGTCTAAGGCAAGGAATTGTATAAAAACAGCTGGTCCCATCCCTCCCTCACTGTGTTATAGGGGTGGGGCAATGCTCCTGTAGGTGTGGTTAGGCAGAACTGTTATATATATATATATATATATATATATATATATATATATATATATATATATCTATATATATCATATATATCTATATATATATATCTATATATATATATATATATATACAGCAGAACTGACTCCTCACTTTATAATTGGAGGCCTGCCAATGATATTGTAGGTACAAGAAGAGGCCAGGTATATATTACTTAAGATTTTATCTCATCTGCAATGATTTAACGTACAAACATAGAATCTGTCACCTGATAAAGACCATTTGGCCCACCCAGTCTGCCCATGTTTTCCCTGCTTATACTATCACCGCAGACCCTACCCGATCTTTGGCTACTCCCTTCCCCTGCTTACTTACCAGTATTTCTTTGTGCCCATCTCATGCATGCTTGAAGTCTACCACTGTTTTCGCCCCACCACCTCTGCTGAAAGACTGTTCCCGGTGTCCTCCATTCTTTCAGTACAGAAGTACTTCCTCACATCCCTCATAAATTCCTCCCTTCCAGCTTCATTGCATGCCCTCTTGTTCTTGTACACCTTCTCTTCTGAAAAATACACCCCTCCTATACCTTATTTACCCCCCATGAGGTATTTATAGGTCTTTACCATTTCCCTCTCCTCCCTTCCGGGGTGTACATATTGAGATCCCTCAGACTCTCCTCTTCAAACAACATGAAGTCATGCTATATTATGACAATTGCAGTATGACCGCAGGTTAGAACTGCTCCGGAGGTGAAATAGTTAACTTGCCATGCAGGCATGGAACTTAGAGCGCGAGCTCGGTTGAAAACTCTGTCTGTTGTGCTTCAAAGACAAACTGTCAGATTCTTTACTCCGCCTCACTGAACAGTCGCTCCGGAGATTTCTCCTTCTGCTCGGTTCATTTTGTCGGTTTAAAAGTATTATTTTTCGGTTTTTAGTCGAAATTAAACCGCAACCAGTCGGTTCAAGCTCTGTCTGTGGTAAGGTAAGTAATAGGTTTTACATTTAGTTTTTCTGTGTGGAACTTGTGATTTATTATCGGTTCGGTTTGAACCGATCAGGTTGTGTTTAAATCTACTAGTCCTCTTTTAGAGTGCGGTTCCCGGTTCTTATCGGTTCTAAAAAAAGCTGGATTTCATTACGTTTTTTTTCCAGGACCCGTGACACGGTTGGGAACCGATAAGGGTGTCTTGCTGGGTGGATTGCCATAAACGGGCAAGTTGGTTAGGCTGGCATTATGTCTGAGAAACCCAAAAGGAAAACCGGACCCACTGGTTTCAACACTGTAGTGTTTGTGGGGAAGCTTTGCTAAGGCTGACCCACACACCACATGTGTCTATTGTCTGGGGTTTGACTACCTCAATTCAGACTGCCAGATTTGTCACAATTTCCTGCTGCCACCATAGATAAGAGAGTTGGTAGGCTCAGGAAAGGAGGCAAAAGTCCGCTGACCGATGGACAGCCCGGTCGTACCAACCGAACAGAGGGAGTGCCCTCTGACCAGGGCGATATTTCTCGAAACGAAGAGCCGGTTCTGAGGAGCCGTTCCAGCAAAAGGACTAGGAAGTCAGCTAGTGTAGAGCCAAAGTTCTCTCCCCAACTGCTGAGAAATAGCTAAAGCAATTAAAATTGTCCAGTCTCTCTCTCCGGTTCCGACCGAACAGACACCTTCTGGTAAGCGTTCGGTTCGGCCGGTTCCACCGGTTCAAGGTTATGATTTTGAGGATTTTTATGAACCAGGGGAAGGGGAAGAGGAATATGAGGAGATTGAATATGGTTTTGAAGATCTGGATGTGACCATTGATCTGGACATCTCTCCAGATAGACCCCTAGGGGTTTCTACTCCAAGACTTTCTGAGTCCCCTTCTCATTTCATGTTTTATAAAAAAGTTGCTGAAACTCTCCAGCTCCCTGTTGAGGAAGCTGTTGATGACCAAGAGGAGCCAGACTATGTAGAAATGATGGATATTCCAGAGTCTAGGAGACTGTCTATTCCTTTGCATAAATCTTTTCGGAAACAGACAGTAAAAGTTTTAAAAACTCCTCACACTATACCTCCTGTGGATAAAAGGATGGACAAGAGGAATACCTTATCAGGCTCCGACACTGATTTCCTCACTCAGCAATGCAGCCATGTGGGGGTAGTGCAGGCTGCAGCCTGTGACAAGGATAATATTCCCCAAGCTTCACACCCCCCCTGAGAAGGACTCCAGGAAGATTGATGCTATGGCAAAGAAACAGTACATGGCAGCATCTTTGGGACTCAGACAAGCAAATTATATGGCTTATGCTGCTAGGTACCAGAAATCCAGATGGGATACTGTGCTGGCCCTAGCAAAACAAGTCCCTGACCAGCGCCAGGAGCTGGAACAGGTGGCTATGGATGGTATTGAGGCATCCAAGGTGCAATTTCATGCTGCAGTGGACTCTAATGATGTTTCATCAAGAGTCATGGCTACATCTGTGGCACTTTGCAGGATGGCTTGGCTCAGATGTACTACCCTGTCTCAGGATACCCAGTCTAAGGCCATGGATTTTCCTGTTGTGGGAAATTCTCTATTTGGGGAGCAAACAGAGAATTACATGAAGAAAATGGATGAATATAGGACCACCTATAGGAGTGCACAGGCCAAGGAAAGGCAGGCCACTCCTCAAAAGCAGCTTCCTAGAGGCAGGGGCAGGCCTTTTCATAAGCCTTTTTACCAAGCCCAAGTTTCCTCCTCCGCCTATGCTCAGAGGGGGTTCTTTAGAGGGAGAGGCAGACGGGGTACAAGCAGGTCTGCTTCCACCCCTCAGCCCAAAGCCCCTGCCAAGCAGGCACCCTGATGGGATTGCCAGGGCCGATTCTCCTCTACCTGTAGGGGGCAGGCTGGCTTACTTTGTCCAGGACTGGATGTCTTTAACATCAGACAAGTGGGTCCTGGAAGTAGTAATCAGGGACTGGTTCTCAGCTTCAAAAATTTCCAAAGCTGAGAACCAGATCTTTCCACCTGCAACTCCATCAGAGGCACTTGCCCAGAGGCAGAGGTCTCTACTCTCCTGGCTCTCAGAGCTGTGGAACAGGTTCCTCCCTACACCAGGGCAAGGTTTGTACTCCAGGTACTTCCTTATCCCAAAAGACAGGAGAATGGTGGCCCATCCTGGATCTCAGATATTTAAACAAGCACCTTTTAAAGCCAAAGTTCAAAATGGTGACTCTGGGAATTATCCTACCCTCTCTAAGGCCAGGGGACTGGCTAGCTTCCCTGGACCTCAAGGATGCCTACTTCCATATTCCCATCAGAAGCTCCCATTGAAAGTACCTCAGGTTCGAGCTGACCTCAGGCCACTACCAGTTCAGAGCAATGTCCTTCGGCCTCACTTCTGCCCAAGGGTATTCACCAAATGCCTGGCAGTAGCAGCGTTTCTACCTAAGAAGGCAAAAGATTGCCATCTTTCCTTACCTGGACGATTGGCTCATAGTAGGCCAGTCCCCAGACCAGGTCAAATTACACCTTCAGATAACGCAGCAACTGCTTACCTCTCTAGGTTTCCTTCTGAATCTCTCAAAGTCAGTTCTAGAGCCTGTCCAGTTTCTTACCTTCATAGGCGCAGAACTGAACACACAGGAAGCCAGGGCCTTCCTTCCCCTAGACAGGGCAAAGACTCTGGTCTCCCTGGCCTCCTCATTTACCCTACAGGTCTTCCGGCCAGCAAGGCATTTTCTACAGCTCCTAGGACACATGGCTGCTTCCACAGCAGTTGTGCAGGGAGCAAGATTTCAGATGAGGGACATCCAGTTCCATTTGAGAGCTTTTTGGTCTCAAAGAAAGGATCCTCTTACCAAGTTGATCCCAGTAACTCGAACCCTGATCCAAGCCCTACAGTGGTGGCAAGATCAGACCAACCTGAGACAAGGGATTCCTTTTGTCACTCGGTCTCATTCTCTAATCCTTACTACAGATGCGTCCCTCTTGGGCTGGGGAGCTCACATGGGCGACCTCACCACCCAGGGTCTGTGGACTCCCCAGGAATCCCTGCTCCACATCAACCTGTTGGAGCTCAGTGCAGTTTTTCTAGCACTTCAAGTTTTTTCCAAATCTGTTCAGAACAAGAGTATTCAGGTCAGAACAGACACCACCACTACAGTGTGGTACATCAACAAGCAAGGGGGCATTCGGTCTACGGCCTTGTGCACCAAAGCGATGAGATTGTGGTCTCTGGCTTACTCCCTGAACACCTCTCTTATGGCAGTTCACCTCCCAGGCAAGGACAATGTCCTGGCAGATGCTCTCAGCAGGATTTCCCAGGGCCACCACGAATGGTCACTGGATCCCCTGGTCTTGGGAGTAGTATTTGCCAGATGGGGCACCCCGCAGATAGATCTTTTTGCAGCCCCAGACAATCACTAACTTCCTCTTTTTTGCTGCAGGCCCCCAGTGTTGGTCTCTCTCCCACTGGATGCCTTAGCCCTCAGTTGGGAGGGGAAGTTTCTCTATGCCTTCCCTCCCTTTCCTCTCCTGTTCAAAGTGCTAGTCAAAATCAGGTCCAAATCCTGCAAAGTCATTCTGATAGCTCCGGATTGGGCCAGGCAGCCCTGGTATCCTCTCCTGCTGTCCTTAGCAGTCCATCCTCCCCTGTGCCTTCCCAGGACTCACAATCTGTTAACCTGTGCCCAGGGAAGGGTCTGGTACCCGAATCTCAACTCTCTAAATCTCAAGGCTTGGTTCTTGAAGAGTTAGAGTTTGCTGATTTACACCTTTCCCAAGGTGTAATGGATATATTGAAGGCCTCAAGGAAGCCTTCCACCAGGGCTTCTTACAATTCCAAATGGAAAAGGTTTTCCATATGGTGCTCGGAAAAGCATATTTCCCCAGTTTCTGCTGATCTACCCACAGTCCTGGATTATATGGTCCACCTGAATTCTTTGGGGCTGAGACCAGCTACCCTCAAGGTGCACTTGGCAGCTGTGTCTGCTTTTATTTCAGCAGGTAAATCCTCTTCTCTTTCAGCTCATCCTGTATTTTCCAAGTTTTTTAAGGGGTTGTTTCACACCAACCCTCCATTCAGAGATCCTGCCCCTGCCTGGGATCTTAATGTTTGCATTGCTCAGCTTATGCAACCCCCCTTTGAGCCCTTGTATTCAGCTGAGCTCAAGTACTTGACTTGGAAAACTGTGTTTCTGGTAGCCATCACCTCTGCCAGACGCATAAGTGAATTACAAGTGTTGTCAGTGGAGCAGGAGTTTATCTCTTTTCACAGAGTTAAGGTGGTCCTCCGGACTAACAGAAAGTTCCTGCCTAAGGTGGTTTCAGATTTCCACCTTAATCAATCTATTTCTCTTCCAGTGTACTTCACTGACCACTCCTCCTCTGGGGAGAGGAGGCTGCACAGCCTAGATGTGAAGAGAGCCATTAGTTACTACATAGAGCGTACCAAGGGTCATAGGTTTGACTCCCTCCAACTGTTCCTTACCTATGGCGAAGTTGGTAAAGGGAAGCCAGCCACTAAAAGATGCATTGCCAGGTGGATTGTCTCTTGTATCCAATTCTGCTACGAGAAGTTGGGTAAAGTTCCTCCCTCAGGCCTGAGGCTCACTCTACCAGAGTGCAGCTGCTTCTCTGGCTGCTGCCAGAGACATTCCTATTCTAGAAATATGTCAAGCAGCTACCTGGAAAACAGTGCACACTTTTACCAAGCATTATTCCTGGACATCCAGGCTAGGAGTGATGCTCGGTTTGGCACAGCCGTGCTTCAGAGCCTATTTCCTAAGTAGGTTCTGTCCCTCCTCCATGAGGGTACTGCTGTGTAGTCTGCAATTGTCATAATATAGCAAGACTTCATGTTGTTTGAAGAAAAAATTACTCACCTTAGTAATGTTGTTTCTTCTAATGGAGTCTTGCTATATTATGACCTCCCTTCCTGCCTGCCCCTCTCAGAACCTCTGTTTTGGGATGTGGGTGGGCAGTACAGGGTTGGCACTTTTTGATGCCCACCTTGTTGTTTTTCACCTACCTTTTTGGGTGAATTGGTGTTGTGTTTTTTTTTTTGTTTTTTTTTTTACATTTTTGGGTCTCCTGACTTGAGTCTTTGTTTTAGGCCAAAAAATGAGTGTCAGTGTTGGTAGCCAGTTGGCTAGTGTAGGTTTACAGCTTCCACACAGAACCTTAGTGAGTTTTAGCTCGTAAAGATCTGACAGTTTGTCTTTGAAGCACAACAGACAGAGTTTTCAACCGAGCTCGCGCTCTAAGTTCCACGCCTGCATGGAAAGTTAACTATTTCACCTCCGGAGCAGTTCTAACCTGCGGTCATACTGCAATTGTCATAATATAGCAAGACTCCATTAGAAGAAACAACATTACTAAGGTGAGTAAGTTTTTCTTAGGGCTTATGATGCAGCCCCTGCACCATTCTAGTTGCCCTTCTCTGGATAGCCTCTACCCTGTCTGTATCCTTCCTGAAATGTGGTCTCCAGAACTGGACACAGTACTCCAAGTAGGGTCTCACCAATGACAGTACAGTGGTAACACCATCTCTCTCCTTCTGCTGGTGATGCCCCTCCCTATGCACCCCAGCATCCCGCTGGCCATGCATACTGCCTTGTCACACTGTCTTGCCACCTTGAGGTCATCGGATATGATTACATCAAGGTCCCTTTACTGTTTAGTGACTGTCAGTACCTCTTCCCCTATTATATACACTGCCTCTAGATTTCTAAGTGCATGATTTTGCACTTTTTTCACATTCAAACCCAGCTGCCATACCCTTGACCACTTCTCTAGTTTTCTTAGGTCTCTACTCATTCTCTCCACCCCCTCCAGAGTATCTACCATATTGTAGATTTTGGTGTCATCTGCAAAGAGGCTTCCCTTCCAGCTCTTCTGCGATGCCACCTATAAAGACATTGAAGAGGACTGGCTCCACTACTAAGTACTGGGTTACCCGCTGGTCACTCTTCCCTCACAAGAGTGAGTGCAGTTTACCACCACCCTCTGTCTCCTGTCCTTTAACCAGTGTGGTATGCAGTTAATCTCCTTGGGTCCCTCACAAACTGTCCAGTTTCCTTATAAGCCTCCTACATGGCCAGTGTTGAAGGCCTTACTGAAGTGTAAGGCCACGTCCACCGCCCCACCCTGATCTATTTCCCTGGTCTCCCAGTCAAAGAAATTGATCAGATTTGTTTGACATGACCTCCCCTTCATAAATCCATACTGCTTTGGGTCTTGTAACCCACTGGATTCAAGATATTCCACTAGCCTTTCATTAAACAGTGTATACACTGACTTCACCACCTCTGACATTAGACTGTTCAGCATATAGTTTCCAGCCTCCTCCCTTCTGCTGCTTTTATGAAGTGGGACATCAGCCCACCTCCAGTCCTCTGGAACCACTCCTGTTTCCAGTGAGTTGTTAAATATGGCTGTCAGTGGTGCAGTCAGAACCTCCCTGAACAACCTTTCAATTCAATTCAGTTTTTTTTTTTTTTTTACCAGGGAATACACAGTTGAGATACTCATTTGCAAGGTGGTCCTGGAGGGACAGTACAAAGCACAATAATGAACATAACTACAGATAGTACGATACATAGTGGGTATAACTGGAGGGTGTAGACACAACAGAAGCACAGAATACATGGCCACAATTTAAGTGCAACATAACTGACTGATCAATTAGAATACAGGGTGAAGGTAAAGGAGGAAGTGAAGGATGAAGTATAGGGGAGAGGGTTATGGAAGAGGGAAGGACATGCGTGCTATGATAGGGAGAGTGAGGTTGATGGTACAAGGGTAAGGTAGAGATGGGAGAGAAAGGAGGAATAGAAATGGGTGGACAAATTGAGACAGGTGGCAGTGAACACCAGAGGGCAAGATAAAGAGGTATAAGTGCCATGGAGGATCTCCCAGAGGTTCTCAAAGAAGGGGGTAAAGAGTAACATTGGCAGTTTTCCTTCGACAGGGGTTTTAAAAGTGATTTGAAGGAGGATAGAGTAACAAAATGGGTCAACTTTAAGGTCCTTTGGAGGGAATTCCACAAAGTATGTAGAAAGTGACTGATAGAAGAGGTGCCAAAGCGTGATCTAATCCTGGGGATATTGAGCAGAATGTCAGTGTATTTCCTGAGGGAGTATGCACAGGGCCTAAACTTAAAGACATCAGATATGTACTGGGGGAGTTTTTTAGTGAGGGCTTTATAAGTCCATATAGAGGCATTGTACCACCTTCCGGTACTTTGGCACCCTTGGGTGTACCCTGTTTGGCCCCATAACCTTATCGGAAGCACCATGGAAGAGCAATGGCACCGCGCCGACATCCCCCACAGTGACACAGCCAAACCGAAACAGAGTACCTCGACGTGTGCCAGCCCGATGAACACAACAGTGACAAACAGCAGCACACGCCACGCACACCTGAATGGACACTGCTGTGACCAGCCACACAGCGATGTACCGGGCACATACACCCCCTGAGAGCAAACCGCCAATAGTGCCCCCCCCTTCCTGACTGCCTGACAGCTCACTGATGACAATGGACAGTCCTGGTGGGGACTGCCAGGGTGCAGCATGCAAACAATGTGGAATGCACAGCAGCAACCCCTGGCATAGATGAGCAGCCATTTCGCCACCATTGCCCCCTTCGCACCTGGTGCAGGGTGCTGTCATACTGCTCCCATTTCTGTAGTGCACCGTTGGCGCACATGTTGTCACTCTTGGGCAGGTCGCTGTGTTCTGCCGGGTGCTGTGGTTGTGGTTGACTCTGGGGATGTCTCTGTAGGGGGTTTGCTGTGGGGGTGTCATGCTTATGTGGTGCTTCCGCCTTATCCACTTTCAGATTTGCCAAGTTCTCTCAGGACTCTTTCTTCTGTGAATGGACTTGTGTCTACCTCCCTCCCCCCAGTGTTCCTGCTGCTTTTAAGTGGTCCATCCTCCTCTCCCTCTGATGTAAAGACTGAGTGAATGTAACCTGTTCAGGATGTTTGCTTTTTCCTCACCCTCCTCTGCACACTTTTCCCCCCCGTCCTTCTTAACCTCACAATCCCTCCCCTTGTCTTCCTCTTTTTGCTTTTGCTTTTGTATAAAAAAAAAAAGGTCTTGTCCCCTTTAGTTACCCCCCCCCCCAGTTACCCTTTGGCTATCCTTTTCTCAGTTTGTGCCCCTCACTGCCTTCACTGCTTCCTTCAGATTTTTCTTGTTCACCTCCCTGTGCATCACCTCGTACTTCCTGAATGCTACCCTTTTAGTCTTTACCTTCGCAGCCACTTCCCTTGATAACCACAGTGGTCACTTTTTCCTCCTGTTTTTGGCCACTTCTTTTGCACAGAGGTTTGTTGCCTTCATGTGGCATCTCTTAATTTGGTCCACTGTTCCTCCACCCCACCCAGGCAATCCTCCCCCCCCCCCAACTAGGCTGACCCTGAGGAATTCAGCCTTTTTTTCTGTCTGCCCTTCTGAAGTTCAGAACCCTCATCTTAGTGTGTCTTGCCTCTGCCACTGTACTTGTGTTAAGGTATGTAAGAGGTGGAGCTATGATTGGGGTGGGATTATTTTTACATAGAAGGTAGGCTGTTCTGCATCATATAACGCATTGCAATTCCTTTTTTATTTTCTCTGCAGAAAATGCTGACAATATTCCTGACAATGTAACCTGGCAGCTTACAGGAAAAAATGATGTTTTATTGAAGTGGGAAGAGCCAAAGAAACCCAATGGACTCATTCTGAAATATGAAATCAAGTATAAACAAGAACATGAGGTAATATCTAGGAGGGGGACTCCAGGTATTCTTATACCTGCTTGTAAGGGCTTTTGTACTAGGGCTAAAGTGCTAACCAAACTAAATTCCAGATGTCCATTGACCTGTTGAGGGCTGTCCTGTTAAGGCCCCAGTAATGATCAAACTAAACCATAGGTGTCCTTATACCTGCTTTGAGGGCAGTACCACTACGGCCAGCAGCACTAACCAAACTAAACTCCAGGTGTCCAGATAACTGCTGTGAGGGCTTTCTCACTAGAACCCACAGTACTGACCAAACTCTGTGTCATTATACTGGTACCTGCTGTGAGGGCTCTTCCACTAGGGCCTGCGGTACTGATCACTCTAAACTTAAGGAGTCCTTACACTTGCTGTGAGGTCTCTCCTACTAAGGCCAACAATGCTGACCAGTCTAAACTTCTGGTACTCGTTAACCTGCTTTATGGGCTTTCCAGACTCCTACTAGTGAGAATACTGACCAAAGAAAACTACATGTGTCCTTTTACCTGCTGTGCGAGCTGGCCTTCTTGGATCAGCGGTACTGATCAATGTGAAGTCCAGGCATCTGTGTGACAAAGTAAAAGGAACACGTAGGCTGGATCAAAGGAAGTGCCGCCATGCATAATGAAAAGAGGCATAGTACACACCAAGCATCAGGTGTAGCACAGCTTATTTTAAACAAAGGGTCACAATTTTACAAGGAAAAAAAAACACAGTGAACAGTGCAGCTTAAAAAATGCTCCGGACAGCCATGAAGAGTTTCCCCTACCTTTCATATTATGCTGATACTTCTATTGGTGGCCATATCAGCCACTTGGTATGTGTTGTGCTTCTTTCCATTGGTGACTGTGGGTGTCCATGCATCTGCTTTGAGGTATTTCTTGCTAGGGCCAGCAGTACTGCAGTGCTGACCAGTCTTGACTACAGGTGCCCTTAAACTTGCTGTGAGAGCTCCTTACTAGAGTTATGTGACCTGCAAGAACATATCACACTGATTGCTAAAAGAGTAAACCAAAAAAACCTATACCCTCTATTAAACCAGGAACAACTTAACCCAAGAGGCAAACCCATTATTAGCCCCCCATATCCTTTTCTCTGCCTTTGAATACTGAAAAATTCTTTCCCAAAATGATACTAAAAGATAATGGAGCCTCCAGCGGGTATCTTTTATGATATAAGAGACTCCCAGTGTGAGGTTTGGGCTAGAAGACCACAATGCGAAGCTGAGTGTTTCTGTCTGCCCAAACCTCATGAGAGGAGTCTCTTATACCATAAGAGAGACACACCCCTTACAGGGCCCAGTAACTTAACATGATATATCACTCAAGTTTAGGGTGGGTAATATATAATAGGCTTATAGTCTTTTTTAGTTATTTTTTATTTTTTTTATTTTACTGCTCCGTCTTGCCCCTGGCACTGAAGTAGAGTGCTTCATCCAAATGCTCCAGCATGAGAACACACTGTACATAGAATAAGAGGTACAGTGGTTCTGCATGCCAATTGGCTGAAATCACATTAGTGATTTATAAAGTCTGCTGTAAATTTAACACCACTTTGTTTTTTTAATCCTGCTTTTTCTGTGCCTTGGTCCTCCCCCCTATGATGGCACTTTCTCAGCCCTGTCACTGGCCTTGCTATGGACTTGCAGGTTAACCACCACTTACTCAGGACCACCAAGGTGGTGGGTGGACAAGCATGTTGGTTGTGCATGGGCTGTTGGCACCTGTTTCTACTCTGGTAAGCTGGGGTTTTTGCCTCCAAGTTTCCTTCCTGAGGGTGCCAGTGTGCAGTGACATTCATGCACGCGCAGGGTGGTGCGCATGTGTGATGGGGCCTGGTAACTGTCCCTTCCCCACAGTGTGTGCACCTGCTGTAGTATCACCTTGCCTGTACCAGATGGCAATCAAGCAGCAGGACAGTGTCCTTCCCACCCCGAGGGAGGAGCGCAGTCTCTGGGACACACAATCCACCTTCTCCAGCTGGCCCCCGCATTCCCAAAACCAAGCCACCAGTGTGGCAAGTGGTAACACTACTGGGCCACCTCATGTACACCACTTTTTCTCCTATGAAACTGTTTCTCTCTCTTTCAGCCAGACTTCTTTCATGGATATACCCTGTTCAGATCTAGCAGTCTCCTGTCCCCCTGGGTCTAGATGCTCTCAATGACTCCCATCGTTTCCCCTCCATGGGTAGGGCTCCAGTGGCAGGGCCATCTTCCCAAAGATGTCCTCTAAGTGGACAAAATCCAGTGTTGGGACACTAGGACCCATGAGGGTCAGGTGCATCAGCCATCATATAGACGGCAGTAGGATTTTATCCCCTGTTCTCTCCCCGATCCTTCCTTCTCCCCTGGTGTGGGCAGAACCTCACTCTCTTGATGGTCTCAGATGCACAGTGCAACACCTATGGAAGCAGCAAGCTCCCCAGGCCAGCCATGGGATCACTGTGACACCAGGTGCCCGAAAACTTCCCTCCTGACCAGAGTTCTTCCGTTTCAGCATGCCTTCCAATGCAGAGACTTGATTCCCCAGGTCACCTGCATGGCAGCGCAGTGCTGTGCCGCTGGGTCATACGACTGGTCCATTTAACACCACTTTTTTCCTATAGAGTTGATTGCTCCCCAACTGCAACCTTTGCCTGCTGCAGGTGTGTTGTTTGGTACCCCCAGTCCCTTCCGCCACTACCCCCTGCTGACATGCCAGCTGGGATCCATATGGGGTGGGACCCCAGGGTACGCGCACTATCATCCTTGGCAGGCAGTGCACATGTGGCATTTTGTTAGCTTTTTCTTCCTCCAGTTTCTCCCTGGAACCCGAGTCATGTGCAGTGACGCACGTGCACATGTTGATGCATGTACACATTACAGGCATCTGTCAGGTCCTGTTCCCTTGGTGCTCACCTGATGCATCACCCAACCTCTGCTAGATGGTGACACTGCAGCAAGATGTGCTACAACCCCTCCCAGAAGGAGAAGAGCAGTCCATTGGAAGCTTAATCCTCCTACCCCCAGCCAACCCCAAGCGACCCTTGTCTGATCTTCCTGGACATAAGTCTCCACCACTCATTCACACTATTGGGATCTGCGCCAGAGGCACTAGGACCCATCGGGAGCAAACTTTTTGCTGGAGAATTACGACACCAGAGATGGAGCGCGAAGAAGGAAGCAGCTTACCGCGAGCCTCAGCTTGCAGCGATAATGACTATCTCGGCGTCAATCCTCCAACCGCTTCAGTTCCTTTTTTCCCGCCGTCGAGTGCGCTTCAGTGACGACGACGCTCGCCTGCCAGGAGTCAAACTTCAAACTAGCAGCATAGTTTTCAGTTTTGTTATTTTGTAGTATTATCTCGATAAAGTATCGCTTAGTTTATTCTTATTTAAAAAATAAAGAAGTCTCAGCCTACTTCGACTGAGTCGACCATGAGCAGGTCAGGTGACGGTAGGGAGACTTCATATGAAAGCTGTTCAGTCAGTCGGGCTGGGTCCGGTCCGCCACCTTCTCCGGAGGGGGGGGGTCTGACAACGGTCAGTCCAATGCCTGGGGGGATGGGTAGTCCTCATGAAGCATAAAATTAACGGTCGTATTTCTCGGCACCGCTCGCCTCGAGCTCTCTTCGCCCACAGGTCTAAAAGAGAAGGCATCACCGAGGTCGCTCTCTGATATGTCTGCGCGTAGATGTTCGGTTATCGGGGCTAGTTGCCTGTCTCCTCCTTCGGAGTAGCCAACCTCTGCTTCTGGTAGCCAACGGCTTCGACATCGGAGCCCTACCCCACCCGCAGGTAGGTCTTCAGATGATCAGTTTCATCAGTGGGCCGCTCTTATGGAGCAATGGGCTTGGAGGTTGGTTCAGCTACCTGGCTTGGTCACTCGTGGACTTTCAGGCTCATTGGGAGACCAGGTAGGGCGGTTGGACTTTCCTGGTCACGCGGCACCTTCTTCGGTGCCGTCGACTACGCGCTTAGGTGTTCCCCCCTCACATGGCTACGGTCGCAGAGGGCCACACCGATGCCCTTATCTCCTGCTCTTCTTCCTTCAAAACCTGTTTTAGGAGTCTGGTGGTGTTTCGGCGCTGCACGGCTTCTGGCGCGCCGTCCTTGGTACTGTGCGGCTTCTGGGTGTCGTCCTCAGTGCCGAGCGGCTTCTGGTCCCTCAAGGCTGCTTTCGCCGTTGCAGCCGCGCGCCGGGGCTCTCTGGGCTCCTCTGCTTTTCAGGACCTCTTCACTCGCTTTCCTTCTTCCCCAATCTGATTTTCATTCCTTTCCTGTCCATACAGTCCCTCCTGGACTATCAGGAGATGACATTGAGCCTGACCCAGACCTTCAGTTGGGTGATGAAGTGGACGAAGCAGGATCTATTACTGCTACAGAGCCTGTGGTCGAGGACCTGTCATTTAAGTCTCTGCTGAAAAATCTGAGTTCCACTCTTTCTCTCCAGACTACAGACATCGATCCTGGGAAATTAAGACTCCGATACCTTCATGCTCCGGAGATCCCTACGGATTTGACTCCTTCGGTTCAGCCTTCCTTCGAGACGCTGTCTCAAATGGTATGGAATAATCCTGCTCTCACCCCTTCGGTGGCTAAATCCATAGATAGGAAATATTCAGCCCCCAAGGATCATCCCATTTTGGCATCTCAAGCCTTTGCGGATCCTATTGTAGTCCTGGCAGAGAATGATAAGGTCGTTCTTCCTCAAACTACTACAGCTCGACCTATTAACAAAGAATCTCGTAAGATAGACACCTTAGGTAAGAGAGTCTTTGCTGCTTCTACCCTAAGTATGCGTATTGCCAGTTACCAGGGCTATTTCTCCCAGTATGAGTATATCCTGTGGCACTCTATCAAGCAGATGGTTGAAGCTCTTCCAGAGTCGGATGCAAAGCCAGAGCTTCTTCAAACCATTACCAGAGGTATCAAATCTAACAACCAGTAGGTTAAAGCAGTCATGGATGCTTTCGACACTGCTTCCCGTTCAGCGGCTGCTGGTATATGCACCCGCCGTCATTCCTGGCTGCGCACGTCAGGCTTCATGAATGACGCGCAGCAGTAGGTAATGGTGATGCCCTTTGATGGTGCATATCTTTTTGGTCCTCAGGTAGAGCAAGCTCTAGAAGCTACTCAAAAGACTAGGTCAGCCATTAAGTTGGCTCGACCCCCTCCTGCCCCCTCTCGAGGGCATGTCAATAAACGTCAGTTTCATAATCGTCAGTCCTTTCGAGGCAGAGGCAGAGGAGGTTTCCATAAAAACCAACCTGCCCAACCTCAAAAGAAGACACAACAGAAAGCGCAAGGGCCCAAAGTGCCCAGCGCTACCTTATGAATTGCTGGCCCAAGTCCCATCTCAGCTGCCCGAGGTGGACTTTTCCTCTCCGGTGGGAGGTCATCTGATGCACTTCTACAACCAGTGGAAGTCCATAACCTCAGAAGAATGGGTCCTTCGGATAATTTGCGAGGGGTATTCACTCAATCTTCTGGAGACCCCTCCGGATCATCCTTCTAAATGGCAGCCCAGGCTGTCAACCCTTCAGTCAGACCTTCTCGCCGCCAAGATTCAGGGCCTTCTGAACAACAGGGCAGTAGAAGTGGTGCCGCTGCATCAACGGAACACGGGATTCTACTTCCATTACTTTCTGGTTCCAAAGAAGTCCGGGGGAATGCGCCCCATTCTAGATCTCAGAAAGCTAAACAAATTTCTCCCCAAGGAGAAATTCAGAATGATTTCTCTGGGAACCCTGTTACCTTTGCTTCATCAACACAACTGGCTAGCCTCTCTGGACATGCAGGATGCTTACCAGCATATTCCTATTCACCGAGGCATCACAAATTCCTGAGGTTTGTGGCTCTGGGACAACATTATCAGTTCAGAGTCCTGCCCTTGGGCCATCCTCAGCGCTTGGGTTTTACAAAGTGTTGTGAAGTTCTTGCAAGACCTCAGAAAGGTCAGGTACAGATGTTCCCTTATCTGGACGATTGCTTCTAGCAAGCCCTTCCAGGCAAGGGACCCTGGACGCATAGAGACGGCCTCTCACCTCCCTACGTCCATGGGAGTTCTGCTGAACCTCAAGAAATCACAACTGCAGCCTCCCAGAGCTCCTCTTTATAGGGACTCTTCTGGACACCTCCTGTGAAGACGTTTTCTTCCAGAAGACAGAAGGAACGATATCCTTCAAATGGCCTGTCACATCGGGGAGAACAGCTCAGTTACAGCTCTCTCGATGCAACGGATGCTAGGCCTCATGGCATCCTCAGTGTTCACTGTACTCCTAGCTCGTCTGCACATGAGAACCACTCAGTGGATGCTCAGTACTCGGTGAACCCCAACCACTCACCCGCAGTCCTATCTCATCAAGATGACAGAACCTTTAAAGAGGTCACTCACCTGGTGGTCTCAAGAGACCAATCTCCTGGAAGGATATCCCTTTGGTCCTCTGGACCATCAAATCTCCATTACCACGGACACATCCCTAATGGGGTAGGGAGCTCACTGTCAGACTCTCCACACTCAAGGTGTGTGGACTCAACTCGAATCCCAGCTTCACAAAAACGTCCTAGAAATGAGAGCCGTCCTTCATGCGGTCCGAGCGTTGAAGGACATTCTCTGTCACAAGAACATTCTCCTTCAAATGGACAACAAAGCAGTGATGTATTACATCAACAAGCAGGGCGGTGCTCATTCTTACCCCTTATGCAGGGAAGCAATGAGGGTATGGGAATGGTGCTTGGAGCACAAGGCTCTAATTCAAGCGGTCTACCTGCCAGGTGTACAGAACTAATTGGCAGACCGTCTCAGCAGAACAGAGACAGATCCTCACGAGTGGTCCCTCGACTCAACCATAGTTCAGTCACTATTCGAAGAGTGGGGAACTCCAGACCTGGACCTTTTGCATCCTCAACGCAAACTGCCTCTCTTCTGCTCCAGAAATCAAGGGCCTGGCATTTTCTGTCAGGATGCATTCAGGCCATGGTGGACAAAAATGCTTCTTTACGCCCCTTTACGCCTCTTCCTCTAATTCAGAGGGTACTCCTCAAGTTCGAATCCCAGGGGACAAGATGATTCTCATTGCTCCTTTTGGCCTCGGCAGCTGTGGTTTCCACTACTCAACAATATGTTGGCAGTTCCTCCGAGACCACTTCCTGCAGATGAACCTTTTGACTCAGGGACCGTGGTCCATCCCAACCTGAGATCGCCCACCTTCCGCTTGGCTCCTGAAGGGTGAAGTAAACGGTTCAATGTCTCTCGAAGGGTTTCAGATATTCTTCTGGCTGTGCGGAAGCCAGCCACTCGGAAAACTTACACAGCCAATTGGAAGCGTTTTTCGGTCTGGTGTACAAAGTCCTCTTTGAATCCCTTTTCCTGCCCACCAGATAAGGTTTTGGAGTACCTCTTGGACCTCTCAAATTCAGGTCTGCAGTACTCTACAGTCAGAGTTCACCTTAATGCCATTTCAGCGTATCATGAGCCAGTTTTTTCCTTAACACTGGCTCAGTTACCTGTGGTTAAGAGATTTCTTAAAGGAATTCTGCATACCAGACCTCCTACAAGATGTTCAGTTGCATCCTGGGACATTAATCTTGTGCTAGACATGCTCACTCGGAAACCTTTCGAACCTCTGGCTACCTGTGAGCTAAAATTTCTCACCTGGAAGACTGCCTTCCTAGTAGCCATTACCTCAGCCCGCAGGGTCTCTGAGATACATGCCCTGGTCACAGACCCTCCGTATACTGTGTTCCATAAGGACAAAGTAGTTCTTCGTACTCATCCTAAATTTCTTCCTAAGGTTGTGTCAGAATTTCATCTAAACCAACCTTTGGTCCTTCCCTCTTACTTTGCAGACTTCCAAAATGAAGGAGAGCGTTCTCTTCATTCTTTGGATGTTAAGAGGGCCTTGTGTTTCTATCTAGATAGAACCAAGGATTTTCGCAAAGCCCAGCAACTGTTCATTTCCTTCAGCGAGACCCAGCTGGGTCAACCTGTCGCTATCAGATGTATCTCAGCATGGCTCGTGGCATGCCTTCGCCACTGCTATTCCATGGTGCAGGTTAAGTTAGAGGGTTGAGTTTACGCTCACTCTACTAGAGCGGTCACGACATCCCTAGCGGAAATTCGCAATGTGCCCATTGCAGATATTTGCATCGCGGCCACCTGGAGCTCAGTGCATACTTTTGTTAAACATTATGCACTGGATGTCCATGCCAGATGACATTCTTCCTTTGGCAGAGCCATCCTTAATGGACTTCTGTCTTAGAAACGTGAGCTCTTGGTCTCTCCTGCCGCCCTCTCGGGATTATTAGCTCGGTACTCTCCCAATAGTGTGAATGAGTGGTGGAGACTTATGTCCTGGAAGATATGAAAATTACGTACCCACCTACCGTAATTCTTGATCTTCTTGGACGAGTCTCCACCATTCATTCAAACGCCCAACCTCCGTTCCCCGAGCTCACCTCTGTTGTTGGTCTCACTCCTCAAATCTTTAGGCTGTGAAGACTTCTTTGTTGACCCTTCCTATACGGGTCACCCGGACTATCTTATGTCCAGTTTTTAGGTTAGGCTATCCTTCTAGGTTAGTTCGCTGCACCTCCTTGGTAAAAGGTACTGAGGTGGTTGGAGGGTCAACGCCGAGATAGTCATTACCGCGCGAGCTGAGGCGTCATGTGCTGCCTCGCGGCTCCATCTCTGGCAATGACCCTCCAGCAAAAAGTTTGCTCCCGATGGGTCCTAGTGCCTCCAGCGCAGATCCCAATAGTGTGAATGAGTGGTGGAGACTCGTCCAAGAAGATCAAGAATTACGGTAGGTACGTAATTTTCATTTCCCGAACCCTGGTTGCAGGTGTGGCGGCAGGTGAGGAACCAGTGCTACTGGGCCAGCCACTTAACACCACATTTAACAACATCTGTAGGTTGATACTACCCTTGTCCAGACTGACCCACCATTGCCTTCTCCACACATACATGGCCATGCTGGCCTCTGCCCTGCAGCCAGGCAAAATTATCAATAGGATGCCCTTCTATTCACACTAGTAACAAATGATGCCTCGGTGCCATAAATCCTAGTACACAACAGGAATGTGCTCTCTCTCTCTCTCTCTGTCTCTCAGGTCATCACCCACAGAGGGATTCCCTATCTCTCGAGCCAAAACCTGTGAGGATGAAAGGCTCTTTTTCTCACCTGGGCTGCAAAATCTGGAATAACCTCCCCTGCACTTCAAGACAAATTCAGATACTCTCCGGGTTGAGGAGTGAACTCAAGTACTGCAGGAAGTCTTTTGTAAATGTGATACCCACTGGCCCCCACCCAAATCTCCATAAACATTATGGTTAAAACAAAAATCAGTATACTATGTCATGTTCTCCACATCTGAATTAAAGTTCATATATATGGTTGCTCTGAATTGCGATCTCTAAGTACATATCAGTGCAAGCTGTAAGTATATCTTGCAGTGTGTCTCTGTTGTATTGTCTTTTATACAATGTACATTAGTGCCATTTCACTAAGATAAAAGCGCTCTTAAACATAGAAATCTAGCAAACTAGATACTGTACATTTTTTTTATCTTGCTAGTACAGTACATCACTTCCATTTATCCTTCCAACAGAGTACGTCACTATGTACACTCTGAGCACTGTGCCTCATACTCTGCTAAACCATGACAGCTGTGTTTTTTACTGTATTTTTAAAAAGCCCATATGTACATTGTATAAACTGCGCAAGTGATGGGTGGAGATAAGATATTATAATAACTGGTGACCTTCGATATCAACCTATTTTCGAGTACTGTAAAAAGTCGTATCAACCCGCAGGTTGATACGAAAAAAGTCGTTATCAACCCGTGGGTTGATCGACTTTACAACGCTCCAGCGCCGAAAGCCTGCAGCACTCCATTCCAGAGTAAATACATTTAAATGATAAAAGCCATGATTCCTTACTGAGCCGCCCCCCACGCTAGCATGTTATGTGATGTCATTCCTTGAATAGCGTGGGCGTATCTCTAACTCAGAAGAGCGTTTTCCCCTCACTTTTCTTCTTACTGTTAATTGTTCTTTCGAATTTGTTTAAGGATCACCAATTATTATAAAAAATAAAACATTATGTATGGAGTAGAAATTGAGTTTCTAGGGACATGGATATGTTGTTCATCCACACTGTCTGGCAGGTTCCTTGCCGCTTTAAATCTTGCCGGAAGGTCTTCAAGCTGGCTCCTCCCACCCACCCGGGTGGTAAAACTCTCGGCTCCGCCCCATGACGCCAGATCTTCCTTACCGCTTGGAAGCTCAGGTTCCCTCCTTAACGCTCTGCGTATAAGACTGGTTCCTAATTCTTCGAATTTTCGAAATTAAAAAGTTTTTGCTAAAAAGACTTCGGTCTTCTCTCCCTCGCGGCTGCGATGGACAAATCGACTCCCAGTTTCCAGAGATGCCCTTGCGGGCAGAAGATGTCTCGGACGGATCCGCATTCCATGTGCGTTTACTGCTTGGGCCTGAGCACGACCCGCAGGCCTGCGACCTGTGCTCTTCCTTTTCGGCCTACGTCCTCGAAGACCGTGCTGCCTGTTTACAACTGGGGCGTCCTGAGAAGAGATTTCCTCCGGTTAAGTCAAAAGAGGCCCGGTCGGCAGTGTCCGTGGCGGCGGGCTCGGCGGATCAGCTCGAGCAAATGATCACCCTCGAAGAGGAGGTAAGCGTAGACACGCTTCTGCTTCGACTCGCGGCATTTGTCCCGCTATCTCTCGGTGCCTCTATGCTTCTTTTAAGGAGCTTTGTCTGACCCTCTCGACAAAAGGTGAGGGTCCAACTTCTAGTGGACCTTTTCTCGGTCCAAAAGAGAGACAAAGTAAGTCTCACCGTCGGCGCTCTTGGGAGGCGAGGAAGATCCCTCTTCCCTAGTTGTCGGCCGTCTACTTGATCGACCCTCGGCTTCGGACACTGGTTTCAGTGTCCCCGTCCAAACCAGTTGACCGAGACTCCGTCAGCGGGTCGAGATTTTTCTCGACCCGTTGGACGAGTTGTCGGCTGGAGAAGCTGAGAATCCTCTCCCAGTTCCCCGGTGGGAGTTGAGGATCCCGTTGGCTCATCTGTGCCTCCGGTTCTGGAGCCTTGATGGAATCGTCGAACCGGGGAGTGCCGATTCGCGACACCTCCCGCACGTCCTCTGCCTAGCGAGGTTCTCGGTCTCGGACATCTTTGCGGTCCAGCCGATCCGCTGTCATAGGTGGTCTCGGTCACGCACCGTGGCAGCGCGCCAGCTCTTCTCTTCCTCCCTCCTCGGACGAGGAAGCGGCGCAAGTTGCGTCGAGATGCGAGGAACTCATGTGGCAACAGCTCCTTCTGACCGGGAATAAGCCAACGCCGTCGTCTTCCCAGGCCATTAAGTGGCTGTCACTGGAGCGGCCGAAACAACCCCTCATTTTAGCAGAGGAGCCTGTTCCCAGGCCGGTTGTTCGGCCAATTCCAGCTGCCCCACCGATTCTGGTGGAACCTCCGCCTCCACAGCCGTTAGTTGGGGCTCCGACCAAAAATTCTCGGTCGGCTCAGGGACTGCCCCATAGGCTGTCTGTCACCCTCACTCGATAGACCTCGGCAGGTGGAGGGTGGCTCAGGCCTGAGCAGCTCTTTGAGACTCTTCTGAGTCCGAAGATGATTCCTCCCTTTCTCCAAGCGAATGGACTTGGGTCTCAGGAGGACAGTCGGTGGATGATAGCCCTCCGTCCTTCCTAGGATTGCTTTGGCTCATCTCGAGTCCACGGGATGAAGCTCGAACCCATTTCTAAATGGACCAGGTATCCCCTCACGGAGATTCTGGACCCGAGGATTCCCCTCTGGAGGCCCTTTCCGGTGGCGAGGCCATAGTGGGTCCGGCCTTGGAGCTCTGGCAGCGCCCTGCTTCCTGTCCTGTGCCTTGGCCAGGATGGCCAAGAGTATCAGGGTCCCCGGTTCCCTGTCTGGTTTTAGAACACCCCTGCTGGGGGTTGGTTACCGACAGCGTTTTCTGGTGTGCGGGAACACTAGGGATGTGGACAAACCTCCGACAAGGTCAAGAAATTGGACTATGCCAAGCGAAAAAGTCTATGCTCGTCCTCTCTCGCCTTCACGCCAGGCCAGTTCGGCCGTCCTCATAGCACATTTTTCTCATGCCCTGTTGGGCTCCCTGGATGAGTCGTCCCTCATCTTCCCACGGATCTGCAGACTACGGTCAGGCAGGTGCAGGACCAGGGCAGGGCAGTGGCCAAACAGCAGCTCCAGACTGCTTTAGACATTGGGGACTCATGTGCCAGGTCTGTGGCGGCGCAGTGGCTGTCGTCGCGTGAGCTTGGCTGAGGATATCACCTTTACGCCGGATACCAGCACAAGTTGGCAGATGTTCCTTTTTGAGGACCTGACCTCTTGACCCTGGGGTGGAAGGTCACCTGCAGAGTATCGAGAAGTCCAATGCTACCTTGGACTCGGTCTCTTCCGCTCCAGAAGGACAAGGCCGCAAACCACAGCCTAAGCCCTTTTGTCCTTCTAACAGCGTCCGGCCCAGCAATATCAGGGCCAGCAGGCTCAGGCTTGGCATCCCAAACCCAAGCCCGGGCTTCCTCAACAGGAAGCAGGGGAGGTAAGGCCAGGAGGTCCCTCGGCCGGTCCCTCCTCAAGCCTGCCCAGTGACGGGTTGAGGGGTGTCGCCCCAACCCGTCCACCTCACCCACAGTTCCCCGTGGGGCAGCTCTAACACTTCCTTTCCGCCTGGTCCGTTATTACCACGGACAGGTGGGTACTGGAGGTGGTGGGAAAAGGCCTGCCTCTAGAATTCGAGCAGGCCCCGCCCTTCAGAGCCGTCGCACCTCGGGGTCTGCAGCCTCACTGTCGGCTCGTCGGGCCGATATCGCTCTCCTCCTCCAAAAGGAGGTGATCAGGGAGGTAGCGGACCCTCCCTCAGACCCGGGGTTTGTGTCCAGGTACTTCCTGGTTCCGAAACGGACGGGGGGGCTGGCGCCCCATTCTCGACCTACCACGACCTGAACAAGTTCCTAGGTCTCAACCTTCAGGATGGTCACTCTGGCTCAGATAATACCATCCCTGGAACACGTCATGTGGTTCTGCTCTCTGGACCTGCAGGACAGCGTTCTTTCACGTCCTATCCGTCCGTCACATCAAAGATTCCTTCGCTTCGGCGGAGGATCCCTCTTCAGTTCGAGCCATGCCCTTCAGCCTGTCTCCAGCTCCCAGGGTCTTCACCAAATGCATTGCAGTGGTGACAGCTTTCCTCTTGACACCGAGGGGTCGGGTGTACCCTTACCTGGATGATTGGCTGATAGCAGCCCCCTCCAGACAGGAGGTGGAGCGGTCCAGAGATCTGGCCCTCCAGGTTTGCTTTCAGGTCGGCCTTCTCATCAACAAGGCCAAGTCGGAACTCAAGCCGAAGCAGGTGATTCTGTTTATCGGGGCAGAGCTACTACTCCTTGAGCAGAACCGCAGCTCCCGGCGGACAGGGGCGAGGTTCTTACCTCCTTTGCCCAGTCATTTCTGGTTGGGCAATTGCACCCTGCCCAGGACTTCCTGCGCCTCCTGGGTCTCATGGCGGCCTGTACCAGCGTGGTCCTTTGGGCACGCTGGCACATGCGCCCCCTTCAGTGGGGACTGGCCAGCCAGTGGTCACAACGCTGCGATCCATTGGACCAGCTAGTGATGGTGACCCAGGAGATGTGGAGTGCTCTCCGGTGGTTGACCGTTCCATCTCATCTGCAGGAGGGCATCCCGTTTGTCCGTCCCGATCCGACGGTCTCTCTATCGACCGATGCCTCTCTGATGGGTTGGGGTGCCCATCTGGGGGAACACCGAGCGCACGGCCTCTGGTCCCTGCGGGAGTCCCGATGCCACATCAACCTGCTGGAGCTCGGCGGTCCGCCTAGCTCTCACGCTTTGCTCCGTTTCTCCGGGGTCAAGTGGTCCAGTCCAGAGCGGACAATACCACGACCATGTACTACCTAAACCGCCAGGGCGGGACGCGTTCCATGCTTCTTTGCAAGGAAGCTCTCCGCATTTGGTCACTCGTGCGCAGCCTGGAGGCGGATCTCCTAGCCATTCATGTGGCAGGAGCCTCCAACACCCTGGCCGATGCCCTGAGCTGGATAGGGGCTGCATCTCACGAGTGGTCTCTCCTGCCGGAGGTAGTACAAGATCTGTTCTCCCACTGGGGCACACCTCAGGTGGACCTGTTTGCCTCCAGGGAGAACGAGAAGCTGAGGCTGTTTTATGCCCGCCCCCCTCAGCAGAGCTTGCTGCAGGGGGATGCCTTCTCAAGGCTGTGGACCCCGGGCCTCTTCTACGCCTTTCCCCCATTTCCCCTGATTCACAAGGTGCTTCTCAAAGCAAGGAGGGAAGGAGGGACAAGGCGCAGGTGATTCTGATAGCCCCAGACTGGCCCCGCCAGTTCTGGTACCCAGATCTCCTCAGCCTCAGCTCCAGGCTCCCGAGGCAGCTTCCAGCTCGCCCGGACCTGCTCTCAGTCAACCAGGGGAAGGTGTTCCATCCGGACCTTCAATCCCTGCACCTGACGGCCTGGTTCTTGAGCGGCTAGAGTTCCAGGCTCTTTCTGACGAGGTCCTCAATGTTGTTGAGGCGTCCCGTAAGGAGTCAACCAGGAAATGCTATGCCTTCAAATGGAAGAGATTTTCCATTTGGTGTCAGGGCAAGGGCTTGGACCCTTCCTCCTGTCCTTTGGCAAGCATCTTGGACTATTTATGGTCCCTTTCTAGTCAAGGGCTTGTCGGCGACCCTCAAGGTGCACCTGGCAGCCATCTCTGCCTCACGGCGCGGGCGGGGGCAGTCAGTGGTACACAGGAGAAGGTGGTCTGGCGCTTTTCAAAGGCCTTGATCACATTCCCTCCGTTGAGAACCTCCACCTCCATGGGTTTACTGCTGGTACTAGCAAAGCTCATGGGCAAGCCATTCGAACCAATGCACAGGTGTGAACTCTCACCTGTCGGGAAGACCGCCTTCTTGGTGGCTATCACGTCCAGCCAGAAGGATGGGAGAACTCCAGGCACTCTGCATTGAGTCTCCTTACCTGGTCTTCCACAGGGACAAGGTTGTCCTCGTCCTCACCAGAATTCCTTCCGAAGGTGGTGTCGAGTTTCACCTTAACCAGGTGTTGACTCTGCCAGTGTTCTACCCCAATCACACCTCGGAGGCCGAATACAGGCTCCATACTTTGGACCCTAGAAGGGCGCTCGCTTATTATAAGGAGCGCACGGCTGAAATTCTGGGAGAGGTTCGCCAGCTGTTTGTCACCTACGCTGAAGCCGCACCTGGCAGACCTGCAGCCAAGTGGACGATAAGCAGGTGGGTCACCTCCTGCATAGATCTCTGCTACAAGTTGGCGGGCATGGAGCCTCCCAGAGGGATAAGAGCTCATTCTACCAGTCACACTGCTGCATCGGTGGCTGCTTCCAGGGACGTCCCTATCCAGGAAATCTGCAGGGCTGCTACCTGGAAGTCAGCACACACCTTTATTACCCATTACCACATCGACCTTGAGTCACGCCGGGATGCTGGTTTTGGGGCCTCGGTTCTCCAGTCTTTATTCCCTAAGTAGGGGGTGCGCGCCTTGCCTCCCTCCTCCCGGAGAACTGCTAGGAGTCTGCCAGACAGTGTGGATGAACAACATATCCATGTCCCTAGAAATACAGGCTACTCACCTGTAACAGGAGTTCTAGGAATGGTATATGTTGTTCATCCCCACACCAACCTCCCGGCTTTGGCCTTTACAACCTGAGCTTCCAGCGGGCCAGATCTGGCGTCATGGGGCGGAGCCGAGAGTTTTACCACCCGGTGGGTGGGAGGAGCCAGCTGAAGACCTTCCGGCAAGATTTAAAGCGGCAAGGAACCTGCCAGACAGTGTGGATGAACAACATATACCATTCCTAGAACTCCTGTTACAGGTGAGTAACCTGTATTTTTTACACCCTCGTTGTGTGATAATAGTAAACCTCTCGAGCGTCGCTCGAGGTTTATATATCACACAACTGGAGTGTAAAAAAAACTCCATATCAACTCCATACATATGCATTATTCTCTATGTTTTTATCTTCATTTGTAGTCAGTAACCTCTTATACCCTCTTGAGTGGCAAAACCACTCTTGAGGGTCAAGCGATCATTGACAACTCATGAAGATAAAAACAGTATCTCCCCTCTCTGTCCTTTTCTTTCACGTAAGCACTTGTTTATAGTGTATGGTGGAACGCTGTTCCGCATGGAAATCCATGCCTGGAACAGGCGTTGTTTTCCTACTTCGATGCGTCCACGATCTTGGTTGTGCTGCACCAAGTACGTCACCGTGCAGCACAACAAGATCGAACACATTCGCAAGATGCAACTGATGCTCGCAGCGCAACGCGGAAGTAACATATGCGCAGAAATACAAGTAAGCTTTAAAATACTTGTTTCTGTGTTAGCAGTAGTGCATATGGTTGCCCATACACTATAAAAGATTGTGTATGAGCAAGCATACACGAACAAGGCCGTTGTTAGATTTTGAGGTTTCCATGGTAACGGACCTCTCGAGCTACGCTCTCGAGGTCTCTGGTTACCACGGAAACCTCTCGATCACAACTGCCTTGTTGTGTATGCTTGCTCATACACAATCCTCTATACTTATTAACCTGGAACTTATTATTGTCACTCTTTCTACCTATTATGCACAACACTGTTGTAACACTGTTTGTAACACCTGCCTTACAACTGTATGTTAATGTTGATCTTGTAACTTGATTGTTTAATGTCTCATTCCTTCTCCTCAGACTTCACCGGGAGACAAGCGACTTGTCACTCAGTATGTCTTCCTGGTGAAACATTTCAATAAATAAATAATTAAAATATCTTATCCATGGTGAATGAGAAGCACATAGCCTTCAGAAAGTACAAGGAGTCGGAATGAGGCGGACAAAACTGAATACAAACAGAAACTAAAAGAGACAGGAAAAGTAATAAGAAATGCAAAGGCTTAGACAGAGGTTAGGATAGCTCAGGAAGTAAAAAAGGGTAACAAAACCTTCTACAGGTACATTCGAGAAAAAAAGAAGACCCAAGGGGACATTTTTAGAATCACAAAAAAAGAATGGACAACCCACAGAGCAAGACGGGGAGAAGACAAAGACATGCAATGAGTTCTTATGCTCAAGTCTTCACACAGGAAACAGACAGAAATGAACCAACAATAGGAACAAAGAAGTGTCCAATTTAGGGAATAGACACGGGTCCCTTCACAGAGGAAAGGGCCCTAGAGGAAACAGACAAGTTAAAAGTAGATAAAGCTATGGGGCCAGATGGGATACACCCAAGAATACTTAAAGAACTTGGGAGAGTACTGGCAGCTCCCCTAGCAGTGCTCTTCAACAAATCGTTGGGGAGCAGGGAGGTGCCAGAGGATTGGAAGAGAACAATAGTAGTACCACTCCATAAGAGTAGAAGCAAGGAACAGCCAGGAAATTACCATCCAGTTAGTCTAGCATCAGTCATGGGAAAACTGATGGAGTCCCTGCTGAAGGAAAGAATTGCAGCTTTTTTGAAGCAAACTGGTCAGTTTGACAAAAATCAACACGGTTTCATGGCAGGGAGGTCCTGCCAGATAAACCTGGTTATTTTTTCAATTGGGTCACCAAAACAGTGGACCAGGGTGGGGCAGTGGATGTGGTTTACCTGGACTTCAGCAAAGCTTTTGACTCTGTTCCTCACAGGAGACTAGTCAAAAAACTGGAGAACATGGGAGTAGGGCCTGAGGTAATGAATTGGGTCAGAAACTGGTTATGTGGGAGAACTCAGAGAGTATTAGTAAATGGTACTCTGTCTGTGGAGGGGAGGGTGACTAGTGGGGTCCCACAGGGCTCAGTTCTGGGGCTGATCCTCTTCAATATATTCACCAGCGACATTGCAGATGGACTGAAGGTAAAGGTAAATGTGTGCCTGATTGCAGATGACACCGAAATCGGCAACAGGGTGGACACACTAGAGGGACAGCATAGCATGGAAGCTGATCTCTGAAAACTGGAGGAGTGGTCCAGGACCTGGCAATTGAAATTCAGTGCCAAAAAATGCAAGGTAATGCACCTGGAAAAACGTAACCCAGGGAAACTGTACTCAATGGGAGGAGAGCAGCTAGTGGCTACTAGGCAGGAGCGAGATCTGGGGGTGATCATATCAGATGACCTCAAGGTCAGTAAACAATGTGAAAAGGCAGCACTAAAAGCTAGTGGCATTCTGGGATGCATAGGGACGGGCATCACAAGCAGAACGCATGAAGTAATCATGCCCCTGTATCAGTCCCTGGTAAGGCCTCACCTGGAGTACTGTGTCCATTTTTGGAGGCCACACCTCGGGAAGGACATAGATAGGCTGGAGACGGTACAGAGAAGAGCAATAAAGATGGTGCAGGGCTTGCATCAGAAACCATACAAGGCAAGTCTAGATGACCTCAAATTATACTCCCTAGAGCAACGCGGGAATCGTGGGACATGATCAAAACATTTAAATACCTTAAAGGCAACAACAGGGTGCACGTGCAGAACCTCTTTCAGTCAAGACTACAACAGGACCAGAGGGTATGGCCTTAGACTTAAAGGAGGAAAGTTCAAGAGCAATATGAGGAAATTCTTCTTCACAGAGTGCGTTGTGGAACCATGGAATAACCTGCAAAAGGGGGTGGTTGGAGCAAAGATGGTGGGGAATTCAAGTGGGCATGGGACAGACAATGTGGATACTCAGGCAGGCAGCTAAGTAAGGGGGGGGTTGTAAACCAACAGCAGACTTGATGGATCATACAGTCCCCATCTGCTGACATCTGTGTTTTTATTCCCCATCACCTATCCCCTATATCTCTTCTGCACTGCTGTACTGCTGAGTCCCCTCATCTTACTACTGCTCCCTATAGCAAAGCCTCTTAGTCTCATCCTTTGACTCTTCCATTGTGTTGTTATCCTCTCAAAGTATTGGTTTGTCTCCCTCCCTGACCTACTCTCACCCTCTGTCCCCTCTTCCTACACACTTTGCTCCACTGATTCCCTCTACCTCAGCATCCCCCACTGCCGCATCTCTGCTTTTTCTGTGCACCTGCTTCCCTTTGCAGTAGTCTCTCTCTTCTCTGCCACATTGCCTGCTGTTGCCTTCCTCTCAAACAGCTTCTTGGATCTTCCTACTTCCACCCCTTCTAGTGGAGTGGGTGCAGTTTGTTCTGGACAGGAAAAATGGCAGATACAATTTCATATCTTGGGCGCTGATGTGCATGGCGCCAGCAGGGGGACTGTGCCCCCTCACACACAAAGCCTCCCAAGCCCCCTTTGCCACCCCTCCTGCCACTACTGTACTGCTACTACACCTACCACTAGTTGCAGAACCTACAAGATAACAGATGTCACCAGACAATTCATTATGACACTGAAATCTCGACTGATGTCATAATCTCAAAATGCAGCACCTGAGCCCATTCTAGTTTCTCTAGGTTCCTCTTTTTACACATAAACATCCTGTTTATTTATTTTATTTTATTTTAAATGTATGCTTATGTTTGCCTGCAGCTTAATCGACCGTTCACGCATCACCTATAGTATTTCTGTTTTCTCATTGGTACTGCTTGTTATGTATTGTACCTACTTATTTGTCAGGTATGCTTGTACTTGTAACTCTGTGTATTCTCTGTCCCCGACACCACACCCATTTGCACCTGGAAATGAGCCTCCCCTCAGCTCAGTGTGACTCTCCTGGCCACCAACCTTTTAAATAAATAAAACGGTAAACCTCTTGCACTTTCTGTGAACACACCGAGAAGTATTACTCTGCTTTTCCCAATCAAAAAATTAAAACGATAAATAACGATATAAACGGCACCCACTTAACTATGCATCTGTAGATCAGGCAACCAAAAATTCATGTCAGCAGTGACTCCAGTCATAAAAGCTATTTTATTGTACAGGTAGCAGTAGTTAAAATCAATACAGACATCCAGTAGCTGGAAGAAACCTGAAATAAACCCCTGAGGAAGCACAAGTGCAACACTGGGCATGGGTTCGAGTCAGGGTATCTCCAGGAATGTTTTTCTGCTTTTAACTGTTGCTACCTGTCAGTAAATTAGCTTTTAAGACTTGAGTCATGGGGGCATTCTTTATTTTTGCCTGCTTGTTTTTTTAGCTATGAGCAAATCGCTTCATCACTGTTCTTGCCTAATTGTATTTCAGGAGAGCTTCAGAAATGGTTTGAACAGCAGTCATATTATCCTGAAAATACAAAGAATTTTTTAAAACAGCCATTTGCCACATTTTGTATTTCTGAAGCATGGCTTCTTTTTCATTTTGCTAATTAGAGGAGAAGATTTTCTAGCTGACAATGCTAAATGTGATTAGTGGAACTGTACTCTACCTGACAGAGCAAGGTGCAATGTGTGTAACTGTACAGAACTCTACCTGACATTCCTAGGTGTGATGTGTGGAACTGTACTTTATCTGGCAATGCTAGGTGTGATATGTGGAACTGTAAGTGACATTGCTAGGTGTGATGTGTGAAACTGTAACTGACAGTGCTAGGTGCGATGTGTGGAACTGTACCTGACAGTGCTAGGTGTGATGTGTGGAACTGCACCTGACAGTGCTAGGTGTGATGTGTGGAACTGTACCTGACAGTGCTAGGTGTGATTTGTGGAACAGTACTCTACCTGATAGTGCTAGGAGTGATGTGTGGAACTGTACCTGATAGTGTTAGGTGTGATGTGTGAACCAGTACTCTACCTGACATTGCTAGGTGTGATGTGTGGAAGTGTACCTGACAGGGCTAGATGTGATGTGTGGAACTGTACTCTAATGATAATGCTAGGTGTGATGTGCGCAGTTGTACCTTGCAGTGCTAGATGTGATGTGTGGAACTGTACTCTCCCTGAAAATGCTAGGTGTGATGTACAGAACTGTACTTCTAGGGACATGGATATGTTGTTCATCCACACTCTCTGGCAGGTGTCCTTGCCGCTTTAATTCTTGCCGGAAGGTCTTCAAGCTGGCTCCTCCCACCCACCCGGGTGGTAAAACTCTCGGCTCCGCCCCATGACGCCAGATCTTCCTTACCGCTTGGAAGCTCAGGTTCCCTCCTTAGCGTTCTGCATTTTAGACTGGATCCTAATTCTACGGTTCGTCTGAAATTGATTTTGAAGTTTTCTAAACTTCGATCTTCATCTTCCCTCTCGGCTGCGATGGACAAATCTGTTCCCGGCTTTTGGAGCTGCCCTTGCGGGCATAAAATGTCCAGGACAGATCTGCACTCCACGCGTGCTCACTGCTTAGGCCCAGACTGGCGACCCACAGGCTTGGGCGTAGAAGTTGTGCCGCTCTTTTCTCGGCCAATGTTCTGGACGATCGCTGCTGTCTGTTTGAAGCTCGGGTGCCCCGAGAAATGTTTTCCGCTGGTAAAATCCAAAGAGGCTCATTGGGCGGTGTCTGTGGCTGCTGGCTCGGCTGAGCAGCTCGAGCAGATGATCGCCTCGAGGAGGAGGCGGCCCAGGCCGCATCTTCTTCCTCCTCAGCTGCGGCATTTATCCTGCTCTCTCTGAGTTCCTTGTATACAGCTTCGTTCAAGGAGCTTTGCCAGTCCCTTTCCACGAAAGGAGAGGGGCCTTCGGGACATTCTTCTCGGCCCAAGAAAAGGGAATCGAAAGGTAAGTCCCATCATCTGCGTTCGTGGGAGCGGGAGAGGTCCCCCTCCCCAGGCAGCCGACCGTCGACTTAGGTTGAATTTGCAGCTGAGGCCGCTGGCTTCATGGTGCCCCCGTCAGGCCAGCCTGCCGAGACTCCCGTCGATGAAGTCGAGATTTTTCTCAATCCGTTAGATGGGCTGTCGACTGGAGAAGCCGACAACCCTACTTCACCGGTTCCCCCGGTGGATACCGAGGATCTGCCTGCTCCTTCGGGACCGCAGTCCCCGGTTAAAGTTCCCGAGCTGAAGGAAGAATGGGTATCCCCCGGCCCTTCCCAGACCCACCCTCGGTCCCCCCGGAGGTCTCGGTCTCGGACCTCTTCTCGGTCCAGCCGTTCTCGCTGACATCGGTGGTGTCTGTCCCGTTACTGAAGTAAGCGGCGACGCTGTTCTTCCTCGTCCTCCTCCTCCTCGGGTGAGGAGAGGCGATGGTGCAAATTGCACCGGCGCTACGAGGATCTGATGTGGCAGCAGTTGTTGTTATCCGGGCCTAAGCCGACCCTGGCCAAGACCCCAGCCATCAAGTGGCTGTCACCGGAATGGCCGAAGCAACCACTCGTTCCAGTCGAGTTGTCCGCCCCAGGGCCGGTTGCTAAGTCGAAACCAGCTGGTCCACCGATTGTGGTGGAACCTCCGCCTCCACAACCAAAGTCGGGGGCACCGACCAAGAATTCTCGGTCAGGTCATGGACTGCCCCACAGGTTGTCGGTCACCCTCACTCCCGACCATCCTCAGCAGGTGGAGGGTGGCTCAGGGCCGAGGCAGCTCTTCGCAGACTCTTCGGAATCCGACGACGATTCCTCCCTGTTCTCCAGGCAGTGTGATCTGGAGTCCTCCGGGGGCCAGTCAGTGGATGATAGCCCATCATCCTTCTTGGGTCTGCTTCGACTCATCTCGGAGTCCACCAGGATGCAGCTCGAGCCTGTGTCCAAACGGGCCAAGTATCCCCTGACAGAGATTCTGAACCGAGGGGATTCTCCCACGGAGGCTATTCCAGTGGCTGAGGCCATTGTTGGTCCAGCCTTGGAGCTTTGGCAGCGGCCTGCTTCCTGTCCTGCGCCCCCAGCCAGGATGGCCAGGAAGTATGCAGTCCCTACCGGCTCTTTGCCCGGTTTCTCGGAACACCCCTCTGCTGAGAGGTTAGTCACCGACAGCGTTTTCCGGCGTTCTGGTAACGCTCGGGATGTGGACAAGCCCCCCGACAAGGAGTCCAAAAAGCTGGACTTTGCCAGGCGCAAGGTGTATGCTGCATCCTCCCTCGGCCTCTGACAGGCCAGCTCGGCCATGCTGATGGCACACTTCTCCCACGCCCTTATGGGCTCCCTGGATGAGGTTGTTCCTCATCACCCGCCTGACCTGCAGACCACGGTCCGCCAGGTGCGGGACCAGGGTAGGGCGGTGGTGAAGCAGCAGCTCCAGACTGCTCTGGACATAAGTGATTCCTGTGCCAGGTCAGTAGTGGCCGCAGTGGCCATGCGACACAGGGCGTGGCTGAGGATATCCACCTTCACGGCAGATACCCAGCACAAGTTGGCGGACGTCCCCTTCTTGGGGACTGACCTCTTCGGCCCTGGAGTGGAGGGACACCTCCAGCGGATCGAGAAGTCCAGTGCCACTCTGGACTCGGTCACCTCCGCCCAGAGGGACAAAGGCCGCCGTCAGCAGCAGAAGTCCTTTCATCCTTCGGTCCCTGCTCCTCGACCGGCCCAGCAGCACCAGCAACAGGGCCAGCAGGCTTGCGCTTGGCATCCCAAACCCAAGCCGACGGCTTCCTCCAACAGGAAGCAAGGAGGTAAAGGTCTGGGAGGTCCCTCAGCCAGTTCTTCCTCCAAGCCTGCCCAGTGTCGGGTTGAGGGGTGCCGCCCCCAACCTCGTCACTCCCCCCTGGGTTCCCCCCATGGGGGGACGGCTCCGCCACTTCCTTTCTGCCTGGTCCGCTATCATCACGGACCTCTGGGTGTTGGAGGTGGTAGGAAAAGGCCTGCCTCTGGAGTTCGAGCAGGTTCCGCCTTTTCGAGCCGTCGCCCCTCGGGGGGCCATGGGGTCCGCAGCCTCGCTGTCAGCCCGCTGGGCGATGTTGCCCTGCTCCTCGAAAAGAGGTAATCAGGAAGGTGGTGGATCCTCCTCCTCCAGACCCGGGGTTCGTGTCCAGGTACTTCCTGGTCCCAAAACGAACGAGGGGCTGGCGCCCCATTCTCGACCTGCACGACCTGAACAAGTTCCTAAGGTCTCAGACCTTCAGGATAGTCACTCTGACTCAGATAATCCCATCCTTGGAACGAAGCATGTGGTTCTGCTCCCTGGATCTCCAGGACACATTATTTCACGTCCCAATCCGTCCGTCCCATCAGAGGTTCCTCCGCTTCAGAGCGGAGGGATCCCTATACGAGTTCTGGACCATGCCCTTCGGCCTCTCCCTAGCTCCCAGGGTCTTCATAAAATGCATGGCAGTGGTGACAGCATTCCTGCAGCGCCGAGGGGTCTGAGTGTACCCTTACCTGGATGATTGGCTGATAGCAGCCCCCTTCAGACCGGAGGCGGAGTGGTCCAGAGATCTGGTCCTCCAGGTTTTCTCTCAGGCTGGCCTCCTCATCAACGAGGCCAAGTTGGAACTCGTGCCAAAGCAGGTGATTCTGTTCATCGGGGCGGAGCTCGACTCTCTGTGAGCCAGGCACCGCAGCTCCGGTGGACAGGTCAGTTCTTTCTCCTTTGCCCAATCATTTCTGGTTGGGCAATTGCGCCCTGCCCGGGACTTCCTGTGCCTCCTGGGCTTCATGGCGGCCTGCACTAGCGTGGTCCATTGGGTCCGTTGGTACCTGCGTCCCCTTCAATGGGGACTGGCCAGCCAATGGTCACAATGCCGCAATCTGTTGGACCGGCCCGTGACAGTGACCCAGGAGATGTGGAATGCTTTCCAATGGTGGATTGTTCCAGCACATCTGCAGGAGGGTATCCCATTCGTCCGCTCCGAGCCGACGGTCTCCCTCTCGACCGATGCATCTCTGATGGGTTGGGGTGCCCATCTGGGGGAACACTGAGCGCATGGCCTCTGGTTCCCTCAAGAGTCCCGATGCCACATCAACCTGCTGGAGCTCTGAGCAGTCCGTCTAGCTCTCACCGCCTTCGCTCCGTTTCTACGGGGTGTGGTAGTTGAACCCCCCCATGTGAATAGTGCTTAGCTGAACCTGACATTTTCTTCTTCTCTCCTATATCTGTTCCAAAGACTGTTGCGCAACAGCACTTTACTCCTTCATTTTATGTTTTTCTGTCTCTTTCTAATTCCCCCCCCTTTTCTGTGTAAAACATACAGGATAATAGAGAGGAACTAAAATGTGGTTTACCTACACAGCTCCCAGGAGTATCATATCTCCAATCAGTGCTGGTGTTCTTGCAAGGTGCTGTCTCCTATAGAAAGTCAGCAGCACCTTTCTCCCTTCTTTTATATGCTGCAGCTCCTAGGTTACCTTTAGAAAAGGGGAGGAGTTGTCTATAATGCAGCCCACTCTGCAAGAAATGTGCAATCATATCTGATAGAGCATTAGGGTGTTTATATTGATGTCATAATAATGGATTATTTGTTATGCCTTTCATTTATGTAAATTCTATGTAATTGATTGTACAAAGAAATAAGAAATTTTCCTGTAAATAGCTTAATAATTAGGTGGGGCTTTGAGCTAAGGGGTGGAGCTCCACTCTTTAAAAGAAGCCAGCCTAGATCCTCAGGTCAGATGCTGTTAGGGAGAGTTCACGTGAGGACCTCCTACTCTCTGTTATACTGCACAAGATTATGTTCCACTGCTAGACCCTTGGCAGGGAAGCTGTGCTGTTTTCAAGTTTTATTTTGTTTGTTTATTATCGTAAGTTCGCTGCTGTAAGCTGTTATTTTTTTGTTTGTTTGTTTGTTTAATAAAAATCATACCATTTAGGTATGTTGTACCAAATTTGTTGATTCTGTGTGACCTGATTTGTTCAACCCCGACATTTGGTACCAGAGTGGGGTTGATTGGAGATCCATAAGGAATAGGTGGACTCAGTAAAGATACTGCACATAGTATCCAGGTCACAAGTGGTTTTAACAGGTTACTGGCACATAAGCTCGAGGAAGCTGGTGCCTTATCAGGGTTTTGACCAGAACCCAAGTGGCTGCTGTTGGTGAACCACTTCTTGAAGGATTACCTGCTGCCACACATCCTAAAGTTAAACAGGGCATACAGAAGATGGAAGAGGCGGGTGTGAAGAGACCAGAAGAAGAACAGCTGGAACCCCCCCCCGAAGACCTCAGGGATTTACTCCACTGGTTAGCTATTCGTCAGATGGAGATGGAACGCCAGCGAGAGGTAGATCTGAGGGAAAGAGAGGTTGAAAGAAAGCGACAAGACCAGAGGTGGGCTGACACACTACAGGCCTTACAACTTATTGGGGCTGGTCAAGGGGCAGCCCACACAAATCCCAGAGACATAAAATTAACGAAAATGACTCCCTCTGATGATATAGAGGCATATCTTACAACATTTGAACGTGTAGCACAGGCTTATAATTGGCCTGCTACCCAATGGGTGGTAAGACTTGCCCCATATCTATCTGGCAAAGCTCAATTGGCATACACCTGTATGGATATCCAGATTGCTAATGATTATGCCTCTGTAAAGAAGGAGATACTAAGAAGATATGACATTAACACAGAAACATATAGACAAAGGTTTTGATCTAAAGCATTTACCCCATGTACCACCTCGGAGACCTATACCAGATTGAATGACTTTGTCACAAATGGCTACAACCTGAGGGAAAGACTGTACCAGCCATCATTGAGCAGTTTGTGTTGGAGCAATTTGTACAGATTATGCCTGCGGATGTCCAATTATGGGTAAGGGAACATCATCCTGATAATGCTGAAGCTGCAATTACCCTAGCCGAGGATTTCTTATCTGCACGACAACCAGTACAAAAAGGGTACAGGAGAACAGAAAATGTCATTCCTACTACAACATCTGCAACCACTACGGTAAGACCTATTGTTTCATCAGTTGGGACAGGGTTTGCTAAGACTAGAGGGGAAGGTCGGGAGATGGCATCAAAAAAAACTGAATCCACCATAGAATGCCATTATTGCCATGGACTGGGACACATAGCCCGTTTCTGCCCAAAGAAAAAGTCTGCATACCTAGCTTCTATGAACTTGGGGAATTTTTATAAAGACTATGGTAAATGGAACTCAAGTAGAAGGGCTAGTGGACTCAAGGAGCTGACAAAGCTTAATCCGGGCTGACCTACTAGATAACAAGTTATTAAGTACTAAACCCACTGGTGTAATTTGTATCCATGGTGATGTGCATCAGTACCCAACTGCACAGACACAAGTATGTATAAATGGACAGACATGTGATGTGACATTAGGAGTTGTACCCACTTTACCTGTGCCTTTGATTATTGGTCAAGACTTTCCAGCCTTTAATGACCTTTTAACCTCATGTGACACTGCCTTATCAGCTGTAACCACGAGGGCTCAGTCACAACTAATACAACAGGACCCTATATTTTCTTTTGATGATTCTTTGTTTGAAGAGGGGTAAAGGGCCACGAAAAACAAAGGCTGAAAAGAAATTATTACAGAAAGACTGGAAACAAAAAACAAAATGGGACTGGTGATGTCATGCCTCAATATCATATTGTAGATATTAAAACTGAACAGCAAAATGACAATACGCTTAACCCTTTCTTTTCACAGCTTAACAAACAAGTACCTTTGGGTTCACCATATGTTGTACAACAGAATGGAATTCTATATAGAATATGTATAAATCCTAAAACACAAGAACAGATAGAACAAATGCTGGTACCACAGAAATTTAGAAAAGATCTTCTATTTTTAGCACACGATATCCCTAGTGCTGGACATGCAGAGACAGACCAACTTCTGCTAGACTATTGCAACGATTCTTCTGGCCTGGTCTACAGGAGGATCGCTGAAGTATTGCAGATGTTGTCCTTCCTGTCAGCAAATCAGCCAGATAACTCACAGGGACAAGTACTCTTAATGCCCCTACCAGTTGTAGCTCAACCCTTTGAAAGAATAGCTATGGATGTGGTAGGACCATTAGTAAAAAGCAGTAAGGGTAATAGATTCATACTTGTCCTTTGTCATTATGCAACCAAATATCCTGAAGCTTTTCCCTTGAGAACAGTTACAGCCACAAAAATAGCAGAAAAAGTAGTAGAATTCTGCAGTCGTATGGGTATTCCTAAAGAGATCCCGACGGATCGTGGTACAAATTTTAATGCTGCACTACTCACTGAATTGTACAAAGCTTTAGGAATTACTACATTACGAATCACCTTACCATCCACAAACTGATGGTCTTACAGAAAGATTTAATCAGACATTAAAACGTATGATTAGGAAATTTGTGGACGAAGAAGGTAAAAGTGGGATCAATATCTTCCCTATTTCTGTTTGCATACGAGAGGTCCCAAAGCCTCAACAGGATTTTCACCATTCAGTTTGCTGTATGGAAGAAACCCCGGGACCTCTTGACATAGTTAAAGAAACTTGGGAGGAGAGACCACAGTGAAATGTACCAATATCCTAGACTATTTGGTTAATCTTAGAAAGCTACTAGTGCAGTACACAAAAAGGCACATGAACAAAATATGGTAGCCCAAACTAAGCAGAAATGCCATTATGATAGTAAAACTCAGGAAAAACAATTTCTTCCAGGGGAAAAGGTACTGTTATTATTGCTATCCAATGACAATAAGCTTTTAATGAAATGGCAGGGACCTTACTCCATTGTTTCCCAGACTGGTCCTGTCACTTACCAAGTTGAGATACCTGGGAGACGAAAGTGTACACCCATTTATCATGCAAATCTCTTAAAGAAATGGCATGAGAGACCTACTTCTGATGTTAAAACTGACCTTTATGTTATGCCCAGTAGTTCAGACACTGAATTAGATTCTGCCTATAAAAGGCTTGAATCAGAGGAAACTATTAGAGATGTACATATTAACTCAAATTTAACCAGTCAGCAACATGCAGAATTGGAAAATGTACTACAGCATTATACAAAAGTTTTTACGACTATCCCAGGTAAAGCCATTGATGTAGTACATACGATTAAAACTGATTCTGTCCCAGTAAGGCAAAGGCATATCGATTGCCAGAAAGAAGTAGGTCTGGGGTTGTACAGGAAATTGAGAAATTACGAAATTAAATATTATTGAACCTTCTAGAAGTCCATGGTCATCCCCTATGGTAATTGTACCTAAAAAGGAAGGGGTATCCGTTTATGTCTCGATTTCCGTAAACTCAATCAAGTATCTCAGTTTGATAGCTATCCAGTTCCTAGAATGGATGATATAATAGATCACATTGGACAGGCAAAATACATCTCTACTCTCGATCTCACAAAGGGCTATTGGCAGATCCCTTTGGAAGAACAGTCTAAAGAAAAAACAGCTTTTAGCACTCCTAAGGGGTTATACCAGTTTGCTTATATGCCATTTGGCTTACATGGGGCCCCTGCCACCTTCCAAAGGTATATGGATAAATTGTTGAATGATCACTCTTCCTATTGTTCTGCTTATTTGGATGATGTGGTGATTTTCAGTTCAGACTGGTCAACACATCTTACCCATTTGTCTAATGTTTTATATACTATTGAAAAAGCTGGTTTAACTATTAATCCTTCCAAGTGTACCCTAGCCATGAATGAGACAAGATATTTGGGCTTCGTTTTGGGTAATGGAATAGTACGTCCAGAAATAGAGAAGGTGGAGGCAGTAGCCCAATGTGCAGTCCCAGAAACAAAAAAACAAGTGAGATCTTTTTGGGGTTTAGCTAGTTATTATAGATGCTTTATCCCTGATTTCACCACAATTGCAACCCCATTGACTGACTTGACTATGAAACAAGTCCCAAATAAAATCCCATGGTCACCTGCTTGTGATTTAGCTTTTAGGACAATAAAAGCTATACTGTGTTCAGCACCAGTGTTACAATCTCCAGATTTTAATAAACCTTTTGAATTACAAACAGATGCTTCAGAAACTGGTCTAGGTGCTGTATTGTGTCAAAATATCAATGGAGAAGAGCACCACATCTTATTCATCAGCCGGAAACTGTATCCCAGAGAACAGAAGTATGCTACAATAGAAAAGGAATGTTTAGCAATTAAATGGGCTATAGAGACATTGAAATTCTATCTATGGGGGTCTCATTTTACTTTAATTATGGATCACAACCCTTTATGCTGGCTTAACCAGATGAAGGATAAAAATGCACGCATTCTCCGTTGGTACTTGGCTCTACAGCCCTATCATTTTGAGATTAAGCATAGACCAGGCAGCAAACATAAAATGCAGATTTCCTTTCTAGATATGGTGCTTAAGGAAATTTAATCTAGAATGGGATACAGTATCCTATTTCAACCCCAGGGCAAATTATGATGTATGACAATGAATGATGTTAATTGTATTTATTGTTTTTGTTTATAGGGTGCCCTGGGGTGGGACTTCTGTGAGGGTGGGTGGAAGTCCCATCCCATTCCCTTGGGTTTATGTTGTGGAAAAGGGAATGTGGTCTTCAAACCAAATTATTGGTTTGTTCTTAAAGAGGGGGAAATGTGGTAGTTGAACCCCCCATGTGAATAGTGCTTAGCTGAACCTGACATTTTCTTCTTCTCTCCTATATCTGTTCCAAAGACTGTTGCGCAACAGCACTTTACTCCTTCATTTTATGTCTTTCTGTCTCTTTCTAATCCCACCCCCCCTTTTCTGTGTAAAACATACAGGATAATAGAGAGGAACTAAAATGTGGTTTACCTACACAGCTCCAAGGAGTATCATATCTCCAATCAGTGCTGGTGTCCTTGCAAGGTGCTGTCTCCTATAGAAAGTCAGCAGCACCTTTCTCCCTTCTTTATATGCTGCAGCTCCTAGGTTACCTTTAGAAAAGGGGAGGAGTTGTCTATAATGCAGCCCACTCTGCAAGAAATGTGCAATCATATCTGATAGAGCATTAGGGTGTTTATATTGATGTCATAATAATGGATTATTTGTTATGCCTTTCATTTATGTAAATTCTATGTAATTGATTGTACAAAGAAATAAGAAATTTTCCTGTAAATAGCTTAATAATTAGGTGGGGCTTTGAGCTAAGGGGTGGAGCTCCACTCTTTAAAAGAAGCCAGCCTAGATCCTCAGGTCAGATGCTGTTAGGGAGAGTTCACGTGAGGACCTCCTGCTGTCTGTTATACTGCACAAGATTATGTTCCACTGCTAGACCCTTGGCAGGGAAGCTGTGCTGTTTTCAAGTTTTATTTTGTTTGTTTATTATCGTAAGTTCGCTGCTGTAAGCTGTTATTTTTTTGTTTGTTTGTTTGTTTAATAAAAATCATACCATTTAGGTATGTTGTACCAAATTTGTTGATTCCTGTGTGACCTGATTTGTTCAACCCACGACACGGGGTCAAGTGGTTCAGGTCCAGACGGACAACACCACGACCATGTACTATCTGAACCGCCAGGGTGGGACACGCTCCTTGCTGTTATGCAAGGAAGCTCTCCACATTTGGTCCCTAGTGCGCAGCCTGGAGGTGGATCTCCTTGCCATTCATGTGGCAGGAGCCTCCAACACCCTGGCCGATGCCCTAAGCTGGACAGGGGCTGCGTCTCACGAGTGGTCTCTCCTGCCAGAGGTAGTACAAGATCTCTTCTCCCACTGGGGCACACCTCAGGTGGACCTGTTTGCCTCCAGGGAGAATGCGAAGCTGAGTCTGTTCCATGCCCGCCCCCCTCAGCAGGGCTCGCTGTAGGGGGATGCCTTCTCAAGGCCGTGGATCCTGGGCCTCTTCTACGCCTTTGCCCCATTTCCCTTGATCCACAAGGTGCTTCTCAAGGTGAGGAGGGACAAGGCACAGGTGATTCTGGTAGCCCCAGACTGGCCCCACCAGTTCTGGTATCCAGCTCTCCTCAGCCTCAGCTCCAGGTTCCCGAGGCAGCTTCCAGCCCGCCCAGACCTGATCTCAGTCAATTAGGGGAAGGTATTCCATCTGGACCTTCAATCCCTGCACCTGATGACCTGGTTCCTGAGCGGCTAGAGTTCCAGGCTCTGGGTCTTTCCGACGAGGTCCTCAACGTCGTTGAGGCATCCCGTAAGTAGTCGACCAGGAAATGCTATGCCTTCAAATGGAAGAGGTTTTCCATTTGGTGTCAGGGCAAGGGCTTGGACCCTTCTGACTGCCCCTTGGCAAGCATTCTGGACTACCTGTGGTCCCTTTCTCAGCAAGGGCTTTGGTCGACGACCCTTAAGGTGCACCTGGCAGCCATCTCTGCTTACCGGGCGCGGGCCGGCAAGCAGTCGGTGGCACAGGAGAAGGTGGTCGGGCGCTTTTTCAAAGGCCTTGACCACATTTCCCCTCCAGTGCGAGAACCTCCACCTCCGTGGGATCTACTGCTGGTATTGGCCAAGCTCATGGGCAAGCCATTCGAACCAATGCACAGGTGTTATCTTTTGCACCTGTTGTGGAAGACCGCCTTCTTGGTGGCTGTCACGTCAGCCAGAAGGATGGGAGAGCTCCAGGCACTTTCCATCGAGCCTCCCTACCTGGTCTTCCACAGGAACAAGGTTGTCCTGCACCCCCACCCGAAATTCCTTCTGAAGGTGGTGTCGGAGTTTCACCTTAACCAGGTGTTGACTCTGCCAGTGTTCTACCCCAATCACACCTCGGAGGCTGAGTATAGGCTCCATACTTTGGACCCTAGATGAGCGCTCGCTTATTATATGGAGCGGACGGCTGAAGTTCGGGGAGAGGTTCACCAGCTGTTTGTCACCTACGCTGAAGCCGCACCTGGCAGACCTACAGCAAAGTGGACGATAGGCAGGTGGATCACCTCCTGCATAGAGCTCTGCTTTCATAAAAGGCTCACATCAGCGAGCGGGCAGCAGATAAAATACTTGCTGTCTAGGCATGCGCTTCTTGAAACTTACACCTGCCAGACCTGTATATACCTTATATCAGACTGTATTGTTGTGTATAACTGATTTGCTTTGCCAAAAGGGGACTGTACTTTCTGCCAGGTGACTCTGAAGCAGTGTGGGATACTGGAGGACTAAGGGAGTTTCCCTGTCATCTCTATACTTCATCTGTATCCCACGCTGAATCAAGCTTTACAGAGGGCAGAATAGTTCTCAGCTTTACCTCCAGCATTGGAAAACTTGCCTTTTTAAAGGCTTTTCTCTCTGTGACAATTTAAAGCTGAATTTGTGAGCTTCTGATAGCGTGAAACCGGAAGTTGGGCGGTGACATACTTCCAGTTTTGTTTCATAAAAGGCTCGCATCAGCGAGCGGGCAGCAGATAAAATACTTGCTGTCTAGGCGTGTGCTTCTTGAAACTTACACCTGCCAGACCTGTATATACCTTATATCAGACTGTATTGTTGTGTATAACTGATTTGCTTTGCCAAAAGGGGACTGTACTTTCTGCCAGGTGACTCTGAAGCAGTGTGGGATACTGGAGGACTAAGGGAGTTTCCCTGTCATCTCTATACTTCATCTGTATCCCACGCTGAATCAAGCTTTACAGAGGGCAGAATAGTTCTCAGCTTTTACCTCCAGCATTGGAAAACTTGCCTTTTTAAAGGCTTTTCTCTCTGTGACAATTTAAAGCTCAAATTGTGAGCTTCTGATAGCGCAAAACCAGAAGTTGCGCGGTGACATACTTCAGGTTTCGTTTCATAAAAGGCTTGCATCAGCGAGCGGGGCGAGCGTGCGCTCCGCACGCGGAGACACGCGCATCATAGCGCGTGTCTATCATGTCCATTGAGTACTTCGGGACTACGGCCAATAAATACACCCCATCTGTGAGATCTAATTAAATCAACCTAAGGTAAAATACCATTTTTGCTTGTCCCTAGCTACTAGATATAATTACATTATAATGAGGAGAGCTAATAAATACTGTACCTCTTGCCAAATGTATGCTATTGGCAAACAGACTGCTAAATATATTTGTAATAGGTGTTTATTGGTTAAATCACTGTAAGAGGAGGTAGCACGACTTTTGAATAAAGTAGAAATGGTCCCCGACACTATCAAATTAGTTGTTGACCCAGAAATAGAGGCTTTAGAGGACTATATAGATCACATGTCCCTTTTACTAGAAGCTAATAATCCATCTTCCCCCTACACCGACGTCCCAAATACCACAGCAGTTTATGGATGTTCAAAAATTAACCAACTAGAAAATGAAGAACATAACACTGCTTCAACCCCTTGTTGTTTATATTCTCCCTCTAAACCTCAACTATTACCAGATGAAATCCCTTGGTCTACCATTGCACCTTCCAAATTTAAACGGAAGGCAGACCAAAATCTTAATACTCCCGCTCCAGTTGTGTTGCATAATTCCTATGAACTGCTTGAGCTCTCTCCAACTGACGATTCCAGCTTCAGTCAGAAACAGGATTCAATCAATATCCTGGTTAAAAACACTCCTAAACAGGTCTTTGTACTAGGAGATTCTATGATTAAGTTCATCGATCGAGCCATCTGTAACCCCGATAAAGGAAATAGGACCTGTTCAAGTTATAGGGGGGCCAGGGTTTCTGATATAACATCTATGTCTAAAAAAGCCTTATTGACAGCAGGCAGTAATCCACTGGTCATAGTCCATGTGGGGACTAACGACATTACTAGGGTTCCACTGCAACAACTTAAACAAGACATTGTTTCACTCTGTAATATTCTAAATGAAAGGGGATGTAGCATTGGTATTTCTGAGATCCTCCCTGTACCTCGAGCCTCATATTACATCCTCAATAAAATCAAAACATTCAATGAATGGCTTTGTAAATGGTGCCTTAGGCAGGGTATTCCCTGCCTCACACATTGGGAGGAATTTAATAAATATCCATCCCTCTTCTGCTGGGATGGTTTGCACTTAACAGAAGGGAAGTTTTCCTTGGTCGTCAGTTTCTGTCATTTATCAATCAACATTTAAACTAACAAAAAGGGGAGAATAGGCTAATAATGCCATCTCTAAATACCTCACCATTACAGAAATTGAATGTTCTTTCATTCAATGCAAGATCGCTAACAAAAGCAAAATGGCAGAACTGGAGTTAAAGATACATGAATTTAACATAGGACTTATTGCCATTACTGAAACATGGGGAAATTCAGAGAAACAGTGGACAATGAACATCCCAGGGTTTAAACTTTACTATAAAAACAGAACGGATAATCATATAGGTGGAGGGGTGTGTCTTTATGTTATAAATAGCATACCATCTTTTGAGCCTATTTTTTTGACTCAGACTGAAAGCATCTGGGTTTACCTACAACCCAGTGGTCACCCCCAGATCCTAGTTGGCACATGTTATTGCCCCCCCTCTTCAGACATAGCATATCTTAAACAACTAACCTCAGAAATCACCCAAATAGCAGAAAAAGGGTCAGTGATCGTCCTGGGTGATTTCAACCTCCCTACTATAAATTGGGATATATTATCAGGTACCAATCAATACGATTTACAGTTAATTTCAACAGTCACTGACCTTGGCCTTACTCAACTAGTTAGAGAACCCACACGTGGGTCCAACATATTGGACTTAGTGATAACCAATATGGAGACCTCCTTGTCTAACCTACAAGTTTTGGATCCATTAAGCAATAGTGATCATTTGACAATTCAATTTTCTATCTCCTTGACTCATAATACCCCTATAAATAAATATACAATAAAACAATATGAGAAGGCAGATTTCATAAAATTGAATGAACAGTTGGCAGTAATACCATGGGACTCATTACTCTCACCACTTAATATTAATGATGCATGGAATACATTTAAGGACATTGTATATGATCTAGAAAAACAATATGTCCCAGTAAGAAGGAAATACAACAATAAAGGTAAAATTCCTGCTTGGTATAATAACAAAATAAAAAGATTAAGTAATCATAAACGTAAATTATTCATTCATTTAAAAAAGTGTCAGTCCGAATCATTAGAGGGAAAGTTATTAGAATATAGGAAAGCAGTTAGAGACCTTAAAACGTTAATTACTATATCTAAATGGAATTTAGAATTTAGAATAGCTCACACTAAGGACTCACATAAGAGTCTACACTCATATTTAAATAATAAAAAGGGAGAAACGAAAAAAATAGGCCCATTAATTTTAGGCAATATCACTATTCTTTCTGATAAGGTTACTGCAACCGAATTCAACAAATTTTTCTGTTCAGTTTTCGAACAAGATACTGAACCTATAATATATGCGAAATCTGGTAATTTATCCAGTTATACTATTACTATATCTGATACCCTCAAGCTTTTGGATACACTAAAATCTACAACAAGTCCAGGCCCCGATAACATAACCCCCAAATTTCTTATGGGAACATACAACTATATTGCCACTCCACTCTGCATCATCTTCAATAAATCTCTTAGTGAGTCCAATGTACCCCTAGACTGGAAAACAGCCACTGTCACACCAATCTTTAAAAAAGGGTCACATCACAAAGCAGATAATTATAGACCCATTAGCCTTACCTCTATTCCATGTAAGCTATTAGAAAAACATATTAAAAATTTGATCGAAGAGGAGATGTTGGTATTGAATTTAAATGACACTACGCAACATGGGTTTAAAGCTGGGCATTCCTGTACCACTAATCTGCTAGCTTTTTATAATTCAATCAGCATGAACCTTGATTCAAACATTCCAGTAGACGTTATACTGCTCGATTATAGTAAGGCTTTTGACAAGGTTTCACATTCCATATTAATAAATAAACTTACATCACTAGGTTTTTCTAACTGTATTGTGTCCTGGGTCAATAATTGGCTCTATAAAAGATCACAGACCGTTAGGGTTAATGGGGAACATTCTGATGAGGGATTGGTGTTGAGTGGTGTCCCTCAGGGCTCAGTGTTGGGTCCCATGCTGTTTGGGATATTTATTAGCGACCTTACTATTTTATCAAATAATACGCTATCAAAGTTTGCAGACGACACATAAACTGGGCGGTCCTGTGGACAGTGACTCAAATAGGAATACCCTCATAAATGATCTTAAGAGAATTGAACTATGGGCAGCAACTAACATAATGTCATTCAATGTATCTAAATGTTCAGTGTTACATATGGGTAAAATAATATTAGCAAACATATTATATTAATAATATAATAGTTAGGAATCTCTATTGAGAAAGATCTGGGTATTCTTGTAAACAACAAACTATCTTTTTCCAGCCATTGTAATAAAGTTGCTAATCAAACTAATGCCCTTTTAGCAGAATAAATAACACATTCACTTTTAAACCGAGGAGTGTATTATGGCTTTGTACAGGACCCATATTAGACCTCATTTGGACTATGGTTCACCTCTCTGGAGTCCTTATCTGGCTATGGACATCAATAGAGTTGAGGGGGTTTAGAGAATGGCAACAAAAATAATACCACATCTTTCTTCACTGGATTATGCTACTAGGCTTCAAAGAACAGGGCTTTATTCTCTTGAGTTTAGAAGATTAAGGGGTGACTTACTCCAGTTATTTAAGATTATACATTCACCTACATTAATGAGCTTATGTGGACTATCTTTTTCATCTAGAAAGATTGTAGCCAGAATACATAATAAACAAATAGTGATTAATAGAACCAGAACAAACAAAAGACAACAGTTCTTTACTGTTAGAGCCCCGAGAGTTTGGAATGCTTTACCGCAGGACATTGTTGATTGTCAAAATATAAACACTTTTAAAATTAAACTTGACAAATGGCTTCTGGAAAGAACATAATCAACCAATGATCCACATGTGTGGAGGACATCCTCGATGGGTTTCGGCCTTCTTTTGTCCACTCTACCAAGTACCAAGTACAGGTTGGCGGGCATGGAGCCTCTCAGAGGGATAAGAGCTCATTCTACCCGCCATACCGCTGCATCGGTAGCTGCTTCCAGGGACGTCCCTATCCAGGATATCTGCAGGGCTGCTACCTGGAAGTCGGCACATACCTTTATTACCCACTACCACATCGAGCTAGAGTCACACCGGGATGCTGGTTTTGGGGCCTCAGTTCTCCAATCTCTCTTTCCCAAATAAGTATTGGGGGTGTGCGCCTTGCCTCCCTCCTCCCGGAGAACTGCTAGGAGTCTGCCAGAGAGTGTGGATGAACAACATATCCATGTCCCTAGAAATACAGGTTACTCACCTGTAACAGGAGTTCTAGGAATGGTATATGTTGTTCATCCACACGACCCACCCGACCTCCCCAGCTTCGATGCACAACCTGACCTTCCAGCGGGCCAGATCTGGCGTCATGGGGCGGAGCCGAGAGTTTTACCACCCGGGTGGGTGGGAGGAGCCAGCTTAAAGACCTTCCGGCAAGAATTAAAGCGGCAAGGATACCTGCCAGAGAGTGTGGATGAACAACATATACCATTCCTAGAACTCCTGTTACAGGTGAGTAACCTGTATTTTCATGCGAGTGCTAGGTGTGATATGGGAACTGTACCTAACAGTGCTAGATGTGATGCGTGGAACTGTACTCTATCTGACATTGCTAAGTGTGATGTGTGGAACTGTGCTGTCATGAGAGTGCTAGGTGTGATGTGGGAACTGTACCTAACAGTGCTAGATGTGATGTTCGGAACTGTGCCTGACAATGCTAGGCGTGATTTGTGGAATGGTACGCTTCCTGATAGAGTTAGGTATAATGTGTGGAACTGTACCTGTTGGTGCTAGATGTGATGTGTGGGACTATATTCTACCTTGACAGTGCAAGGTGTGATGTGTGGGACTGTACCGGACAGTGCTAGTTATGATTGTGTAACTGTACTCTAATAAAAATGCTAGGTGTGATGTGTGGAACTGTACCTGACAGTGCTAGGTATAATTTGTGGAACTGTGTACTCATAAGAGTACTAGGTGTGATGTGGAACTGTACCTGACAGTGCTAGGTATGATGTGTGGAACTGTACCTGACAGTGCTTGGTGTGATGTTAGGAACTGTACCTGACAGTGCTAGGTGTGATATGTGGGACTGTACTCTATCTGGCAGTGCAAGGTGTGATGTGTAGAACTGTACTATACCTGACAGTACTAGGTGTTATGTGTGGAACTCTGCATGAAAGTGCTAGGTGTGATGTGTGGAACTGTGCATGACAATGCTAGGCATGATTTGTGGAACAGTGCTCCACTGATAGTGTCAGGTGTGATGTATGGAACTCTACCTGACAGTGCTAGGTGTGATGTGTGCAACTGTACCTTGTAGTGCTAGATGTGATATGTGGAACTGTACTGTACCTGAGAGTGCTAGGTGTCGTGTGGGGGCTGTACTCTACTTGACAGTGTAAGGAGTGATGTGTGGGAATGTACTCTACCTGAATGTGCTAGCTGTGCTGTGTAGAACTGTACTCTGCCCGACAGTGCTTGCAGTGATGTATGAAACTGTACCTGACAGTGCATGGTGTGATGTGTGGAACTGTATTCTACCTGAGAGTGCTAAGTGTGATTTGTGGAACTGTACCTGATGGTGTTAGGTGTGATGTGTAGAACAGTACTCGATGTGAAAGTGCTTGGTTTGATGTTTGGAAATGCATCTGAAAGTGCAAGATGTTATGAGTGGAACTGTACCTGACAGGGCTAAGTGTCATGTGTGAAACTGTGCCTGATAGTGCTAGGTGTGATGTGTGGAACTGTACCTGACAGTGATAGGTCTGATGTGTGAAACTGTGCCTGACGGTGCTAGGTGTGATGTGGGGAACTGTACCTGACAGTGCTAGGTGTGATGCATTGAACTGTACTTGATAGTGTGAGGTGTGATATGTGGAACTGTACCTGACCGTGCTAAGTGTTCTGTGTGGAACTGTATCTGACAGTGCAAGGTGTGACGTGGGGAACTGTACCTGACAGTGCTAGGTGTGATATATGGGACTGTACTCTATCTGACAGAGCAAGGTATGATGTGTGGTACTGTACTCTACCTGACAGTGCTAGGTGTGATGTGTGGAACTGTACCTGACAGTGTTAGGTGTGATCTGTGGAACCGTACCTGACAGTGCTAGGTATAATGTGTGGAACTGTACTCTACTTGACAGTTCTAGGTGTAATGTATGGGACTGTAATCTACCCAACAGTGTATGGTATGATGTGTGGGACTGTACTCTACCTGACAGTGCATGGTGTGATGTGTGAGTCTGTTCTCTATCTGACAGTGTTACTTTAGCAGATATCTGTGAAACTGTACCTGCCAATGCTAGGTGTGATTTATGGAACTGTACTCTGACAGTGCTAGGTATGATTTGCGGAACTGTACCTGACAGTGCTAGGTGTGATGTATGGAACTGTACTCTACTTGAAAGCGCTAGGTGTGATTGTGTAACTGTACCTGGCAGTGCTAGGTGTGATGTGTGGAACTGTATCTGACAGTGCTAGGTGTGATGTGTGGGACTGTACACTACCTGACAGTGCAAGGCATGTTGTGTGGGACTGTACTCTACCTGACAGTGCAAGGTGTGATGTGTGGGACTGTACTCTACCTGACAGTGCAAGGTGTGATGTGTGGGACTGTACTCTACCTGAGAGTGTTAGGTGTGATGTGTGGGACTGTACCTGACAGTGCTAGGTGTGATGTGTGGAACCGTGCCTGACAGTGCTAGGTATGATGTGTGGAACTGTACCTGACAGTGCTAGGTATTATTTGTGGAACTGTACTCTAATAAAAATGCTAGATGTGATGTGTGGAAATGTACCTGACAGTGCTCGATATAATGTGTGGATCTGAACTCTAATGACAGAAGTAGGTGTGATGTGGGCAACTGTACCTTGAAGTGCTAGATGTGATGTGTGGAACTGTACTCTACCTGACAATGCTAGGTGTGATGTGTGGAACTGTACTCTCATGAGAGTGCTAGGTGTGATGTGGAAACTGTACCCAACAGTGCTAGGTGTGATGTGTGGAACTGTACTCTATCTGACAGTGCTAGGTATGATGTGTGGAACTGTACCTGACATTGCTAAGTGTGATGTGCGGAACTGTACCTGACAGTGCTTGGTGTGATGTGTGGAACTGTACTCTGAGAGCGCTTGGTTTGATGTATGAAACTGTACCTGACAGTGCTATGTGTGATATGTGGAACTGTACTGTACCTGACAGTGCTAGGTATGATGTGTGGAACTGTGCCTGACAGTGCTAGGCATGATTTGTGGAACAGTGCTGTACCTGATAGTGCTAGGTGTGATGTATGGAACTCCACCTGACAGTGCTAGGTGTGATGTGTGGAACAGTACCTTGTAGTGCTAAATGTGATATGTGGAACTGTACTGTACCTGACAGTGCTCGGTGTCATGAGTGGGGCTGTATTCTACTTAACAGTGTAAGGTGTGATGTGTAGGACTGTACTGTACCTGAATTTGCTAGCTGTGCTGTGTAGAACTGTACTCTGTCCTATAGTGCTAGCAGTGATGTATGAAATTGTACCTGACAGTGCATGGTGTGATGTGTGGAACTGTACCTGATAATGTTAGGAATGATGTGTGGAACAGTACTCTTTGTGAAAGTGCTTGGTTTGATGTGTGGAAATGCACCTGACATTGCAAGGTGTTATGAGTAGAACTCTACCTAACATGGCTAGGTGTGATGTGTGTAACTGTACCTGACAGTGCTAGGTGTGATGTGTGGAACTGTACCTGTCAGTGATAGGTGTGATGTGTGAAACTGTACCCGACAGTGCTAGGTGTGATGTTTGGGACTGTACTCTACCTGACAGTGCTAGGTGTGATATGTGTGGAACTGTACTCTACCTGGCAGTGCTAGGTGTGATGTGGGGAACTGTACCTGACAGTGCTTGGTGTGATATATGGAACTGTACTTGATAGTGTTAGGTGTGATGTGTGGAACTGTACCTGACAGTGCTAGGTGTTGTGTGGTACTGTACCTGACAGTGCTAGGTGTGATATGTGGGACTGTACTCTACCTGATAGTGCAAGGTGTGATATGTGGGACTGTACTCTGCCTGACAGTGCAAGGTGTGATGTGTGGGACTGTACTCTGACAGTGCAAAGTGTGATGTGTAGAATTGTACTTTACCTGACAGTGCTATGTGTGATGTGTTGAACTGTACCTGACAGTGCGACGTGTGATCTGTGGAACTGTACCTGATAGTGTTAGGTGTGATGTGTGGAAAAGTACCTGACAGTGTTAGGTGTGATATGTGGAACTATACTCTATCTGACTGTGCTAGGTGTGATGTGTGGGACTGTACTCTACAAGACAGTGTATGGTGTAATGTGTGGGACTGTTCTCTACCTGACAGTGCTACTGTAGCAGAGATGTGTGAAACTACCTGACAATGGTAGGTGTGATATGTGGAACTGTACTCTGACAGTGATAGGTATGATGTGTGGAACTGTACCTAACAGTGCTAGGCGTGATGTATGGAACTGTACTCTACTTGAAAGTGCTAGGTGTGATTGTGTAAATGTACTTGGCAGTGCTAGCTTTGATGTGTGGAACTGTACCTGACAGTGCTAGGTGTGATGTGTGGAACTGTTGTCTGCCTGACAGTGCTAAGTGTAATGTGTGGAACTGTATTCTACCTGACAGAGCTAGGTGTGATGTGTGGAACAGTACTCTACCTGTCAGTGCTAGGTGTGATGTGTGGAACTAAATGTGAAAAATTTCAGCTACCTTTTTCATGAGGTGGGGTCCAAAAAAGATTATGTTGAAAATTTGGGGTAAAAATATAGAAAATTACTAAGGTTGTGAGTGAATGTGACACATTTTTAACCTACCTTCATAACATTTGTTCTTGTTGAGAATTTGATCACAAATTTTCAACATAGTCTTTTTATGATCCCACGTCATGAACCTGGTAGGTGAAATGTTTTCAAATCCTGCCTAAGAGGTAATTTTGTAGTCACTCTGGACTCATTCTAAAAAGGGGAGTGTGACAAGTTGGGCACCATAGGGCTAGGTACTTGGACCAGTCTTCTTCAATATCTTTACAGGGGACAATGCAGAAGAGCTGGAAGAGAAGGTATGCCTTTTTGCATGATACCAATATTTGCATTGAGTGCACACCAGCAACCCAGGTTCAGAAGTGTACCAGGGTCGCACAGGGATGTCTGAGAGAAGGAGGATTGAGATTCCTATGACAGCTCTCCTCCTTTGGGGTGGAGGGGGTGTCTAGGCCTCCGCCACTTGACTGCCAGCTGCTGGAGGCCAGATTTCAATGATGGTGGGAACAGCAGGAGGAGGCAGGTTGTCCGAAGACACAGCACGTTCACATGGCAAAGCATGCAGGATGCCATGTGGGACATTACCAGCCAAAGTCAGGAGAAAAACACCTTTGCTCCCTCGGCATCCCATGTAGGCACTGCAGTACCCTACTGGCAGGTCACCCGCCTATCAGGCTTAAGTAGTGGTTAACCAGTAAGTCTCCAACATGTGTCAGTGATGGGGCTGGGGGGATACCACCAAGACCAGGGATGAAAGGAGGTAAAATCTATATGAAAAAAGTAATTACTGGTGGTCAAAGCCCATCCCTGATGCTGGTTTGTTCACAGCCACTGTGTGTCCATTTCTCGCCACCCCCCCAGTAAAAAAAAAAAAAAAAATTCCTCACCCAAGCTCCATCTTGCCTTCCTCAAGCTTCTCCTCTCACTTACCCTCCAAAAAAGGATGTCAGAGTCCCTCAGCGGGCAACTGTCCCAGCCCTCCTCCTACCTCAGTGTACTGCCAGCTGCTAAATGAATTTGCAAAAGATGCAAGAAAAGTCTAAATCCAAAAAAGCATGCATTGCACAAGTGCACAGACTGAGGTTATCACCTTAATTTCCTTTTACTTATAACTTTATCATTTTGTAATAATTATTTAACCAAAGTTTCACTGTTCTGCAAGTTGCCATCTTGAAAGCACATTTTGGGTAAGACTTAAAAGTAAACAATTATGTGGTCATGAGACAGGGTGGTAACTTACAGATTAGTGACAATTTTGTAAAAAATATATATATATATATATATAAAAACAGGTATGAGTAATAGAAAATTGGGGCAGAAAAACTCTAAGTTTGTGTTAATGCCCATTTTGTGTTTTTCCAAAGTTGATTTTTTTTTTCATCTACCAAAAAGACAAGTGAATGTGCATGGATTGAGTTTTGTTTCCCAACTCAATTTGAAGCAAGGTAAAGATAGCACAAAGTGGAAAAAACAAAGTAGGGGGAAACAACATTCGGATAAAAAGGCTCCTGAGCCTTGTAGAATCTTTGGTGTCCAGTTCCTCAGGGTCTGAACAATTACTACTGTGATGCTCTTTACCTCGGTGGGGGGGGGGTGGTGGTGCTGGTGTTGGGGGGGGGCAGTGGATGTATGTACTCTGCAGTGCCTGTAGCTGGTGCAGGACACATGGGCCAGGCAACTAGCTGGCCTTCTCAGGATGAGTCATGTATCCCTGGTGCTGTGTGAACTGCATGCCCTGCCACTTAAGTGGCGTATCTCATTTACAGTTGCTTTACTAACTTATAAGGCTCTACACGGGTTGAGCCCTGGCTACCTGTTGATCTCCTGCATCCTTGCATACCCCTGCGCTCTCTTTTCTCCACCAAAGTGGGCCTCAGCTGTACTGAGGGCCCTACTAAAAATCTTGGGTGACCGAGCCTTCAAGGTGGGGCTTGCTCCTCCAGGCCCTCAGAGAGATCCCCACAGTGGAGGCCTTCAAGATGTGTTTGAAGACATACTTTTTAGCCAAGCTTTGGGGTCTAATGCATCTTCTCCATTAGTTTTTATCCCAGCTGAGTTTTTGTCTAAAACGTATCTTACTTTTATCTGTTTAATTTCCTGAGCTAATGTAATGGATGTTTAGTTATGTATTGATTATCACTCCTACACGTTATTGTAAGGCACCCTGGGCCTCCGGAGAAGGGTGCCATTAGAAATAAATATTACTGCTACTACTATTACAGGATGCAGTGTTGGTGTTGCACTAATTTTGGTACTGTCTGTCGAGGCAGGGGAAACAACAGTCACACCAGTGCTTGGTAACATGGTGCTGCAGTTAGGGAAACACCAATGCTGTGTCACATGATTGTTAAAAACCTTGAGGAACACAACGCCACAGTTTCACCAAGGCTCAGTGGACTTTTTAACCCTAACACTGCATTTCCTTACATTATATGCCAAGTGCTGCAACCCTAACTTGTGCATTGATGGAGTTTTTTGCAATGAATATATAAGCAATCAACTACACCCAAGTGAATATAGTAAATAGAATAATATATAGAGGACTGTGTATTACGAGGTTATGATGCCATTGAGAGGGTCTGCTGATATGTGAACCTCGAGGGGTTCCAACATGTCACCACAACCTCAAGATGGGATTATAGCCGAGTCATATACGGTCGCCTATTTGTTATTTTTTGTAATATGTGGATCTCAGATAAATTTTAAGTTGTGCTCATTGAGCCTAAATAAATTGATGCCTGTCCTCATTTATACCATTTTGCTTATTCCTGCCATTTTCAGTTTTCGTTTCTGTCAGCTTTGATGCCGACCGACTTTCACTGTACTCAATGGTTACAATAAAAGTTAGCTTGCACTTACGCTGTGTACAGTGTGCGCAGCATGAGCTAGACATCTGATCTTGCAATGCTATCGGTGGATGCACGTTGACAGTATTATGAGATCTCGTAATACCATTGAGGAGTTCTACGATAGTATTAAGAGGATTTTTTTAGTATGGTTTTTGATGATATTGTTGAGCATGTCTATGTAGTACAAGGCTGTAATGGCAATATGAGGTTCTGGTACCTCTTGTAAACCATAAGAGCAAATAATGAGTGGTTTCACCAGAACCCCAAGATGCCATTCATCCTTATTTGTACACTTAAGCAGTATTTTCTTTGTTACAGTTTGTGATTAAATTGCTGGCTGGCTGTGCCTGCTCCGGTGCTAGTTTACATTCACTTTTGTTGCTTGAGCTACAGTGATATAGGAACTCCCTGGGTCAATAAGGTTGCAAAGGCCTGGAGTTAGTATGAAAACTAACATTCAGAAAAAATGATATATGGATAACCTCCATACTTGCATCCTGACCTGTAACCCAGGAAGTTAAAATTCACATCAGAGAATTATGACCTACATATCGGGCAAGCTGCTTTGTGTTTTATGGGGAGTTCCCATGCATTGTAGAAACCCATCTAGCTACCAGTTAGGGGGGAGTTCAGCTAGCCAAAACAGAGGAGGAGGAGAAGGATCTGGGGCTGATCATAACGGGAACAATGAACAACTCCACACAGTGTAGAAAGACAGCTGCAAAGGCTAACAGGATGTTGGGTTGTATTGCCAGAGGCATATCCTCCAGGAGGGGGGAGGTGATTCTGCCGCTATGTAGGTCACTGGTAAGACCACACCTGGAGTACTGCATGCAGTTCTGGCATCTGTACTTGAAGAATGACATTAGGTTACTGGAGGTGGTGCTACGCATAGCAACAAAAATAATCCAGGGGTTAGGGGACTTGCCCTATGAGAGTAGGCTGAGGGAGTTGAACATGTACTCCCTGGAGGAGAGGAGAGATGGGGGGACATGATTGAAACCTTCAAGTACATGAAGGGAATAAATAAGATGGGCATGGAGGGGCTTTTCCAATTAAGGAGGGGGAGGGACACCCGAAGGCACAATCTGAGATTGGAGGGGGGAAGGTTCAGGAGGGAAGTGAGGAGACACTTCTTTACAGAGAGGTAATGACAGGGTGAAATGCACTACCAGAGGAAGTGGTGTCCTGTAATACAGTTGGCTGCTTCAAAAGGGGATGGGACAGGGTAAGGGGAGGGTCACTGGAGAGGGGGAAGGGAAGGAGGGAGGGGCAGCTGCAGTATAAGGGCTGCTAGCTGCACATTAGAGCAGACTCGATAGACTGTAAGGCTTTTATCTGCTGGCAGGTTCGTAAGTTCATAGCCAAAAACTGGGATACAAGTGAGAAGAAAAGAATTCCATCTTGGGGCTTGGTGACATTAGGTAATCTATTGGAGAATGATATTACAGGAACCACACAATGGGATTACTTCCTTGTAATTTGCTGATGCCAGTTTGTTTCTCACACTATGTAGAAGGCTGCCATTGTACTGATATTAAGCCTATCTGTACCTTTGTGTTTCCACTTGTTGGACAACACGTGAAACACAGAATGTATAAGCTCAGTTCTTGATTATGTAGTGTTTAAAACACAACTGAAAATGAAAACTGAAAGAGTGTGGAAAGTGTGACATCTATATATGAGTGAAATCTTTGCCTCTTCCTCTCTCATAGGAGGTAGCAACCCTGAAGTGCGTCTCACGCCACAAGTATGAAACTTATGGAGGCATCCAGTTACAACACTTGAAGCCTGCTAACTATACTGCTAGAATCCGTGACAAATCCCTGGCAGGAAATGGTTCCTGGACAGCACCGGTGTATTTCTACATTCCTAGTCCAGGTGCATAAGTTGCATAACAAGCACCAGTCCTCTCCTTTACTGTGTTGAAACGAGCATTATCTAAGTGACAAAGCCAGCCTTGGTATTATAGTTGCCTCACTTAGTCAAGTTGTCAGCTGGTAGCGTGTGTGTGGGGAAGGTGGCATGGTCTGTCTAGTGTCATTAGGTACACCATAATAAAGAACCAAATTGGAACTCACTGATCTAATACATTGATGAACTGGCATTTGGTCATTTGTTACTGTTTGCTAAGCCTCACTCAATGACTCTAGACAGACCATGCCCCCCCTCAACATGTGGAAGGCTGTCAGCTTGAGTTTGTGGGACCACATTGTGCCACTGGGAAGGGGATGGAACCACTGAGCAGCCAGGAAGATGCTCCTATTATTACTCCCCTGTCATAGTTTGAAGATCAGGAGGCATTATTTAATGTATGGCCCCTTGGGGTCAGTGGAAGTTGGAATACGAATGGGGGGAGATATTGTCAGGGCCTGGGCAGGATGACAGCAGGGCAAATTTTACTTATGTTGTGTATTGGAGTGTGGTGGGTTGGTGAGTGGAAGATGATGAAGTATGGGGTTCCCACTGGACTAGCCCTGTTTTACCTAGGGAGAAATAGTTATTTATTTTTTTAACCTATTTATGGCCAATTAATTTATACATAATATTTGTGGGTACCAAGTATGACTACTCAGCGAGTATTTTTAAGAAGGTACCCGAACTCATGAAACCCTGTCTCACTGTGTTACTGCATGGGATTTGAACCTGGAATTCCCCATTTCACTGTCCTGTATTCTGCCCACTAGTCCATGCCAACTTATTTGGCACAGTAATGTGTTATTTACTGTTGTTTTGCCATGGAGCCAAGTTACTTTTCTGACATTTTTGTAAATGCTGGTAGTTTCTGTAACATTCTGATGAAAATGACGAACTTGGTTCTTTTTCCCTTCTAGATGATGAGCAGCACAAAGAGTTCCTTGATCTCCTCGCGGTGATGCCAATCGCCCTGCTGGTGGTGGTTATGTTCATGGGATTGTTTGTTTACTTCTACAGCAAGAAAAGGTACATTTCTAATCACAAAACCTGTGCTAAGAATCAGAAATTGTAAAATAGTGTAACTGTCATTGTAAAATGTGGACAGAAAATAAAGGGCTATGACTGTTCAAGACTCGTCACATAACAGCATGGCACTATTACTCAATGAATGATCATGGTATGATAGAACCTCATCACTAACCGTATATCACTGCACTACTTTACAGTTTGACATAAAAAGTTTGACACACATTTTGCTTGTTGGTGTTAGTCTTTCCCACTCGCAAACCACCGCTAAACACAACATGTACCAGATTTATCTTCAAAATGCCTCTCCTTTTGTACTCCCAACACAGTGCTCCTTCCTTGCATAGGATGACCATTGATGAGAGAAAATCATGCCAAAACACCCACAAATTGTGCCACTGCACCTAGACCACAACAATGGCATATATGTACCTCCTGTTACCCAGAATACATCCTCAAAGTTGCACTGACCACTTCCTCAAAAGTTCAGCTGACTGATATATGCAAACACTGCATGCTGTGGGGAGCAGAGACAGAAAGAACTCCTTTAAAGACAAAATCTAAATTGAACCATTTTAAACACAATTGCCAAATCCTTTAATGCAGCATTCTCTGATCTAAGCTCTGTACTCCCTCCAAGCTTACTCCAGGCCAATGAACCCACCCTTGATACCTCCAGTTTGGACCCTAAACAGCCTAACTTCTACTTTAAATGTGTCACTGTTAAGGAGACTAGGCCTTGTGTAAATAAAGTCCTAGGAAAAACAAGGCTGGGTAATGACAGAATGGACATGAAGGTGGTTGCCATTGCTTTGGATGAAGTTATAGTTTCCACCTCAAAACAATTTAACAAATCCCTGGCCATGGCTTAATTCCCTTTGGTATGGAAGCTGGCTCTGGTGACCCCTGTACATAAAAGTGGTGACTGGTCGATCACTGCCAATTACAGGTCCATCTCAAATTTCTCCCCACTCTCCAAGGCATTGGAGAGGATTGTTGCAGATCAGGTCACGGACTACCTTCAGAAATATAATCTTCAGTGTTCCCAACAACACGGCTTCCGCAAGAACCATAGCACTACTACGGCCCTTGTTAACTTCTTTGATTATGTCCATAAGGCCTTGGACAGTGGTTAGTTTGTGGGATCTATATTTATAGATCTCACCAAGGCCTTTGACACAGTCAACCACTCCATCCTGCTAGAGAATTTGCTATCCATGGGGTTGGCCATAGGCCCTGTCAAGTGGTTTCAGGATTACCTGTCACTCAGGACACAGAGTGTCAAAATAGGAACTGACATCTCCAGCACTGGACAAATCAAACTTGGTGTTTCCCAAGGGTCCATCTTAGGACCACTCCTATTCAGTCTATTCCTGAATGCCCTGTCCGAGGCCAGTAAGAGCAAAATAATATTGTACGCAGACAATGCGGTCATCAGTTGTAACTCCCAAATTGACCCTTTACAAAGTGAACTTCAGACCACCTTCCACCAGCTGGAGGGCTGGTTCAAATCCCCAAAACTACTTCTCAACTACAAAAAAAACTAAGACTATGCTTATCTCAAGTCATCAGCATAAGAAAAAACACCCATTGCTGTCTACCACCAATAATAAAGCAGTACCGTTGAGCAAATGCACTCCTTCAAGTACCTCAGGGTCCTGATTTACGATACTCTCTCCTTCATGCTGCACATAGATCTGGTGGTAAAAGCAGTAAACACTAAATTAGGTGTCCTACACAGACACAGGCACTATCTAACACCCAGCGCTCTCTGTCTCTTGGTCACCGGATCCATTCTGTCTATAGTTGATTATGGGCTGGTTGTTTATGGGGCAGCCTCAGACACTGCACTCAAGCGGGTGGTCACAGCCCTCAATAAGGCATGTAGACTAACACTGGCAGCTGATAATCTAACGCACTCCTGTACTCTGTATGAACAAACCAAATGGCTTAACCTGAATAATAGGATAAAGAATCAGCTCTGCCTCCGAGGAAAAAAATCACTGCTAGGCCAAACACCACCCTGCATTGAAGATGCTCTGCAAGCTGCCCACTGCAACTACTACACTAGGGGCAGGACTAGATGCCATCTCAGTATCCCACATAGAAGAACCACTCTTGGTTGATGCTCGTTCACTTACAGAGCCCCCTTTAGCTGAGTGAGATCCCTGCAGAAATTTACAACATTGCAACCCTCCTCACCTTTAAACTCGAGCTGAAACAGCACCTTGCCTCACTGGGAACCTGTGCTTGTAGGAAAATTATTTGACCAGCACTACGTCAGGTCTTTATGCCCTAAACAGACTCACTTCTGGCCACTGATAGGATGCATACTCCTTCCCTCTGACAGTCTAGCCCCAGATGTCTTTCCACTCTCCTTTCTCCCCCTTCCTCCTGCTCCTCTCCTCCTTTGGCCACAGTCCCCCATTTCTGTCTTCCCCATCAATTGTCAGTGCACTTACCATACCCTCCTCCCCCATGACTCTCATTCAAACCCTTCTCTGTCCTTCCTCACCTTTAACCAGAAACGGTTTGATTGACAACGCCTATCTTCTAGGTTGCCCCTTGACAACGCCTCATTACCAGGCTGCTCCTTGTCAGTGCCAAGTTGCACCCCTGACTCTTGGGAGATCCTGGGAGATTGTAACTGCCTCCTGTTCCAGGAAGTTTATTGTAACCATCACTTTATGGCTGTTTTTCTGTTGTTAATGTCTTTTTTTAGTTTGTGTAACTCTGTCTCTTCATGTCTAATGACGTGGAAACTTTGCAAAAGAGTATCTTGCTCGAAGATTGTTTCCGAACCATTGAAATAAATAAATAAAAAACACATTTTATTATGTATACATTTTGATAGAAACCCATCTTATTGTAGCCTAAAGCACACCCTGACGTGTTGTTTAATTATTCAAAATGTATTCCGGTATTTATTTTTATATTGTTTTATGTAACTAATGCCATGATAAAAGCTGTCTGAGGTTCTTTTTTTTCTCTTGCTATATCTATGTACATCCTAGAAGAAAATTATAAACAAATTATGAAAAACATTAAAACACTTCTAGAAGCACAATGAAACTTAACGATCTTCCCTTGTCAATCTTCACCATTCATTACTGCTTGGGTTAGTGCCGGAGGCGCGCATCCGCCACTGGAGTTTTTTTTGGGTCGGCTCCAGCGCCGCGGAGAACGATGCACTGCGTCATGCGCGAGGGGCGGCCGTTAGGTGCCGCAGACTCCTCCTCTATCTCAGTTCTGTTTCTCCCACCATCGAGGCTGCACCTGCTGCGCAGTAGTTGAACTAGGCCTTCTGCTCCAGACTCCTCGTATTCTCATATTTCTCTCGACGCCGTCTCCCGGTAAGACCATTCTGTTTGTTTCTTCTGTCGACGGCGCTGAGTGCTTTGTTGCTAATTTTAGTCTTATTTTGTTCACATCATGTCAGGTTCGGGGGCAAAACTTAAGTCGAAGGCAGGCTGTGCCCCTATGCGTCGGTGCTCCTGTGGCCGGCATTTTTCCGTCACGGATCGGCATGATGTTTGTCTTCGTTGCCTGGGACCCAACCACGATATGGATGCATGCAACGCCTGTTTCTCCATGGACCGTCGTGTCCTCGAAGTCCACGCGTTCCAAGATCGGGCAAGGGCCCCGCGACTTTGAGACGGTATCGCTCCAGGGATTCCCAGGTAAGGTCTCTAGGCCCTTCCTCTGGGTCCCCTCTCGGGCCTATATGGTCCGTAGAGGAGGAGGCTTCCTCATCTTCTCTTGCCGAAGAGGAAGCTTCTTTTGTGGTGTCGGAGGAACGTCGAGGTTCCTCCCGGGGCCGTGGCGGAGACACCGCCTTGGCAGTCACCTCCTCTGAGGTGCAGGCTCTCCCAGTGTTGAGGCCCACGCCTGCTGGGCCTGGCACCGGTGGACCCTTGATGCCGCCTTCTGGCGCTGTTTCGGATCCCGGCACTGCGAGCAGCACCGGTGATGGAGACCCGTTCTGGCCTTCGGTGCCGGTTCGCTCTCCTGGCAGCACCAGGTTGGGTCCTGGCTCCGATGGTAGTGCCGTGGGCCTGGCCTGTGCTGGTGGGGAGCCAGGGCTGGGCTTAGCTGGTGCGGGGGGTCCGAGGTAGTCTGGCGCCGCCTCTGGCACCGGCGCTGTTCGCGGTGCCATTTCACCAAGGACCCCTGGGGTTGCTAGTATTGTGATCCAGCTGATCTCTTTCTCTTCGGAGGCTGATGATTCAGACGTGGACCCATCCTGGCAACCTGATTCTTTGGAGTCAGGGTCCCCGGTGGCACGAGGTGCTAGGCAGCCCAGCGGGCCTCTTCCTCTGTCACCGCTGCTGTCCTTCCTTGAGGCCCCCCAGGCTAGGGGTGGTCTGGGGTCCCTGGGGGGCGATGGAGTGGGGGTGGAGGGAGGGGCTCTCCGTCCTGAGGGGCTCGTGGCAGCTACCAACTCTGGTGCTGCTGCAACCCCTCGGGATGGGAGATCACTGGGGTCGAGGAGGAGGGCGTTCTCAGAGTCCGAGGGGTCGAGGGGTAGGGTTCAGGTGTCTCAGTCTCTGTCGGCCACCCCTCGGGGTGTGGCTAGGAGCTGTAGCGCTGGGCCCCGCCTTTCCCTCTTGGACCCCGGGGTCCCCTCTGGTGGCGTTGCTGTGGGCTGCCCTTCAAACAACATGAAGTCTTGCTATATTATGACATATGCAGTTTGTCCCAGCCTTAGAACTGCTCCGGAGGTGAAAGAGTTAACTTTCCATGCCAGGCATGGAATCTTGAGCGCGAGCTCGGTTGAAAACTCTGTCTGTTGTTCTTCAAACCCAAACTGTCAGATTCTTTACTCCGCCTCACTGAACAGTCGCTCCGGAGATTTCTCCTTCTGCTCGGTTCATTTTGTCGGTTGAAAAGTGTAATTTCTCAGTTTTTTAAACCGCATTTGTCTTATTTTAACATCCGGTCGGTTCAAGCTCTGTCTGTGGTATCGTAAGTAATAGATAGGTTTTATATTTTCTCTGTGTGGAACTTGCTAACGTTATTATCGGTTCGGTTTGAACCGATCAGGTTGTTGTTAAACTTAATTAAATTGCATTTAGAGTGCGGTTCCCGGTTCTTATCGGTTCTAAAAAAAACGGATTTCATTACGGTTTTTTCCACGACCTGTGACACGGTTGGGAACCGATAAGGGTGTCTTGCTTGGCGATTTGCCGTAAAAGGGCAAGTTTTTGGTTAGGCTGACATTATGTCTGAGAAACCCAAAAGAAAAACCGGGCCCACTGGGTTTCAGCACTATAGTGTCTGTGGGGAAGCCTTTGCCAAGGCTGACCCACACCCCACATGTGTTTATTGTCTGGGGTTTGACCACCTCAATGCAGACTGCCAGATTTGCAAGAATTTCCTGCAGCTACCCTGGGAAGAGTTGGTAGGCTCAGGGACGAGGTCCAAAAGTCCGCTGACCCGGATGGCTAGCCCGGTTCGGTGCCAACTGAACCGAGGGAGTGCCTCTGACCAGGGCGAGACTTCCTCGGGCAAACGAAGAGCTGACTCGGAGGAGCTAGTTCCAGCAAAGAGGACTAGAAAATCAGCAGGTGTGGAGCCAAAATTTCCTTCTCTAACCGCTGCAGAGATAGCCAAAACGATCCAAATTGTCCAGTCGCTTTCCCCGGTTCCGACCAAACCGGCACCATCAGGTAAGCGGTCGGTTCGGTTGGTTCCACCAGTTCAAGAATATGATATAGAGGAATTTTATGAACCGGAGGAGGGGGAGGAGGATTATGAAGAGAGTGAATGTGATTTTGAAAGTCTGGATGTGCCCATTGAACCGGACATCTCCCCAGACAGAACTTCAGGAGTGTCTCCCCCTAGGCTTTCTGAGTCCCCTTCTCATTTTATGTTTTATAAAAAAGTTGCTGAAACCCTCCAGCTCCCTTTTGGAAGAAGCTGTGGATGAACAGGAGGAGCCTGACTATGTGGAAATGATGGATATCCCAGAGTCCAGGAGATTGTCTATTCCTTTACATAAATCTTTTAGGAAACAGACAATAAAAACTTTAAAAGCTCCTAACACTATACCTCCTGTGGATAAAAAGATGGACAAGAGGTACACATTGTCAGGCTCTGATACGGAGTTCCTTTCACAACAGTGCAGCCATGTTGGAGTAGTGCAGGCTGCAGCCTGTGATAAGGAAATATTCCCTTGGCTTCACACCCCCTGACAAGGACTCCAGGAGGATTGATGTATGGCAAAGAAACAATACATGGCAGCATCCTTGGGACTCAGACAGGCAAATTATATGGCCTATGTTGCAAGATACCAGAATCCAGATGGATACTGTTATGGCTTTAGCGAAACAGGTCCCTGGCCAGCTTGCCAGGAGCTGGAGCAGGTGGCTGCTGATGGTATTGAGGCATCCAGGTGCAATTCCATGCTGCAGTGGACTCTAATGATGTATCTTCATGAGTCATGGCTACATCTGTGGCTTTTCAGAGAATGGCTTGGCTCAGGTGTATTAGCCTGTCACAGGATACCCAGGCTAAGGCCATGGATTTTCCTGTTGTGGTAATTATCTGTCTGGGAGCAGACAGAGAATTACATGAAGAAAATGGATGAGTATAGGACCACTTATAGGAGTGCACAGGCCAAGGAGAGGCAAGCCACTCCTCAGAGGCAGCTTTCCAGGGGCAGGGGCAGGCCTTTTCACAGGCCTTTTTACCAAGCCCAGGCCTCCTCTTCAGCTTATGCCCAGAGGGGGTTCTTCAGAGGGAGAGGCAGATGGGGTCCGAGCAGGCCTGCTCCCACCCCTCAGCCTAAAGCCCCTGCCAAATAGGCACCCTGATGGGATGCCCAGGGCCGATTCTCCATTACCCGTAGGGGGCAGGCTGGCTTACTTCATCCAGGACTGGGAGTCTTTAACATCAGACAAGTGGGTCCTGGAAGTAGTGGTCAGGACTGGTTCTCAGCTTCAAAAATTTCCAAAGATGAGAACCAGATCCTTTCCACCTGCAAATCCATTAGAGGCTCTCGCTTTGAAACAGAAGTCTCAACCCTCCTGGCTCTCAGAGCTGTAGAAAGGTTCCTCCCCACACCAGGACAAAGGACTGTACTCCAGGTACTTCCTTACCCCAAAAAGACAGGAAAATGGCGGCCCATCCTGGATCTCAGATACCTAACAAGCACCTTTAAAACCAAAATTCAAAATGGTGACTCTGGGAATTATTTACCCTCCCTAAGGCCAGGGACTGGCTAGCATCCCTGGACCTCAAGGATGCCTACTTCCATGTTCTCATCAGAAGCTCCCACTGAAAGTACCTCAGATCTGAACTGCCCTCAGGCCATTACCAGTTCAGAGCAATGCCCTTCGGCCTCACCTCTGCCCCAGAGGGTATTCACAAAATGCCTGGCAGTAGCAGTTGCTCACTAAGAAGGCAAAGATTGCCATCTTTCCTTACCTGGACGACTGGCTCATAGTGGGTCAGTCTCCAGACCAAGTCAAATTACACCTTCAGGTTACCCAGCAGCTGCTTACATCTCTAGGTTTTCTTCTCAATCTTCCAAAGTCAGTTCTAGAGCCTGTTCAGCTACTCACCTTCATAAGGCGCCAGAACTGGACACAAAGCAGGCCAGAGCTTTCCTTCCTCCTCTAGAAAGAGTAAAGACCCTGGTGGCTCTGGCCTCCTCCTTCCTCTGCAGGTCTCTCGACCAGCAAGGCACTTTCTACAGCTCCTAGGGCACATGGCTGCTTCCACAGCTGTGGTGCAAGGAGCAAGATTTCAGATGAGGGACATTCAGTTCCATTTGAAACCTTCTGGTCTCAAAGGAGATCCTCTAACCAAATTGATCCCAGTAACTCTCGAACTGATCCAGGCCCTGCAGTGGTGGCAGGATCAGAGCAATCTGAGACAGGGGGTTCCTTTCATCCCTCAATCTCACTCCTTGACCCTTACTACAGATGCGTCTCTCTTGGGATGGGGAGCTCACATGGGCGACCTCACCACCCAGGGATTGTGGTCCCCTCAGGAATCTCTGCTCCACATCAATCTGTTGGAACTCAGAGCTGTTTTTCTAGCACTTCAGGTTTTTTCTGCATCTGTTCAGAACAAAGTGGTACAGGTCAGAACAGACAACACCACTACAATGTGGTACATCAACAAGCAAGGGGGCACTCAGTCTTCGGCCTTGTGCACCGAGACAATGAAGTTGTGGTCTCTGGCTTATTCCCTGAACACTTCCCTCATGGCAGTTCACCTCCCAGGCAAGGACAATGTCCTGGCAGATGCTCTCAGCAGGATTTCCCAGGGCCATCACGAATGGTCACTGATCCCCAAGTACTGGAGTTAGTATTTGCCAGGTGGGGCACCCTCAGATAGATCTTTTGCAGCCCCAGACAATCACCAACTTCCGTTTTTGTTGCAGGCCCCAGTGTTGGGCTCAGTCCCTCTGGATGCCTTCCTTCTCGACTGGGAAGGGAAGTTCCTCTATGCCTTTCCCCCTTCCTCTCTTGTTCAAGGTGCTAGTCAAAATCAGATCTCAACCTTGCAAGATGATTCTGATTGCTCCAGATTGGGCCAGACAGCCCTGGTATCCACTCCTTCTGTCCTTAGCAGTCCACCTTCCCCTGTGTCTTCCCAGGAATCACAATCTGTTAACCTGTGCCCAGGGGAGAGTTTGGTATCTGAATCTCAAATCCCTCAACCTCAAGGCCTGGCTCTTGAAGAGTTAGAGTTTGCTGACCTACACCTTTCTCAAGGTGTACTCGATATATTGAAAGCTTCTAGGAAGCCTTCCACCAGGGCTACTTATAATTCTAAATGGAAAAGGTTTTCCATATGGTGCTCTGGTAAGCATATTTCCCCAGAATCTGCTGATTTGCCCACAGTCCTGGATTATATGGTCCATCTAAATACTTTGGGGCTGAGGCCAGCTACCTGAAAGTGCATTTGGCAGCTCCTGCTTTTATTTCAGCAGGAAAGCCTCTTCTCTTTCTGCTCACCCTGTATTCTCCAAGTTTTTCAAGGGATTGTTTACCACTAACCTCCATTCAGGGACCCTGCCCTGCTCGGATCTTAATGTTTGCATTGCTCAGCTAATGCAACTCCCTTTGAGCCATTGTCTTCAGCAGAGCTTAAGTACTTGACTTGGAAACTGTGTTTCTGGTAGCCATCACTTCTGCCAGACGCATAAGTGAATTACGCTTTGTCAGTGGAGCCTGATTTTATCTCCTTTCACAGAGATAAGGTAGTCCTCAGGACTAACAGGAAGTTCTTGCCTAAGGTGGTTTCAGACTTCCACCTTAATCAATCTATATCTCTTCCAGTGTACTTCACTGACCATTCCTCCTCTGGCGAGAGGAGGCAGCACAATTAGATGTAAAGGCCCTTAGTTACTACATAGGCGTACCAAGGGTCACAGGTTTGACTCAATCCAACTGTTCCTCACTTATGGTGAGGTTGGTAAAGAAACCTGCCACAAGATCCATTGCCAGGTGGATTGTCTCTTGTATCCAATTTTGTTATCAAAAAACTGGTAAGGTTCCCCTTCAGGCCTGAGGGCTCACTCTACCAGAGGTACAGCTGCGTCTCTAGCTGCGGCCAGGACATCCCTATCTTAGAGATATGTCAAGCAGCTACCTGGAAAACAGTTCACACTTTCTGCGCTTACTCTCCTGGACATCCAGGCTAAGTGATGCTCAGTTTAGCCTGACTATTACTTCCAGAGCCTATTCTCTAAAGTAGGTTCTGTCCTCCTCCATGGAGGTACTGCTGTGTAGTCTGCATATGTCATAATATAGCAAGACTTCATTGTTTGAAGAAAATTACTCACCTTAGTAATGTTGTTTCTTCTAATGGAGTCTTGCTATATTATGACCTCCCCTGCCTGCCCCTCTCAGAACCTCTGCTCTTGGGATGTAGGTGGGCAGTGCAGTGTTGGCATCAGTGATGCCCAACTTTGTGTTTTTTCACCCCTCCTTTTTGGGGGTGTTTGGGTATTGTATTTTATTTTATTTTATTTTTTGGATCCCCTGACTTGAGTCTTTGTTTTGGGACCAAAAAATGTGTTAATGTTTTAGTAGCCAGTTGGCTAGTGTAGGTTTACAGCTTCTACACAGAATCTTAGTGAGTTTTGCTTGTAAAGATCTGACAGTTTGGGTTTGAAGAACAACAGACAGAGTTTTCAACCGAGCTCACGCTCAAGATTCCATGCCTGGCATGGAAAGTTAACTCTTTCACCTCCGGAGCAGTTCTAAGGCTGGGACAAACTCTATATGTCATAATATAGCAAGACTCCATTAGAAGAAACAACATTACTAAGGTGAGTAATTTTTTCTTCTGGATCCATGCAGTCCCAGGTTCGTCACAGGGGAGGATCCCCTTCTGGGTCTTCCAGGCTTTGCATCCCCAGGGTACCGTTTTGCGACCTGGTCTGTTGTCCGGGATCCCGCCAGCTCGGGCTCCGTTCCCCGGATTTCAGAGCCCTAGCAGAGGACAGTTGCTTCTCCGTAGGTGCCCATCTTCCATTCCTCTGCAGCCACTCCCCGCTCTCCCAGGCCATGTCGGTCCCACGGGCCCATTATCCTGGGAGGCGTTCAGAGGTTCTGCGGTGGCCTTCCTCTCATATGTCAGGTGCATGAATGAGCGGGTTTTTCACCTATCCCCACCACCACAAGAATCCTCTGGACATTCGAGCTCTCCATCATCCTCGTCTCTCTCCTCTGAGGGAGAGGAACCCTCTGCTCATCTCTCCTCCAATGCTGATTTCACTGAATATCAGCGATTCCTTTTCCGAGGATGGTGAGGGATCTTCATATTTCCTATGTTAGGCGAGACAATACTGAACGGGAGACGCGTGAATTCCTTGGCGAATTCAGTGCCCAGCACCTGGTGGTACTATCCTGGCCTATTCCCTTCCAGGAGGTGTCTATCCGTTCCTGGCAGTCACCAGCCGCCCTTTCTCCAGCCCCGGCAGACTGCCGATGTAGGTAGTGTGCCCCTTCGGAATCCCTGGGTACTCTCCCCAACCCACCCTCGGGTTTAGCATACCTAGAGACTCCCTCCGGGTGCCGCCTCCTGGCGCATGACCGTCCACCGGACTCGGATTCTCTACAATTTGACCGGTGGGGGCGAAGAGTTTTCTCTTCCTCTCGTGCGATGTCTTGCATTGCATCTCATCAGGCCCATCACGCTGCCTACAGTAGGCATTTGTGGTCGATGCTTTCTCAGATCTTAGCATCAATGCCTGATACGGAGCAAACCAGACAAGCTATTGCCCTCTCTGCTATAGGCCTGGAGCTGGCAAGACACCAAGCAAGGGCATCTTATGACACCAATGAGGTGGCTTTCAGGACAGCGATCTGCATTAGATGGACGGCATGGCTTCGTCTATCAAGGTTGTCATCCTGGCCTGGCGCAGGGTGATTCACTCCGCTTTCCAGGGGACCCGTCCCTTTTCCTCCAGAGCTAGGAGACTACTGCAGGGGCTTCCTCCGCCTCCGTGCCTTGGGGGCACCTCCTAGCTCTTCTCCCATAGGCTTCTCTCTGGATTAGCTAGGGTCTTCCCTTCTGTTTCTCACCAACAGGAGGCTGGGGGTCTGTTCCTCAGGGTTTCTACCCCTCTTTTTGTGGGGGGCTTGGTCTCATCTTAAGCAGTAATGAATGGTGAGATTGACAAGGGAAGATATGAAAATTGCTTACCTACCGTAATTCTTGATCTTCTCTTGTATCTTCACCATTCATTACTGATACCCACCCACCTTCCCCTCAGTGGCCTCCTACTGTGGCGTCTTCCCCTCCCGTCTCGTTCCTCTTCCTTCCTTTGGCCTTTATGCCAAAAAAACAAAAACAAAAAAACTTTCTGTTTTCCATTCTTAGTGAATGGTTACTTTTTTCCTCAAGGTAAAGAGGAACGAGCATGGTCTGTATTTTTCACTTGTTCTGAGGGAACTCTTTCTGACTTCCCCTAGGGTGCGACTTCTAGGTACCTTGATCATGTTATGCAGTTTCACAGCTTAAGATTCCGTGCCCTGGCTCGGCCTCACCAAAAATTTAGAATCCCCTGGCAGGTATTATCTTTAAGCTCATTCTAGCTGGTGCTTTGCACTTCTCAGCCTTGAGTGACTGCTCTTGCCTTGCCTTAGGGAGTCTGATTGAGTTCCACCTATCCTTTCAAAGCTGCCTTCAATAAGGCATAATCTTTCCCCATACACTTCTGTGTTAGCACTTAACAGGGTGCTAAGGAGCATACTCCCTTCCTGGGTGGCGCTCTCCCAGAACAGATTTCTGCCCGGGTAGTCTGTGAGCTCTCAGCTAGGATGTAGGGACTTGGCATGTTGAGAGGTCAGAGAATCTGCCCTTGTATATGATCTGTGCAGGTGGTTCAGTTGGACCTTCTCTCAGTCCTATCAACAGGGATTCTTGCTCCCTTGTTAGTCTCGAGCTTATAAGCCTCTCAACCAATGCTCGATGGGCAGTGTTCTCCCTCTCAACATGCTTCCTTTTCTTCTTCGTTTCTCTTTCCTTCTCTCTGTTCCTCCCCTAGAGCCGCCCCGGAAAGGAGGCCCTGCGGTCCCTTACGGTAGGAATTCTCTCTCCTCTGTCTATCCTCTACCGGCTTATGCTCTTTTCAGTTTATATCCTTTCTTTTTCTGTCCCTCGGCTCTCTTGCCTCGCTTTCCTTTTCTTACCCTTTATTTTCGCCTCTCCGCTACCAGAACTGAGATAGAGGAGGGTCTCACTGCACTCTAGGCCGCCCCTCGTGCATCGAGCGGTGCGCTGCTCTTGAGGCGGCGCCGTTGAGCCGACTCAAAAAAAAAAAAACTCCTGTGGCGGTGCGCCTCCGGCACTAACCCAAGCAGTAATGAATGGTGAAGATACAAGAGAAGATCAAGAATTACGGTAGGTACGTAATTTTCATTTCTGTGTGTATTTATATATGTGTCTCTCGATAGGGAGAAGGGCAGGGGTAAATGGAGAAAATAAGGACAATAAGGACAGGGATGGGGCAAAAAGGGGTAAGGCCATCAAGAAATGGAGGGTAATGAGTACCAATGCCCGTAGTCTGGGCAACAAGCTCCCTGAACTGGTGGCCTTGATGGGAGAGGGATGCCTGGATATCGTAGCAGTCACAGAAACATGGTACACAGAGAACCATGACTGGGATGTTAACATACATGGTACACAACCTACAGGAGAGACAGGGAGGGAGAAGAGGGGGAAGAGTAGCTCTCTGTGTAAGAGAAAGGATAAAAGCCACGGAACAAAAGAGTAAACAGGGAGGAGAGGAGGCACTGTGGGTCACCTTAGAGACTGGAAATGGCACCACAATCTGCACAGGGGGTTGCATACAGACCCCCATGTCGGAGGGGGGAATGGACAAGGATATGATAGAAAGTATAATTAGGATGGCAGAGAAAGGGGAGATACTGTCGATGGGGGACCTGAATATGCCAGATGTTAACTGGAACACCTTTGCTGCAGCCACATCCAAGAGCAGGGCCATTCTTGATGCCCTACAGGTGGCATGCCTCAGACAGCTAGTTTTGGAACCCACTCGTGAAGGAGCAATCTTAGACCTCATACTCTCAAATGGGGACAGTGAGAGGATCTCAGATCTATAAGTGGGTAGCCATCTGGGAACAAGTGACCACCAAACAGTGTGGTTTACGATCAACTCAGCTACAGAGTCAAGCCATACAAAAATGAGGGTACTGGACTTCAAGAGGGCTGACTTTGGCAAGATGGGACAGTGCCTTAGAAAAGCACTAGTAAACAGGCTAGAAGGAGGGGAGGAGAAGCAATGGGGAAACATCAAAACTGCCATCACAGGGGCAACAAGCCTTTGTGTGAAGCAAATAAACAAATCAAAATGAAAGAAAAAGCCACTATGGTTCTCAAAAGAGGTGGCAGGGAAGGTTAGGGAGAAAAAGATAGCATTTAGAAAGTATAAGGAAACACAGAAGGACTATTACAGAGAACTGTACCAGTTAAGGCAGAAGGAAGCAGGGAGGGAAGTCAGAATAGCAAAGGCCTAAACTGAGGAAAAGATAGCCAACTTGGTTAGGAAGGGGGATAAAACCTTTTATAGGTACATCAGGGAGTGTGGAAAAACAAAGGGAAGGACAGTGAGGCTGAATAGAATGGACGATGGGTGGGCAGAGAGGGACAGCGAAAAAGCAGAGATACTGAACGAATACTTCTGCTCAGTATTCACAAAAGAGGAGGAGGGGGGAAGGCCTAATCCAATTAACAGAAACACTCAGGGTAGGGGGTCGATCCCAGTCCTTTTACAGAAGAAAGGGTTCTGAAAGAACTCCTAAAATTGAAGGTGGACAAAGCAATGGGGCCTGACAGAATTCACCCCAGAATTCTAAAAGAATTAAGGAGAGAACTAGTGACACCACTAACTACCCTTCTGAACAAATCATGGGAGGATGGCGTGGTACCTGAGGACTGGAGGAAGGCAGATGTGATTCCCCTTCACAAAAGTGGGAGCAAGACAGAGACAGGAAACTACAGACCTGTCTGTATGACCTTTGTGGTAGGGAAGGTGATGGAATCACTTCTGAAGGAAAGAATTGTTGAGTACCTAGAGGCCAGTGGGACACAGGACCCAAGGCAGCATGGGTTCACAGTGGGAAGGTCATGTCAGATGAATTTAATTGATTTCTTTGACTGGGTGACCAAAGTAGTAGACCACGGAGGGGCTGTGGACATGATCTACCTAGACTTTAGCAAGGCATTTGACACAGTCCCACACAAAAGATTAATAATCAAATTAACCAGACTGGGAGTGGGTCCCAGGGTGGTAGCCTGGGTAAAACATTGGCTGAACAACAGGACACAGAAGGTAATTGTAAATGGAGTCTGCTCCGAAGAAAGAGAGGTTACTGGTGGGGTACCGCAGGGTTCAATACTGGGTCCAGTCCTTTTTGATGTCTTTATAAGTGACATTGCAGAGGGACTGGAAAGAAAAGTATGCCTCTTTGCAGATGACACAAATATCTGCAACAGGTTTGATACGCAGGAGGCATGGAAAGGATGAGAAGGGACTTGGGAAGGTTGGAGGAATGGTCAGAAGTATGGCAGGTTGGATTCAATGCAAAGGAGTGCAAAATAATGCACCTGGGAAACAAAAACCCAAGGGAAGATTACACAGTGGGATGGGGGGGGGGAGGTAGTAACAACAACACAAATGGAAAGGAACCTGGGGTAATCATATCAGATGACCTTAAGTTTAGCAAGCAATGTGAGAAGGCAGTAGGGAGGGCTGGGGGGATACTGGGATGTATAGGGAGAGGCATCACCAGCAGAAAACAGGAAGTTGTTATCCCGCTGTACAGACAGTTGGTGAGACCCCATCTGGAGTACTGTGTCCAGTTCTGGAGACCCCATCTCTGCAAGGACATAGACAGGATGGAGCAGTCCAGAGTAGGGCAACTAAAATGGTGCAGGGTCTGCAAGAGAAGCCTTCAGGAGAGACTAAGCGAGCTTAATGTGTGTATGCCCAGGAGGAAGGGGGGCATGATGAAAATTTAGGTACCTCAGTGGAATCAACAAAGTCCAAGAGGGTAGCATCTTTCAGAAAAGATGTGCAAGAACAAGGGACACATTTGAAGATAGAGGGGACGGCTCAGGGGCAATGTGAAGAAGTCTTTTTTCACAGGGAGGGTGGTGGACGCATGGAACAGCCTTCCTGAGGAGGTTGTGGGGTCTAAAACTGTAGGAGAATTCAAGAATGCATGGGCAGACATAGGGCAATTCTTGTGGGGGGTAGGAAGAAATAGGCTGTTGGTTAACTAGGATCTGCAGTGTATCCTGTAAGTAGGAAAATGGGCAGACTAGATGGGCCAAGCAGTCCTTATCTGCTGTCAAAGTCTGTTTCTCTGCCCTCACTTTCGGTGTGTGTGTTATATGTGTGTGTGTGTGTGTGTGTGTGTGTGTGTGTGTGTGTATGTATATATATATATATATATATATATATATATATATATATATGTGTGTGTGTGTGTGTGTGTGTGTATGTGTATATATATATATATATATATATATATATATATATACACCATCAAAAACTTCATTAATGCATCAGTTAGGGTTAAAACGACAAAAGTAGGGAAATGTGGCATTATTGTTTCCAACCCTAACACTCCTTCCATCCAACCTGCACCGATGGAGAGACATCGGGGCAGCATTGGTATCATCAGCCCTAATGCTCACCCCGTTCCATTAGAAAATAACCTGGGTGGGTGCAGCATAGGAGAATAGGGTGAGCTTTCGGGCTAATGACGTCAGTGCCACCCCTGATGCCACTTTGTCTGTTCAGGGTAGGGGGTTATTAGGGTTGGAAACCCTAATGCCACATTTCCCTACTTTTGTCGCTTTAACCCTAACTGATGCATTAATGAAGTGTTTTTCAACTTATTGCCTTACTTTTTGAGATAATATAATCATTTCTAAAAATCATTGTGTGAACGCAGGGCCCTCTGGGCCCTGCAATCCAGTTTCTCCATAGAATATATATGCACATGAGACCTTGCACACCCACAGTATCTCAAGCAGCAGCATATATGTACATGAGACCCTGTGCATCCACAGTATCTCAGGCAGGAGCGCAGTGCCACATAGGCCATGCACTGCAATATGTTTAGGGATGGGAACTCAGGGTCCTTTGGACCCTACGCTCCCACAGTATCTTGGGCACCAGTACAGTGGACCACATACCCCACGCCACAACATCTTTAGGGGTGAGATCTCAGTCACCAGCACAATGACCCACAAACCCTGTGCTACAACATCTTTACAAGTGGGAACACAGGGTCCAAATGCAGGCACTAGTACAGTGACACACATACCCTGTGCTTCAATAGCTTTAGGGGTTCTGCGCTCCCATATTATCTCAAGAACCATCACAATGTCCCAGAGACCCTGGTCAGAAAAGTCCTAATCCTTTTTTGTCATGACGAGAAGATGATTTTGTCATCTCAAGAAATAGGAATCGTCTCATGAAAAAGGATTAGGGTGATTCATGAAAGAGGATTTAAAAAAGTATTTTTTTTTATTGAGCTGTCAAAATCCTTTACTGTGAGATGATTCCTTTTCGTGAGATGACAGAACTCTCTGTCGTCATTATGAAAGAGGATTAGTGGAAGGGCCATCTGGTCAGAGAACCCTAATCCTTTTTCGTGATGACTAGAAAGGATTTTGTCATCTTACAAAAGGAATCATCTGAAAGATTTGACAGCTCCGCAAGTTAAAAAATAATCTTTTTTCGTGAGGTGTCAAAATGCTTTGTCATTAGATGATTCAAATTTCGTGAGATGACAAAACACTTTGTGGTCATCATGAAAAAGGATTAGGGTTCTTCACTAGATGGCCCTGCTGTTAATCCTCTTTTGTGATGACGACAAAGGATTTTGTCACCTCACAAAAAAGAAATCGTCTCATGAAAAAGGATTTTGACAGCTCACGAAAAAGATTACTTTTTAAATCCTCTTTTGGGAGACACCCTAATCCTTTTTTTGTTAGACACTTCATATTTTGTGAGACCACTGATGTCAGACTGATTGCTCTGTAATTGCTAGCCTCCTCCTGCTGCCATTCTTGTGCAGAGGGACCACATTGGCCTTCCTCCAGTCCTCGGGATGGCCTGGTGGTGCAGAGGGCTGGGGCATGGTGCACCATACCTCTCCCACACTGGTGACTCCAGTTCAAGAATGAGCTCAGGTTGCTGGGGTCAGCGGGGGGGGGCTGGGAGAGGATCCAGTGGCCACCAGGCAGCTCTCCTGTCCTGAATTGGGGTGATGTGCCTTCCCGGCCACCTATGTCCACTCCCCCCTCTTTGAGGTGCCCATTGATAGATGTAGGACTGTCCCTCCTACTGTGAAGACCATGAAATACTCATTTAAAATGTTCTCTTTTTCTTTATCATCCTCTGCACGGTCCCCACCCCTGCTCTCCTGATTCTCACTAGCCCATTTGTTGCCTTCCTCTTTTCACTCTCGTGCCTGAAGAAAGTCTTATTCTCTTTTTTGACCTCCTTGGCAATCCTCTCCTCTGGCTGCGCCTTAGCTGCTCTCATGGTCCTTTCTGCCTCTTTGTTTATTTAGATATACCTCCCTGACCCCCTCTGTCTGGGTCTCCTTGTACTTCTTAAAAGCAGTTTTTTTCCTCCTTGACTGCCTTAGCCACATCTTTTGAGAACCATAGTTGCCTCTTCCTCTTTCTACCCTTGATCATTTCCTTTAAACAGCTTGTTGCCTTGGTTATTCCCTCCTTTTTCCCCTTGTCCATTGTACCTTCAACCCCCCCCTCCACCTCGGCCTTCCCGTTTCAAGGTATTTCCTAAGGCAGTCTCCCATTTATTTAAAATCAGCACTCCTGAAGTCCAGGACCCTCATTCTAGTGTTTTTGTTTCTCCTGCCCAATCTATATGCCAAACCACATTGTACAATGATCGCTTGTACCCAGGGGGCTACCTACTGTGATATCTGCAATGTTGTCACTGCTCAGAAGTACTAGGTCCAGCTCTGCACCATCCCTTTTGAATTCTTTAACCAGTTGTCTGAGAAATGCCTCTTGTAGGGAGTCGAGGATGGCCCTGCTTCTTGATGCAACTGAAGCCAGAATGTTCTAGTTTACATATGGCATCTTAAAGTCCCCCATAATCAATACCACCCCTTTGCTTGCCATTCTGCTAACAAGTAAGACTTAACTGCTGCCACATTGTCCTCTTAATAAACTTAAAGTTTTTGTAATATTAAAAAAAATAATTTATTTTCAGCACAGCTGCATAACATGCACTGATTCATTCCTCCCATGGTATAAGTAAGCCATAATACACAACTAGATTTTTGGTCGTGCTCTGATATTCGGACATCTTGGGTGCATTCAACCACCCAAGAATTGCATATATTAGTGCATGACCCTACACCCTGTGAAGTGTGTTATCGTGCTTGAAATGGCCAGAAGCATAGCATTTTGGTGTTGTCTTTTTTTTTGTAAGGGTCTTTTTGGTTTTGTATTAGAATATTCATTCTTCTTAAAAAGTAGTCCCTGGCTTCCTTTGCATTGGTTTGTGCCACCTTGACATTCGTGTATATTTTTTTAACTTTTTGTTTATTGAGATGTCAAGTACACATTCAGTATGCAGTTACTTGATTCCATGTCATAGAAAGTCATACATTACATGTATTCTACAAAGGATTATCATATCACCCCCTGTTACAACATAGTAGGGGTTATCATGTAGAGATTAATGTTTTAACATTTAAACATTTGTTTCCAAAAATGTTGCTTAAACAGCTATCTGTGCCATGACCATGGACTTTACACTAAATTACTGCTCTTGTAAAGTCCCTGAGTGAAACACTCTTGATGTGGTCAATACGACCTATCATAAGTCCATGTGAATGCTGTAAGTGTCCCGAAATAATAAAATATCTTCTCAATCTGCTCCCTCTAACAGTTGGTGTAAAATACATAGTGGAACTTTATGCCTCTCAAATCCTTGGCTTTGTAATACAGAAAATTAAAACAAAAAGATGGTACAACTATACAAAGGCTGCTTTACTTTGCCAAAATAACTATTATAAAACAGTTCCAGCTAAGAACAAACACATGCACCAAATAGGTACATAGGTAATCCATTTAATGGCTCAATATTAGGCACCCTTTAATCTCCCTCATTCTCTGAGTCTTCATTTTCCTTACGAGACTCAAAATCCGATTTAATTTTATCTAATCTTTTCCGCTTCAGCTGTATCATTGAATATAAAGGTTTTACCTGTATAGTATATGAGTAATTTTGCTGGATATATCAAAATGTTCGAGATCCCCAGCTGACACAATTCTGAGCTAACTGCAGCAAATGCTTGCATCACTGACAAGTTGCTTAAGAGAGATCAGGAAAATAAATTCTAGAGCCATCAGGTAGATGAATAAGACCCTTCTCCTTGGTTGCCTGTAGGATCTGTTCCTTGATGGTAGGACCTGCTGTGACCACAAGGATAGTCCGAGGATTCCCTTTCTGGAGTGGCTGGTGTTGAGGTCTAATCTGGTAGGCCTGAAGGATGGATCCATCCCTGGAGAAACAGAGTGTTGACTGCACTAGCGAGATGACGAAGTCCAGTAAATTGTAACCTCGATCCTCCAGAACACCCAGAATCTGCACGTTAGCCAGTTGAGCTCCATTCCCAAGATTTTCTAGTCGTTGTCAGAGTAAGCGGTTTTCACTCACCAACCCCATGGTGGCTGTAATAGTTTTTTCAACCATTGATTTCGATTGCTGGCTTTTCGTGGCTAGAATATCTAGTTTAAGTTCCACCACAGTTACCCTCGATGTAAAGCCATCCATCTTCTTATCGAGTTCTTTTACGAAGGACTCCAGATCTTTAACAGCCTTTAGCACGGACGTGTTTGAGGGTTCACTCACCATGCCATGTGCTTGGCCCTGCTGCTGCGTGTTCTTGGTTCTCCCCATGTTTTCCTCCAATAAAACTGGCTATATTGCAATTTTATGCTCTTAAACTGCACTTTCCAATGGTAGGATAAAAAGGAGAGCAGTCTCAGCTTATATGGGCAACCGAAAAGTAAAGTTAAAATATTTAAATTAATAAAGTCAAGTCTGTTCTCGGGAGCTCATGTGAGAGACATCTTTCTCAGTTGGCTGCTAGTCACACTCCCCCACCCCCAACATTTGTGTATTTTGAGCTGTTTATGAGATTAAGACACTGGAAAAAGATGTCTGTGTTTCCTCATTTTGTTTTTTTTGCTTTCAGTTTCGTAGCATGCCTGCGCAGGGTTTGTCTTGTGAAGAAACATTAGTGCCGACTTTCATTTTGTGCCTGTGTGCACAAAACACTGTTAAAGCACCAGTAGTTATCTGGCAAAAAATGTCATCATACAGGTTTTTGTTTTTAGTAAAAAGTAATTCTGACCTCCTTCAGTTGATAATCAGTTTCAGTTTAATTTCCTCAGCTATTTAAAAAAAAAACGTATTTAGAACTATTTTTGTAATGAATGGCTCATCACTAAAGATAGCTGGCATAAACAATATATAAAAATCTCTTTCGTAGAGTGTACCATTTGGCTGTAAATACTGGATTTAGGCTGTGGATGTTTTAGGATGGTGCTAGCGCATGTTTCTGATGATAAGTAGCATCATACCACACCGAGATGTTTAACCTTGTCATGGTGGGCATTGCAAGGGAGCAAGAACTTTTAAAAATGTAAAAAAATTTAAATTTCAGTTCAGGAATGAAAGAAAATGAAAATTGGTATAATGATGTTCATTCCAGAACTACATTGTCTCCCCCGTAATAAACAAACAAAAAAAAACAGCAGCATTGTAATGAACAAATATTGTTACTTTAAAGAGCTACTGACGCCTCAAAGAAAACTTTAAAAAGCATAATAATTAGGCACAATTCTGTCTGCATTCCATTTATATTTTATATATTTCTCCTCACCATTATTTATTACTTAGAAAATTTGCATGAATATATGATCTTTATCCCTCAGAGTTTCTTTAGAGTACATCTGCCTCTGTAGCTTACTCCCTACTTCAAGTCAGAATGCTCTGTTGTGACATCACAATCTGTTGCCATGGGAGTAACAAAAGGGGTTGGCAGTATAGCCTAGAGGTTAGAGTAATGAGCTGTGAATGAGCTTGGTACATCCAGCAGACAGTCTTGGGTTCGATTCTCATAGTCTCCACTTGCATACTGTGTGACCCTGAGCAAGTCACTTAACCTCCCCAGTGCTCCCGGGTCGCCCCTGAAAAAAGGTACCTGTGCCTAGTGGGCCGTACCTGGTTACCAAAGACTAAAATAAATAACTGTGATGTTACAAGCAGTGCTCTGTGACTTCAGGAAGGGAGAAAGCAGCAGGAACAGACAAACTCTTCAGGAGCAAAGATCCTGTTTTCATACAGGTGACCTCAGTAATAAATAATAGGGAGGAGGAATACAGCTCTAATGGGAAATACAAGCTGGACTGTGTCTAAATATATGGTTTTGCTGAAGTCATCCTGAACATATCACAAGCTCTTTAAAACAAGTTGTCATATTTCTTTTTCTCTGCTGGACCTACAGTCCCTTTTGACCTGAAATTACGATGCTACTCTGTAAGTCACTGCACGTCCCTACAATAGTTCTATGACTAATGCACTTACGGATTGTCATATACAAGAACATCTAGCTCTCGCCCAAATCTCCTCTTTCCTCTCCAACTCTAATTTCTTTACCCCATTCAGATCTGGATTTAGGAAGCACCACTCTGCCACAACCTCCCTACTCTGGCTTACTGATTCAGTCCTCACCGGAATGGACAAAGGCTTAATCACCTCCGTCATGTTCGTGGACCTTGCCAAAGCATTTGACACTTTCCCACTCATTGCATCTTCACTCCCTCTTCTCTGCTGGACTCTCACCTTCTGCTACAATCTGGTTCAGGTCCTATCTCACAGATTAGACTCAGAATTGCCGAGTCCTGCTCCCATCCATGCCAAATCCACACTGGAGTCCCTCAGGGCTCAGTGCTTGGACCCCTTCTCTTCTCCATCTTTCTGAATGACTTACAATCAGCCTGCTCCTTCTCCTCAATACACATGTATGCTGACGATACCGTCTTGTTCACCTCTGGCCACTTTCTGTCAGATGTGGAAGCCAGATTACAGCTCGACCTCAACAAGATCCAGCACTGGCTCGCCTCCCATCAGCTCTTTTTAAACACCAAGAAAACAGTTTCCATGACCTTTGGCACAAGGCAGAGACTTGCTAGGCTCTCCACCCTACCCACCTTCTACACCCTGGATGGGACTACACTAGAGGACACCTCCTCTTTTAGATACCTTGGGGTTTGGCTGGACCAACACCTCAACTTCTTTGGTCACATCGACGCCATCCTAAAAAACTGCACCCCAAGCTTGATGCCTTATACAGGAACCATAATAGCATCCTTCTTATGGCCAGGCATGAGATTTTCCAGAAGATGATTCTCCCTATCTTTGACTACTGCGATGTAGTCTATAGTTCTGCTCCCAAATCCGCCTCATCCAGATTGGACCCCCTTTTCAACTCGTTCTGTCGCTTTGCCCTGGATTCTCCTGCTCACTCTCATCACTGTGATCTCTATCACTCTCTATCTTTCCCTTCTCTGACTAACAGGTGCCTGTCCCACTTTGCCAAACGTATCTCTAAATACTGGCTAGGCTCTTTGCCCTCATATCTATCCTTCTCTCTCTCCACCCCACCCCCACCTGCGCACTCCTTAAGATCCACTGACTCATGTAGCCCTGTTATTCCCCAAAGTTCTACTCTTGCAGGTCACTCAGCCTTTATGCACTGTTTTCCTGAAATCTGGAATGTACTTCCCCCACAAATACGCCACTCCTCATCCTTCCACTCCCACCTTCCACCTTCTTCACAACTTCCTATCCTCTAACTGCACTTGTTTTCCTCATTCTTAAGGCTCCCTATCTCTCTTACATAGTACCTCCTAACCAGGATGGTAACTTTCTTTACTCGGTCGCACTTACGTACAAGTACTAGCACTTTAAATGGTTCACTTAAGTGTTGCTGTTCAAGCCTGTAGAATACTGTATACTGTTATTGCTGTACTTTTTGTATTTACTCACCGTTTTCCTTCACTGCCGTATTTTGTATACGCACAATTTTCCTGCACTGCCGTAATGCATCGTATACTGTATGTTGTAGTTCTTCCTCTGCTGCATTTTCTAATGTCTTACCAGTGTAATAACTGATATTGTACTTTTACTTGTGCACGCTCCCTGCTCCCCTTCCCCCGAGCAACTTGTTGTTCAGTGTACTTTACTGGTGAAACATTTCAATAAATAAATACATGTTTTGTTTTTAGGAACAGTTATGGATACCCAAATGGCAACTGGTACACCTCAGTGAACCCTGAATACTTCAGCACATCTGACAGTAGGTGAAAGTTTTTATTCTTTTAATTTTCTGCTCATCTGCTTCTTTTTCTTTCTTGTAATAAGGGGCACTAGAGGGGTCTAGGTGGCCAAGCTGGTTTTAAAGGTCAGACAGACCTCCGTGAGCTGCCTTCTTTTTTGTTGCTCTGTTTTTGGTCCCTATCCTAAGCAATTAATTGGATCATCTGCTGCTCACCCTGGTATACTGTAACTCGGACTGAGGATCACTGACTACCATGCCGCACACTTTGGATTGCATCGCAAGGCTGGGTCTGTTTTGCAGCTTGGCCAGGGCATACTTTGGGAAATATAGGTTCTAGGGACATGGATATGTTGTTCATCCACACTTATTGGCAGGTTCCTTGCCGCTTTAAATCTTGCCGGAAGGTCTTCAAGCTGGCTCCTCCCACCCACCCGGGTGATAAAACTCTCGGCTCCGCCCCATGACGCCAGATTTTCCTTACCGCTTGGAAGCTCAGGTTCCCTCCTTAACGCTCCGCATATAAGACTGGTTCCTAACTCTTCGGTTTTCCGAAATTAAACTTTAAGGTTTCTAGACTTCGGTCAACTATTTCCCTCGCGGCTGCAATGGACAAATCGACTCCTGGTTTCTGGAGATGCCCATGGCAGAAAATGTCCCGGACGGATCCGCACTTCCACGTGCCTACTGCTTGGGCCTGCACACCAAGAGGCTTGCGACTTGTGCTCTTCTTTCCTGCCCACGCCCTGGAAGACCGTGCTGCCTGGCCTGCAACTTGGCGACCCAAAGCACTACCCTCTGGTAAAGTTGAAAGAGGCCCAGTTGGCGGTTTCACGGCAGCGGGCTCGGTGGATCAGCTAGAGCAGATGATCGCCTCAAGAGGAGGCATGCTGGTAGCATTCCTCTCGGTCGCGCATTTATCCTGGCCTCCTGGGATCTCATATTCTGCTTCCTTTAAGGAGCTTTGTCTGTCTCTCTCCACTAAGGGAGAGGGACCAACATCTGCTGGACCTTCCTCTCGGTCCAAAAAGAAGAAGGACAAGGGTAAGTCCCTCCGTTGACGCTCTTGGGAGCAGGAGAGGTCCCCTTCCCCGAGTGGTCGACCATCGACTTTGGTCGATCCTTTGGCTTCGGCCACTGGCTTCACGGTGTCCCCGTCAGGTCAGTTGACCTAGACTCCCGTCGATGCAGTCGAGATCTTTCTCTACCCGTTGGACGGTTTGTCGACCGGCGAAGCTGAAAATCCTCTCTCCTCGGTTCCTCTGGTGGTGGTTGAGGATCCCGTGGGCTTGCCAGTGCCTCCGGTTCCGGAGCCTTTGGGTGTTCCCTCCGAGCCGAGGAGGGGGGTTTCCGGCTCCTTCCCGCACCCTCTCGGAAAAGCCAGGTTTGCGGTCTCGGTCTCGGACTTCTTTGCGGTCCAGCCGATCCGCCACCACAGGCGGTCGGTTTCGGCACCGCAGCAAGCGGTGCCGCCCGCTGTCCTCTTCCTCGGACGAGGGAAGCCGGCCAAGTTGCGTCGGCGATCACGAGAACCTCGTGGCAACAACTTCTGCTGGCGGGAACAAGCCGACGTCGTCGCCTTCCCCGGCCATTAAGTGGCTGTCACTGGAGCGGCCGAAGCAACCCCTCACTTTAGCCGAGGCGCCTGTTTCCAGGCCTGTTGCTCAGCCAAAACCAGCTGCTCCACCGATTTATGGTGGAACCTCCGCCTCCACAGCCGTTGTTTGGGGCTCCGACCAAGAACTCTCGGTCGGCTCAGGGTCTTCCCCATAGGCTGTCTGTCACCCTCACTCCCTATCGCCCTCGGCAGGTGGAGGGTGGCTCAGGCCCGAGGCAGCTCTTTGCGGACTCTTCTGAGTCCGATGATTCCTCCCTTTTCTCCAGGCGAGTGGACTTGGAGTCCTCTGGAGGTCAGTCGCTGGATAATAGCCCTTCGTCCTTCCTGGGTTTGCCTAGGCTCATCTCAGAGTCCACCGGGATGCAGCTTGAGCCCGTATCCAAGTGGGCCAAGTATCTCCTCACGGAGATATTGGACCGAGAGGATTCCCCTACGGAGGCCTTTCCTGTGGCCGAGGCCATTGTGGGCCTGGCCTTGGAGCTCTGGCAGCGCCCTGCTTCCTGCCCTGCGCCTTCGGCCAGGATGGCCAGGAAGTATGCGGTCCCTACCGGTTCCCTGTCCGGTTTCTCGGAACATCCCTCAGCCGAATGGTTAGTTACTGACAGCGTTTTCCAGCGTGCCGGAAACGCTAGGGACATGGACAAACCTCCCGACAAGGAGTCCAAGAAATTGGACTATGCCAGGCGAAAAGTCTACGCTGCGTCCTCCCTTGGCCTTCGTCAGGCCAGCTTGGCCGTGCTTATGGCACATTTCTCCCATGCCCTGTTGGGCTCCCTGGACGAGGTAGTCCCTCATCTCCCGGCTGACCTGCAGACCACGGTTAGGCAGATGCGGGACCAGGGCAGGGCAGTGGCCAAGCAGCAACTTCAGACTGCTCTGGACATTGGAGACTCATCTGCCAGGTCAGTCACGGCCACAGTGGCTATGCGCCGTTGGGCATGGCTGAGGATATCCACCTTCACAGCGGATACCCAGCACAAATTGGCGGATGTCCCCTTCCTGGGGACTGACCTCTTCGGCCCTGGAGTGAAGGCCACCTCAGAGGATCGAAAGTCCAATGTCACTTTGGACTCGGTCTCATCCGCCCAGAGGACAAGGGCCGCAGACCGCAACCCAAGCCTTTCGTCCGCCTGTGCCTCACGCACGCCCGCCCAGCAGCATCAGGGCCAGCAGGCTCCAGGCTACGCCCCAAACCCAAGCCGCGCTTCTTCCTCCAGGAAGCAGGAGGTAAAGCCAGGAGATCCCTCAGCGGGTCCCTCCTCCAAGCCTGCACAGTGACGGGTTGAGGGGTGTCGCCCTCAACCTCATCACCTCACCCCAGGTTCCCCCCGTGGGGGTACAGCTCCGCTACTTCCTTTCCGCCTGGTCTGCTATTACCACAGACCGGTGGGTGTTGGAAGTGGTAGGAAAGGGCTTGCCTCTGAAGTCGAGCAGGCTCCGCCTTCAGAGCCAAGGCCTCCCAGGGGGTTCTCGGGTCCAGAGCCCTCGCTTGTCTGCTCACCGCTTGTTATCGCCTGCTCCTCAAAAAAGAGGTGATCAGAGAGGTGGCGGACCCTCCCTCAGACCCGGGGTTTGTGTCCAGGTGCTTCCTGGTCCCAAAACGGACGGGGGGCTGGCGCCCCATTCTTAACCTACACGACCTAAATAAGTTCCTAAGGTCTCGAACCTTCAGGATGGTCACTCTGGCTCAGATAATACCATCCTTGGAACGCGGCGTGTGGTTCTGCTCTCTGGACCTGCAGGATGCGTTTTTTCAAGCCGTCCCTATCCATCCGTCTCACCAAAGATTCCTTCGCTCGGCGGAAGGATCCCTTCGAGTTCCGAGCCATGCTCTCGCCTGTCTCCTGCACCAGGGTCTTCACCAAATGCATGGCAGTGGTGACAGCATTCCCTCGGCACCGAGGGTCGGTGTACCCTTACCTGGATGACTGGCTGATAGCAGCCCCTCCAGACAGGAGGTGGGCGTCCAGAGATCTGGCCCTCCAGGTTTGCTCTCAGGTCGGCCTCCTCATCAAGCGAGGCCAAGTCGAACTCGAACCAAGCAGGTGATTCTCTTCATCGGGCAGAGCCTCGACTCTCTTCGAGCCAGAGCATGGCTCCCGCGGACAGGGCCGAGGTTCTCTTCCTCCTTTGCCTGATCATTTCTGGTTGGGCAATCACGCCTGCCGGGACTTCCTGCGCCTCCTGGGTCTCATGGCGGCCTGCACCAGCGTGGTCCGTTGGGCCCACTGGAACATGCGCCCCCTTCAATGGGGGCTGGCCAGCCAGTGGTCTCAATGCTGCGATCCATTGGACCAGCTAGTGACGGTGACCCAGGGGATGTGGAACACTCTCCAGTGGTGGATCGTTCCAGCTCATCTGCAGGAGGGCATCCCATTTGTCCGCCCCGAACCGACGGTCTCTCTATCGACCGATGCCTCTGGCGATGTCACCCACACATGCAGCAGCTCCTCTGCCAGACCTTCCCTTGGTGTTGCTCATTTATGCCACTAACAAAAGTAAAGGAACTGCTGTTCCATTATTATCATTGCAGTAACGTTAAGATCTATGAAGACGATAACCAGGTCACTCAGAGGCATCACAAGAGTGCTGTGAGTTGGTGTTAGTCCCACCAAAAAAATGTTGCTAGTTCGGGCTGCACATGTGAATGTGCATCGTTGCCGCCTATATAACAGGCACGGGGTCATTATGCTGCAGAAATATACCATGCTGTCAATACAGCGCGATATATTGCCAGTGACATATATCTCTTGTGTTTTGTGGGGGTCTCTTCCCCCTGCACCCCCGTATGGGGGACTGCACCCCTGAACCCCCCCCAACTAAAATAATCAACTCGGGGGTTGTACACTTAATTTGCATGAAGTGTGAATAAAATAAAAATTTAATGTGTCTGGGACTGGGATTCTATACCCGGTCCACAGATGCACCACCTCCATTGCTGCCTGTGGCTCATCCTATTGAGCCATGGCAGTTGCTTAGCGGACCCTCCTCCTAGCAGAGGACGTATCCTTTGTGAGGGAATAGAGACAGGGTGCACAACAGCACAAAGAGCATTTAGCAATTTTGCACCCTGTCACTATTCCCGCTCCGCGTTGTCTCTTTTGCTTGGTTTTAACATGTGCCATTCTACATATGGTGAACAGACCCAGTAGGTATACAACGTGGGGAGCTCCACTGTGCCTCTGTTCTTTCACCTGCCGTTAATCGCTTGTCGGTCCACTATTGCAAAGGAATGCCGTTGAACTTTGCAAGTTTCTCTAATACTTCTACTTCTCTGTTTATTATTTTAAAATACTTAATTTATGCCACCAATGAAAGAAAAGGAACTGCTGTTTCATTATTGTTGTTGCAGTAAAGTTAAGATGTACAAAGATGACAACCCCATATGTGCATTCGCTGTCTAGGCCTTGCTAACAATGTGAAGGCCAGCAGCATTTGCCAGGGCTTTAGACGAGCCACTCAGAGACATCTCAAGAAGGCTTTGGATCATTATCTAAAAATCAAGACTATGGAGAAGAAACAGTCCATGTAGTAGGCAGCTTTATCATCTCCCATTCCATTTCTCCAAGGCCCGCTGTTGGCTTACTGGTCTCTGCAGTCAGTGGCCTCAGCCAGTGATTCTATGAAGAAAAAGGACAAATCTGCTAAATCAGCAGATGCAAAAGAACCAGGCACAGAGAAATGAATGCCTTTCCTGACAAGTTCTGCTCTTCTCATAAGAGAGGTAAGTCCACAGACTAAGACAGATCCTAGGCCAAAGCCTTTCGGTTCTGCTGCCCCCCCCCCAACTGTCTCTCAGACACTGAGGTCAGGGTGTAACACAGGCTTTAATCCCCTGCAGGGGGATTCACAGCTGATTTTGCCATCAGGCACTGTCCCATCAATGGTTCAGTTGTCGATGACCCTGTTGAGGTCTGTCAGCATGCAGATGTTTTATCAGACAATTTCTGAGCTCTTTCAAAGGCTTCTACTCCTGCCTCTGTTTTCAGTCTGTCAGCATGCAGATGCTTTATCAGACAATGTCTGAGTTCTTACAAAGACTTCTACTCCTGCCTCTGTTTTCAGTCTCTCAGCATGCAGATGCTTTATCAGACAATGTCTGAGCTCTTTCAAAGGCTTCTACTCCTGCCTCTGTTTTCAGCGCCAACCCTTGATAATGCCACCTGGGCTGCTGCCATCAACGTCGATGCAGAAGTTCCCTCTGCCTTTGACATCCTCTGTTGATGCTTAGTCTGTTGACGGTTCCTCCTTCACAGCCTCCTTAGTCTGTCGACTTACTGGCTGTGACCATTGAGGATGAGGACGAGCTGGAATACAATCCAGAGTATGTGGAGGAGCAGCATGAAGACATGGAGGAAGATCTGAACGCTCTTGATGTGGTGGGCTCCAGTTTATCCTCTTGTAATGAGGAAAGTGTGCAAAACACTCCCTGGTCCCCCGAGGATGCCTCCTTTCAGGTTTTCCTTAGACAGGTCCAGTCAAAGCTGGGCTTTGTTGCAGATGTGGAAGATTCCTCTAAGAGAAATCTTTATGAATTTGTAGAGTTGTCTGCTCCCTACTTTTCTTATACCTCCTGTTCATTTGTCTCTGGAGGCTGCCACTCTGGCTGCCTGGCACAGGCTATGTGCTTTGCCGTCTGTGCCCCAGAAGGCAGATAAACAATAAAAAGTGGTCCAGCAGACTGGTGCCAATGAACTTAAGGCAGATAAGTGCCTTTTACAGTCCTCTTATGATGCCTTGGACATGGCTGCTTATGGTATTTGTCTCTGTGCCACTTCAGGGTGTGTGTTGTTAGCTTTGCCTCTGATGTTCAGCACTCGGTCTGAAGAAAAAAACTCTTTGGCACAGATGTTGAGTCTGCCATGCAGACATCAAAAATGACCCCGTGGTCCATGCATACCCTAAATCCTAAGCCCTGGGGGTAGGGAACCCTGATTAGGTGCTGGGGTTCCTTTCGCTGGACCTATGCCCATCCTGGTAAGGGTTACTCTAGGGGTTCCTGCTGTGGCTCTCAGCAGCCCCAGGCTTCTCCTCAGGTTGTTTTGCCTCCTAGTGTCCATGCTAGGCTCACAAAATGTGCAGGTATTGGTGGCACTCCTGCTACCCCCAGTACCGTCTGACTCTCTCTCTTCCTCCAGCCCCTGCAGATTTGGGTGTCCTGGTGGGTGGTCCAGATCTCCCTCTTCCTTACAAAACGGAGGCAGATCACTATGGATGCTTAGCTGCTGGAGGTGGTTCAGCAAGGACATGCCCTAGAACTCCTTTTGGTCCCTCCAGTAGATCCTCCTCTGCCAAACCATTATCCTCAATGACATCTGGCCCTCCTTCTGGAGGAGATTCAAACCCTTCTCAGCAAAGGGCCATAGAGCCCATCCTGGTTGCAGAAATTAACCTGGGCTATTATTTCTGGGATTTCTTGGTACAAAAATAGACTGGGGTTTTAAGGCCCTTCCTAGAACTCTGAGGCCTCAACCTGTTTGTAGAATACAAGTGGTTTTGAATGACCTCTCTGCAGTCCCTTCTACCTGCGTTCCTGCAAGGGGATTGGATGGTTGTCAGGGATATGAAGGATGCTTATCTCCATATTAAAATCCACACATCTCGCAGACAGTAGCTGCAGTTTATGCTACAGGGCTCACACTCTAAGTTTCATGTCTTGCCCTTTGGTTTATCGTCTGCATCGTGCGTCTTTACCAAATACTTTGTAGCAGTTGTATTGCCCTCATAAGGGAGGGCCTGTGTGTCTTTCCATATATTGATGATTGGCTCCTGAGGTCTCCATCAAGGGAGTCCATTGTTTACATACTGTTCCGCACCAGACAACTATTCGAACAGTTGGATATTCTGGTGAATGAGCTGAATATTGTTCTTACTCCATGCCAGTGTCTCCAATACATAGGAGCTGTTCTGGACATGGGGCTGGGTTGGCTTTTCTTCTGGTGGACTATGCTACAGTGCTGGTTGCTCAGGCTCATCTGGACTCCTCCAATGACTTTATCTTGCCCAGGTGTCTCTTACAACTGATGGGTCTCATGGCTACTGCCATTCTGACCATTCTGCTTGTGCATCTACATATGAAGATTCCTCAGTAGTTCCTCCATGCCCAGTAGGCAGACCAGTCTGACGAGTTAAGAGTGTCTCATAGAAGTGACCCATCTGCTCTGTTGCTCCCTTCTCTAGTGGTTGGACCACTCCAACATTGAGATGGGATCTCCCTTTGTCTGTCTGTCTCCTCTTATGGTGATGATGACAGATGCCTCCAGTTCCAGATGGGGTGCCGATCTGGGCCTCTACTAAACTCAGGATCAGTGATCCAATCTGGTTATGGTTCTGCACAGCAACACTGTTGAGATGAGATCTGTTCAGCCTGGCCTACAGGCCTATGCCAGACTCCTTCCAGGACATCAGATCCATATGGACAACATCTCTGTGATGTACTGCATAAACCACCAAGGTGGGATCCACTCATATCCTCTCTGCAAACAGGCAATGAGAGTCTTTTACTGGGCCATGGAACACAATAGGTTACTGATGGTTATTTTTCTGCCAGGTACACTCAGTGCCCTTCCTGATCATCTCAGCTGGTCCCAGGCACTCTGCCACAATGGGAGCTATTGGATTCCATCACGGATGACCTCTTCCTAAAGCTAGGTTGTCTGGACATAGACCTTTTTGTGTCTCTATACAACACAAAACTGCTGCATTTTGGCTAGCTTGCTCCAGGGGCTGGAATATTTTGATGAGATGTGTTATCCTTGTCTTGGAAAGGGAAGTTCATGTATGCCTTTCCCCCATTCCCTCTCATACAGAGTGTTCTGGTCAAGTTAAAGGCTGAGTTGGCCACCATGATTCTGATGGCTCCATACTGACCCAGACAAAGTTGGTTCTGTCTGCTTAAGCAATTGGTGGGGGAACCTCCTGTCTTTCTAAGCAATTGGTGGGGGAACCTCCTGTCTTTCTCCCTCTATGAGTGGGACTTCTGTCGCAGAACAGGGTGTGCTGGTTTTTCGATCCCTGCACATTAACGTCTGGCTCCCGAGGATGTAGAGCACTCCCGCTTTGAGGTTTTCACAGCAGTTGCACCTGTTCTCCTGGTGGCTTAGAAGCCATTTATGCAGTACACCTACACGCAAAACTGGAAACATTTTATGGTCTGGTGTGCTGCCTGTGAACTAGACCTTTTTACGTGTCCAGTCAGTCTGGTAAGGAATGATCTCTTGTCCCTTACAGATTCAGGCCTCAGTTTGTTAAAGGGAAAGTTCCCTCAACCTTTTTTCCTGAATATCTGTGTAGTTTATAGGCATGAACAATGATTCCCTCTCTTGCATCCCCATAATTTCATCCTAATTTAAATATAAATGAGGTTGCTTCACTCTGTTCTTCCCTGGTGTGAAAACTTGTTTGACTCAATTGCAGAAGTCATGACCCCACTCATGCAAGGCATCATGGGAGTTGATGCGTATCTGCATAAGCCAGCAAAAGATATACTCTGTCAGTTCTGTTACACGTCTTGTGAAGTCCCTGTATTCTCTAAAAGCATTTTTCCCTAACTCAGACACACTTTAAGCAACAGAAAACAGCAGGGCACTTACTATACCTTGAAAAGTTGCATGGCCGGTGTAACCCCCCCCCTACAAATGGGGGTTCACAAAAAGTCTTCCTTGAGCTTGCCTACATGCTCACTGCCAGGCTGGTGTTCTGCATTTTAGCATATTAAATATATTGCCAGAGAGTGCCTGTATAGCCTCTGTGTACTGTCTCTTTAAGAGCTGCCTGGATTGCAGTCTTAATTAATCTAAAAGGGAGCTCTGTTAGAAGATGTGCTTGCTTGCTGATCATTTGTTAGAGTAGAAATAATATTGCAGTTTGTTCTAACCTGCCTTCTTTGAAGCAAGGACTGTTCTGTTTATCTCCACCAACTTGGCCCAGGACTGTCAGAATGGGCCAATCAGTACTGTTGTGACTCTAAAATGGAGCCTGCATATAGGGGCTTGGTGGGGTCAAAACTTGTAGGAATTGTAGTTTTTGCATTTTGGCACCTAAAATATCCTGGAGGGGGAGCCATTGTTGTGACTGACAGACAGATCAGCCAACCGAACCTTTTGGATCTTGGGGAAATTCCCAAGCTGCTTGTAGGTAGTTTCAGTTCTGAGTTAGGAAGTGAAGAGATTGCCTTTTTCGGACCGAATCCAAACTTGGAGAGCGAAGTAGGCCACTGAATTGTGACCAGGCTCCTACCTGAAGAAGACCAAAGATTTGCTGAATGCTATCGGTCTGTCTGGACTTCCAGCCACTTCTGAACTCCTGAATTGTGCAGAGACTCTGTAATTGAGACCGGAGAGCCTTTTGCCTGGTACAGTGGAATTTCCTTACATGTGAATGTGTTGTGTGCTTATAGTGGGTCGTGATTTGGTTCCCCACTGTGGTTTGAATTGTGTTCTGCTTACTGGAAGCTGCATTAGAATGTTCTTATGTGTAAATGTGCTGTGTGCTGCTAGTGGGTCGCGATTTGGTTCCCCACTGTGGTTTGAACTGTATTCTGCTTGCTGGAAGCTGCATCCAGCCCCATGGACTGAGTTCAAAATCATCTCCATTGGGCCTGGGCCTTGCCACACTGGCCCAGCTCGACTACCCGCTGCACAGAGAAAGCCATAGATGAGAAACTTGCCTGGGGATCAGGCCCCGCTCAACACTTGAACAGGAACAACGCCTCGGTGATTTGTGTGGGCTGCGCTTCTCTGGGCACTCCAGCTCAACAACCTGCAGTCTCGATTTCATCCTGCCTGTGTCCAGTATTGGGTATCATGAGTAAACAATAGGGTAGCTCCCTGCAACAACAGCTAAATCTAAAGTGTTGTCATCTGATTGTCTGGTTGCTTTTTCTTTCATGAGCTGAGCCCTCCAGCTCTGGATTACAAATAGTGTGTACTGTGCATGTTGTTTTCTTCCATCACAGGGCCCCAACCAGCTGCAGCGTTCCTGGCCAGCCCATCATCTCCCTACCTGGGTACCCAGAGGTGTGACTGTGTGGAGACTTAAAGCGCATGCATAACTGTTTGAGTAATATAGCCTTTAAGCCAATCAACCTGATTACACCCCTTCCTTGTTCAAGTCCCCTGAATAAATCAGATCTGACTTTTTTGCTGCATTTAACCTGACTGTGGTTCCAGTTTGTGCCAAGAGTACTGTACTGTTGCTATTTACTGTGCATAACCTTGTTTTACAGGGGGTCCGCAGGGTCAAACTGGAGGAATCAGCCCTGGTAGTAAGTGCAAACAGTGTGGGTACTGGTATGGTGTACAAGGGGTACTGCAAAAATTATCATCGTATATTGCTCAGGCCACTAGAAGGGAAAGAGTGGGGTTACAGTGTCCCGGAGGGCTGTGCCCAAGTTAGCTTGACCACTACTAACCCTGACCTCCGGATGGAGGCACCCGTTTCAGAATTCAGGCCCCTTAACCTGCTACTAGCCATACAGGCAGGGGTAGTAGCCCTTGGGATAGCACCACCAAGGGGTTACACCAGCATAAGATAAGAACATAGGGACTGCAGAGGACAGCAATAGTGCTGACTGATATGGTGTAACTACTGCAGGATTTAGCTCTACAATGTCATAAAATTCCAGGATGCCTTACATGAGTTGGATCATGACCTTTGCAATGGAGTAAAGTAGCTTTTCACACCAGACCTAAGTAACTTAATTTACATTAAAATCCTGATGCAATTAGCAAGGTGCAATAGAGAAAATCAGTGTCCATGCCTGCAAGCTGCCCAGATAAACAGAAAAAAGGCTGAGGGAACCTTCCCTTTAAGATTCACTTGGATTGTACGCTTTTCATGGCAAGACGGGGGCTCAGCTTAAGGTTTCTTACATGTTCCTCAGTTGTATTCTGCTTGTGCCCCCCTCCGTACATGATCTGATTCTGGTGTGGGACTTTTGTCTGACTCGGGAGACCCATACTGTGCCTTCCTTCGAGCCTGCTACTATTTGTGAGCTGTACTTCTTATCTTGGAAGACACTGTTCTTAGTGCTTATGATGTCTGTTTGCCGCATTCTGAATTACAAGCTCTGGTTGCGGAGCCCCCCTTTCTTATTTTCCACAGGGATTGGGTTACTTTGCATACCAGTCCTTGTTTTCTGCCGAAGCTCATTTCTGAACGAACACTAAATCAGACTCTTGATCTTCAGGTTTATTTCTCGACTCCTACAGATAGTGTAGACCATCATCTGCATACACTTAACATCCATCGGATCTCGGTCATGCTAAGGATTGTAGGAGATCCTCTCAGCTATTTGTTGCTTTCACCCCCAGGATGGTGGACTCCTCTATTTCTAAGCAGGGCCTTTACAAATGGTTGGCCTGCTGTATTTCTTTCTGTTACCAGAAACTGGTATGCAGCTTCCTGGCCCTGTCCATGCTCACTCCACCAATGGAGTGACTACTTCTGTGGCTTGTTTTCATGGTGTGTCTGCTGCTGACAAATGTGCTGCTGCCACTTGGAGTACTCTTCATACATTTACTAAACATTACAGTCTGGCATTGTCTCTCATAGGATTTCTGACTTTGGCCTTACTGTCCTGCAAAGCCTTCTTACTCAGGGTCCTTAGATCCTTCCTTCCTTCCTGCCTCCCTCAGTGCTCTTGTACTGCTTGGGAATTATTCCATGATGTGGCCCAATAGAGGGAGATATCCTTGAAGAACATAGTAAGTAAGTAACATTTTTTTATACAGGAATTACATACTTGGGCCAAAGCCTGTTTTCTGGTGAATCCTGTTTCATACACGCTTACACATTGATCCAGTCATTATGTACAAAATAGAAGTATAAAAAATACAATATCCTTGTAGAATCCCCTACTGTAACAGTAGATCTTCAAGAGAATCTCCTCCATTAGGCCACAACTTCCCCTCCCCCCCTCCCCTTTGGGGTGATGGGTGGTTATTTTGCCTACTCTCGCTTGCTGGTCTCCTCTTATGCCTGAATTTGGCATATTTACTCAGGTTTCCATATTCTCTCCTATGTGTCTGGTTTGGTCCTGGTTGCTTCAGTCTATGATAGTACATTTCCTCTCGAATATAAACAACCTTTTTCTTCTGAATGAACAATCAGCTCGTGCACATAAATTCTTTGTTTGTACCAGACAGCTATCATGAAAATCCTACTGAGCATGCCCAGAAGCCCAAATTTAAAACCTTACAACTCAAGAACTGATTGATATTTTTTCACAAAGCATTCAAAAGGCACACCCTTGGGCCAAGACACTTCTACCCTGAAAATGTTGGAGTCTTGAGAACTTCACACCCGGACTATGCATAAAAAATTTCATGCAATTTTGTCAAACGGCCCCAACGTTGTTAAGGTGCAAAAACATGGGCTTAACATGTAAGTGTCAACTCAGCCCATGCTCAGAAGCCAAATTATAAATACCTTATATGTCAGGAATTGATTAAAGTTTTTTCACAAAATCTTCTATCTTTTCACAAAATCAAAAGGCACCGCTTTGGGCTGAATACTTCTGCCCAGAAAATATTGGAATAAAATTCCAAACTGGTTTTGCTCTAGATGTGAACAACAACAAAAAAAACAACAAAAAAACACTTAAAAAAAAAAAAAAAAAAATCTTTGCACTCCTTGGATCTCAGAATCTGGACAAGAGGCCATCTCAAAACTTGCCAAACTTAAGAACTTGACACCCTGACTGTGCTTCCAATATAGTTAATGCAGTTTCATCAAATGGCACCAAAGTTGTTATGGCTCAAACTCACGGCTGTCATATTTTTCTCACAAGCATAAAATACTTTTCTCGAGAAGCAGAAGTTGGCTGGTGAACATTCTTTGTTTGCATTAGGCGGTTATCCTGAAAACCCTACTGAGCATGCTCAGAAGCCAAATTTTAAAACCTCAGGCCAGCTGTGTGCCTCACCTGGTAAGCTTCTGGTTGGAAGTCTCCCACGAGTTCCCCTGTCATGCCAGGGACGAGTAGGGAGGGCTGTCCCCCCCTCCCAGTACAGCAAGCCTGAGGCATGCCAGATTGCTCACCGAGTGGCAGTACGGGTGTGGAGATGGCTGGACGGGGCCTCATGAAGCCCCCTGACATCCGTTTTCCACTTTTTCTGTCCTGTCCTGTCCCTCCTGCAGAGCATAGGACTCGCGTGTGGAGGTGTGCCCATCCTACAGTTCCCACCCATACTTTTCCTCCGTGACCTACCTTACCCACAGGCCTCCACCTGGGGGCAGCTGAGGCCAGGACGACAAGCCACCCCTCCCTGGCAGAGCAGAGTAATCTGTCGGACACTCAGTCCACTTCCTTCCCAGCTGACCCCCAATGATCTGAATCTGTTCCCAAATCCAGGTTGCTGGTGCGGCAGGAGGTAAGACACATTTGCAGCGCCTCAGCCCTCCATGCCACTGGGTCGGCTAAAAAGAATGCATTTTAAAGGCTTTATAAATTCTGGATCTCAGAATCTGGATAAGTGGCCATCACACAACTTGCCAAGTCTTACAAACTTGTCACTGGGACCTTGCATGCAAAATTTCATGCAATTTTGTCAAACAGCACCAAAGTTGCTAAGGTGCAAAAATTTAGGGTTAACATTAAACAGCCTGCTCAACTCTAATTAGATACAGACACTACAGAGAGAGAGAGAGGCTTTGTCACATGTGAAGTCAGAGGTCAAGTACAACTCAAGAAGATATTTCTGATATCTTGCATTCAAACAACATGAAGTCTTGCTATATTATGACTATTGCAGTTTGTCCCAGCCTTAGAACTGCTCCGGAGGTGAAAGAGTTAACTTCCATGCAGAGCATGGAGCTTAGAGCACGAGCTCGGTTCAGAAGCTCTGTTAGGCTGGTTTCAAACCGAAACTGTCAGATTCTTTACTCCGCCTCACTGATCAGTCGCTCCGGAGATTCCTCCTGTTGCTCGGTTCATTTCTTCGGCTTAAAGCGCTATTTCTCTGTTTAATTTAACCGAGATTTAATTATTTTAACCGCAAAACCGATCGGTTCAGGCTCTGTCTATGGTAATCGTAAGTAATAGATAGGGTTTTTCTGTGTGGAATTTGTAGTGTTATCGGTTCAGTTGAACTGATCAAATTGTATTAAAATATAAGTTTAAAGCCTTTAGGGCTTCTTAGAGTGCGTGTTCGGTTCTTATCGGTTCTAAAAAACGGATTTCATTACGGTTTTCCACGACCCCGTGATACTGGTTTGGAACCGATAAAGGGTGTCTTGCCTGGCACTGCCATTAAAAGGGCAAGTTTGTTGGTTAGGCTGGCATCATGTCTGAGAAACCCAAAAGAAAAACCGGCCCACTGGTTTCAGCACTGTAGTGTCTGTGGGGAAGCCTTTGCCAAGGCTGACCCACACACTACATGTGTCTATTGGTCTGGGGCTTGACCCACCCCAATTCAGACTGCCAGATTTGTAAAATTTCCCTGCAGCCACCCTGGACAAGAGAGTGGGCAGGCTCTGAGAACTAGAGGCCAAAGTCCGCTGACCCAGATGGCTCAGCCCAGTTCGGTGCCAACCGGACCGGAGGGAGTGCCCTCTGACCAGGGCGAGACTTCCTCGGGCCAACGAAAAGCTGGCTCTGAGGAGCCAGTTCCAGCAAAAAAATCTAAAAAATCAGCAGGTTTGGAGTCCAAAATTCCTTCTCCAATTGCTGCAGAGATAGCCAGGGCAATACAGATTGTCCAGTCCCTGTCCCCGGTTCCCTCCGAACCGACACTGTCTGGCAAAAGGTCGGTTCGGTCGGTTCCAGTGGTTCAGGATTATGATATAGAAGAGTTCTATGAACCAGAGGAGGGGGATGAGGATTATGATCAGTGTGAATGTGACTTTGAAAGTCTGGATGTGCCCATTGAACCAGACATCTCCCCAGACACACCTTCAGGTGAGTCTCCCCCTAGGCTTTCTGAGTCCCCTTCTCATTTTTTGTTTTATAAAAAAGTTGCTGAGACCTCCAGCTTCCCTTAGAGGAGGCTTTGGATGAGCAAGAGGAGCCTGACTATGTGGAAATGATGGATATCCCAGAGTCCAGGAGGTTGTCCATCCCTTTACATAAATCTTTAGAAAACAAACAATAAAAATTTTAAAAGCTCTAATTCTGTGCCTCCTGTGGATAAAAAGATGGACAGGAGGTACACTTTGTCAGGTCCTGATACAGATTTTCTTTCACAGCAATGCAGTCATGTTGGGGTAGTTCAGGCTGCAGCCTGTGATAAAGCTAATATTCCACTGGCTTCACATCCGCCTGACAAGGATTCCAGGAAGATTGATGCCATGGCCAAAAAACAATACGTGGCAGCATCCTTGGGACTCAGACAAGCAAACTATATGGCTTATGTTGCAAGATACCAGAAATCTAGATGGGATACTGTCATGGCCTTAGCCAAACAGGTCCCTGGCCAGCTCGCAAAGGAGCTGGAACAGGTGGCTCTTGATGGTATTGAGGCATCTAAGGTGCAATTCCATGCTGCAGTGGATTCTAACGATGTATCCTCTAGAGTCATGGCTACATCTGTGGCTTTTCGAGATTGGCCTGGCTCAGGTGTACTACTTTGTTCACAGGATACCCAGTCTAAGGCTATGGATTTTCCTGTGGTGGGAAATTCTCTGTTTGGGGAGCAGACAGAGAATTATATGAAGAAATGGATGAATATAGAACCACTTATAGGAGTGCACAAGCCAAGGAGCGCAAGCCATCCTCAGAAGCAGCCCCCAGGGGTAGGGGTAGTCCTTTTCACAGGCCTTTTACCAGACCCAGGCCTCCTCCTCTTCAGCCTATGTACAGAGGGTTCTTCAGAGGGGAGAGGCAGACGGGTTCAAGCAGGCCTGCTCCCACCCCTCAGCCTAAAGCCCCTGCCAAACAGGCACCCTGATGGGATGCCCAGGGTCGGCTCTCCACTACCTGTAGGGGGCAGGTTGGCTCACTTCGTCCAGGACTGGCAGTCTTTAACTTCAGACAGGTGGGTCCTGGAAGTAGTGAGCCAGGGTCTGGTTCTCAGCTTCAAGAAATTTCCGAAGATGAGAGCCAGATCTTTTCCACCTACAAACCCTTTAGATGCTCTTGCTTTGGAAACAGAAGTCTCAACCCTCTTGGCTCTCAGAGCTGTAGAAAGGGTTTCTCCCCTTCACCAGGGCAAGGGTCTGTACTCCAGGTACTTCCTTACCCCAAAAAAGACAGGAGAGTGGCGGCCTATCCTGGATCTAAGATATCTAAACAAGCACCTTTTAAAGCCAAAGTTCAAAATGGTGACACTGGGAATGATTTTACCCTCCCTAAGGCCAGGGGACTGGCTAGCCTACCTGGACCTCAAAGATGCCTACTTCCATGTTCTTATCAGAAGCTCCCATCGAAAGTACCTCAGATTCGAACTGCCTCAGGCCATTATCAGTTCAGAGCAATGCCCTTGGCCTCACTTCTGCCCCAAGGGTGTTCACAAAATGTCTGGCAGTAGCAGTCGCTCACCTAAGAAGGCAAAAGATTGCCATTTTTCCCTACCTGGACGACTGGCTCATTGTGGGTTAGTCTCAGACCAGGTCAAATCACACCTGCTAGTTCCCAGCAGCTGCTCACCTCTCTGGAATTTCTTCTCAATCTTCCAAAGTCAGTTTTGGAACCTGTCCAGGTACTCACCTTTATAGAGCGCAGAACTGGACACAAAGCAGGCCAAACCTTCCTTCCCTTGGAAAGGGTAAGGACCTTAGTGGCCCTGGCCGCCTCTTCACTCTGCAGGTTCTCGACCAGCAAGGCATTCCTGCAGCTCTAGGGCACATGGCTGCCTCCGCAGCTGTGGTGCAAGGAGCAAGATTTCAGATGAGGGACATTCAGTTCCATTTGAGAGCTTTCTGGTCTCAAAGAAGAGATTCTCTATCCAAGTTAATCCCAGTGACTCAAACTCTGATCCAGGCCCTTCAGTGGTGGCAGGATCAGAGCAGTCTGAGACAGGGGTGCCTTTCATCCTCTGTCCCATTCCTTGACCCTACTACAGATGCATCCCTCTTGGGATGGGGGATCTCATGGGCGACCTCTCCACCCAGGGGTTATGGTCCCCTCAGGAATCTCTGCTCCACATCAATCTGTTGGAACTCAGAGCTGTTCTTCTAGCACTTCAGGTTTTCTCTGCATCTGTTCAGAACAAGGTGGTACAGGTCAGAACAGACAACACCACTACAATGTGGTACATCAACAAACAAGGGGGCACTCTGTCTTTGGCCTTGTTCACCGAGGCGATGAAGTTGTGGTCTCTGGCTTATTCCCTGAACACTTCCCTCATAGCAGTTCACCTCCCAGGCAAGGACAATGTCCTGGCAGATGCTCTCAGCAGGATTTCCCAGGGCCATCACGAATGGTCACTGGATCCCCTAGTACTGGGGATAGTGTTTGCCAGATGGGGCACTCCTCAGATAGATCTTTTCGCAGCCCCAGACAATCATCAACTTCCACTGCTTTGTTGCAGGCCCCCAGTGTTGGGCTCAGTTCCCCTGGATGCCTTTCTCCTCGATTGGGAAGGGAAGTTTCTTTATGCCTTTCCCCCCTTTCCTCTCCTGTTCAAAGTACTAGTCAAAATCAGGTCTCAGCCCTGCAAAATGATCCTGATTGCTCCAGACTGGGCCAGGCAGCCCTAGGTACCACTCCTTCTGTCCTTAGCAGTCCATCTTCCCCTGTGTCTCCCCAGGAACCACAATCTGTTAACCTGTGCTCGGAGAGTTTGGTATCTGAATCTCAAATCCTCAACCTCAAGGCTTGGCTCTTGAGCAGTTAGAGTTTGCTGATTTACAACTTTCTCAAAGTGTTCTCAAATCCTGAAGGCTGCTAGGAAGCCTTCCACCAGGGCTACCTATAACTCCAAGTGGAAAAGGTTTTCCATATGGTGTTCTGGGAAAGCATGTTTCCCGAATCTGCTGATCTACCCACTGTATTGAACTACATGGTCCATCTTAATTCTTTGGGACTGAGACCAGCCACCCTGAAAGTGCACTTGGCTGCTGTCTCTGCCTTCATTTCAGCAGGGAAGCCCTCTTCTCTTTTTGCTCATCCTGTATTTTCCAAGTTTTTTAAAGGATTGCTTCACACCAATCCTCCATTCAGGGACCCTGCCCCGGCTTGGGATCTTAATGTATGCATTGCTCAGCTAATGCAACCCCCCTTTGAGCCTCTGTCTTCGGCAGAGCTTAAGTATTTGACTTGGAAAACTGTATTTCTGGTAGCCATCACTTCTGCCAGGCGTATAAGTGAGTTACAGGCTTTATCAGTAGAAACTGACTTTATTTCCTTTCACAGGGATAAAGTAGTCCTCAGGACTAACAGGAAGTTTTTGCCTAAGGTGGTTTCAGATTTCCACCTTAACCAATCTATTTCACTTCCAGTGTTCTTCACTGACCATTCCTCCTCTGGTGAGAGGAGGCTGCACAGCTTAGATGTTAAGAGGGCCCTAAGTTACTACATAGAGCGTACCAAGGGTCACAGGTTTGACTCCCTCCAACTGTTTCTCACTTATGGTGAGGTTGGGAAAGGGAGACCTGCCACTAAGAGATCCATTGCCAGGTGGATCGTTTCTTGTATCCAATTTTGCTATCAAAAGCTGGGTAAGGTTCCCCCCTCAGGCCTGAGGGCTCACTCTACCAGAGGTACAGCTGCATCTCTAGCTGCTGCTAGAGACATCCCTATCTTGGAGATATGTCAGGCAGCTACTTGGAAGACAGTACACACTTTCACCAAGCATTACTCCCTGGATATTCAGGCCAGGAGGGATGCTCGGTTTGGCACAGCCGTGCTTCAGAGCCTATTCCCTAAGTAGGTTCTGTCCCTCCTCCATGGAGGTACTGCTGTGTAGTCTGCAATAGTCATAATATAGCAAGACTTCATGTTGTTTGAAGAAAAAATTACTCACCTTAGTAATGTTGTTTCTTCTAATGGAGTCTTCTATATTATACCTCCCCTCAGCCTGCCCCTCTCAGAACTCCTACTTTGGGTATGGGGTGGGTAGTCCTCTGTTGGCATTTATTGATGCCCTCTTTCATGTTTGGGTGTTGTGTTTATTTAGTTATTTTATCTTATTTTTCTGGTCCACTGACTTGAGTCTTTGTGTTGGGACCAGGAAAATGTGTTAATATATTAGTGGCCAGTTGGCTGAGTGTAGGTTACAACTTCCACACAGAACCTTAGTGAGTTTTTGCTCGTAAAGATCTGACAGTTTCGGTTTGAAACCAGCCCAACAGAGCTTCTGAACCGAGCTCGAGCTCTAAGCTCCATGCTCTGCATGGAAGTTAACTCTTTCACCTCCGGAGCAGTTCTAAGGCTGGGACAAACTGCAATAGTCATAATATAGCAAGACTCCATTAGAAGAAACAACATTACTAAGGTGAGTAATTTTTTCTTAGCTCATCTTCTATTCTTCCTTCTTGATACATATAATATATATAGAAATTGTTTGCAGATAAGGACCGCTAGGCCCATCCAGTCTGCCTGTAGGCCCTATACATCGTATATGGACGCTGACTCTATGTGACCAATGGCTTTTCATCACTCTCCTCCCTCCCCAAGCTTCCCTTGTGCCTGTCCCAGGCATGCTTAAACCCCTCCACTGTGCTTGCCCCCACTACCGACTGTGGCAGACTATTCCAAGTGTCGACTACCCTTTCTGTGCAGAAATATGTCCTCACATTACCTCTCAATCTACCCCTTCCAATTTCATATTATGCCCCCCTGTTCTAGTACTTTTTCTACATTGGAAAAGGTCCCCCACCTGCACCTTGTTTATGCCCTTGAGGTACTTGAAAGTTTCAATGATGTCCCCCCGCTGTCTCCTCTCCTCGAGTGAGTACATATTGAGGTCCCTTAGTCTCTCCTCACATGCTTTGTGGTGCAAGCCCTGCACCATCTTTGTTGCCCTTCTCTGGATAGTCTGTACCTTATCTGTGTCCTTGTGCAGGTGTGGCATCCAGAACTGCATGCAGTACTCCAGGTGAAGCCTTAACAATGTCTTATACAATGGCATCACCACCTCCTACCTCCTGCTAGTGATACCTCTGCCTATGCACCCCAGCAAGCCACTTGCCCTCCCTGCAGCCTTTGCACACTGCTTTGATACCTTAAGGTCATCAGAGATAACCCCAGGTCCCTTTCCTCTTTGGTGACAGTTGGCTCCTCCCCCCAACCTGTAGCTCTCCCCAGGGTTCCCGCTACCCAGGTGCATTATTTTGCACTTCTTTGCATTGAACCTTAGTTGCCATATCTCCTACCATGTTTCAAGCTTCTCCAGGTCCCTCTTCATTTTCTGCACCCCTTCTTGAGTATCCACCCTGTTGCAGATCTTAGTGTCATCTGCAAACAGGCAGACCTTTCATTCCAGCCTCTCTGCAAGGTCACTAATGAAGACATTGAACAGGACTGGTCCTAGTACTGATCCCTGTGGTACCCCATTAGTCACCCCTTCTCCCCAGATTGTACCCCATTTACCACCACCCTCTGTCTCCTGTCTGTTAACCAGTTCCTAACCCATTTCACCACCTTGTCCCCCATACCCAGACTACCCATCTTGTTAATCAGTCTTCTATGTGGGATGGTGTCAGAGGCTTTGCTGAAATCTAGGTAGGCAATGGCTACCGCCCCTCCCTGATTTATTTCCCTAGTCACCCAATGAAAGAAATCTATTAGATTCATTTGACATGACCTTTCTGCTGTGAATCCGTGTTGTCTCAGATCCTGAGCACCTCTGGATTCCATATGTGCCACTATCCTTTCTTTCAGCAGTGTCTCCATGATCTTTCCCACCACTGAGGTGAGGCTGACTGGCCTGCAGTTCCCCGTCTCCTTCCTACTTCCACTTTTGTGCAGTGGGACTACATGTGCCCTCCTCCAGTCCTCTGGAATGACACCTATGTGTAGTGATTTTGTGAACAGGGCCGGCAGAGGCGCTGCTAGTTCCCTTGGCAGCTCCGTCACAGCATCCACCCAGCCCGGGTGGATGCCGTCTGGCCCCATGGTCTTATCCACCTTCAACTTTGTGAGTTCTTCCAGAACTCTCGCCACTGTGAATGGACTGGTGTCCACTTCTCTTCCCCAACCCCACATTGCCTCTGCAACCCAACTGTGGTCCTTGACCCTACCCCTCCTTAGTGAATACTGAGCAGAAGTATTTGTTCAGTATTTTTTGCCTTGTCCAGATCCCCCTCCTTACACTCTCCCTTCTCCCCTTTGAGCCTCAAAATCCCCCCCTTTTTTCTTCTTTTACTGATGTACCTATAAAATGCCTTATCCCCTTTGTTTACAGACCGTGCTAAACCCTCTTTTGTTTGCTCTTTCACCCTCCTAACAGCCTTTCCTGCTTCATTTAGACATTCAAGGTACACCTCCCTGTCCTCCCCCCTTTAGCTCCTCTTATATTTCCTGAAACTTAGCCTTTTAGCCCTGACTTTGTCCCCCACCTTTTTGGAGAACTGTACTGGTTTCCATCTTCTTTCCCTTTGGCCACTATCCTAACACATTGGTTTGTTATCTCCACTATGGCTCCTTTCAGTTTTTCCCATTTTTCTTCCACCTCTCTAGTACCCCTCCCTTCCCCAAGGCTGTTTCTATACATCTACCCATTTCAGTGAAATCGGCTCTCCTGAAATCTAATACTCTTGCCCTTGTGTGGCTTAATTGAGTCCCTGTCTCCATGCTGAACCACACCATGTGGTGATCACTGGACACCAGCTGCCCTTCCACCTGCATTTCTTCAACTCTGTTCCCATTGGTCCATACCAGGTCAACCCCTTGCAGGGATTCTAGGATGTTTGTGCTTCTGGCTGAAGCAGCCACCTAGGTGGCCCATTCCACGTCCAGCATATTGAAATCCCCCAGTAGCAGGATTTTACCTTTAGCTGCCATGTCATGTATGTCCTCCACTAGTTCCCTGTCTACTTCTTCCCTCTGTGCTGGAGGTCTGTGGATCACCCCAGTGCATATTACTGTTCCATTCCCTGGCTCTAGTGTGGCCCACATTACCTCGGCCTCCCCCCCATCTTCCCTGAACTTCTGTAGTCTTTATACCATCTCTGATGTACATGGACACTCCACCACCCTTTTTTTTTTTTTTTTTTTTTTTTTTAACTTTCTTTATACACCTAAACCCTGGGCATCCTTCAGGAGTGCCCACTTGGACATCGCCCTACTCCTAGCCTGAACCCCCGCATTCCTATGATCTCCCTCCCCTGAATGACCTCAGGCAGGCTTGACCCCTGGTACCATCTCTGAGGCTGATTCCACCCTCCCTCTGGCAGCTGGCTCCTAAGTCTGAAGAGCCTTATATGCTGTCGACGGTCGGACATGGAGAGCGATCGGGCGCGACTGAGCCGGCATTTGGGATGTGGGCGATTCCCCTGGGGCCACCATCATCTCACCGATGGTGTAGGAGGCATTTCTTGTGTTTTTCCCTCATGAGCATGGTGTGCAATGGCGCCAGCAAGCAGGCTACCCTCGTAGATGCCTGCCATGCTCATTTCCCGAATATGCTGTCCCACGCATGTAGTACCCCCGGTCTCCACCAGGGGCCGCTAATGCACTGGGAACCCCCTGGATCCCTCCCAGAGAGAGGAGAGCAGTCCTCCGGATGCTTAATCCAACTCCCTCCCCTGCCGACCCCCGGGCTCGCTCCTGAACCCAGGTTGCGGGTGCAGTGCGAAGTGTGGTGTCCAGCGCCTCAACCCTCAGCACCACCGGGCCTCCCCTGTCTCTCCTGAACAGTGTATGGCCTGGTACACCAACTTCCCAGTGATGATTAGCAGAGTATCATGTCTCTGTTTATTGCTGCTGTGTCAAGGTCTGCATCTACCAATAAGGCCTCCTGATCTGGAACCTTGTTTCCTAGGCTATGGGCATTAGTTAGCATGTCCTTCCATGTTTTACACACTGCCCTTCCTCTGTTCTTGTTCTCCCTCTCCAATGTCTTCCCCCCACCTCGGTTTCCTTTTCTATGCTTCCCTGCCCCATCACTCGGTTATACATTCTTAGCCTGCCTGGCCCTCCTGCCTGCTTTTAGGCTGTTCGTGTAGTCAACTTATGTTCCTGCATGTTCCCATGGGGAGGGGTTCCTAAGCCTCCTGGTTCCACCCCCTTGGACAATTTAAATGCTCACAGCTGAAGCATTTAAACTTCTCGCAAAGCACCAAGGTTCCCTTCGAGGACAGATGCAGGCCATCCTCCTTATATAAGCTCGCATCTGCCCAGGTCAGGCCCCAGTCCCCTATGAAGCCAAAACCCTCCTTTCCACTCCAGTCCTTCAACCAGGAGTTGAAGGTATGGATGTAGAGTGCCCTAGCTTCCCCTGTGCCCAGGACAGGTAGCACCTCTGAGAATGAGACAGAGCATGCTATCTGTTTCAGGTTTCCCCCCAGTTTCCTGAAATCCTTCTGGACTCTGGCTAACTCCACCCTTCTCCTGACCAGGTCATTGGTCCCCAGGTGGACAATGACATCCAGCTGCTCTCTCCTAGCTATTGCTGTAGTGATCCTATTGATCCGCTTCCCATTCCTCCATGCAGTGCTTCCTCGACGGCACTTGACCTCCTTCTCTCCCCTGCTAGGTGTCCCTAACTCCACTCCCTGGACAGTAGAGTCCCCCACAAGGAGAAGCTTCCCCCTCTTCCGGGGTCCCCTGCCTCCCTTCTCTGGGGCTCCATCCTGGAGGACCCTCCCATCCTCCCTGGTCCCAGCCTCGGGTGCATGAGTAGGGCTTTCCTAATCCTCTCAAACAGTGTAGGAGTTAAGCGGGACTGTTTGGGAGATGTGCTTTTGACCCCCCTCCTTCACCCTCCCTGAGCCCATCGTAGTCCAATTACTCCTCTTCTCCAGCATCCTTTGAGGTACCAGTTGTGGACCCAGTGGTCTCTGGGTGGGGGAGGATGCCACCTTCAGCTTGGCCAACTCTGCTCAGAGACGGGCAACCTCCTCCCTCAGCCCAGAGCGGTGCCTGTAGACAGGGCAGCATCGCAGCCTCCAGAACGTCTCCCTGAAGACAGTTGCTCCACAACCACTGCACTGCACCACTCTCGCCATGTCTGTTTCCCTCCTCAGTCTACTGCCTGCTTAAGATGGCTAGTTGTCATCTCCAAAATATTTGTGTTTTTCTTTTGTTTTTTGTTATGCTCTCTCTCTTCACTACTTCCTGTATGGATGCAGGATATTGCAAGGACCTATGGGACCCACCCTATAAATGTGTGTGTATATAGGGGATACATGATGGGCGACTGTGGAATATGGAAAATATTAGCATGAGTGCAGCATGAACTGTGATATTATTGCAGCTCACTCTGCGCGAGTGCTAATATTTTCCATGTTCCACAGTCGCACATCATGTGTGCAGTTTATACAATAGGGCATTTCTGTTAGTTTTGTGTTTTAGTGTAGTATTTCTGGTGTTTATTCTGGAGTTTTGGTGTTATTTCTTATGGTGGTATTCTTGCATGGGTGTACTCTGTTTTATGAATGAAGTTGTGTTTCTGAATGGGAGATGTGTGGAATTTGATTGGTTGTTGCTGTGAATGGTTGTGTATCTTGATTGGATTGGTTGGTTTTGTGCTGTGTGTGTGCTGTGTGCTGTGTCATTGGTGTAGTGATGTTTGTGGGTGGGGTTTGAAGTGCAGCAAGAAGTTGGCGTTCTCTTGTGTTTCATGCTGTTTTTTCTTCATTTTGGAGTATTTGTGTTCATTTTGTGGTAAATAACACAATTTCATTTATTTTTATGTGGGGGTACAGTGAAATATGTGTGCTTGTGACAGTTTTAGCAGTCGCTCCGGCATTATTCACTAGAGTGTAATGCAAAGTTATTTTCACTTTAAGTGATCAGCTTCATCATAGCAGCGAAGTAAACACTACTGAAAACATGAGATTTCTATGGTTGTCTTCTTTTGGAGCTATTGTCAGGGTTATTTGCTGGGTTCATTCTGGAATAACGTGGTGGTTGTCATGATGGTGGTGTATTTCATCAGTCAGACTCAGTGTGTGATTGCTGATGTTCCAATTAGGTTTCTTAGCACTGCAGTGTGTGACGTAGCAAGAGTGGAAATAACATCGGCTGACATGGGGAGAGTTGGTATATTTGTTTTACTGTTTCACTGTCTACATCAGCACTATATTATTCAACACCAGTGAAAATAACTTTTTATTGTGATAGTTATTACTTCACCCCTATTGTGTGTGTGTGTGTGTGTGTGTGTGTGTGTGTGTGTGTGTGTGTATATATATAGATGCACGCACTCAGAATAGCTGACTCCATATCCCCTACCCATCAACACTGGAGTACTTCAAGGCTCCGTGTTGAGTCCAATACTTTTCTCTGTATTTCTTAACAACCTCCCATCTGTCTGTACATCTAACTCTATTCACATTTACACGGATGACACGGTCCTCTTCACCTCAGGCCACTGCCCCACTGATGTTGCTACCAGACTTCAGCAAGGTTCAATAATGTTCAACACTGGTTCTGCTCACATCAACTTTTTCTTAATGCCAAGAAGACAGTCTTCATGACCTTCAGCACAAGGCAGAGACTCTCTAGGCTCCCCTCCATGCCCTTCCTCCACACCCTTGATGGAACAGTCCTTGAGAACACCTCCTCATGTAGATACCTAGGTGTATGGCTGGACTAACACCTCAACTTCTCTGGCCACATGGACGCCATCCTGAACAAGCTGTACCCCAAGTTCAATGCTTGATATAGGAACCGGGACTGCCTCCCTCTCTTGGTAAGGCGTGAACTTGTCCAGAAGATGATCCTCCCTATATTTGTCTACTGTGATGTAGTCTACAGTGCCCCTTTATTAGAAAGGGAGGGTAAGGAGTGCCATGGCAAAATTGCTTCACAGTGATCTCGTTAAGCTTCTGAAGCAGAGGGACAAACAGTGGTACAGTTACAAGGCATCCCAAACCATGTATGACCTACAGGAATATAGATGGCTGTAGAATATTTGCAAGTGTAAAATTTGCTCTACCAAATGTGCTTTTTGCCATGAAGCCCTGTTAGCTTCTGCTAAGGACCCAAGGTCATTCTGGAGAAATGTCAAGGGACTGGTTGGGGGCTCCTCCAAGCAGCACCCTGCTGATATACTGATAGAAGATGTAAACTGCAGCAGTGCTAAAACCATCGCTGATGCTTTCAATTGGTTATTTTCCAGTCTTACTACTTACACTTCCTTGTTCCCATCTTCCAGTGAGGTTGAGTCCACTGCCTGCCCTAGCCCTGCTAAACCCCTCCCACACCGTAGTCCTTTTTATGTCAAGGTCATGTCAACCAGGGACATATTGAAACTATTCACTATCCTCTCCCCGTACATGAGTGCTGGATGTGATGATCTGGAACCTAAGCTCCTGAAACTCTATGCCCCCATCATAGCCTCTCTGGCCAAGCACATTTTTAACCTATCGCATCCGTCTGGCACTATTCTTGACAGATGGAAGCTGTCCAGAGTTGTCTCTGTCCCAGAGGCTGTGGACACCGAATTTCTCAAACTGTTGCCCCATTGCAATACTCCCTGCCCTTATCAGGCTACCTAAATGAGCTGTAGTCAACCAGCTTACTGAGCAGCTCTTCTGCCACAACTTTTTATTTTTGTAAAGATATTTTTTTTTAAAAAGAAGATCTTTTTCTGTGCTGCATCACACAATGCATGTATACAGAGGAATAACACTGATCCACATTCTTAGAGTTCAGTACAGTATCAATCAATGTACAGAAGTACTTGTAGTGAAGCTCCCCTCTCTGGTACAGCATTTGGAGGGGACCCACCTACAATATTTCTGTTCTGTCTGTATGAGCCAGTCCAAATTTGTATCCGAAAAAAGGTGAGGCTCAGTGTTGAGGGGAGCTGGGCCTCCATGTACTCCCTGTTTGCTGTCTAGAGCTATGTGAATTGTTGCCATTTCCCCTAGGTTATAGCTCCATCACATTCATCCCCCAGGCCCTCAAGATATAATGTTGGCACCATTATGTATCACATATATGTCACCAATGAGCTTCATCTAGAAGTGAACTGTTCAAATTTTTCATTCAGGCCAGAAGTTATCCTTTCCATTCTGTAAACCTCATTCACTGTGGCCCTCCGTTCCCTATGGCAATGTACTTGGCTATCCGCCAGCCAAAATATCTTAGCACTGGAGCATCTTGGTTTGTGTAAGGCCCATTCACTCATACATGTGGTCACCAGGATCAAGACTGTAATGGATTAGGGACAATTCACTGGAGGCATCTTTGTTGACCTGTCGAAGGCCTTTGACCTAGTCGACGAAAGTCTCTTGTATTCAAAACGGCATGCCTTGGCCCTGTCCAGACATGCTGTCTCCTGGTTCGGGCACTACCTGTCAAATCATTGGCAGGTTGTCCAGTTCAGTGGGTTTATTTCAGAGCCAGCCCCTGTCATGCTTGGGTCCCCCAGGGCTCAATTGTTGGGCCTATTTGTTCTTACTGTGTATTAACAATCCCCCTGCTGTTATCACTTCTTGCCATTCCACATTCAGTGCTGTTGACCTGGTGCTCCTTCATAGCTTGAAGAGCATTAGCCTCATCAACTCCCACCATACAGATGAATTTCATAAACAGAAAGATTAGCTTGCCAAAAATAGGTTGGTAATGAATGCCAAGAAGACTCAAACCATGCTTCTTGGGTCCGCTGCCAAACTAAGAGCCTATCTGACCCCCTGTCAATCAGATGTATTAATGGGACCCCACTGAAGGTGGCACCATCCCTTAAATACCTTGGTGTAACACTAGATCCGCACCTTGACTTGTCCCCCTATATTATACATGTCTGTAAATCAGTACATGCTAAGCTTGGTCTGACATATTGGGTAAAACACTGCCTTACGCCTTGAATTTCCCCAATAAATTGGTGGACTTATTTGCCACAAGAACTTTATCTGCTGTGCATTTGTGAATAGCACCTTTCTCAACACTGCTCCTGAGTGCGGTTGTTTTTTTGAGAGTTTTACTTCCTTCCCTCAACTGTGGGCTCATATCTTTTATTAATCTCTACAAGTCACTGCTTTCCAAGTGGGAGACCACCTACAATAACATCTGTAGATTCGCTGTCTCACAGAGGCATGCAAATCATACCGGTGATCTCTACAGCCACCCAGGCTGGCTCTCTTCCTCAGGCACCTATTTGCCTTAGGCTGCTTTACTGATGAAAATTAGGAGAGGTACCCCCTCCTCATTTGTGTCCCTGCTAAATTTCTCCCACCAACTAGCCCTTATGATAAAATAATAAATCCCATCTCATTGTCCTCAAAACATCTACCCTTGTTGGGAGCAGGCCTTCAGCATCACTGTGCTCCAACTGTAGCACTCCCTGCCATTCTCAGTCCATTGCTCCTCTTCCCACACTCAGTTTAGAAGGTCCCTGTGGATTCACCTTAAGGCCAACTCTAGATGTTTCTGCACATGACTTTGCATGTCATTACTCATACTCTCCTGCCTCAGGCTGATCGTCCTGCCTTCAGCACTACATAAACTGGAACAGCTGATGCCTCTTCTATTCATGTTTAATTGTGCTTGAGTTTTTGTACATCCTGTCTGCCTTTCTCAGTTTATGTTCTTTTCCTATGGACTGGCATGTTCCTCACCTGCTTTGTGTTTTTTGTAACTTACAACATGCTTTTATTGCTGTTCCTTGATTCATTTATCATTGTATCTGTCGCATTGTATTGTATTGTTGTATTTCTCGTCTTGTAACCTCCTAGACTGTACCTGAAAATAGGTACAATCTGTCTCTAGTGTACTTACCTGGTCAATAAAAGCTACTAAATAAGTAAATAAAAAAATAATATATACCATGTGTGTGCGCGTGCACACACATCCACATGCCCATAACTAAAATAGACTGGTGAGTGGAAAAGTATAAGCAAAAGTAAAAGAAACCAAAGTTTGTACTTTGAATAGCCAGGAGACTGGCATTGTTCTCTGAACCTTAATTGTGCATGATTTTAGATCCCTATAGGCTTCAAATTCCTGCATTTTTTATTGGCTGCTTCTGTTTTGTACCAGATGATCCCACATTTTGCATTTCTCTTGCTGTTGGAATTTTCCCTTGATACTATCTTGCATTGGTGGTAGCATATCTCTACAGGCAGGGATTCTTCTAGAGTTGCCAGATAATCCCATTTTGAGGTACCTTATCCAGTCGTCCACTTTTGTTCAGAGAAACTCTTGTGTTTTTTTTAGCTATTTTGAGTACTAATTACTTTTAAAATAGATGCTGTCCAGTCATTCACTGTTTTTCCTGTATGGCCAGGTAAAAAAACAGTTCTGATATCATACAATCCTTTTCTGTATATTTATTTGTACTGTTACGGTGCCTCTTATAGTTATACACAGTTCTGGCACAGAAATGACTTAAGAAGAAACTGTTATAACCATAAGTGTTGCAGTAACTGTACATACAGTATAAATATATGATAAATCATGTTGAAAATTGCATTAAAAAAATCTATATATTTACTTATTTCATAAGTTTTACCAGGAAAGACATGCTGAGCTGATGACAGCTCATTTCCAGATGCGCCCTGGGGGTCGGGGAAGGGGGGAGAGAGGAAGATAATACTGTAAGGTGAAAGATTATTAGTACATTAACAGATATGTACCGGCAATAGTCCATGCAATATAATACAGTCCATCAAAGGTGCAAGGTACAATATATTACAGATGTGTAAACTAATAAATAGTGCAGGGACAAACACAGTATACAGTGCAGGGTAAGCAGTACAACAAGGCGTATAAGGTATATACAGTTACTTTTGGACAGATGCTGTGAACAGCCCCGACTGGGGCGTAGCGGAAAAAAAGGGGGGAGGGGACTCGAGCATATCAACTCCATGAGCAAGCCGTTGGGGGACAGTGGAGGGTGGATACTAAGGTCATGTGTCATGGACGGTTATAGGAGGCAGTTGTAAACTCATTGAAGAGGAGACTTCAGAGAGAAGGGAGAAGTGACAGAGTGGAGACGGGGGAAGTGAAGACCAGAGTTTGGGGAAATGATATGAAAAGGCAGCTTGGCCAGCATCAGATTTTCTTGGGTGGCGGAGAAGGGAATGGAAAACGGTGCTGTGGAGGGCGTAGGAGGAAAGTTGGGGAGGAGAGAATTGAGGAGAGGTATGGGAGGGTGGTAACCAAATCAGAATTTTGATATGAAGGAGGTACAATGGATGAGGCACCAGGTATCAAGTGAGGGGAGGAGTAAAGAGAACAGTGGGGGTCTGAAGTGGACAGTCCAAAGCAAAATGGCAGAGAGAGAGAGAGAGGGAGAGACTGACTGACTGACTGGCAATGGAGGACTTTGGAGCTACACTGTAGATGATGTCACCACAGTCAAAGATAGGGAAGGTCATCTTCAGGACTAGGTCTCATCGGGCAGGATGCAAGATACTTGCTGTGTTCCTGTAGAGTGCACCAAATTTGGTGTGGAGCATAAGGTGGATATCATCAATGTGTGTCAGGAAATTGAGTTGGTGATCCAGTCAGACTCCAAGGTACTTAAAGGAGTAGACATCCTCACTAGCAGCACCATCTATGATAAGGAATGGGGGGGGGGGGATGAGTCTGGCAAGCCTCTACAGGGAGCCAAAGGTAACAGAGACCATTTTCCTGGTATTGAGGGATGGTTGATTTAACCAGTAACGTCTCATTTCCAGATGCCATACCATACCATAATATCACATTATGTTCACGTTTGGTACAGCAGATATTCCCATATCCCCTTGTCTGGTGGCATTATGAAGATTTTGGGGTTACCTTTATGTTGGCATTTCCTTCAAGCCCCAAACCTTGTTTGTTAAAGGTTCACCCAGCAACCTTTGGTTTACAGGTCCTGTGCAGGGACTAGTTCTATAGTTTATGACTGTAGCTTTGGAAGCTTTTTAAAACAGCAGTGCAACAAAATTGGGCAAAAAAAGTGACTACCTTTTTTGCACCATAAAAGATATCAAGTATCTTCCAGTTTCACTCGGTGGTAAAAGTTTCTGGTTCTGTCAAAATCTGAGCATTTTATAAATGTTTTAATTTATTTTTGTCTCAAGAAAAAAGATGACTGCCACATATGGCCTAAAAATAGTATTGAGACCTGGCAAGGGTTAGGTTTGAGAAAATAAAAATAAAAAAACTCATGGTGCGCAGCATAGGAGGTACCTAAAAACTAGATTTGCCAGGTATGCTAATATTATATTTTTTATCAGTTGTCTCTATAATTAGCTTTTTGAAAACACGTTTTCCATTGCACAGCTGCTTTAAGGAATTTTACCACCATCTGTTCCCGTGTGAAGGATATTCCTACTACATGGGATGTATAGTGCATCCTCAGAAAAGTGTGCTCTCTCCTCCTTTTCCAGTTCATGGACTGGTGTGAGCTGAGATTTATTTTCTGGCAAACAGCCTATCTTATTTCTTTAGCCACTCCTAGAGGAGTCAATGAACGTCAGCCATTTTGACTCCTAACTAGCTTGCTTCTATATGGTAAAAGTGCTTCCTTTGCCTCAAAAGCAGCACAGAAGCACACTTGTGTTCACCTTCGCTCTGCCAAAAGTGGTCTCACAATTGCATCTCTGTCATCCCTTTTCCTGGCTGTGCTTTCCCAGGCTTCATTCTAACAGAAGCAAATCTATTTTCATCCTGTAGACATTAAACTGTTTATTAGTTTGTATCTCGGTAGGACTGCTGATGTTTGCAGCAACAAGGAACCCTTTGTGGATTTATTTATTTGGTTTTTGGTAACCAGGTAGGTAAACAAGACAATGAAATGCCTGTTTTCAGGTACAACCTGGAAAGGCGCAAAACAAAATTCTAGTATAGAACAAACAAATACTGAGACAAATTTAGAAAGTCTACAATTCCAGGCATAGGCCAGGAAAGGTACATACAGTAGTAAAAACAATTACAGATTACAGCTGGTGCACAGAGTACAAAATAAGATGTTCAGGTATATTGTGGTATGTTGACAGATTTGAGGAGCAAAAATTATACAAAGGTACAAGCAAGTAGAAAACTAATGGACAGTCAGTTAGAGGAAGTAGGTTGGCCTGAGAGGCACGAAGTGTACAAACATTAGGGCTACAAGCAGTTGCAGGTTATAGATAATGAGGGATGACCCTTCAGGGTAGTTTTGAAGGATGACTGGGTGGGAGAACTGCAGACCTTGGAGGGGAGGGAGTTTCAAAGCCTGGGGGCAAACAAGGAAAAATCCTGGTCACCCATTTTAGTTGAACATTTAGGGATAACATGGGAGGTAGTGTCCGAGGATCTGAGAGCATATGTAGAGAGAGTACCATGAAGCAGGGAAATGTGGGTGGCTGGGGTGACAGATTGGAGTAGTTTGTAGAGGAAACAACCTAGCATATAAGATTTGGGTGGAATTTTCCAAGGTCACCTAGACAGTGTACAGATGACATCCCATTGGATAGTGTCTTCCATCAAACACTGTTTGCACTCCTTTTAGGAGCACAGTCACCTGTACATCCAGTCAGGCATGTCCCATTCTAAGAAATTATTTGGTTGTTTTGCCCACTCATCTTTCGACATGTGTTTTCCCATCATAAACCCTGGACATTTTATAATGTACAGATCTGCAAATCTCTTATTGACTACAGTGCATCACAGCATGCATTTGAAGGATCAGTAAGTCGTTCTCTCTATGGTCCTTGATAAGTAATCACTTGAAGGAGCAATGTACTTCACCTGATCGTGGTAGAAACAATTTCCATGCCAGTACACTGCAGGGACACATTCTGAAAGGATGTCCCATCACCTGAACAACGCTGCTTCTTCACTGCTTCTGATGCATGGTAGACATGGTGGAGCCCATATCCTTCCCATCTTTAAAATGCTGTGTTACTCTGAGCTAAAAGTGTCATATTTAAACTAACATGTGCATTTACAAGCATAATGTTGTTGTCCTGAGTGAGTACCATGCATGGAAGTAGGTGGGGGATGGCCCATGTCAGGGGAAGTGTTGTCCATCACATGTGCAAGTAGTCATATGATGTCATCCAGTTTCACTCCCACAAGTCCCAGAAATGTCACATCAGCTGTCCATTAAAGTTAATGGAGTCAGCGGTCTGTTCTTGTGTCTGTCTCTTTTCCTTTGTCTTGAGATTGTAATGTAATAAATGTTCTGCAGCATCTAAATTCATAAAATTTAAAACTTACCCTGGAGGTCTGCTCTGGTTCATTGGTTGCTCCATAAGGTGACCAGAGCTTTTGCCTTTTTACCCTTTCTGAGCGCATTGTACCCTACCAGATGCATTTCACTGTCAAACATAGCCTGCACCAGCAGTGTGTGCAAGACTAATCAGTGGTACTTGTCAGCGGGGACTCCTGCATGCTCTGCCCAAGATGGAAGGTGCTGCACCTACCAGAATGACACTTGCAATTGGGCGTGGTGATGCTGCAAATAGCTTCTGTAGCAGAAGTAAAGCAGCAAAATGGTGAGGGATTGTGTATGACTGAAGCTTTTGTTGATTCAGATGTAAAATAGCCTCCAATAATTGGCAATAATTGGAAGGGAAATTCAGAAACAGACAAGAATGTTGAATGAATTTTCAAGGGCTGCTTCCTGGAAGGGGGAGAACTGACCAATCAGGTTGCAATTGTCAGTCTTCCTGCACCAGGACGTGGGTTCAATCCAGTCCTATGGGCTGTTTGTTGTCCTCCGTTTTGAAGGTACATATTTTTTACCTGTTACTGACACACTGCGTAACTAAAAACAATAATATTGTTATTCTGTTTCCAGTGCGTCATTGTTCAGGTGTTGTTTCTATGGACAGATAAAACCAGCTTTTTCCTCATTTAACTGCGTCATTTGTTGTTGGAGTTATGCAACAAGATCCTTGTTTTGGGACCAAGAAGAATGTAATTTTTAATGAAGAAAAACCCAAATTCAGAAGCTTTTTTTCCACAACAAACAGAAAAGAAAGGGGGCATTATTATGGTCTTCTAATACATAAAAGGGAAAGCACCATCAGATTAAGTGCAGTTCTGCACCAGGACAAAAGGTCAGGGGGACACACAATGTCAATGACAGGTGGCAGATTGAAGAAGCGGTACAACAAAACAGATCAACAAATGTAACCCTACACTTTCTTCACTATAAATGATTCCAGGCACCTTCCAGTTTTATGTGTGGTAACATTTCCTGGTGCTCTAAAATGAGAGCATTTTGCAAGTGTTTCTGTTAAGTATTTTTCTCAAGAAAAAAAAAGATGGCTGCCACATTTGGCTTAGAAATATCATTGTAGACCTGGCAAGGGTTAGGATCAAGAAAATAAAAAAGACTCATGGCGTGCAGCACAGGAGGTACCTAGAAAAGTAGACTTGACAGGTATGCTACTATTTTTTATTATTTGGAGCTGAAACTAACATTTTTGGGGAAAAACATTTTTTTCATTGCACTGCTGCTTCAGGGGAAATGTCAGGAAGAAGAAATTGATAGAATGAGTGACAGATACTTGAAATAGTTATGTAGAGCAGATGATATCAGCCAAGCTTAACCTTGACAGGTAAAAACAGAAACATAGAATTTGTTCGCAGAAAAGAACTAGTAAGCCCACCCAGTCTGCCCTATTTTTCTATGCCTACTCCAGTACCTCAGACCCTATTTGGTCACCGGCATCCCTCTCAACTCCCTTTCCTCTATTTAGTATGCTCGTGTGCCTATTCCACGCGTGGCTGATGCTCCCCACTGTTTCACCCCAATCACCTCTTTTTGGCAGGCTGTTCCAGGCATCCACCACCATGTCTGTGGAGAAATGTTTCCTCACTTCCCTCTTAAACTCCCCCATAGCTTCACTGCATGAAAAGTGCTTTGAAGAAGAAAGAGAAGCCTGGTATCCCCACAGAGCTGGTGTGAGGGAGGGAAGGAGGGGCTTAATGTGCCACTGCCTCCTAAATCTGTGTGTATCCATGTATGGATATAGCGTGTTATAGCCTGAATCAGGGTCCTTCGAAGCATAATGTGTCTTTGTTTTCTTAAAACAGCATTTTCTTTTATTGAAAATATCTTTCAAACAACATGAAGTCTTGCTGTATTCTGACAATAGCAGTGAGTCCCAACCTTCGAACTGCTCCGGAGGTGAAAGAGTTAACTTTCCATGCCAGGCATGGAACACTGAGCTCGAGCTCGGTTGAAAACTCTGTCTGTTGTTCTTCAAACTCAAACTGTCAGATTCTTTACTCCACCTCACTGAACAGTCACTCTGGAGATTTCTCCTTCTGCTTGGTTCATTTTGTCGGTTAAAGTATTAATTTCTCGTTTTTTTGACCGAATTTAAACCGCAACCGGTCAGTTCAAGCTCTGTCTGTGGTATTGTGAGTACTAGATAGGTTTACATTATTTCTCTTCTGTGTGGAACTTGTAAACTGTTATCGGTTCACTCTTGAACCGATCAGGTTGTTTAAAAATATTTTATTCTATCATTTAGAATGTGGTTACCGGTTCTTATCGGTTCTAAAAAAACGGAATTTCTTACGGGTTTTTCCACGACCCATGACACGGTTGGGAACCGATAAGAGGGTCTTGCTTGGCGGACTGCCATAAACGGGCAAGTTTGGTTAGGACTGGCACTATGTCTAAGAAACCCAAAAGAAAAACCGGGCCCACTGGGTTTCAACACTGCAGTGTGTGTGGGGAAGCCTTTGCCAAGGCTGACCCCCACACCACCTGTGTTTATTGTCTGGGGTTTGACCACCTCAAGTGCAGACTGCCAGATTTGTCAAAATTTTCCTGCAGCTACCCTGGATAAGAGAGTTGGTAGGCTCAGGGAACGGGAGGCCAAGAAGTCCGCTGACCCGGATGTCCAGCCTGGTTCGATTCCAGCCGAACCAGAGGGAGTGCCCTCTGACCAGGGCGAGACTTCCTCGGGCCAAAGGAGAGCTGACTCTGAGGGGTCGGTTCCAGCAAAAAGGACTAGAAAATTAGCTGGTGTGGAGCCAAAACTTTCCTCTCCAACCGCTGAAGAGATAGCCAAAGCGATTCAGATTGTCCAGTTGCTTTCTCCGGTTCCAACTGAACCGGTGCCATCAGGTAAGCGCCCGGTTCGGCCGGTTCCACCGGTTCAAGACTACGATTTAGAGGAATATTATGAACCAGAGAGGGGGGAAGAGGAGTAAGAGGAGAGTGAATGGATTTGAAATTCTGGATGTGCCCATCGACCCGACATCTCCCCAGACAGACCTTCAGGAGTGTCCTCCTAGGCTTTCTGAGTCCCTCTCATTTTATTTTCTATAAAAAGTGGCTGAAACCCTCCAGCTCCCTATGGAGGAAGCTGTGGATGATCAAGAAGAGCCTGACTATGTGGAAATGATGGATATCCCAGAGTCCAGGAGATTGTCTATTCCTTGCATAAATCTTTTGGGAAACAGACTTTTAAAATTCTAAAAACTCCTCACACTATACCTCCTGTGGATAAGAGAATGGACAAGAGGTACACATTGTCAGGCTCTGATATGGAGTTCCTACACAACAGTGCAGCCATGTTGGAGTAGTGCAGGCTGCAGCCTGTGACAAGGCAAATATTCCCTTGGCCTCACACACCCCCAGACAAGGACTCCAGGAAGGTTGATGCCATGGCAAAGAAACAGTACATGGCAGCATCCTTGGGACTCAGACAGGCAAATTATATGGCTTACGTTGCTAGATACCAGAAATCCAGGTGGGATTCTGTTATGGCTCTTGCAAAACAGATCTCTGGCCAGCTTGCCAAGGAGCTGGAGCAGGTGGCTGCCGATGGTATTGAGGCATCCAAGGTGCAATTCCATGCTGCAGTGGACTCAAATGATATGTCATCTAGAGTCATGGCTACATCTGTGGCTCTTCGCAGGATGACTTGGCTCAGATGTACTAGCCTGTCACAGGATACCCAGACTAAGGCCATGGATTTTCCTGTTTTGGGTAATTCTCTGTTTGGGGAGCAGACAGAGAATTACATGAAGAAAATGGATGAGTATAGGACCACCTATAGGAGTGCACAGGCCAAGGAAAGGCAGGCCACTCCTCAAAGGCAGCTTTCCAGGGGCAAGGGCAGGCCTTTTCATAGGCCTTTTTACCAAGCCCAGGCCTCCTCTTCAGCTTTTGCCCAGAGGGGGTTCTTTAGAGGGCGAGGCAGACGGGGTGCAGCCAGGCCTGCTTCCACCCCTCAGCCCAAAGCCCCTGCCAAGCAGGCACCCTGATGGGGTTGCCAGGGCCGATTCTCAACTACCTGCAGGCTGGCTTACTTTGTCCAGGACTGGCAGTCTCTGACGTCAGACAAGTGGGTCCTGGAAGTAGTAAGCCAGGGACTGGTTCTCAGCTTCAGAAAGTTTCCAAAGATGAGAACCAGATCCTTTCCACCTGCAAATCCTCCAGAGGCACTTGCCCTAGAGGCAGAGGTCTTTTCCCTCCTGGCTCTCAGAGCCGTGGAAAGGGTTCCACCCCTACACCAGGGCAAAGGGTTTTACTCCAGGCACTTCTTTACCCCAAAAAAGACAGGAGAATGGCGGCCCATCCTGGATCTCAGATACTTAAACAAGCACCTTTTAAAACCAAAATTCAAAATGGTGACTCTGGGAATTATTCTACCCTCTTTAAGGCCAGGGGACTGGCTAGTGTCCCTGGACCTCAAGGATGCCTACTTCCATATTCTTATCAGAAGCTCCCACCGAAAGTACCTCAGGTTCGAGCTGCCCTCAGGCCATTATCAGTTCAGAGCAATGCCCTTTGGCCTCACCTCTGCTCCAAGGGTGTTCACAAAATGCCTGGCAGTAGCAGTTGCTTCTCTAAGAAGGCAAAAAATTGCCATCTTCCCTTACCTGGATGACTGCCTTATAGTAGGCCAATCCCCAGACCAAGTCAAGTTACATCTGCAGACAACTCAGCAACTGCTCACCTCTCTAGGTTTCCTTCTGAATCTTTCAAAGTCAGTTCTAGAGCCTGTTCAGCTCCTCACCTTCATAGGCACAGAGCTGAACACAGAGAAAGCCAGAGCCTTCCTCCCTTTGGACAGGGCAAGGACCCTGGTCTCTCTGGCCTCCTCATTCACCCTGCAGGTGTCTCGACCAGCAAGGCATTTTTTATAGCTCCTGGGGCACATGGCTGCTTCTACAGCAGTGGTGCAGGGAGCAAGATTTCAGATGAGGGACATTCAGTTCCATTTGAGAGCCTTTTGGTCTCAAAGGAAAGACTCTCTAACCAAATTGATCCCAGTGACTCGAACCCTGATCCAGGCCCTACAACGGTGGCAGGATCAGAGCAATCTCAGACAACGGGTTCCCTTTGTCACCCAGTCTCACTCCTTAATCCTTACTACAGATGCATCCCTCTTGGGATGGGGAGCTCACCTGGGCGACCTCACTACCCAGGGCTTGTGGTCCCCTCAGGAATCCCTGCTCCACATCAATCTGTTGGAACTCAGAGCAGTTTTTCTAGCACTTCAAGCTTTTTCCAAGTCTGTTCAGAACAAAGTGGTACAGGTCAGAATAGACAACACCACTACAATGTGGTACATCAACAAGCAAGGGGGCACTCGGTCTATGGCCTTGTGCACCGAAGCAATGAAGTTGTGGTCTCTGGCTTACTCCCTGAACACCTCCCTTACGGCAGTTCACCTCCCAGGCAAGGACAATGTCCTGGCAGATGCTCTCAGCAGGATTTCCCAAGGCCATCACGAATGGTCACTGGATCCCCTGGTCCTGGAGGTGGTATTTGACAGATGGGGCACCCCACAGGTAGATCTTTTTGCAGCCCCAGACAATCACCAACTTCCCCTTTTTTGCTACAGGCCCCCAGTGTTGGGCTCAGTCCCTCTGGATGTCTTAGTCCTCAATTGGGAAGGGAAGTTTCTCTATGCTTTCCCCTTCCTCTGCTGTTCAAAGTGCTAGTCAAAATCAGGTTTCAACCCTGCAAGATGATCCTGATTGCCCCAGATTGGCCCAGACAACCCTGGTATCCACTCCTGCTGTCCTTAGCAGTCCATCTTCCCCTCTGTCTTCCCAAGAATCACAACCTGTTAACTTGTGCTCGGGGGAGGGTTTGGTACCCGAACCTCAAATCTCTCAATCTCAAGGCCTGGCTCTTGAAGAGTTAGAGTTTGCTGATTTACACCTCTCCCAAGGTGTAATGGATATTCTGAAGGCTTCTAGAAAACCTTCTACTAGGGCTACTTATAATTCCAAATGGAAGAGATTTTCCATATGGTGCTCTGGAAAGCATATTTCCCCAGAATCTGCTGATTTACCCACAGTCCTGGATTACATGGTCCATCTAAATACCTTGGGGCTGAGACCAGCTACCCTAAAAGTGCATCTGGCGGCTGTGTCTGCCTTTATTTCAGCAGGTAAGCCCTCTTCTCTTTCAGCTCACCCTGTATTCTCCAAGTTTTTCAGGATTGCTTCACACCAACCTCCATTCAGGGACCCTGCCCTGCCTGGGACCTTAATGTTTGCATTGCTCAGCTTATGCAACCTCCTTTTGAGCCTTTGTCTTCAGCAGAGCTTAAGTACTTGACTTGGAAAACTGTGTTTCTGGTAGCCATCACTTCTGCCAGACGATAAGTGATATCATGCTTTGTCAGTGGAGCCTGATTTTATCTTCTTTCATAGAGATAAGGTGGTCCTCAGGACTAACAGGAAGTTCTTGCCTAAGGTGGTTTCAGATTTCCACCTTAATCTATCTATGTCTCTTCCTGTGTACTTCACTGACCATTCCTCCTCTGGCGAGAGGAGGCTGCACAGTTTAGATGTCAAAAGAGCCCTTAGCTACTACATAGAGCATACCAAGGGTCACAGGTTTGACTCCCTCCAACTGTTCCTCACTTATGGTGAGGTTGGTAAGGGGAAACCTGCCACTAAGAAATCCATTGCCAGGTGGATTGTTTCTTGTATCCAATTTTGTTATGAAAAACTGGGTAAGATTCCTCCCTCAGGCCTGAGGGCTCACTCTACCAGAGGTACAGCTGCTTCCCTGGCTGCTGCCAGGGACATCCCTATTCTAGAGATATGTCAAGCAGCTACCTGGAAAACAGTTCATACTTTTACCAAGCATTACTCCCTGGACATCCAGGCTAGGAGTGATGCCCGGTTTGGCACGGCTGTGCTTCAGAGCCTATTTCCCAAGTAGGTTCTCTCCTCCTCCATGGAGGTACTGCTTTGTAAGTTTGTTATTAAACAGAATACAGCAAGATTTATGTTGTTTGAAGAAAAATTACTCACCTAGTAATGTTGTTTCTTCTAATGGAGTCTTGCTGTATTCTGACCTCCTCCCCAGCCTGCCCCTCTCAGAACCTCTGTTTTTGGGATGTGGGTGGGCAGTGCAGTGTTGGCACTTAGTAGGTGCCCACCTTGTTGTTTTTCACCCCTCCCTTTTTGGGGTGACTTGGTGTTGTGTTTTTCATTTTTTGGGTCTCCTGACTTGAGTCTTTGTTTTGGGACCAAAAAATGTGTTGTCTTGTTAGTAGCCAGTTGGCTAGTGTAGGTTTACAGCTTCCACACAGGACCTCAGTGAGTTTAGCTTGTAAAGATCTGACGGTTTGAGTTTGAAGAACAACAGACAGAGTTTTCAACCGAGCTCAAGCTCAGCGTTCCATGCCTGGCATGGAAAGTTAACTCTTTCACCTCCGGAGCAGTTCGAAGGTTGGTACTCACTGCTATTGTCAGAATACAGCAAGACTCCATTAGAAGAAACAACATTACTAAGGTGAGTAATTTTTTCCTTTGCAGTACAGGAAAGAGTACCATTAATGGTAAATCAGAAACATGCAAACCATTGGTAATATTCTGAATGGCGTATACAATAGACATTTATAGTTTTCTTGTTAGTTAACAGAGAATCTACAACAGCAGTGCATTCTCATGAACTTCCTGGGTTCTGTAAACAGTGCATGAAGATCATGGAAGTCAGACATCACAGCAGGACGCTGCACCAGGCAGGGATGCTCAGGCAAAAAAACAGAATATTTTCAGAAAAGACCAGCACTCACCACCACAGTAAAAATGCTGCTCGCTGATTCCAGGTGCAAAATTTATTAAAATGCCAATAAAAAGCACGTCTTGACTAGTTTTGTACTAACCGTCCTTTATCAAAACGCTGAATCAATTCAAAGTCTGCCTTCAATGGGCACAAAAAAGATGACATCATCACCAGTGTCCTCAAACATCCTGAGTGGAGAGTGAAACAGTCACCATATAAAACAGCTCATTTAAAAAGACACACTATATACACAAAACATACAAAAACATATGCAGTATTAAAAACATGTACGTATATGTTTAACATGTTTAAATATCAGCACCTCATATGCACTCAAATTGAATATTATTTTTAAAGATCAGATAGCTATCATTTGTCCAAAACATGCATAATAGGTCTGAAACTGCTAAACACAATATTAATTCTGTTTATAGGAATTCGTGTTAGTAAAAACTGTCTCTCGGTTACACTAATTGTCAAAATACATATCAATGTACACCTCCATATTTATAATATATGAACATAGTTTATTAAGGCTGCATATTTCTATCTATCTGTATTTAATATAAGGTGCTAAACTAATTATATCATTCAACCTTGGAGGCTTACAAGCCCCCAGTGTGTATATCCAGAAACCTTCCTGTCGTACAATCAAATTGTTATAGTCCCCTCCTCTCTTTTCAGGTTTAACTTTCTCAGTTGCTTGAAAAGTGAACTGATGTTCACCACAACCAGTCTGATTCCTAACATGTGCTGCTGTAGCATGTGTAAGATCCCCATGTTTAATCGTCCTGCAGTGCTCTCATACGCAGCTTTTAAAATTCCTTTCTGTCTTGCCAACATAGAAAGCACCGCAGGTGCAAGTGGCCAGATAAACTACCCCCACAGTGTCACACGTCATGAGCTGTTGAATAGAAAATGTTTTTTCATAATTCAAACTGCGAAATTCCTTGCCAGACGTGATAACTGTACAATACTTACATCTTTTACACGGGAAACAACCTACAGATTTATTAGTAAACCATGTATGTGTATTAGGTTTTTCCAGCTTGCTGTGAACCAAATGGTCCCTGAGGGTACTAGCTCGTCTATAAGATAGGTGTGGAGGACATGTGGAGATTTCTCTCAGATGTCTATCTCCTCCTAACACATGCCAATGTTTTTGTACAATCTCCCCTATTAGGTGTGCATGCACCGAGTAGTCCATAACAAAATTACAGACACTTGTATCTTGTTTTCTCTCTGGTTGCTTCCTTAGTACATCATTTCTGGGTACCTCACTTACTAAAATATTCATTTGATGTACTTTGTTCCTGTTATATCCCCTCTGTGAATATTTCTTCCAGATCTCTAGTAGCTATCTCATACTTTGTCACTGTGCTGCAATTATGTTTTAACCTTAAAAACTGTCCCTTAGGAATATTTTCAATAACATGTCGTGGATGACAACTAGAGGACAACAACAATGTATTTCATTCACAATTCTTCCTGTAAATGTTTGTTTCCACTTTACCTTCTTTGTCCTTAGTGATTACAAATCCAAAAAGCAAATTTTGAATTGATTCAGCATGTCTTTTGATAAAGGACGGTTAGTCCGAAACTAGTCAAGACGTGCTTTTTATTGCACTTTAATAAATTTTGCACCTGGAATCAGTGAGCAGCGTTTTTATTGTGGTGGTGAGTGCTGGACTTTTCTGAAAATATAAGATCATGGAAGTGCATACTCTGTCGCTCAGTTGATCAAGGTAGAGTGCAGATACAGGGAAGTCTCCTATAAATGCACCTTAAGTAATTTCATGCTATATACAGCACTCTGACTGCATGGGTATTTACACTTAGAAAATGGGTTGGAGAAACCCAGCTTCATGATTAGCTGTCAGTACCTAGGACCTGGGCATATATCAGGCAACAGACACCAGTAAAGTCCCTGTGCCTGCCTGCCTCTTTATCATATAGATTGAGGGAGCACTCCTGGCCAAAGGGAGCACTCCTTTCCTCTGCATGTGAGACATTTGTATCTGTGAAGTGTCTCTCACGTGCAGCTGCCCTGGAAACGGGCACATTTGAGGTGTGTTTTTTTTTTTTTTAAACTCGATACAGTAATGATCGACCCCCATCAAACACAGAAACATAGAATTTGACGGCAGATAAGGACAGCTTGGCCCACCTAGTCTGCCCATTTCCCTACCTGATGGATAAGCTGCAGATTCTAGTTAATCAACAGCTTACTTCCTCCTACCCCCCACTAGAATTGCCTTATGCCTGTCCCATGCATTCTTGAATTCTCCCACTGTTCCTGACTCCACAACCTCCTCAGGAAGGCTGTTCCATGCATCCACAACCCTCTCTGTGAAAAATTACTTTCTAACATTACCTCTGAGCTGTCCCCCCCCTTATCTTCAGATTTTGCCCCTTGTTCTTGCACATCTCTTCTTCTGAAAGATACTACCCTTGTACTTTAATTCCTTGAGATACTTGAAAGTTTCTATCATGTCCCCCCTCTCCCTCTTTTCCTCAAAGGTATACATGTTAAGCTGCTTTAGTCTCTCCTCGTATGTCTTCTGGTGCAGACCCTGCACCATTTTGGTTGCCCTCCTCTGAACAGCCTCCACTCTGTCCATGTCTTTGCGGAGATGGGGTCTCCAGAATTGCACGCAGTACTCCAGATGGGGTCTCACTAACTGTCTGTATAGAGGAATAACAACTTCCTGTTTTCTACTGTTGATGTCTATCCCTATGCATCCCAGTATCCCCCAGCCCTCCTTACTGCCTTCTCACATTGCTTGCCCACCTTTAGGTCATCTGATATAATAACTCCTAGGTCTCTTTTGATTTTTGTTGTTATTAACTCACCCCCCATTGTGTACTCTTCCCCAGGGTTTTTGTTTCCCAGATGCATTACCTTGCACTTCTTTGCATTGAATCTGAGCTGCCACATATTTGACCACTCCTCCATCCTTGCCAAGTCCCTTTTCATTCTTTCTACCCCACCTTGTGTATCAACCCTGGTGTAGATCTTTGTGTCATCTGCAAAGAGACATAACTTTCCTTCCAGGTGCTCTCCAATGTCACTTATAAAGACACTAAAGAGGACTGGTCCCAGTACCAAACCCTACGTACCCCACTAGTTATCCTCCTTTCTTCACGGTGGACTCCGTTTACTATTGCCCTTTGTGTCCTGTTGTCCAGCCAGTTTTTTATACAGGGTACCACCTTGGGACCCACTCTAAGGCTGGCTAACTTGTATATTAATCTTTTGTGTGAGACTGTGTCAAATGCCTTGCTAAAATCTAGGTAGGCCATATCCACAGGCCCTCCCTGGTCTACTACTTTGGTCACCCAGTCAAAGAAATCTATTAGGTTTGTCTGACATGACCTTCCTGCTGTGAAACCATGCTGCCTTGGGCCTGTGCTCCACTGGCCTCTAGGTACTCAACAGTTCTTTCCTTCAGAAGTGATTCCATCATTTCCCCCACCATTGAAGTCAGACTAACTGGTCTGTAGTTTGCTGCCTCTGCCCTGCTCCCACTTTTGTGAAGTGGAATCACATTTGCCCTCCTCCAGTCCTCAGGTATCACCCCATCCTCCCATGATTTGTTAGAGAGTAGTCAGTGGTGTTACTAGTTCTACCCTTAGTTCTTTTAGAATTCTTGGGTGAATTCCATCAGGCCCCATTGCTTTGTCCACCCTCAGTTTCAAGAGTTCTTTCAAAACCCTTTCTTCTGTGAATGGACTGGTATCGACACCCCTATTCAGAGTTCCTCCCTTGTTTGGTTTAGGTACCTCCCCCTACTCTTTCGTTGTGAATACTGAGCAGAAATATTTGTGCAGTATCCCTGCTTTTTCACTGTCACCCTCTGCCCACATTCCCTGCCCTTTATTAAGTCTCTGTATCCCTCCCTTGGTCTTTCTTCACTCCCTAATATACCTATAAAAGGTTTTATCCCCCTTCTTAACAGAGTTGGCTATCTTTTCCTCAGTTTGTGCCTTTGCTATTCTGACTGCCTTCCCAGCCTCCTCCTGCTTTAACTGATAAAGTTCTCTGTCCTGTTCCTCCTTATATTTCCTGAATGCTATCCTTTACTCCTTAACCATCCCTGCCACCTCTTTTGAGAACCATAGTGTTTTTTTCCTTCATTTTGTTTTGTTGATTTGCTTCACACAAAGGTTTTTGCCTCTGCGATGGCTGTTTTGATTATTTCCCATTGTTCCTCCACCCCTCCTTCTTGCCCGTTTGCTAGTGCTTTTCTGAGGCACTCTCTCAGTTTCCCAAAGTCAGCATTCCTAAAGTCCAATACTCTTGTTTTTGTATGGCTTGACTCTATGGCTGTGTTTATTGTGAACCATGCTGTTTGGTGGTCACTTGTTCCCAGACGGCTACCCACTTCTAAATCTGAGATCCTTTCTCCTTCCCCATTTGAGAGTACCAGGTCTAAGATTGCTCCCTCCCAAGTGGGTTCCAACACTAGCTGTCTGAGGCATGCCCCCTGTAGGACATCAAGAATGACCCTGCTCTTGGATGTGCCTGTAGCAAAGGTACTCCAGTTAACATTCGGCATATTCAGGTCCCCCATTAACAATATCTCCCCTTTTTCTGCCATTTTAAGGATGCCTTCTATCATTTCCTTGTCCATTTCCTCCCACTGAGATGGGGGTCTGTACACAACCCCCATGTGGATTGTGGTGCCATTTCCTGTCTCCAGGGTGACCCATAGTGACTCATCAACTTCCTGTTTACTCTTTAGTTCTGTTGCTTTAATCCCTTCCCTTATATAGAGAGCTACTACTACTCCTGTTTTACCCACCCTGTCCCTCCTATAGACTGTTTATCCTGGTATGTTGACATCCCAGTCATGGTTCTCTGTGTACCATGTTTCAGTGACTGTCACAATATCCAGGCATAATATAATATATTGATACCACTGACGAGACCGCTGTTACAGTCAACATTTTGCACACCATGATTTTGACCGCACAGATATATTTTGTTTGTAATTGTGCTTTTCCCTTTCTTCTTCCCTCTGAGTCGCACTTGGAAATTAGCCTTGGCTCAGTGTGCCTCTCCTGGTTACCAATTTTAAATAAATATAATAAACACATATACATGCATAAATGAATGAATGAATAAATAAATAATATAAAATTGGGCATGAAAATCATGTAACCTCATTGGTCAAAACAAATGTGTCATGACTGTGAGTAAATCTTGCAGCAGACAACTGGTAAAGATTCCACTGATTAAATGTTTACTTTCTTTGAATCCAGGTTAATTTTTTTTAAAAACTTTTATACAGATAAATAACATTTTATTTTTATACAGACACAAATGTTAGAGACAAATCATATCCCTGTTTACAACAGGTGCCTTGTACAGCTGTAAAGCATTACTAAATATAAATCCGAGGACAATGTAAAACATCATAAATAAAACATTTACATCATACAGTACAATAAAATAGACTAGTCATCATTAAGTGAAACAGTCACAAGTTTTGTTCAAAATATTCCCTAGCACAGAGTATAATTTGTGCAGGGAGTTATTTGCCTTTACAGTAAGTCAGTGGGCAGTGGGTTTCAAGATTTGGCAATATACATATCTGCAGTGTAATATCCCCATATTTGATGTGGACACGTATATAAAGTAAATTGTGATATTTATTCTCAATTGATACTTTTTGTCCCCAAGTGACTCCGTTGTTACCAAATATCTCAGGGGGAAGGTAAGTTTTTTGATTTTTAAGAGTTTAAAACACCATGTTACCCAATACTCTCTTATCCTTTAGTCCTAACCAATTTAGGGCCGAATAAACCACACAATGATGCATGCCAACTTTACTTAGATTGGCAAATATTGCAGTACAGTACATTTTATCTATATTCTTTAGTACTGATTTGGTAGAATTCTGACATAGTAAACTATCATATTCTCAAACTGGAACCAATAGCTGCTTAACTAGTTTCACTCTAGTTTCCTTTGACAAACATGAGGACGCTCTTCGCAATGCACCAAGTTTTTGATTTGTCCTTTTAACCAACATATTTACATGTTCAGCAAATGTCAACTTGTTTTCAACATAGACACTTAGGTATTTATAGCATTTTAAGTTAGTCATATTGTGCCCATTTTTAAATGTAATGGCCAAATTCCAATTTGATGGATTTTTCACCTGGTGGAAAAAATAAATACACTGCATTTTCTTCCCAGTTAACAAAAGTCCTGACTCAATAAACCATGATTTCATCAGTTAAAGATCAGTTTGAAACTTGTATTCTGGCTCAGTGCGACTGTGCGCGTACACCACCGACACCATGTCATCCGCGTACAAGCAGACCTCACTGTTTCCCAATACATTTGGTAAATCATTTACATAAATATGAAAAAAGCAATGGGCCCAAAACTGAACCTTGTGGGACTCCTCTTCTAACTCCCCTTGGAGCAGATGCATTTTGTCCTTGGACAGCACATTGCCTTCTGTTTGACAGGTACGATTTGACCCATTGCAAACGTTCATCATGAACACCCATTTTGTGCATTGTGCCTAACAGTACCTGGTGTTTCATACAGATTTATTTTATAATGGCAATAATACACTTCAAGGTATGTGTGTGGTAGTTGAATTTGCTCACAACTTGTGTGGTTCAAGTCAGGTGCGCCTTGTGACACACAACACAGTGTGTGAGTAAATGCCACAACATACACCCTGTTATGCATTACTGCCTAATTATACAGAGCACGATGGGTTTGGAGGTCCAATGATATGTTTCCTTAATAGATTTATTAATGCACAGATGTATCTGAAGGCTATAACTGAAAAGGAAAAAAATAAAGGAAAACAAGATAGTTCTGATAAGTATATTGAGGTTGATGGGGTCTGCTTTTAACAGCATCAGCCTGTCTGTTTCACGTTACCAATACTGTCATTTAAATTAAAAATAAAAATCCTTTTTTTCCCCCCCAGTGTATAAACCGGATGAATGGGAAGTGTCCCGGGACATGATCAGTATCATCCGTGAGCTGGGTCAGGGCTCCTTTGGGATGGTATACGAGGGGACAGCCAGGGGCATTGTGAAGGGGGAAGCAGAGACCCGAGTGGCATTGAAGACCGTCAATGAGTCGGCCAGCAAGAGGGAGAGGATTGAGTTCCTGAAAGAGGCATCTGTGATGAAGACCTTCCACTGCCATCATGTGGTAAGGATTTGATTGATGTAAATATTAACTAGAAGCAGGATCTAGGATAGAATACTGTAACACAAAGCCCCTTTTCCAGGGATGGCCCAGAAAAGATGCGTGGGTTACACAGAGAATGCAACAAGAAAATTAATTTTTATTTATTTTTTGTCATTATTAATTTTTCTTCCTTACCTGGCTAGCTTTCCTCCACTCCGACCCCCCAGCTGCATCACCTGTCTCCCAGACTTACGACTTTAAGTCCTTCACAGCTTATCCCCCCCCCCGTGGCAACTAGGGTAACAGGGAACTGTACTTGAACCACCTGTCAGGACCAGGTGCCACTGCACCAATGTAGTTGCCTGTGAAGGGTTAGGAAATTATCCTGCCAGACAGGGGGATTGTCTCTCTGAGCTGGTTCACCATGAGACAGAGCAGCTTGCAGTGCTGTCAGTGGCATTGTTGCACACACTCCCATATGCCATACCCTGGATGGCTGACCCTCCCTATACCCCCAGAATTATGGTCCCATACTCTGTCCCCCTAGTCACTGCTTGGGGTGGTACCAGGTCAATATTCCACTGCTAAAACAGCATGGCAAGAACTGTGCTGCATAAAGTGCGGAAGCATTTGGAGCGACAGGAGTATAATAGTACTAGGAAATTACTGCTACCCCTGTCACTGACCATGGTCTGGAGAAAGGGCTGAAGAATCCTCAGGCGCTGCACCTAGTTGAGCCGCTCCCATGGTGGAGTGGCTAAGACACAAGCACCTGGGGTGGTGGAGACTTGGAGATCAGGGTTTGGGTCCCTGTCTCCTGACATTTTTATTTATGGTGCTCCCTCTATTATCCACTCAACTTGGTGCCAGTGTTTTTGGCGTATAAGAGAGGGTGGTGGATAATAGAGGGTGCATGTTAAATGACGGTACATGTTGTCACAAACGCACTCAGCAGATCAGGCCCTCTGCTCCCACAATGCCAACCTCAGAGTGCAAGAGTGTGAACAGGTAACAGACAGGGTAACTCTCCTGTCTGCTTGTGGCTCCGAATCACTTTAGTCTCAAGTTCTGGGGGGACTCAAACTGTGAACCTTATGCTAGTGTACTCAATGTACAGGTGCAGATTCGTACCCTCTTCTGGGATTGCGGTACAATCTTATGCTGGGGGTACCTAGCCAGGCTTCCAAAATGAACCCTTAAAACTCTATAAAAAAACCTTAGGTATATTCTTACCTTTTCCCAGTTTAGTAACACCATCAAGCTTTTGAACAGTTTTTGTCAGTTCTAACCCTCTATACGTCACATGCAAAAAGAACTGAGAGAGACCCAGGCAGTCTTTTAATTATATTTACTAAAAATGGATAAAAATATGGCAAAATGTAAACACAGAACAATATATCAAAAAGCATACAATCACTTACAAGAAAATTACAAACTCCTACCAACATACAGTTTGATACTTTTCTATCTAATGTATTACCTCTAAGTGCTTATCAGCGAGTTGTGTGTTTCTCTCTCCCAAGATGGAATACATCAAACAGCTCAGACACAGTATAGTTTAAACTGTCTCCCCATATCTCTTTCAATGAGTCATCTAGCTCCTCCTTTTAGAATATAAAAAAAATACAAACATGATGTCCAGTCAGGAGGTATTTTAAATAATATGACTTCAGCAAAAACTCATTTCCCCAAATATGACTCCTTAATTAACATTTTGTCTTTGATCTAGAGCAGTTCCTATTCCCAAGGCATATCAAAGGAGTTAATAACTTTTAGCACCATGGTGGTATAACATGTTTTTCCAATAGGTATCATAAAACTTTATGAGCCCTATATCCTGGCAGCTGGGTCAGTTCTAATTAAGACAGAAAAACAGGCGACCCTTAACTAAGTCTCTCTGGTCTTTTAATTACATCCTGGTTTCAGGTCACTTGACTGTAACTGAAACCCGGTGGGGGGGGAGGGGCACCCATGGCACAGCTGCCTTATGTGAGATAATCACACACTACATTTTTATATTACAAATATCATAGAACAATCATAACCAGCTAGCCAAGCATCACACCTGTAATGTTAAAAAATGTTTAATATTATATCTAGGTGATTTGCTGGTGTATATAGTATTTATACACAGTTTTAAACCCTTAAAGACACATTTGCAAATGTTTTATGTTGTGAAAAAATTGTTCCTTAAGTCACATTATGACCATTATAAATATCTCACAATAAATACAGTAAACATTAAAGTGTATTTCAAACATAGAGCAGTATGTTGTGCAGTACTGTTCATGTCAGTTTAAAGTAATCTGTTATAGACATTTGCTCGGCTCTAACAGAAGCAACTTTATTAATCTTACAATGTAGCACTAAGCACTTCTGAATATCAGACTCCTCAGTGAGCTCATGTGATGCTAAAAATCTAACCACAGTGTTTATTGCCTTCTTTGCTTCATGAGCGGAAGGAGCTTTTGTTTCCTGTTCCTTTTCTTGGCTATCATCATTATCATCTTGGGAATCCTGGGGCTATAGGAAATTATCAGGGACCCTTAAATTAGCAACCATACTGACAATATCATCATCAGGGGACACACTTAAAAACCTCACACTTATTTTCAAATGATAAATATTCAGCAGCTGAAATTCTCATTTCTGATTGTATGGCCAAGGCACCAGACACAGTCCTTTTAAGAACATTCAGTTCAGTAGCATCTTGCTGAGGAGCTTCAGTTGCCCCAGACATAGGTCGAGGTATGATGCCAGTATGATACCAGCAGTTTTTTATTATCTCTGCTGTGACAGAGTTCCATGCAACCTTAATGAATCATATGGCATCCCTAATTAATATTGGTTGTTGTTTTCCACTGTCTATACAGTCAATTAGATATTGGAGATGTTGCCTTCTATAATGCCCTCTAAAAGACTGAATAATGCCTGCATCTGCTGGCTGTAAGTGGCTTGTGGTGGTGGGTGGGAGGAAGTGGATTTTTACATGTGAAAAAGATTTGGGGACAATATGTGTTGATGCATTGTCCGGCATGTGCAAACTCTCTCTTTTTTTCTTTCTCATGGCAGTGTTGAGGTCATTTAACCACTGTGCAAAAATGTCTGAGTCCATCCAGGCTTTCTTGTTGGCCCTATATTCTACATAAAGACTGGCATTAAATGTTTTGAAGCAGCTTGGGTTTGCAGATTTTCCTGTCACAAGGGGTTTTCATCTTTCAGTGCCGTCTGCATTACAAGTTAGAACAACTGTTATTCTGTCTCTGCATCGTTTGACACCTTTTTAAAATTCATTAGTGGTCAGTGATCTATCAGGCAACATTTTCAAAAACAAGCCTGTTTCATCCATGTTGAAGCAGTCTTGTGCAGCATACTGCTCAGCTACTCGTCTGGCACCAAGCATGCTTTCACTGATCAGTTCTTTACTAACACCAGCACTTACACCTGATATAATGTGGCAGGCAATGTTGTTGCAGTTTTCAAATTTCTGCAGCCAACCGTCAGAGTATGAAAAAATCAGTGACATTTAATTGTCCCCCAAAATACTTAGCTTTGTGTTTCAGAATTTCATCTGTTACAGGAATGTTCTTTGCCCTGGCAGTGCTGAACCACAGAAACAAAGCTTCCTGTAAGTCAGCATGCTTGGGAGTTCTTTTTGCTTTCCTGGAATCAGCAGCAGCTGTTTCAGACCACTCCTCTCTCCTTGCGAGGATATCACCTATGGTCCGCCGAGCCATTGGCCTGCCCCACAGTGTGGAGAAATGACGAGCAACCTCCTGTTGGGTTGCATTCGGATTATCGGCTGCAAATTTGACAAACTCTTCTGTACTGCGGTAAGAGCAAGCCGTGTTACAGTAGCTTCACACATGCTAACTCAGCTATCGCATCTGCCACCAACTTCCTGTTTCCTACTTCTGCGTAAGCCATGCCACCAGCACCTCTGACCCTCAACCCTGGAAGTGACCCTTTTTTGCGGTCTTGAGCATAATTAATTAAAAGTTTGAATTAAGGCAATAAAAGAACAACGCAGTACTGCTCTTTTATTGCTTTTTCAAAGTGCACAATACAAGCAGTTTGTGAATAAAAATAATGTCCTGTAATAATGCCACACAAATCGGGAGATGAACGGGTGAATAACGGGATTACGAGGGGAGCTACAGGGAGAGATCCACACACTTAAACATGGCTTGTATGGCTCCAACAAAAGTTATTTTTACTGTTAAAACATAGATTTATTTTAAAAACATCAACGATTTTCGGGCCCATAGCGTCGTGCATGGTAACGTGTGACACAAGACGCCAGACAGCTTGGAAAGCAGAAGAAGGAGGGAACTTACAATGGGAAATATAGCTGTTGAGGATAAATGAAATGCTGGCAGATGGTGGACACTGAGGGAGGCGGATGAAAGAGGGAATTAACATGGGGATCTCATCGGGACCTGAGGTGAGACTAGTGGTAATAGAGGTTGATGGGTAATTGAGGGGCAGATAAGGGAGCACTGTATTTATTTTTTTACAGCCAGAAACTAAGACCCCTCCCTCCCGAGTTTCCTCTTATCCCCTCGGTCTGCACCCCCTCGGAGTTTGTTATTATAATTCCGGGGTGTGTGTGTGTGAAGCCCTCCACAAAAACAAAAAATGTCAATATTTCCCATGACCTGCTATGGTGTGTGCTCTTTTTGTATCGGTCGGTATTTTGGTTGACTTTATTTGCGCATACTTCATTTTGACTGCAGCATTGTTTGCCACGCTGTTTTTAATTTCGACATCATGATACTATGCCCTTGGGGCTAGGCTAATGCCAAGCACCATGCCACTCACTCCCTGGAGGGGAAAAGCAGTCCCTCAGACACTCTGTGCTCCTTCCCTCTGATGGACCCTCTGATATTCCAAACTCATCCATGAACTTGGGTCATCGGTGCCTCAAACAGTAGCCTTACTGATGTGCTAGCAGGTCTGCTATTTTTGTTTATTTAGGATTTGCGATCCAGAATAGCCTCATTGTGGTGATGCACCTAGTTTTCATGAGGGTGCGGGGAAACGCAGTACAACAACAGAATTAAATTATGTTCTGCACAAACATATAAGGTTTTAGGTACAAGGTTACTTTCATAATAAGTATATGTCACAGGGCATAGGTCAGGAATCATAGGCAGACCAAAGAGTTATAAATTCACAAGTAGCATTTTATTATTATCAATACTAATCAAATAGAAAAAATAAAATTGTACAGGATAACTCTTCATAAAGGCAGCACAAACAAAAAAGTCCTACATCTAGTCTCCCCCTGGAAAAGCATTGCTCTGTTTATATAAGATGTTTTTGCCTGGCAGTTCAAACTCTGCACCCTGTTGCTGTAAGTTACATCTCTTGATTATCACAAAATGTATCAAAACATTGTCAGTTTCCTTCCAGAAGCCAGCCTGAACAGCACAGCTTGTTTCATGAGGTGCAACAAAAATAGTATGTTTTGTCCCAGAGCTGATTTCCTGTCGACAGTTTTGTAAACAAGCTTATGAAGGTCAAAATGCATCTCAAGGGCAACCACCTGCATTCCAGATTATCTTTTCTAATAATCCTAAATTGTTTTCCACAATCATTTCAACAATATAATTATATAAGTTTGCAGACCATGGGATCCCAGTTTCACATATATTTTTTAACCACAGAGAGGCAAGGGGAGAAAGAAAGAATAGAAACAGTGAGTGAAGGAAGGGAGATTGGAGTGGCCAGATCCTAGGTGCCACAGGAAAATCTGACTGTGCAATCAGGCAGGCAAGAGACAGACAAGTGACAGAATAGGAGAGGACAATGTAGATCCTTGCTTTTAACTATTTCTGCATAACAAATGGAACAGGGTATTAACCTAACCCTGTCACAGTATACAATAATTATTGACAAACATTTTTAATGCTTGGATAACCAGGTTGTAATTTTGCATTACAGCCAGGAGGTTATAACTACGAGCAGTCGATCAAGCTCACTCTAATAAAGGCACATGCATCAGTCCCACAACTGCTACCTGTTTAAACAAATGAGGTTAAAAAAGAATCATTTTGTGTTTTTTTTTGTCTGTATATGAGGCATCACACACCTCAGGTGTGCATAAAATCCTCATAAACCACACTTCCCCATTCATTATTCTATATGTTACATTGTATACAAAGCTCAGAATTGTAACACGCTCAGATACAGTCACAGTAAGATCAAAGTTTCCACTATTTAGCTGTGCTGAGGATTCATTGATGTAGTAGTGAAGTGACGTAGGGAGGGTGTAAGGATAAGAGACCAAATAAGAAGCGCACATGAAAGAAACAAGGACATATGATTAGAGACATGAGCAGGGTTTTCAGAGATGACAGAACATGACTCCCTTGAAGTGTCCATTGAAGTATCTAGTGTTCCTGGATTTGTTGATGTTGTCTGAGATCAGATTCCAGCTTGTTGGAGCAACTGCGATGAAACTGCCAATTGATTTGCAGACTCTGGGGACATGAATTACGTCCTTGACTTGAGACCTTAGCTGGCAGACTAGTGTGGTTCTGGTCAACAGGTTACTGATTTACATGTGGGGCACATCCTGTTCAGGCATTTGTGGAGCAAGACAGCCCATATGTGTCCCTTGTTTGAATCTGGTGAAAGTAGGTTCAGCTGTTTTACATTCAGAGTGCGTGAGCCTATGGCAACCAAGTACAAATTTTCACGTGCTATTTTTTTTTAAATTCTATTTATGCACCTTCCTTGCTGGCTGAGGATGTACCCCTTATTGGCTCTTGTAGGCCTCCTGCACATTGGCATCCCCCTAGGCCTAACAGCTCGAGATTCAGTCCATGGCTTGCCCCCACAGTGGGGCTCACCTCTGGGAAGATGAGGAAGAGACTAAGATAAACCTGTGAGCCCCTGGCCAGTTATTCTGGGTGCCATTCAGGTTGTGAGCAGGGAGGCCCAGCATCATCCTACACAGCTGTGAAGGGGTTTGTGCAGGCTTCCTTCACTGCATTGCCTCTAGCGGTGCGGCTGTGCATGCCAAACCAATGTACCCACAGGTTGGTGCCACTGTTGTGATAAAGTGCCTCAGTCCACCACCCAGCAGCTCATCCCCTTCCCCAATACCTTTTAATGATCCTTTGCCCATATGGATACCATATACCTTTGTACCATCTCGGAGTCTGACCCCACATTGCTGCCTGGTAGCCAACCTGCTGTAATGTCCAGGGTCGTGCCTGAAAATAGTCCTTTCATGGCTAGTGCACCTACCTGGTTAATGAAAACTAAATAAATGTCCACACACTCCTGCTCTTCTGAAATGCATAACAGCACCAGATGGATGAACCACTATATGATTACTTAATATTAAGCCTGCATTTGTCAGGACTGAAATATTGCAGTCTGGCTGTGACCCTTGGGCTCCCATGTAACAGTGCAGGCCACTGCTGCTACACCACTGAACCAGCCACAGTGTAATATACAGTCTTTCAATAAAAACCTGAGATAAAGACATCACAAGGCTTGTATAATGTCAAGAGACTCGCACTGTGAATTATTTTTTGTTACTTTCTTTTTCCCCCTCATTGTTTATCTTTATGTATTGATGCCTTCAAAGGCAAACCTGCTTTCTAACCATTCATAGTGTTCCTCTTTATTTTTTATGATAGGTCCGTTTACTGGGAGTGGTGTCGCAGGGACAGCCGGCCTTGGTCATCATGGAGCTGATGACTCGAGGAGACTTAAAAAGCTATCTGCGATCCCTCAGAGCAGATTCCGAGGTACGTACCATGCTGGTTGCACTCTAGATGTCCTTCTAGCTGTCTGCCCAACCCAAGGCTGAATGATGCCTCTGCAAGGTTACCCACTAGCAAAAAGCTCCAATCTGGACATTTTCATTGCAAAACAGGTCTTGCACCAGTACAAGCTGTAATTCCGACAAGAACAGCAGGCTGCAGTTCTTTAATCAACAGCTAAGACTATTTTAGATTTTTTATTTGTCCATACTGATTTTCATATTTAAAGCCCCCCACTCCTCTGGACCCCCCTCCCAAGATTAGTTCGACTGATTCACAATGTGAGCCACTTTAGGACAAAAGTCAAAATGTGGCTCCAGTGTTTAGCAAAGCCTAGCCCGGTTCAGTGAACCTCATTATTTTTCAGCTGTAAACTCTCCTTCCATTTGTAATGTTTTATAAAAGTATTTATTTAGCTATTATTGTCGTATACATATATTTATTGATTTGTTCCAATATATTTTTGTTATCAATGACTTACACTGTACAGCATTAGGAGTGCAGATAAGGGTGCTTTACATATAAATTATGAAATGGGTAGAAAAATGCTGGCATCTGATTGGTCAAGAGGTACTTTCAACTGGGCTGTTCTCCCAGCATGACAGTTCAGCTGAAAGTAGCTTAACAAAAATTAGTTTAAAAAATACATCCAATTTACTTAAAAAGACCCATTTCATAATTGCAATAAGGCACTCCAGGGGTATGTTATGTTGGGCTAACGGCCCTTCTTGAGTAGTGGATGCATTCAGCTTTGCCTCATGCTTCAACCCACAGTATTATCCCACCATAACGCACCACCTTTCGTGCCTTATTGCTTGCATATCCTATCCCAGCTGCCTGACGGCCCAGTGGATAGCCCATTGCTCGCCCACGCCAGAGACTTGGGTTCAAGAGTGGGCTCGGGGGCTGGCTGGGTAGCTGCATGGAGCTAGGGAGGGTATGCACCAGATTCCACTACTGTTAGGGACTCAGGGGCTCTTGTGGTGGGCCAGGGAGATTGTCCTCTCTGTCAGGGGATGTTGCGTGCATGCAAGGCCTATTGGGGTACCACCTAGTGTCTCGCGGTTGCTGGGTGGAATAGAAACACTGGATAGCACCCTGTGCACCTTGAACCATCTAAAGGACAGTCACTGGCACTCTCAGGCCATGCGTCACGTAGATCTCTGCTGGTATAAGACGGTGGGGTGGGGAGTGTCAGACGTGGTTTGCTGGAAAACAGGACAAAAAAAAATCCAGTGCTACTTGTTATTTATTTTGAGATATTCTAATAACAGCCTTTATATTTGCTGCCTTTTAATGAAAGTGAGAAGTTGTTTTTTTGGTGTCAGACTCTGACATTTTCAATTTTTCCATTTTTGGTCAGGACAGAGTAATCTAAACCAGGACTGTCCTGGAATATTAGGATAGCTCAGTGTAGGTGGCAACTCTTTATCAGGAGGGTCATAACTTTTATTTCCAGGGTTTCCTCTGCCTGTCCCACACTAAGTGACCTTATTAGGAAGGACATCCCTCTGTTTTATACCCAACGTTTCCTCTGTCCTACACTTAGTGACCTTATTAAGATGGACATTCCTCTATTTTATACCTAGTTCCCTCTGTCCCACACCAAGTAGCCTATACTTCTCGGCTGTATATCATTGGAAGAGACATAACTGATTTATGGCTAGAGTTACCTTTGCCTGCCCATACACATGGTGATGTACTTTTTTCAGCACGGTCTCTCGTTAGCAGTGGGGTCTCACTGTTTTAGGCCAAGAAGTACTTGTGTTGCACACTATAGTGGTGTTCCTCTCCAACCAAAATCTCTCACTGTTCTCCTTTGTTCTCCATTGCTCAGAATAACCCTGGCCTGCCTCCACCCACACTGAAGGAAATGATTCAAATGGCAGGAGAGATTGCCGATGGTATGGCCTACCTCAACACCAAGAAATTTGTCCACCGGGATCTAGCAGCCCGCAACTGCATGGTGTCAGAAGATTTCACTGTGAAAATTGGAGGTGAATAACCTTTTCTGTGTGTCAGCTATGAGACCCACCTAACATTAGTGTGTTCTCGAACTGGTACTAGTGCTGTAGTACACGTGCTGTCAGTCTTTGGGGGGGGGGGGGATGCTGTCTTTTTAATTTGGTTAATTTTAGAGATGAAGGACAGAAGCCCTGTGTTTATCCACAAGGACAGATACAGGTTAGGGGCAGGTACATAGCAGGTTTTCCCAACTTTTGCAATGTATTTAGGGCTGAAGAAGAGGTGCGGGGCAGTCAGCACTGCAGACTGAAGTCATCTGTTAACTCACATGGACAGGAACATTGTGGCAGGTACAGTGCAGGCTTCTGCAAACTGTGATATACTGAGTACTGGTGAAAGGTGGGAGACTGACAGAACAGGAAATTAAACCCCTCAGTTTATCCACAGCAACAGGTACAGTGTGGGGCAGGTATGTTGCTGGACCTGCACTGTGATGTATTTAGTGCTATTGAAAGGTGAGGGGCTGACAACACTAGAGACTGAATCCTTCGGTTCACTCACAGGGCCATGTACAGTGTGGGCAGGTATAGCACAGGCTTCCTCACACTATAATGGATTGAATAATGTTGAAAGGTGAGGGGCTGACAGCACTGGAACCTGAAGCCCTCTGTTTATTCACATGAACAGGCTGGCAAGTAAAGTGCAGAGTCCGAGTCCCCCACAATGTGATGAATTTAATACTGGTGAAAGGTGAGGGACTGACAGCACTGGAACCTGAAGCTCTCTGTTTATTCACATGAAACTGGTTGGCAGGTGTAGCGAAGAGTCCCACACAATGTAATGGATTTAATATGGGTGAAGGGTGAGGGACTGACAGCACTCTATACTGAAATCATCTTTTTATCCACAGGGACAGATATAGGGTGGGCATGTACAGTACAGGCTTCCACATACAGTGCTGCAGATAATGCTGGTGAAAAGTGAGGGAGGGCCAGAACTGATGACCATAGCCCTATGTTTACCCACTGGGATAGATATGGTGTGGGCAGGTATAGTACAGGCTTCTCTACATTGTGATGTAGTTAGTGTTGGTGAAAGTTGAGGGATTGACAGCACTGGAAGCTGAAGTGCTCTGTTTATCCCCATGGTCAGGCACAATGTGGGGCAGGTGGAGTGTAGGCTTCCCCACACTATGATGCAGTTAGTGCTGGTGAAAGGTGAGGGACTGATGGCACTGGAGAGTAAAGCTCTTGATCTACCCACTGGGACAGGTACAGTGTGGGCTGGTACAGCACAGGCTTCCTCCCACTGTGATAATCTTACTCCTGCTGAAAGATAGCAGACTGATGTTAGGGAAGTAAGCTTCCCCACACTGTAATGAATTTAGTGCTGGCTGGTAAAAGGTGAGGGGCTAACAGCTTTGGGGGCTGAACTCCTCTCTTTACCCACTGAACCTGTTACAGTATGGGCAGGCTCTGGGGGGGGGGAAGGTCAGTGCTGCAGGCTACCTTTACCGTTGAGCGTGTTGTCCTTGACATGTTATATGCCTTTCTCTACTAGGACCCTTTGTATTGAGACTGGAAACATTTTGCATTTCTCCCCAATCTGTTGACCCAGGATAGCCCAGCTGAGATGCACCATATACACTTTAGCTGCCTTATTTTTCTGCTTCCCTAAAGTGTAGGTCTCTCTCCTCCTTTTCATTCCCTCTGCTCCTTCCCGTCTTGCTGTGAAATCACTCCACTGTAATTTCTATATTCATTCCTGCAGTTGCTTCTGATACTGGGTTGGAATTCTGTCAGCTGCCCTCCACCCTATACTGACACTAGCACTGCCCCTCTCCCCTCATCATCAGTCACTACTTCTGCTCCTCAGATTATTGTTTTTTTTTTTAACTTACTATGCTTTGCATCTAGAAAAGTCACCCGTATGGTGAGGGGAGCAAAGTCCAGTAAAGAGCATCGGCTGGCACAGGGGATACATGGAGGGAAAAGGGTTCTTCCGGTACATTGGGGAGCGGAGAAAAACTAAGGCCATCTCAGCAGATTGAGATCAGAAGGAGGGTGGGTGGAAGAGGCGAGGACCAGGCAGAGGTATTTAGCAGTACTTTGCCTCTGTGTTCACTAGGGAGGGGATGGGATATCTACAAAGCAAGGCACAAAGGGATAGAAGTGGCAGGGAGTGGGATCAGGGAGCAGCAGAAATGGAGCAAAAGGGAGGAAAGGTACCCCAGGGTGTCACATCTGGTTGGGATAAAAGACCAGTAAGGTGGAGGGGACGGATGATGCCATCCCACCAAAGAGGTGTGGTTTGCCCTCAAGGCCCTAAGAAAGACAAATCTCTGGGCGGATGGCATTCATCCGAGTACTATGGAATTATGGCGGACATACTGGCTGCACCTCTGGCGGAGCTTTTCAACAGGTCACTTGAGGCAGGAGGGCATCCTAGGATTGGCGAGAGGCACATGTGGTACCAATCCATAAAGGGGGGTGAAGGAAGTACAGGAAACTATAGACCCATCAGTTTAACCTCGGTGGTGGGAAAATTAATGGAGAGTATACTAAAGGAACAATTGGGGTTTACTTGGAGGAGGTGGGAGGTCTGGATAGTGGCAGCATGGTTTGTGCCAGGTAGATCATGTCAAACCAACCTTGTGGAGTTCTATGATGGGTAACATCAGAACTGGATAGGGGTAAGCCTGTGGATGTATTATTCTTGGACTTCAGCAAGGCGTTTGACTCTGTCCCCACAATGGTCTGGTGGAGAAACTGATGGGGTTAGGAGTAGGCCCTTTGATGGTCAGATGGATTGAAAACTGGATAGCTGGACGCTCAGAGAGTAGTGGTCTGTGGGGGCTCTCGAACCCTACAGAGGTTGGTAGTGGGTACCACAGGGCTCGGTCCTGGGTCCAATCCTGTTTAATGCATACATATCAGACATCAGGGATGGTATAGGGTGTGAAATGAGTCTCTTCAGGATGACTCCAAGATGGGAGCAGTAGTTGAGGGAGAAGAGGGAGGTTGGCCCTGCAAGGACCTGGACACCCTGAAAGCTGGGCTCACACATGGAAATTAAATTTCAATATCACCAAGTGCAAGGTGTTGCATCTCGGTCGGGAAACCTAAACACAGGTACACCCTGGGAGGGAGGTGCTGGAAGCCTCAACAGGGAAAAAGACCTAGGGGTCATGGTGGATACATGTATGAATAACACTGAGCAGTGCAGGAGGCAGCTAGCAAGGCAAACAGGATGTTGGGATGCATCATGAGGGGATCACCTCTAGGAGCAAGGAAGTGATTCTGCCACTGTACAATGGACTGGTTGGCCACACCTTGAGTACTGTGTACAGTACTGGAGACCACACTTGAAGAGGGACATACAGCTCCTGGAGGGTACAGAGGGAGCAACAAAGATGATACAGGGCTAGAGTTTGACTTACGAGGACAGACTTGAGGAGCTCTGCCTGTTTTCATTGGAGGAGAGGAGAGACAGGGGGACATGATTGAGGTCTTCAAGTACCTCAAGGAATAAATAGGGTAAACATGGAGGGATCTTTAGACTAAAGCAGGGAGGCATCACCAGAGGGCATGGTTTGAAGTTGGAAGGTGGAAGGGTGAGGGGAAAAGAGGAGGAGGTTTTTCACTGAGAGGGTGGTGGACCCTTGGAATGCTCTGCCTGGTGAGCTGGTTCAGAGATCCACAGTGGAGAGCTTTAAGAGGGTGGGACAGACACAGAAAGTGGATGTATCAGATGATGGCCTATCCGGGGGTGGGGATGGATGATAGGGGTTTCTGGAGCACAAGGGATGGGAGGGTCTCGGCACCCAACTAAGGATCTAGGTTCGAGCAGACTTGATAGACCATAAGGCCTAATCTGCTGGCAAATAGTATGTTAGTATGCTTTTTCGGCCCTCCAGAAGGGCCCTCCATCAGCTGTGCCCCACTCCTGCCATCTGTTAATTTTGCTTGTTCCACTATTTACAGTATGGAAATTTTATTCTTGAAGCATTTCTTGTAATTTATTTCTTTTATTATACTTATTTCCATATTATTTTTGTGTATTGTACTTTGTATCTGTTCTGTTCTGTTCCACACTCTTCAACCTCCCCCAGGATGCATCTAGAAATGAGCTGTTACCAGCTCAGTGTGTCTCTCCCGGCAAAACTTTTGGAATCTGTCCATCAATAAATACTATCTCATTTTCAGTGATGTCCTGTTTTTTACTCATGTTTATAGCTGGGTAGACTGAAGCCTTGAGAGGTGAAGTGACTTATTTAGGGTCCTCTGGTGAGTAAGTGGCTCTGGTGAGGTTTGAACCTAGGTCTCCTGGTTTGCAAGCCTGAGCTCTAAATACTACACCACACTACCTTGTCACATTGTTGCTTAGAGCATAAGATTTAGATTAGGGAACAAGAAAAGGCCATTTGATCCAAACAGACCTATGTGGTTTCACAGAGTGCCTGTGAGCAGTGATATTACAAGGACCGACAGTGATGTCTTATGTGGTTTTACTACTCTAAGGTGGTGTCACCAATTCCCATAAGAAGGGTATGAAGCACGTTGCAGTGGTTGGGAATACCAAACTTTGAACCAGGAGTTCTCATGTTCAACTTCCACCACAGAGAGCATGGAAAGACAAGGTATTTTCATCAGCTGGTTCACTGGATGGCAGTGTTGACTCCAGACACCAAAAATAATTAGCCATTTGGCTAACACCATATATTTTTTTTTTGCCACCACCTATTTTATTTTGACCATTTAATCATTATAGACATCTGCTATCTTGGCACAAAAAAAAAAAGACACTAGCTAACAGTGGCTAATAAAACCTGCCCATTTTTAGCCAAATTTGTTAAGAAAAGGCCAAGTGGCTTAATGGCTAATACATCAAACCAGCACTGCTGCGTGGGAGCAACTCTTGTGATGTTCTTGTGCTTTGGTCCCTCTCAACTGTGAAACTAGGGTAGAAACAATCACTCCCCAATTGGAATGAAGTGCTGTATCTGTCTCCAAATATAGGAGGTGCTGTGGTCTAATGTCTCGAGCACTCGCTTGGGGAGCCAAGAGATCACATGTTTACACACCACAACAGCCAAATACTGCACAACCTTAAGAAAGTCAGTTAACCTCCTTGTGCTTCAGTCCTCCCAGCTGTGGAAATAGGTGGAAGCAAAACCCCAGTGGAAATGAGAAGTTGCACCTCAGATGGGCTGTCCTGGGTAAACCAATTATAAATACAAAATAATCTCAGCTGGGTTTTCCTGACAGAAAAACTTGCTGAAAAGAAAGGGATAGTTGTCTGTCGTGGCAGCAGGGGTCTTCAAAAGTCGTCCCTGTCTGGTTCCACCCATAGTACTGTTTTTATTTATTTATTTTTTTTGTGAACACCTACTTTGTCGTGTTGCCTGCTGCCCTGATCTGACTGGGTCAGTTCCTCTTAATTGAACCAAAAACCATGAGATGTCCTGATTTTACTGACAGAAACATTTCTCCTTCTCTCTAACCACCCAACATTAAGTATTACATGAAAACACTACAGGTACAGTATGTGGATACCTTTAGGCAAATATTCAGCGAGTGTTCATATTTAGGACTACAAAATCTTTGTTATTCTTTATTTGGTATTAGTTATTTGAACCAACAATTAGATTTAAAAAAAAAACCTTTAAAGCCACAGTTCATGATAGGGTGCTAATTTTGACCTATATTATTTTGTATTCTATTTTATATTGCCTCTTATCTCCAGGCTTGTAGGATACCCTTTTTTTATTTTCACCTGTATTTTATTCTCCTTGCTGGCCCCATTGGCTCCATTCTGCTGTGACTCCAGCCCTGTCAATCCACCTCCAGAACTTGCTACATCTGAATCCTTACCTCGATGGGTGAGTGCAGCACCTGTGGGGTAGCAGGGTTAGCCTGCCAACAGGGGTTCTTGCCTCTACTTTCTCCCCTTGATTCTGAGCCTGAGGTGTGCAGTGGTGCACACTGACAAGGTACAGACATTGCACACCAGCAACGCTTGCCTCCAACTTTTGATCCTGTGACTGCTGACGCACCCCTGGCCTCTGCTAGGTGGCAGCCAAGCAGTGACATATTTATTTATTTTTTGTTGATCAGGAAAGGAGGACTAGACCATTCTGTCAATTTTCAGCCTCGTCCCGGAGGAGGGGGATACAGATGGATGCCAACTGACATTGAACCAGATTAAGCTGTTGGTGGTATTTTTAGTGAATGGGGCAAATTTGGCCAGGACACTGGGGAAAATCCCCTGCTCTTTTTTTGAGAAGTGCCATGGGATCTTTAACATCCACCCGAACTACCATCAGAACAGGCAGATGGGACCTCAGTTTAACATCTCATCTGAAAGACAGCACCTCAGGAGTGCAACATTCCCCTTATGCTGCACCACAATGTCAGTATTGGGATTTAACCCAAGTGCCTGGTGTGGGGATAGAACTCACAGCCTTCTGATCTTCCAGCCTCAGAGGTGAGTGTGCAACCTGCTGAGCCACAGACACTATGGTGCCCCCCCCTCCACTCTGAAGGAAGACAGACATCAATGGACACTCAAATCTCCTTCGCTCAGCCAACCCCCAAAATGACCCAGGTCCCTTTCTGAACCTGGTTCACTGGTGAGGTGTCCAGCACCTCAGCCTCTGCCTCACTGGACTAGCTGTATGACACCCTTTTTTACCCATTTTGAGTCTGCTTTAGCACTATTTTTCTCATTTGGAAAAACAAGAGGGTGCTCCTTTTTGTATGGCTTGGGCCAAGTTTTCAACAGTAAAAGAACCAGAGAAATAATTCTCAAATACAAATACCCCCAAATAATGATTATAGTACATTAGTTGAGTATTCAGGAATCTAATGTCCATTATCGCTCAACCCTGGGGAAAAAAAAAACTGGCATTCATGGAAAGAAAATGGAGAACTGTGCTGACTACAACTACTCTGGGCTTTGTAATCTAAACTATCAGCTCGGTGAATGGGATAGTTCTGGCGCTACAGCAGTCATGAAATTCCAGTCTTGGCTGTTGCGAAGGACTTGTTTGAACTACAGGGAGTCCCTGCTCTTCTCTGGGGGAGGGCATCATTCTGCATAGGACCCAGTACAGTAAAAATTAAATGTCTTTTGAGAGATGTGGTGCCCATGCGGGAGCTCTGGACGTGAAGTTGGCTGGGACAGGGTAGCAGTACGGAGGTGAGGCACTCATGGCTCCAGGGCCATGAAGGCATGGGCCTTCTAGCATTTGCATATCTCTGCTGGTTCACCAAGGTGTACCATTGGTGTTGGCCATGGTGACAACTGCCCCCCCCCCTTGCTGGTCAAAGGGGGTGACCTTGGTGACCTGGATTGTTGTTGTTGGGGATGGGAAATAATTATACTGGACACAACATGCAGGGAAGCAGTGCAACATACACACAGTATGAGGGTCCCCGAGCTGAAGATTCCCCTGACTAAACTAACATTTCTTTAACAGGAAAAGGGTGAGATTGTCTACAACACCTTCCACTAGAACCACTGGGAGTGGAGAAATTGGCACACAGGTTCTTCAATACGATCAAGGCCTTTGATTCTCTATAATAATAATAATAACACTATACAGAATAATGCACAGATGACTGTATGTTATGACGTTTTTGTTTACACATCCAAGGTGTGTGATAACTCATAAACCTCAAGAGCAAAGCTCACAAGGTTAATGAGGTCATCACTCACTGTGGGTTTGTTAAAAAAAAAAAATGCTTCATAGACACACTGTCTGTTTTATTTTTAATAATTACTGGTGCAAGGAGTCCTTTCAAAGAAAGTCACTGAAGACAGTTCTGCTTTTAGTCAGTATTTCTCATTTTTGACTGGCTCTGATCCTTGCTGCTGCTGGCTCAGTCACTCTCCTTCACACACACACACACACACACACACCCTCTGTCCTTTACTGTTGTGGCTGGAGCCAGAAACTGTAGTGTAACTTGGCTTCATTGCTGTTGCTGACTTGGTTTCTCTCCTCCACGCTCTCTCTCTCTCTCTCAATGCCATAATCTGACCTGCCAGGAGAGAGCGAGAGAACAAGTGCAGGAACCATTGACTCGAGACCAACGGGTAACTTTTAATTTCACCATCAGTCAGTTCTTTGTGTCTTTCCTCCAGAACCTGCCACACCAAACTCCTGCAGCCACTTTGTCTTGAGAGTGATCTTTTCTGCTTGTAGATACAAAGGAGTACTAGACAGCTGAAGTGCGACCGAAACAAAATGCTCAAAATAACTGGGTATGATGTCATAGCCAGTTGTTATGGCATTTGATCAGAGCCATTACATCTGTATCTGATCATTAAAGGGGGGGTCACCAGTAATTATAATAGTTTTATTCATGAGAAATGGATACACCATTGAGGCAAGGAATCATTTACAATGGTTTCTAATAGCAGTAGCATCTGGTAACAGCTTGGAAGGATACAATTATAGCTTGAGTACAAACAGAGATTTTTTAGCACAATTTCAATAATATTTAAACATTTCATTTAACCCTCAAATGGTGTGGGGCACTCAGCACCCACTGTTACACAGTAACAGATTACAGTTACCATCCACCTACGTCTCACATGGATAGATGAATCTCCATCATATTAAGCATTTGACACAGGTCAGTACTGTGTGTAATCACCCTTACCCTGGGGTCCGTGAGCTTGCTCAGGTAAGCAGGTCCTAGTCTGCGAACAGTGCAGATTTTGCCAACTGCATATCTAGCCAAATGTGGTTGAGTAGGGGGCATGCACTGGGCACAGGCCAACAGACTGGTTCTAAGCCAGAGGGCTGGCATGCAAGAAGTTCTAAGCTACTCCACTGCTGGACCTAGGATGTAGTCAGACACCTTACCTGCGATCCACAAATCAAAATGCAGCTTAACCCACCAAAGGTATGGCACTGCCCAAGGGCATTTTATCATTCATTTGGTGGAAGGTTAAATAGAGGCTGGGAGGTCAAGCATATGTAACCAAATAAGATGAACACTTTCACCAAAGAAGATGCATACAAGATGTGCATTTTAGAACGCTTGTCTGGTATTGCTGTCAGAATTATAAAGAAAATGGAATACATTGGGCCAATTCAGAGGGTCCAGTTTTAAGCAAGTGATTGCAATTTCAAGGTTACTGATAACTGAGTGTGTAGTACTGTGGTTTACTGGGGAGCATTTTGACAGCACTTAAGTAGCACCACATCTTAACTGAGAGTATTTTTGTTGTCTATTTACTATTTGTGGTTAATTGCACCATCTGCTATTTATGTTTTTAATAATACATGAAGAGAAATTCAAGACTTTTTAATTAACCTGTAAGTGCCATTCCTAGAGCCGCGTAGGCTGCATTTTAGTTTGTGGATTTATGCCCTGTGGAATTGAGCACTGCGTATTTGATCACGTGTGCCTACCCACTTGTGTAGCTAGTTCGACCTTGCCTGTGGGACATCTGCACATGAGGTATAGCAGATGTTGTTGTCTGTAGGTTCTGAAAACTCTGTCTACTATATAGTGTGCAGTGATGGCCATCGCGGGTGCATTTAGTAGAAAGCAAGCAAGCCTGTTTTAGTAAATGGTTAGCTTGCTCAGGACTGATTTGCTGGCCCCATCATTATAATGTGCCCCTGTAGTCCAATAGAGGAGGTACCCTTGTGTTCACAATGTGCTGGCATATAGGGACCAGAAAGCAGGCCTTATTCCCGTACAACAAGCCAATTGTTGGGCCACGTTGTTTTTTTTTAAGATTTTCAATGTGTAGGTTCCAGCTGCAAGGGTGTCAAGCCTCATGCCTAGATAATTGTTTACATTAGTGAGTTGGAGCTCATGGTGGTCCAGGGTAGTGATAATCATCTGTTGGTCAGTGCATCTGAGTTTCTTCAGGGACTCAAAACCCTTATTTGGGATTTCTCTAGTCAGCATCAGATTATTTTGTACAAAGGAGGATTGGTCATTGTCAAAACCTTGCTGTAGAGAGGCTTGGACTGTGGACATATTCTTTCCATGTGTATGTAGAACAGTATCATCCATGTATCGGTGGCAGTGAACATTCTCAGATCCATAGTGTTAGTCACTGATGAAGAGTGAGAAGAGGATTGGGCCCTACACAGAACCTTGAGGGATGCTAGACATTGTGGGTTCAGATTTCAGGGACACTGTCACCCCCTTAGGCCTCAAATTATCCCTAGTTTAAACAAGCATTTGTCAATGCCAAATGTTGGCTTGCTGGCATTGGCAGTGCAGGAGTTAGAGAGATGCATCATAGGAATGGCAGTGAAGTATTGAACTGATGCCAACCCACCCCCACCCTGCAGACAGTGACAGGCATTAGGGTGTCCCTTTGGGTGTTTGGTAGTGCAGAGCGGGAAAACATGTTGGGCAGCCGGATGTGAAAAATGACAGCTGCACAGTTCATAAGGAGGTGTAAAAAAAAAAAAATGCCAGTGTTGAAAATGTGGCATGTAAATATACCAAATTTGCGAAGTTACAAGGGTGCATGGGAAATATGCAACGCATGCTTGCAACACTACCATTTTAAGGGCATTTGGCACCAAATTTTCAGCATAGGCATTTTAGCAACTCTGCTCATGTACAGTGTCACTGTTATTTCCTCAAAGTGTCCCAAGAAGTGATTTCACATAGCGACCACGCTATTCTGCGCCGGAAGTGCGAAAACACATTTTAGGCAGGATATGTGAAATGACAGCTGTACTGTTCATCAAGAGGTGTGGAAAAATGGCAATGGTGAAAATCCAGAGTGGAAATATCACAAATGCACGACAGTGCGAGCATGCGTGCAATCTGCCAACGCACGCTCGTAACACAGTCATTTTATGGAGTATCATCACCAAATTGTCAACATAGGCATTTTAGGGCCTCTGCTCATGAACTGTGTCACTGTCATTTCATCATCTGGCCCAAACACTGATTTCCCACAGCGACTGCGCTATTGCGTGCCAGGCGTGTGGAAACACATTCGTGCAGGATGTGGAAAATGACAGCTGTACTGTTCACAAGGAGTGTACAAAATGACAAAGCTGAAAATCTGGTGTAAAATATTGCGAATGCATGATTCTGAGCCTGCGTAGCAACCAACCTGCAGCTAGTTAAAACAGGCATTTGTTGGATTTTTCCACCAAATTTGGAACATAGGCTTTTTGAGGCCACCTCATGAACTCTGGCACTGTCATTTCCTTAATTGGTCCTGAAAGGTGATTTACGCACAGTGACTGCGAAATCACCTTTCGAGCTTGATCTTGCTCATCATGACAGTGATAGATTCATGAGGAGGGGCACCAAAAACCCCATGTTGAAAATTTGGTGCCAAAATTCCAAAAAATGCCTGAGATATGCAGCAAAGTTGAAAAAACCCTATTTATTCCATTATACAGCTTACCGGCATTTCCTCAGTTTGCGGTCGGCTTTGAAGAGTGCAGACGTGTTCCCGGTCCACCGAAGATCGTCGCGCCGGACTCCAGAGGTAAGTATGGGGTGGGGGTGAGGGAGGCAGGGTGCGCAGTGGGTGAGTGCGGGTGGGGAGGGCATCGAGACTACGAGGGACGGTTTCACTTTACAGGGTAAAAACAGGGAAAACCATCAGGGACAGTTTTCATTTTCCAGGGCATTTGGCACACTGGGTGGGCTCCCAGCATGCCACCTAACTGTTTTGGGGGTTGTCAGTAGCCGGCGGGGGATTGGGCACCCTCGTGACACAACTTTCTGGGGGAGAAAGTAATGCCAGCAGAGGATTGGGCACCCCAGTCGGCAAACAAAAGCGGGGGGACCGCGAGCTGAGGGGATTGGGCACCCTCGGCATTCAACATTTTGGGGGTTATGCTCAGCGGGGGTGGGCTCCGCCGCACCTACAAGAACAACAGGGAGGTTACCGACAGAAGTTAGGCACCCCGATGTCGGCAGACGTGAGGCGGCCGTCCGCTTGCCAACCATGCTCATAATGGCGACAAGCACGGCAAGCAAAGGACTGCTGCGTATGATGAGCTTTGCTCTGATTGCAGCAGACCTTTGATTAGATGTGCCCGCCCCATTATGTATGCATGGTGTGGCGCCGGCATTCAGGCTGATTGAGAAATGAGGGACGCACCTACTTATGCATGCCCTGCATTCGCCCAACAGCGGCCGCGCCCCCAAATCTGCACTACCGCAAGATGTTGGCTTGCGCAAGCATGGCAAGCCAACATAAAAACACATTTTATGACTGCTTACATTCTGTAAAGATTGGTGATGTAGCTGGTTGTTTAATTCTGTTTCCTTTTTTCTTCATAAAAGTGAAAAACCTGCCCACCATTCTGGTATTACTACACCAAGATATGTTTTTTTTTTTTTAAACTTTGATTTTTATTAGTATTTTGTTCCAGGAACTGAGAGGTACATACATTTTATAATATCATTGTACCTAGTAAGAAAATATACATTTTCGCATGTCATACAGTGTCTGAAGATATAGAACATACATTTAATTATACGGTAGTGTGGGTGGGGGGGAGAGAGAGAGAGAGACCCAAGGAAGGGTCACTAAGGAAACCCTCCTAAATCTCAGCCCCAGAATCTGTGCAGTATTTATCATCTGACTGGATAAATTCTATTTTACATTCAGTGCAGTTATACTTATGATATGTCTCTATCACCGAACTAGTTATGGGACCAGGTCCTGGTGTGCTCCGACACTCCTAGCCACCATGGAGTCCAGTAGCCTAGCAATTGGGGGGTCCTATGGTGTATTTTGGCTGTCATGTGCTCCATGACATGTATTTTGTATAATAAATCTTCCCAATATCTGAGGGAGGGGAGGTTCAGTGTGAGCCAATTCCTCGTGATAATCTTTTTGGCTGCTGATAGCAGCACCAAAGTCATATATCTTAGCTTTGTTCTTAAATCTAGGAGGGAAATGCAGTAGTATAGCTAAATCCGGGGACAATGGGGAGAGTTCTGGACATATATCTGACAGAACCTGGTCCACCCCCTGCCAATACTGTTTTAACACTGGGCAGCTCCAGAGTATATGGGTAAGGTTTGCTGTTTCCGTACCACAACCCCTCCAACAAGAAGCATCATGTATCGGTAAAAACTTGGCTGTTATTTGTGGGGTGCGAAAAAATCTTGACACCACTTTCCAGTCAAATTCACGCCAGTTATATGATCCGACAATTCTGTGTTGTCTCCTCCATATCCACAACCTGTCCTTCTCTGTGAGACGCATCCCCAGTTCCTTTTCCCATACCCCAGTGACCCTTTCCCACATATCTCTTGGTCTCTGTCTGTCTGCTAGATAAAATCTTGATATTAAGTGTCTGGGGGTTGGATCTCCAGTAGTTGCTATCAATAATATAACAAGGGGGGGGACTCTTCTCTGATCCACCCTCAGGCCCAGTGTGGTTTCATAAAAATGGCGGATCTGAAAGTATCTGAGTCAGTCTCTATCAGGGGTAGCAAATTTGTCTTGCAACTGTGAAAATGTTTTAAATTGTCCATTATTATAGAACTGATAGGAAAACCTCGGACCTTGGTCATCCCAGATTTTAAAACCCTTGTCTAAACTAGCTGGTCCGAACTTCTGGTTCTGCCAGGGAATTCCCATCCAGCAGGCACCCATCTGGTTAGACGGTTGAGCTAAATATTTTGTCCATCCCTCGATACAGCTCCGAGTACATTTTGACAGCCCTGGATCCAGTAAGTTCATGGGTGGTGGCTGGAAAATTATTGATTCATTCAATTGAATAGTAGATAAAGTTTGTTCAGTCCCTCTCCATTGTGGGCCATCTCTAATGGGACAAGACCATTCTGTAATGTGTGTTAAAGTAGCTATTGCACATCCTGACCAGTTAGGAAGGGCCAGCCCTCCCCTCTTCTTGGGGGCTTGAAGTCTATCTAAAGAGATACGCGGTCTGTTACCCTGCCAAATGTAATTTGCTATTAATCTATTCCATCTCTTTTCTTCTCTTTTGGGAAACATCTGGGGGATTGTCTGCATTAGGTATAAATAGGCGAGGAAGTATGTTCATCTGTACTCCCTCTATCCTGTTTAAAAGGGACATTGGAAAATGGGTCCACACCTTTAGATCCTGTTTAACCTGGTTGAACAGTATATCATAATTGAGGGGGAAGGTCTGCTCCGGTCTTCCTGATATCCTTATTCCTGAGTATTTAATTGAGTTACATTTCCAATTATATTGTTACTTGGCCTGTAATGAACCTGGAATTGGTTCCCCCTGTGTACAAAGTCTCAGTTTTTAAAGTGTTAATTTTATATCCCGATATTTTCTCAATCTGTCTCATGGCCTGTTCTAAAACCGGGAGTGATTTTTCTGGGTCCGTGATACATAGCAGAAGATCATCAGCGTACAAAGCTACTTTATGATTTATATCTCCTATCTGATATCCCCTTATCCTCTCCAATTGCCGAAGAAATTGTGCCAGAGGTTCAGCATACTGTATATGGCAAAGAAGTAGGGGGGAGAGGGGACATCCCTGTCTCGTACTCCTCGTCAGTGAAAATCTTGAGGAGCAGGTGCCATTAACCTTAATGATCGCTTGGGGGTCTGAATATATACCTCTGATATTATTTATAAACCCCTCAGGAAACTTCAACTTAATAAGTGTTTCCTTCAGGAACACCCAGGAGACCCTATCGAATGCTTTTTGGGCATCAAACCCTAATATTAATAACGGGGTCTGTGAGTCATTGGCATGTTCAGTTAAATATAGGGTTCTTTTAATATTATCTGAAGTTTGTCTCACAGGGATAAAACCCGCCTGGTCTGGGTGTATTAACTGGGGGCATCATCTCATCCATCCTGTGTGCTACTATACTTGCATATATCTTATAATCTTGGTTCAGCACCGAGATTGGTCGGTAACAGTCACATAAATGTGAAGGCTTCCCTGGTTTTAAAATCACAGATATCATTGCATAAGACCATGATAAGGGATATTCCGCCCTCGCATGACACTCCACCAGGTTCTTTGTGAATGTCTCTCTGATCCAGTCCCATGCTGCCTTATAGAATTCCGCCCCATAGCCATCAGGGCCTGGGCGCTTATCATTTTTCAGGTTTGCAATAACATTCTTTATTTCTACCACAGTAATGGGGCAGACCGGGATCTTTTTCTGATCATCTGTAAGCCTTGGAAGATCAAGGTTGGCCAGGAAAGCACCCATCTCTACCTCCGTTGCAGATGATTCAGCTGTATATAATTTGGTATAGTAAGATCTAAAAGCTGCTATTATAGCTGATGTTGTGTGACATGGGGAACCCGTCTGGGGATCTTTAATCCTAGTGATTGTTGTCTGCTGAATCCTTTTCCTAAGCTTGTGTGCCAGCATCTTAGAGGCTCTGGGTCTGCCCTCATAGGCTCTCTGCCTAAGCCATAGTAAGGCCTGCTCAGTTTTAGCCGTAAGGATTTTATGTATAGAATGTTGAGTGGATGTTATTTGATCTAGTAGGGAGCTATCTCCTTGCATATGTGCAGATTGTAGGAAGGATAATTTATCTTGTAATTGTCGTGAATCATTCTCTTGTCTATGTTTTATTTGGGAGGCATAAGCTATGATATAGCCTCTAAGCACTACTTTCAGAGTGTCCCATATTAATTGGGGAGAAAATTGTGGATTAGTATTATCCGCTAATATTTCTCCTATTTTGTTTTTGATTAATTCCCGGCATTCAGGATCTTGTAAGAGGGAATTATTAAGTCTCCAATACGTGTTTTTCTTCTCTGTTTGAGTCCCCAACTCTAGGTTATAGGCGCATGGTCCGATAGGTATATATTATGAATCTCTGCCCCCTTAACCAGGTCTAGGTGTTCCCTTGATATGGTAAAATAGTCCAGACTGGAATAATGTCTATGGGCATGAGAATAAAACGTGAATTTCCTTGTTATGGGATTTCGGTACTGCCAGGTATCTTCTAGGCCCATTTCCCTGATTGATTTCCTCATATGGCATTGGTCTGATGTGTGTGGGGGAAGTTTAGAGGCTGAGGTATCCTTTGAAGGGTTCAGCATACAATTATAATTGCCTCCTACAATCAAAACCCCTTTCTTAAACCCTATAATCTTGTCCCATAGTTGCTGAATGGATGAAGCATCGCTACCTGGTGGGACATACACATTTGCTATAGTGTATTGTTGGTTACCTAATGTGCTAACCAATAATACTAGTCTACCCTCTGGGTCTGAATAGTGATCCGAGACAACAAGGGGGGAATGTTTGGGGATCAGAATGGCTACTCCTCTACGTCTTCCTCTACGATATGCTGATTCATATAGCTGCCCAAACCCAAATTTAAATAACTTTTGGTGCTCACTAGAATTGAGATGTGTCTCCTGCAATAATAGTATCCCTGCATTAAATTTCTTAAGTGCTGTAATAGTTGTATATCTTTTCACCGGACCAGTCAGACCGTTGACATTATGTGAAAGAGTTCTTAGCGTCTTACTCATTTCTATAGAAAGTGTGGTGTTTCAACTTCCCTGGTCCCCCCCCAACACACCTCCATTTTGTCTACTAAAAAAACATACACTTGAAACTTCTCAGTCCTGGAATTAAAAGAAAAGACCTCAGCCTGGTCCCAACTGGGGAGTCGGTGAGATAATAGGAACCTTCTAACTAATAACAGCAAACTATTTACAGTTGTGACTTCCAAATTGTAGGTGGCTATTCTAAGCCTACCTAACCTAGGCAGTTAACACTGCCAAGAGAGCAGTGCTATCAGGCGCAGCTGGGGCATCTGGGGGTTCCAATGACCCAAAACTCGGTACAGGTATGGGAAGTGGGAACCAAAAAAAAAAAGTGGGGGTGATAAAGTAAGAGATTGGAATAGACCTGTATGGTCTAGGACAGATGGGTTATCTAAGGCGTGTCACCTCAGACCCTCGGCTCCCACATTCCTGATGTGTAAGAACAGAATAAAATGACTTATATTAATAACATTACTAGGATTTGTTCTAACATAGTGACAGGCCTCATTATAAATCTACATTTGCATAAGACCACCATCATCCTTTCTATAGGATCAAAATAGATCTCATCTGTTGGTATATTATGTATGCAGTGAGAAATATCTAAAATGCATAGTCTAAGCTCTAATTAGAAGCTTAATAGATGTTAGCTCCAATGTAGATCGTAAGATCTGGTATTTAAGAGCAGTCTCTCTGTGAAATTGTCCATTCACTCCATAGGCTTGGTCAGGTTGAGTCTCCCCACAGCCAGGTCGGGGGTCCCCTCCACCAATGCCCAGGGCCCCTCCCAGTGGTCCCCCTCAGTCATCCGTCTATCACTCTCATTCACTTCATGATATCGGTATCTCCTACCCAGTTTTGAGTTGAGCCTTCCATGCTTCCCAGAGTCAACCAGACATAGGCCCCAAGCAGCGCACCAAGGACACCAACCATCCTCCCGGACACTTCAGCCTCTTATCAGCTGTCAGCCACGGATCCGGCAACCCCACCCCTCCCAAACCTACCATCCTCCTACATGATCCCGCACAATTCCTTTTATATTGAACTCCCCATTCTAGGACATCCTAGGAATCACCTGGGGCCTCCGCCTCAGATCTATACCCTAGTTTCCCCGACATTGCTGAGCTCTCCTCACTTTCAGTCATTAAATTCAGCTATATCAGGAGTGCTTCGATGTGCAAATAAGCTCTACCACCTTAGGTCATGTAGGGGAGGGGGAGCAGCCAGACCCAGTGGGACTACTCTAATCAAGTTGTATACTGTGTAAGGAGGGTCCTGGGACGATGGGAGGCATCCTCCTGGTAATTAATGTGTATTACACTGAATTTAGTAATTGCTGCTAAGGTGAGCACCCGAAGCCCCCTCCCACCTCCTCCGGGATGCGGCTGCCCCACAAACTAGAAACGTCAGAACCTATTTTCACCCTTCACATATCAAACTCATCAATATTGCACATCAGCCTTGGCCAGAGAGCCACCAGGAGGAGAAAGGAGGGCGAGCTGCCAGCACACCAGACCCCCCACACCACAGCCCCGGAAAAACTCACCCAACCTTTGTCTCATGTAGGAAAGGGCCATCCCAGCACCTGGCCTCACTCTGCAGATAGGCCACGAGAAATGCTGTTCTTGAGAGAAGCTAAAGTCTGCTATAATTGAGAGTCTCGGCCCTGATATGCATCATCTTGGGAACGAACAAGGGAACCTCTAGGAAATTCAGTTCTAGATGGCATCGGGAGTTTTCTTTGTTGAAAGTCCCGTAAGGCCTCAGAGGCCGACCCATATGTTTTTTGTCCCTCCGGGAACTGTACCACCATGGAAGCAGGATATGGTGTTTTAAAATTAAGCTTATTCTGGTGAAGCACCCGAAATAAAAGGACATATTCCCAGTGTTTCTTTAGCGTATATAGGGCGTAGTCGTTGTCTACGAAGATCCGAATAGTGCCATAAAACACTCTCTTCTGGGCCCATGCTTTTTCTCAAAATAGCCTCTTTAGTTGTGTACCTCAAAAGCGGACGACAATGGAACGTGGTTGTGCTGAGGTGGATGTGAGCCTGGGGCCTAAAGCTCTGTGTACTCTCTCAAATTCTAAAGAAAAGTCTACATCAAGAGCTAGAGATGTGCTCAGTAGTGTCTCCACAAAGTTAGCTATGTCTCAACCCTCAGCCCCCTCTGGTACCTAATATATTCTTAAATTCTTCCGTCTGTGTCGGTTTTCAGAGTCCTCCTGTCTTTCCATAAAGAGCTGACATATTTGAGTTATTTGTTTAACTTGTTCTTGAAGCTGATTTATTTGAGTGGAGGTGGAGACTTGCGACTGATCGAGATTATCGACCCTTGTTTCTAGACCCCGCACATCCTTTTTTGTTTCCGACATAGTTTCTTTGAATGTTTTAACATTGGATTTTATGTCCATAAGCTCTGCAAATATCTTATCTAATTTGCCATCTAATGCTTGATTCGTTTGTGGCTCTGGTTTGTCCCCTTTGATCTTGTTTCCATTTTTAAGTCTAGATCCGCGACAGGAAGGGATTTTAGATTTGGTGGCATGGTGTGAGGAGGCCGAGACTCCCGAGTCAGAGGCGTCTCCTTCCATTCCGTCAGGGTCCGGTAGTAAGGCCGAAAATCGATTTGTCGTTTCCATTCCTAGTGTATTTTGCTGTCCCCGAAGTATTCTTTAAGCCTTCTTTCCTGTATTTTAAAAGTATAATAGCCGAGGGAAGTCCAGGAGTTATGCGGAGCTCTGGGGCTAGACGACCATGACCGAGGTGACGTCACTGGAAGTCCCCACCAAGATATGTTTGTTTATGCAGCGCCTCCCACTATATAGAGTGTCTTTTTTGTGGATTTGTGTGTGTACCATACATATGTTGGGACCTATCTTCCCTGTAATCTAAGCGTTAATCCGTTACTGCCCTCTGGATGGAGTTGAGAGTCAGTAGGGAGAAAAAGGGGAGCACAGGAACCAAGGAGGGAGACAGGAGAATGGGAGGGAGGGAGGTAGGAGACTAGTTTTGAGTGGGGGCAATTGCCTGCTTGGGCATTGTGGAAGTTTTCTCTCAGCAGTTGTGTGAGAAGTTAGCTCCATGGTGACGTGGCGGTGGCCATTGACACTGTATGCCCCGTTTGGGGAATCATCAGTTGAAAGCCCCAAAATGTGAAGCAGCTGTGGGTCGAGAGGGAGCACCCCACTGAGGTCTGAGGGAGAGCACGGTGATTTAAACCCAGAAAGGAGGGTTCATAGTGCTTGACAGAGAGTGGTTTGAACTGTTGCTAAGGTTCCATGTGATAAGAGCGAAAGTAAAAGGGTGAAGGAATTATGGCAATGGCAAAAAAGTGGCTGCAAAGGGTGACTTTGAATAAACAATGATCACCAAAAGGGTGATAACACTGTTTTACGTTTCTGCCAGGGGAAGCAGCCCCATACCATGAGGAAGGGGCTTTGACCCCTACACCCCCCTTCTATATATAATCAGCTCTGGGGGGAGGGGGGAAAAAAATGAAGGTTGCCGTTTCTGCAATCGGTGTTGTTCCCGGTTGCCTTTTTGCCATTGCCATTAGTCCTTTGCCGTTATTGCAGTTGCAATTTTATTTTCACTCTTGTCAAAGGATACCATTCATAATGATCAGGAAGTATGCAATAAGAGTTCATCAAGGATTTGAAACAAAATAAAGTTGGATATAAATACACCATTAGCATGCACTTCAGTTCCACTGAGAAAGGAAGCAGATAAAATAAGCAACAACATGAAGGAATTTTAAAGAAGGTGATCAATCCTAAAACGTGGCATTTGGGCTAGAAATAATATGATGCAAAAGGGTTGATAGTGTCCCTTTCAAGGATGCAGTCTGGTGCCTGTCTGTGAGACCATTTCTGAGTCAGCTTAACATGGAACTGTTTAGGCCCAGTGCAGTCCATTTGCTTAGAAGGAGTGCATGGCCCAGGGAGTCAGTCGCCTTGAACAGGCCAATGAATAACGCGCCTGGCAGTAGCCCTCTCTCCATGACCATTTCGATGTCACTAATTGTGATCATCTGGGATGTGATGCTTCTGTTCATGGGATGAAAGCCAGATGTATTTGGATTTAAAATGTTATTTTTGGTAGTTAAAGAACATTGCTCTACAATTTGCTGGTGCCTTCTCAAAGCTTGGCCTCCACCTCTTCCATACAAGCTTCTTAGGAGATCCTTTTGACCTTTACATTTCTCTCTCCAGTGGCTGGCAGTTTCTCTTGGATCTTGTCACTGTTCTTCTGCTCCTTTTATGTCTTTCGTTTTCTTCCCATTGACCATCTCTTTCATAAGTGCCCTGAAATGATAGATGTATAGAACCAACCAAGATGTACTGAACAGGTTTATTATTTAAAAGCAAAGTAAAACAGAGAAAAATTAAACTTCTTAACTCGGTCCACACCTTCAAAGCAGTTCAAATGAATTTACATCTATGTTAGCAGGGCAGCTATTTTCACCCTGAGGTACAATATTACTTTAAACCAGTGCAGACACCAGTACAGTACTTCTTGGTTTTCCAGGCAGTCAGTCACTTCATCATTACCTTATAGGTCATGTCCCCCAAGGTTCTCCAAATGGCCTGTGCCTTGCTCAGAGAACCCCTTCGTGACTTTCTGTGGCTTTAGCTCCCTCATGCCAATTTCACACTGTTACCAAGTGCCCTGGGAAGAGAGCTCCAGGATGTGGGAGTGGCTGATGCTTGCTAGCTTCCTTGTACATATATTTAATGGTACTTACATTTTCAGTGAGTGTGGTGTACAATATACTGTGCTTTAATTACAATTTGGAAGTGAGAAAGAAATACATGCCCTAGCTGGGATTTGAATCTTGGCCTGCTCGGAATGCCATTCTGCTGCTGGAAATCTAGAGCTCTGAAAGAAACTCACCCTCTCAATGCATACCCTTGGAGCCACACAAGGTAGAAGTACAATTTTAAAGGGCCAGCCCGCCGATGCAGTGGTGGCACTACTGCTCACGATGCCGATGGCCTGGGTTTGGGAATGAACCTTGGTTATTGGAGGGCAGATGGTGGAGCGTCTTCACCTCCTCGGGGAGGGAGGGTGCCTGGCTGCTACTGCTCTACCTCCACCTGGGTGACCACGGTGGTGGTGCACGAAGAAGCCAGCTGACCAAGGGGGGGTGTTGCCACCCTGACCCATGCCACACATCAGTACAGGGCCCACTCAATGTCTGAGAGAGGGGAGAAAAAGGGAAACACCCCAACTGTGCAGGATGCCACCCACTGCCCGCTGTAGGCCCCAAACTGGCGCCTGGGTTCCAGCTCCAGAACCAAAGCTAAACTCCACTGAAGGAGCTGGGCCAGCCTCTGGTGCCCCTTCCCCGTTGGGTCATCCAGGTGGGGAACATGGAGTCAGGTAAGTCCTGGGGCTGGCAGGTGATGGGACTGGGTGGAGCAGTTGGGTTAAATGGATGCTGGTTGGTGCAAAGAGGCATACAGCACAGCAAATTTAAACAAAAATTACATTTTTATTTATAAGGAGTGCAGTGTGCATATATTTAAAATAAAATTTAGAAGTGAGAAAGAAATAAGTGCCCTAAAATATGATTATAATTTGTATTGCCCCAGGGTATGTACTGAGAAAAGATGAGTTCCTTTGGGATCCCCAGATTTCCAGTTGTCCTGGTAGCACAGTTGTTAGTGTAGCAGAATGGTATTCTGAGCAGGCCTGAGTTCAAAATCCAGCTAGGGCACTTGTTTCTTCCTGAATTCTTAATTATGTATTTCATGGTTTGCTCACTCATTAGTTGGAGTTCATTACAATAGGGGTAAATGACTAACTGATATACATGCTACTGACCACAAGAAAGTAATATAACTTATACATTGGGGCGAGTGATGTACTGAAACACATGGCACTGAACACTCAGTCCTGACTAAAAGAAAGCATTGCAGGGGTGATTAGTTAAGTGTTATACATATACTGAATACTTCTCAATACAGAAATATAATGAGTTGTCTTTTTCTTCATGGATGTCAAAGACTTTGGTATGACAAGAGACATCTATGAGACAGATTATTACAGAAAAGGTGGCAAGGGACTGCTTCCTGTGCGGTGGATGTCCCCTGAAGCACTCAAAGATGGTATCTTCACCACCCATGCTGACGTCTGGTATGTAACGTTTAACTTAATCCTCAAGTTGCCAGAGTGAACAACAGGGCTCAAATCCAAAAGATAAAGCTAATAGAATGTAGGATCAGAAAAGCTGTAAAACAAACAGCTCACAAGTTGCCCCATCTGACTTGGGAATGGACTGTAGTGCAAACAAAATCTCCTGGTACACTGTCCTCTCTGCTGTAAGATTTAAATAAATAAACATAATTTTATTTTAATTCATTAAGAAACTAACAATGGTTAAGGATAGACATACAGCGTTCAATTCTGGCCTGTCAGCTGGCAGGGAAAAACACACAATGATTTTGCATTGACACTACTTTGTCATACCAAGAATGAAAACATCTGTAGGCCAAAAAACTTTGCCTTACATTCTCCCATTCTTTTTTAATTCTCTTCAGTCTATTTTTGAATGCCTAGATGATTCTTCCCAGACCTTTAGACTTAAGCTGAGAGGGTATTTATTAGCTGAGAGTGAGTGTAAATGTTTTGTCAGTGTACTGAATGCTTGTTGACAGAAGCTTGTATTTTGCTCTATTTTACTTATATGTATGTATTTCCATTGTATGTATACTGGCCACCCATGAAAATGGATCTTTGGCCCATGGTCTTACCAGTTTAAACAAAACAACCTGGCTATATGCAACACCATACAGAACCAAGATGTGGCATTTGTTTTATTGCAGTTTTTATACATAGAGTTTTTTTACCTTCGTTGCTGTCAATCCTCTTTCTTCCTCTGCACCCACCCCCTTCCATCACCCACCATCTCAGGAACTTGCATGTGGTTGAATATCAAATGTATATTTCCCCCATGGTGGGGCCAGGGGGAAGGGCCGCCTCCCTCAAAGCAGTTAAGAAAGTCCCCAGAGCCCAGTAGGTTGTGCAGGGGCTGTGACAACCAGGGATTCGCCCTGTTTAAGTAGCTTGCTGTTGTTCCATTTCTACCCTTCCACCTCCCCCAATGCGGTGCTTAGCCCCAAAAGCTGACCTTCCCATGCATGGCGCACCTTGCCAGGGAAAAGTTCCCCCTCCTGCTGCAGTGTACCACCCATGTGGAAGAACAGTACGCCATTCCTCATCGAGCTGGGAGTGTTGCCAAGCAGTAGTGCCGTCTCCAGCCGTGGGCCAGCCATCCAGTTTTCCTGATCTTGTTCTCAAACTTGGGTTGTCACCATAACTACTTGTTCCCTTTCTGCTGGATGACCCTGGAAATGAGCTGCACTCAACTCAGTAAGCCCTTCCTGGTAAACTTGAAATGAAAAAAAAAAAGGAAATAAGCTGTATGTTTCTAAATGCAGATTTGAAGTATTACCTTTATATTAGTCTTTCTGGAGTCCACCTGTAACTGTTATTCAAACTTTAAATGTTAGCATTGTTACATTTTGTGGCAATTGGAAGCACACTTGCAAATTGCAGTATACTGTGTGCATTGTACCGTAATTAAACAAGCATTTGTCAATGCCGAATGTTTGGTTGCATGGTATGTGTCAGGTGTGTTAATGCTTGTAACTGCTTACCAAGTCAGCAGTCCTCAGTAATTATGTGTAAGTGTACATTTATAAAATTACTGCTGCTGTAGTTACCAAATGCAGATACACGCACTGTTATTAGCAGAGCTCTGAAGCTGCACTGTGAAGGGAAAACTGCAACAGGCCCGGAAGTTCAATCCAATCAACTGGTCTGTCAGTTCAACAGTTACGTGTGCTTAAGATGCTGGATTTAATTTAAGTGTGGGAAACGATCGGGGGAAAAATATGCTATAGAAACATTTTAAAATTGCAGTAAGCTAAAGACAAAACAGGGTGTACATCTTTCTACATGTGTTGACCAGTTCTAGTGTTTTGCACAGAACACTAGAACTAGTTAACACATGTAGATAGATGTACTTGTTTTGCTCCTAACTTACTGCTATTTTAAAAAGTTTGTATAGCATATTCCCCCCCCCCGATCATTTCCACACTTTAAATGCAGCATCTTTAGCACATGTAACTGTTGAACTGACAGACCAGTTGATTGGATCAGACTTCTGGATTTGTTGCAGCTTTCCCTTCACAGTGTAGCTCCAGAACTCTGCTAATAATAGTGTGCGTATCTGCATTTGGTAAATACAGCAGCAGTAATTTTATAAATGTTCACTTACACGTCTGACTGCAGTCAGGACTGCTGACATGGTGGTGAGCAGTTATGAACATTCAGGGGGGGCAGTTCAGCGGCCGGGGGGCGGGGCCTGTTCACAGGGAGATAAACGATCCCAGTGTCTGTGGCTCAGCAGGTTGCACATTCGCCTCTGAGGCTGGAAGATCAAAAGGCTGTGGGTTCTTTCCCCACACCTGGCACTTGGGTTAAATTCCAATACTGACGCTGTAGTGCAGCATGAGGGGAGTGCTGCACTCCTGAGGTGCCATCTTTTGGATGAGACGTTAAACAGAGGTCCCGTCTGCCTGTTGTGGTGGTTGTTCAGTTGGACGTTAAAGATCCCATGACACTTCTCAAAAAAAATAGGGGAATTTTTTTTATTTTAACATCAACAAATCATTACACATATTATTAACTTACACACAATAAAATAAATCGTAAGTATAGAGGAATCATACCAATATTACATTCATGCATTTTCTAGTGCACTGTCAATTATTTAGAGCATGATCCTAAACTGAAAAAGAACCCCTTCCTACCCCACTAAAAGAGTAGGGGAATTTTTATCACAAATAAATTAAAAAAAACGAGTTCAAAGGCAATTCATGTCTTAGTAAAACAACAATGGAAACAGAAAAGAATATCTTAATCTGAATAACAAAGATCGTAAAAAACAACTATTTGTAAGTTCCACTTTCTCCCTATTTCTAACCATTAATCAATAAATTTACAGTTGTTCCACAACTGTCTGTGTTTATGTAAGGACATAACTCTTCCTTCCTGTAAGTAAATTTTTTGAATTTTGTATCTGACAATTGCTTCTACTTTAAGGTTGGTGGTGACTTTCTGCTGAAATACCCAAGTGCATCTAGCTTGCCAAATATAGTATTTCAATATTGCTCCAATCAAATGTAAAGTATTACTATTGTAGTTCATACTATATGGTTCATACTATGGTAGAGAAAAAGAACTAGTACACGGAGGCCCATAGTGCTCTTATACTAGGCCAAGGAATAGTACGACAAATTATATCCTGACATTATCAACATGTCAAGACAATGTTTAAACAAATCTTTAGTTCTACTCATAACTGCAAATGATGGGAGTTTATTCCAAGGACCGATAGTTCTTAAAGAAAACTTGCGATTATTGTGTTTAAAAGTTTTGCCAGTCAATTGAAGTGGGTGTCCTCTGGTGTCATGAACAACTGACCTAAAAGATATGCCTAACTGGGACATAACATAAGGATCATGAAAAACATTGTATAAGAATAGAAGGTCACCTCTCGAGCGTCTAACAATAAGTGACATGAGTTCTAAAGAATCTAACCTGTATTCATAGGAAGTGGAATGGTAAACCTGATATTTTTTTAGTAGACTGTCTCTGTACTTTTCAAGGGTGTTCAAACAACATGAAGTCTTGCTATATTATGACTATTGCAGTTTGTCCCAGCCTTAGAACTGCTCCAGAGGTGAAAGAGTTAACTTCCATGCACAGCATGGAGCTTAGAGCGCGAGCTCGGTTCAGAAGCTCTGTTAGGCTGGTTTCAAACCGAAACGGTCAGATTCCTTACTCCGCCTCACTGAACAGTCGCTCCGGAGATTCCTCCTGTTGCTCGGTTCATTTCTTCGGTTTAAAGTGCTATTTCTCGGTTTAATTTAACCGCGATTTAATTATTTTAACCGCAAAACCGATCGGTTCAGGCTCTGTCTATGGTAATCGTAAGTAATAGATAGGGTTTTTTCTGTGTGGAACTTGTAAAGTGTTATCGGTTCGGTTGAACCGATCGAATTGTATTAAAATATAAGTTTAAAGCCTTTTGGGGCTTCTTAGAGTGCGGTTCCCGGTTTTTATCGGTTCTAAAAAAAACGGATTTCATTACGGTTTTTTCCACGACCCGTGACACGGTTTGGAACCGATGAGGGTGTCTTGCCTGGCACTGCCATTAAAAGGGCAAGTTTGTTGGTTAGGCTGGCATCATGTCTGAGAAACCTAAAAGAAAAACCGGGCCCACTGGGTTTCAACACTGTAGTGTCTGTGGGGAAGCCTTTGCCAAGGCTGACCCACACACTACATGTGTCTATTGTCTGGGGTTTGACCACCTCAATTCAGACTGCCAGATTTGTAAAAATTTCCTGCAGCCACCCTGGACAAGAGAGTGGGCAGGCTTAGGAGCAGAGGCCAAAAAGTCCGCTGACCGGATGGCCAGCCCGGTTCGTGCCAACCCGATCGAGGGAGTGCCTCTGACCAGGGCGAGACTTCCTTGGCAACGAAAACTGGCTCTGAGGAGCCAGTTCCAGCAAAGAAATCTAAAAATCAGCAGGTTTGGAGTCCATAATTCCTTCTCCAACTGCTGCAGAGATAGCCAGGGCAATACAGATTGTCCAGTCCCTGTCCCAGTTCCCTCCGAACCGCCACTGTCTGGCAAAAGGTCGGTTCGGTCGGTTCCAGTGGTTCAGGATTATGATATAGAAGAGTTCTATGAACCAGAGGAGGGGGATGAGGATTATGATCAGTGTGAATGTGACTTTGAAAGTCTGGATGTGCCCATTGAACCGGACATCTCCCCAGACAGACCTTCAGGTGAGTCTCCCCTTAGGCTTTCTGAGTCCCCTTCTCATTTTTTGTTTTATAAAAAAGTTGCTGAGACCCTCCAGCTTTCCTTAGAGGAGGCTTTGGATGAGCAAGAGGAGCCTGACTATGTGGAGATGATGGATATCCCAGAGTCCAGGAGGTTGTCCATCCCTTTACATAAATCTTTTAGAAAACAAACAATAAAAATTTTAAAAGCTCCTAATTCTTTGCCTCCTGTGGATAAAAAGATGGACAGGAGGTACACTTTGTCAGGTCCTGATACAGATTTTCTTTCACAGCAATGCAGTCATGTTGAGGTAGTTCAGGCTGCAGCCTGTGATAAAGCTAATATTCCACTGGCTTCACATCCTCTGACAAGGATTCCAGGAAGATTGATGCCATGGCCAAAAACAATACGTGGCAGCATCCTTGGGACTCAGACAAGCAAAACTATATGGCTTATGTTGCAAGATACCAGAAATCTAGATGGGATACTGTCATGGCCTTAGCCAAACAGGTCCTGGCCAGCTCGCAAAGGAGCTGGAACAGGTGGCTCTTGATGGTATTGAGGCATCTAAGGTGCAATTCCATGCTGCAGTGGATTCTATGATGTATCCTCTAGAGTCATGGCTACGTCTGTGGCTTTTGGGAGATTGGCCTGGCTCAGGTGTACTACTTTGTCAGGGATACCCAGTCTAAGGCTATGGATTTTCCTGTGGTGGAAATTCTCTGTTTGGGAGCAGACAGAGAATTATATGAAAAATGGATGAATATAGAACCACTTACAGGAGTGCACAAGCCAAGGAATGGCAAGCCACTCCTCAGAGGCAGCCCCCCAGGGGTAGGGGTAGGCCTTTTCACAGGCCTTTTTGCCAGACCAGGCCTCCTCCTCTTCAGCCTATGTACAGAGAGGGTTCTTCAGAGGGAGAGGCAGACGGGGTTCGAGCAGGCCTGCTCCCACCCCTCAGCCTAAAGCCCCTGCCAAACAGGCACCCTGATGGGATGCCCAGGGTCGGCTCTTCACTACCTGTAGGTGGCAGGTTGGCTCACTTCGTCCAGGACTGGCAGTCTTTAACTTCAGACAGGTGGGTCCTGGAAGTAGTGAGCCAGGGTCTGGTTCTCAGCCTTCCTTACCTCAAAAAAGACAGGAGAGTGGCGGCCTATCCTGGATCTAAGATATCTAAACAAGCACCTTTTAAAGCCAAAGTTCAAAATGGTGACACTGGGAATGATTTTACCCTCCCTAAGGCCAGGGGACTGGCTAGCTTCCCTGGACCTCAAAGATTCCTACTTCCATGTTCTTATCAGAAGCTCCCATCGAAAGTACCTCAGATTCGAACTGCCCTCAGGCCATTATCAGTTCAGAGCAATGCCCTTCGGCCTCACTTCTGCCCCAAGGGTGTTCACAAAATGTCTGGCAGTAGCAGTCGCTCACCTAAGAAGGCAAAAGATTGCCATTTTTCCCTACCTGGACGACTGGCTCATTGTGGGTCAGTCTCCAGACCAGGTCAAATCACACCTGCTAGTTACCCAGCAGCTGCTTTCCTCTCTAGGATTTCTTCTCAATCTTCCAAAGTCAGTTTTGGAACCTGTCCAGGTACTCACCTTTATAGGCGCAGAACTGGACACAAAGCAGGCCAGAGCCTTCCTTCCGTTGGAAAGGGTAAGGACCTTAGTGGCCCTGGCCGCCTCCTTCACTCTGCAGGTCTCTCGACCAGCAAGGCATTTCCTGCAGCTCCTAGGGCACATGGCTGCCTCCACAGCTTTGGTGCAAGGAGCAAGATTTCAGATGAGGGACATTCAGTTCCATTTGAGAGCTTTCTGGTCTCAAAGAAGAGATCCTCTATCCAAGTTAATCCCAGTGACTCGAACTCTGATCCAGGCCCTTCAGTGGTGGCAGGATCAGAGCAATCTGGACAGGGGTGCCTTTCATCCCTCTGTCCCATTCCTTGACCCTTACTACAGATGCATCCCTCTTGGGATGGGGAGCTCACATGGCGACCTCTCCACCCAGGGGTTATTGTCCCTCAGGAATCTCTGCTCCACATCAATCTGTTGGAACTCAGAGCTGTTTTCTAGCACTTCAGGTTTCTCTGCATCTGTTCAGAACAAGGTGGTACAGGTCAGAACAGACAACACCACTACAATGTGGTACATCAACAAACAAGGGGGCACTCGGTCTTCGGCCTTGTGCACCTAGGCGATGAAGTTGTGGTCTCTGGCTTGTTCCCTGAACACTTCCCTCATAGCAGTTCACCTCCCAGGCAAGGACAATGTCCTGGCAGATGCTCTCAGCAGGATTTCCCAGGGCCATCACGAATGGTCACTGGACCCCTAGTACTGGGGATAGTGTTTGCCAGATGGGGCACTCCTCAGATAGATCTTTTCACAGCCCCAGACAATCATCAACTTCCACTGTTTTGTTGCAGGCCCCCAGTGTTGGGCTCAGTTCCCCTGGATGCCTTTCTCCTCGATTGGGAAGGGAAGTTTCTTTATACCTTCCCCCTTCCCTCTCCTGTTCAAAGTACTAGTCAAAATCAGGTCTCAGCCCTGCAAAATGATCCTGATTGCTCCAGACTGGGCCAGGCAGCCCTGATACCACTCCTTCTGTCCTTAGCAGTCCATCTTCCCTGTGTCTCCCCAGGAACCATAATCTGTTAACCTGTGCTCAGGGAGTTTGGTATCGAATCTCAAATCCTCAACCTCAAGGCTTGGCTCTTGAGCAGTTAGAGTTTGCTGATCTACAACTTTCTCAAAGTGTTCTCGAAATCCTGAAGGCTGCTAGGAAGTCTTCACTCAGGGCTACCTATAACTCCAAGTGGAAAGGTTTTCCATGGTGTTCTGGGAAGCTGTTTCCCGGAATCTGCAGATCTACCCACTGTATTGGACTACATGGTCCATCTTAATTCTTTGGGACTGAGACCAGCCACCCTGAAAGTGCACTTGGCTGCTGTCTCTGCCTTCATTTCAGCAGGAAGCCCTCTTCTCTTTCTGCTCATCCTGTATTTTCCAAGTTTTTAAAGGATTGCTTCACACAGTCCTCCATTCAGGGACCCTGCCCGGCTTGGGATCTTAATGTATGCATTGCTCAGCTAATGCAACCCCCCTTTGAGCCTCTGTCTTCGGCAGAGCTTAAGTATTTGACTTGGAAAACTGTATTTCTGGTAGCCATCACTTCTGCCAGGTGTATAAGTGAGTTATAGGCTTTATCAGTAGAAACTGACTTTATTTCCTTTCACAGGGATAAAGTAGTCCTCAGGACTAACAGGAAGTTTTTGCCTAAGGTGGTTTCAGACTTCCACCTTAACCAATCTATTTCACTTCCAGTGTTCTTCACTGACCATTCCTCCTCTGGTGAGAGGAGGCTGCACAGCATAGATGTTAAGAGGGCCCTAAGTTACTACATAGGGTGTACCAAGGGTCACAGGTTTGACCCCTCCAACTGTTCTCACTTATGGTGAGGTTGGGAAAGGAGACCTGCCACTAAGAGATCCATTGCCAGGTGGATCGTTTCTTGTATCCAATTTTGCTATCAAAAGCTGGGTAAGGTTCCTCCTCAGGCCTGAGGGCTCACTCTACCAGAGGTACAGCTGCATCTCTAGCTGCTGCCAGAGACATCCTTATCTTGGAGATATGTCAGGCAGCTACTTGGAAGACAGTACACACTTTCACCAAGCATTACTCCCTGGATATTCAGGCCAGGAGGGATGCTCGGTTTGGCACAGCCGTGCTTCAGAGCCTATTCCCTATGTAGGTTCTATCCCTCCTCCATGGAGGTACTGCTGTGTAGTCTGCAATAGTCATAATATAGCAAGACTTCATGTTGTTTGAAGAAAAAATTACTCACCTTAGTAATGTTGTTTCTTCTAATGGAGTCTTGCTATATTATGACCTCCCCACCAGCCTGACCCTCTCAGAACTCCTACTTTGGGTATGGGGTGGGTAGTCCTCTGTTGGCATTTATTGATGCCCTCTTTCATGTTTGGGTGTTGTGTTTATTTAGTTATTTTATCTTATTTTTCTGGTCCACTGACTTGAGTCTTTGTGTTGGGACCAGGAAAAATGTGTTAATATATTAGTGGCCAGTTGGCTAGTGTAGGTTACAACTTCCACACAGAACCTTAGTGAGTTTTTGCTCGTAAAGATCTGACGGTTTCGGTTTGAAACCAGCCTAACAGAGCTTCTGAACCGAGCTCGCGCTCTAAGCTCCATGCTCTGCATGGAAGTTAACTCTTTCACCTCCGGAGCAGTTCTAAGGCTGGGACAAACTGCAATAGTCATAATATAGCAAGACTCCATTAGAAGAAACAACATTACTAAGGTGAGTAATTTTTTCTTACAATCCAATTTTTTAAATGGGCACCATAACTGAGATGCATTCTCAAGATGAGGTCTGACATAGGACCTGAACAGGGGGCAACAACACCTCATGATCTCTAGATCTAATATTACGGAGGATAGACCAAATAACATTATTGGATGTACTGATAACTGAATGCAGATGCTTGGAGTATGTTAAATCATTGGAAATAGTAATTCCCAAATCCTTCTCATCAGTAATTGCACACAGTGTTAATCTATCCAATAGATAATGAAAGTTTGAATTATTAGAACCCAAGTGCATAACTTTACACTTTGTAGAATTCAGTTTCATACCCCATTTGACAGTCCATTTAGAAACAATGTCAAGATCATGCTGGATACAAGATATCCGATCTAGGTTAGAACAGGGTTCCCCAATCTTAACGTCATCTGCGTATTTTATTGTAAAGGAAAGGCAATTATTGGTTAGATCGGCAATACAAGCTTGAAAAAGACATGGGCCAAGGACAGAGCCCTGCCGGACACTGCTCCAAACTCTGCCAGAGTTGGAAATAGCACTGTTAATAATCACCCTTTGTGCCCTATTAGAAAGCCAGTTTGTGATCCAAGCAATTATATAAGTGTTAATGTTAAGACCCCTAAGTTTATGAATTAAAGCCCAATGAGGCATAGTATCAAACGCCTTACTGAAGTCAATAAAGACTACATCGCACGGTATCCTGTTGTCCAACAGGGAGCTGAATTGTTCATAAAAACAGAGCGAGTTAGTTAAACAACTTCTACCCCTCTTAAAGCCATGTTGTTGAAAATCATTTGCATCGATGACTGGGACAATGATGTCTTTAAGGAGACTTTCCAGTACTTTACATATGGAAGAAGTTAAACTGATGGGCCGATAGTTTTCCCAGAGATGTTTAGATCCCATTTTATGTATTGGGACAACTAAGGCCTCCTTCCATTCTACAGGAATATAATTTTTTTCTATGAAAAGTTCAAACAGAAATTTTAATAGATAAGCAATATAGTCAGCCAAGAGATGTAATAAGTGGCCTGCTATATTGTCTGGACCTAAACAAAACTTACCTTTGAGTGTATGTAATTTGGTAAGAATAAGATCCACAGTAAATGTTATAGGGGAATCAGAAGAACTGATGATAGACCGAGGGGTTTGGACATCTGATGTTGAAAACACTTTACAGAATTCTCTACTAAAAACATTAGCCATGGTTATAGTTATTCCATTTAGTTCCATACAGGTCTAACACCAATTCTCCATATGACAGGGAACAATATAGTGGTTCTTCCCAATTTTGGGCAAGAAATTCCCAGAAAGCTTGTGTGACTTGACACTCTGGCCCCAATATTCAGAAGTGTGCCTGGCAATGGCGCATGAGGTGGGGCAGAGCAACTAAGTTGCGCTGGTGCAACTCGGAGATCTATTCAAAAGAGATGAGACATGGTGCATTTGAATATATCAGGTAATGTGCACTGCACAAATACAACGCGCTGGCGCATCCCCCCAGACAGGGCTGAATACCAGGAATGGGAACTGCGCCAGCGCAACAGTGTTACACTGCACAGATTCTTGATATTCAGACAGCAATATACAAATGGAGCCATTATACATGCAAGGTGCCAGTGGGGCCATTTGCATGTCATTATGGCCCCATTTGCATGGGTTGTGCAAGGCTGGCCAGAAAAATGCACCTGGCACCCTGCACAGCATGCGGTGCTGTCTTAGGAAGACCGGTGGTACCCCACCACCCCCCCAGTCTCTCCAATCACCGTCAAGATTCATTCACTATATCCCTGGTAGTCTAGTGGTACCCCCTTCCCTCTTGGTAGATTCGCTCGGCAAAATGATAGCAGAATACATGTCCTGGTAGTCTAGTGAGTCTTCCCATCCCTCCCGTAGCACCGATCGGCTGAAAGAAATGATAATACATGCCCCGGTGATCCAGTGTTTCCCCCCACTCCATCCCGGAACACCGATCGTCTGTAAATGCGGATTATAAGTCCCTGGTAATCTAGTGGTTACCCCCACCCTGCACGTAACCCCGATTGCAGTATAATGATAAATTGATCCTTCCTGGTGGTCTAGTGGTCCCCCCTTCCTGCCTGTAACCCCAATCACACTATAAAACCCATTCAAACCCTCCTTGTGGTCTAGTGGTACCCCCCCGGTAACCCTGAGAGCCTGTAAAGTCACTGTAAAGGTTCCCTGGTGGTCCAGTGGCACCCCCTCACCCACACAGGAACTCCAGCCCACGTAGCTCCTCCCATCATCAGCGGGCAGCAATCCCACCCGCATAACTCTGTGGCTGCCCGCCGAATGACAGTGTACAGTAGCGGCTGCAAGCCCATTGGTCCACATTGTGGACCAATGGGCTTGCAGCACATACTGTAATAGTAATTCACAAATATGTGACTGACACGGGATGACTGACTTGGGATGTGCCGCATATGCATGGGCACGCCCCCTACGGGCAGGGAGGGGGGAACCACTAGACCACCAGTAAGGATCAATTTATTATTATACTGCGACTGGATGGGCCTTGCGGTCCTTATCTGCCATCAACTTCTATGTTTCTATGAGGTATGTGGGTGGGATTGCTTCCCACCGATGACTGGGAGGGGGCTAGGTGGGCTGGGGTTCCTGTGTGGATGGGGTTGCCACTGGACCACCAGGGAACCTTTACAGTAACTTTACAGGCATTTGAGGTTACCTGCGGGGTGGGGGGGGTACCACTAGACCACCAGGAGGGTTCGAATGGATTTTATAGTGCGATCGGGGTTACGAGCAGGGAGGGGGGGAACTACTAGACCACCAGGAAGGATCAATTAATTATCATACTGCGATCAGGGTTACGGGCAGGATAGGGGTTACCACTAGACTTCCAGGGACTTATAATCCTCACTTACAGATGATCGGTGTTCCAGGATGGGGCGGGGGAGCCACTGGGCCACTGGGGAATGTATTATCATTTCTTTTGGCTGATCAGTGCTACAGGATGGGTGGGAGGACCCACTAGACTACCAGGGCATGTATTCTACTATAATTTTGCTGATCAGAGCTACGAGGAGTGAGGGGGGTACCACTATACCACCAGGGCATTTATTGCATTTTATTTATGCTGATCAGAGCTACGGGGAGAGAGGGGGAGACCACTGGACCACCAGGGATGTTTTGGGTGCTTATGCACAGTATCCTGGAGGGGGTGGGTGGCCACCCACGGCTGACAGCTGTTGTGTTGCGCCTTTCATTATTGCAGCTCACCTGTGGGTGGCCACCACTTGAGCCTTTTTTTTCAGGCTTAACTTTGTGCATCAGTGTGCGGTGCATCTCAGGGTTGTGCAGGCATATACGCTGCACATCCCGGGCTGAATATCGGGATGGGCACGCCCCCTGGTGATGCACCGCATACAGTATCTTTGTGCCCCGGTGCATCGGTAATTGCGTTGCGCAATTCCCTCTTTTGAATATTGTCCCGGGGTGCATTTCTGGGGCTGTGCTGACGCAACTCAGTTGTGCCAGGCACAACCCCTTTGAATATCTAGCTCTCTATGTATAAATGCTCTTGTGTTTCTAGTTGCTGAATGCAACTAGTCCTCAAACAGTATTGTTCAGATATTTGTTTATGTTTGTGAGTGTTGAGCACACCTAGTTTCCCATGCATACTTAGCCAGTTAGCATCCCACGTGTAAGGAGGGATCCTTTTACAGTTCATATTTTTTACTACCACTGCTCCTTTCTCATCTGGACATTGTGTTATTTCTAACCTGTCTGTAAATTCAGATAGTCTTAAAGTTTCATACAAAGTTTTCCTTGACATTGTGATTATCATTTTAACTGTAATCCCCCACTCTTTTATTTTCCTGATTATCGTAGCTATGTAGTCTGGCGTGTCCTTTTGCCTTTACAGTTTTCTCAGATTCCCACTTTCCCAATGTGTCCTGTATGGTTCCATCCATTCTCTAATACCAGGCATCCACAATTTACTGTTTGGTCTAATAGCCATGCCAGTACTGTGTGTTAGTATTATACTTCAAAAAGAACAGTATAGGGTTCACCATTCCATAACCTCCCTCTTGTTTAGTTCTGTATGTTGTATTCCTTTTTATGGGATTCAACCTACTCCCTCATAGACCCTGAAAAAAAACACTCAATATTTTGGTTTCTAATACCTCTGGGATAGGGAAGATGTAGCTTGCATATAAAAAAATGGGTATCAGTAAAGCCTTTATTAACGTGTAACTGTTTTTAATTTAGATTTTCTTCTGCCTTTCCAGAAGTTTACTGTATTTGTAGCTTTTTGTAAACATTGTTTCCCTATTTTTCCACCATTTCCTGAGTGCTGTGTGTGATTCCCAATATTTTTATATCATGTGTCACAACAGGTATTCCTGCTATATTTTCTTGGGGGTGGGGTGGGGGTAGTCGAGTTCCCCTATGCAACATCCTATACTTTTGTTGCAGTTTATTTTTGAACCAGATATTGCAGAGTATCTATCTAATTCCTCTTTTATTTCTTTTCCTTCCCTTTCTTTGTTTAAAATTATGGCTATATCATCCGCATATGCCAAAACTTTCATTTTAGGACTATAACTATTTAAGGCAATTCCGTCTGTCTTTTCATTACTCCTCAACCTACCGAGGATGAGGACACACCTTGGATCTTACTTCGAGATACAGCTCTTGCAGCAGGTAACACCATTAGGACTGAAGCCGGCAGGCGTCAGGACCCCACGGAATTCTTCTAGCTAGCATTCTTCAGCGGGGACCGCCCCCAATGTCGGTCCCGTCTCCGACGTCAGGCGTAGTACATAAGGGGGCGGTCCCGCCAGATTCCCCAGTTCTTTCCCGCCGTCGACTTGCATGTCTCGACCCTTCAGATCGTTTCTAAGCGTGCAACGCACGGTCAAGTTCTTCCTTCGGGAAAACATTATTTTGTATGTCTCAGTTGCTGTCTGATGTCCTCTCCAACCTCCGCTGAAGGCCATCCCTCGAAGTGCGCCTGTGGGAAGCAAATCCCGTTTAAGGATCCGCATCATTCGGCCTGCGTCCGGTGCCTAGGCTCAGACCACGACACCCGGTCCTGCAATTTCTGCCAGGGGTTCAACAGCCGGACCCGGATCCGTCGCCAGAAGGCTCTGCAGGCGTTCCTGCTCGAGGAGAAGATTAAGGCCATGGACACCTCAAGGGGATTCAGCAGAAAAGACCGGAAACACTCTGAGAAGCACAGGGAGAGGTTCCTTCCAAGTCCCGTCTAGGCCTCTGACTCAGTAGTTCCGGCTCCGTCCGACCGTTCGCCCTCCGGGCCCGTTCTCAGCCTCCCGCTGCGGTGAAGAAACCTTCGGGCTCCTCTTCCTCTTCACAGGCCAAGACCTCCAGACCCTCTTCGTCTTCCTCCAAAGCCCTGGTTAGGTCTGGGGACCATCACCATCATCACAAGTCGGGTTCCCGCCATTCCGAACCCGACGTCAGGTCTGTCTCCTTGCCTCCTCCTCCCCAGAGAAAGACCGAGGAGCTCACCTCTCTGAAGAAGCCGTCGGACCCGACGTCAGCCCGTCTGATGTCGGCTACCCATCACAGGTCCCAGGAGCCGGTGACCGCCAGACGCCCGTCGCCGGTCAGGCCTTTGCCCTCTCGGTCATCGGCAGGAAGGCCGACGTCCATACCCGTACATTTATAGAAGAGGACCCCGGCGCCTCCTACCGATGTCAGTCAGGAGACTATCACAGAGCAGGAGTTGAAGCGGCCCGAGGGGTAGGCCAGGCAGACCCAGTCCTGTCACACCTCCCAGGGAGCCCTCTCCACAACCTGAGGCCCCTGAGGAGCCGATGCCGGAACCCGACGACCGGCCACCGGTGCCCGGTCTGTCGTCGGGCCTTTCCCTTTCAGAGGTTAAGGAGCTCTTTTCTCACTGGTGGGATACCATCAAAAGGGATATGGTTCCCACACCGCCTCCTCTTTCTCCTCCTCCTCCACCACCTGCGACCCCTCCGGCTCCAGCGCCCTCTTCTCCATTTGGGGCTGCAGGCCGAGTACCTCTCCCCCAGGAGCCTACGGACCCTCCAAGGGGGAGACCTGATAAAAGGAGACCTCCGTCTAGATCCTCTTCAGGGTCACCCAGTCCTAAGAGACCCAGAAGACGCCGTCGTTTGCCTTCGACGGAGGTTACGGGATCGGAGTTCTCAACAGGATCCAGATCCCCCTCTCCTCTTCACATCCCCCTCTCCGGACCCACATGAGCTTCCTAGATCTCCTCGGATGACCCATCATTCTCCGAAATCATGAGACATATCCAAGAGAACATGGGATGGGATGTGGAAGAATTAGACCCCGGGAGACTACGCCTTGCTAGGTATCTTCAGCAGAAGGATCCCAAGCCTGTGGTGGTACCACCCTTGGTGGACACTTTTGTGGACGTCACCAAGGCAGTGTGGAAGCATCCACACTTGCTCTCGGCGATGCCGAAGAAAGCTGACCGCCTGTACAAGGCCCCTAAGGAGGACCTGTACTTGGCTCAACATCCTCTGGACGACTCTCTGGTCATAACAGCCTCTCATGACCGGTCCCAGAGACCACAACATTTGAGCACCCTGCCACCAGACCCGGAGTCCAAACAGCTGGACGCTATGGGCAGGCGCACGTCTGCTTCCACTACTTGCGCCATCAGGTCCCTGAACTACTTGACCCACATGGTACAGTTCCAAAATGCCTTGTGGGAACAGGGACTGGATCTGGCGGAGAAATTGCCAGAAGATGAGCAGAAGGAGGAGATGTTACAGCTCCTCCGTATGGGTTCGGACGTGGGAACCCAGGTGCTGCGAGCTGCATACGATTCCGCGGACTCCTCGGCCAGAGCGGCAGCTTCAGGCGTATGCCTCCGGAGGCACTCGTGGCTCCGTGTCTCCGGATTTACCCCGGATGTCCAGAAAAACATAATGGACGCCTCTTTTGAAGGAGAAGTTCTCTTTGGTGCACCCTCTGAGAAGGTTCTCACCAAGCTCCAAGAGGCCGGGAAGGCGGTGAGGTCGGTCCAGGCAATGTACCGACCGAGGCTTTGTTCCTTTCGTCGGAACCAAAGCCGTTTTCGTGGATGGACACAGAGACAACAGTCCCGCACTGGTCCACAGCAGAGGGGCTCCAGTTCCTGCAGAGCCCAGGGAAGACGGCCCGCGGGCCGAGGCCAGCGTCCAGCTAAACTGGCTCAGCCCGTGGGCCCCTTCGCCGCCACAGCCTGACTCCTTCCTGGCCCCCGCCCCTCAGGATCAATGGGATATCAAGGTCGGAGGTCGTATTGCGAATTTCCTGCCAGGATGGCAGTCCGTAACCACCGACAGGTGGGTTCTTCAGTTGGTCGAAAAAGGCCATTTTATAGAATTCGCAGACAAGCCACCCTCGAGGCCTCCTCTGCTCTCCCGTTACTCGGGTCAGCACAAATTGCTTACCAGGCAAGAAATACTTGCAGTCCTGCAAAAGGAAGCGGTAGAGTATGTTCCAGAGAACCAGAGAGGGTACGGATACTATTCCCACTTCTTTCTGGTTCCCGAAGAAAACAAGGGGCCTCCGTCCAATCCTGGACCTCAGCGACCTCAATATGTCGGTCGCCTACAAACGATTTCGCATGGTGACCCTGCAGGGTCTTATTCCCATGCTAAAGAAGGATGCCTTCTTAGCATCCCTGGACATGCAGGACGCATATCTGCATATACCCGTAGCTCAAGCACGCAGGAGATTCCTGCGCTTCGAGTTCCTCGGCCACCACTTCCAGTTCCGAGCTCTCCCGTTCGGACTGTCATCGGCCCCCAGGGTCTTTACCAAATGCATGGCAGTCATGGCAGCGTCTCTAAGGAGACAGGGCCACTATGTGTTTCTGTACTTGGACGATTGGCTTCTCATGGCCGCCTCCAGAGAGGCGTTGTTGATGGCTATCCAGAGCACCCAGACTCTGTTTCAGTCTCTGGGCATCATAATCAATTATGAGAGAAGTCTCTTCTTGTACTGTCACAGAAGCTGCAGTTCATAGGCGCAGTTCTGGACACCGTTCAGGGGAGAGCATTTCTTCCAGACGACAGAGCGGAACGAATCAGATCCCTCATCAGGGATCTCTCGGCGAAGAAGACTGTCCCTGCCAGGCTGGTCCTTCATCTGCTCAGACACATGGCTGCGGCCATTCTGACTTTCCCTTTGGTAAGGCTCCACATGCGGGTAACTCAGTGGATGCTCAAGGTGCAGTGGGACCAAAGGCAAGACCACATGCAGGATCCGGTCAGGATCACGAACGCCGTGATTCGAGATTGGCAATGGTGGCTAGACCCAGGGAGACTTTCTGCGGGTGTCCAGTTTACAGCGCTGTCCCCGGAGGTAATCCTCTCCACAGACGACCTCAGGGCTGGGGTGGGGAGCACACCTGAACGGGGTGAGGTCCCAGGGAACGTGGACCCCTCAAGAAGCTCATCTCCACATCAACATTCTGGAGATGAGGGCGGTCCTTTATGCCCTGCAGGCCTTTCAGTCAGAGATCCCGCCAAGTACTCTCTTGCTCCAAACAGACAATACGGTGGTTATGTATTACCTCAACAAACAAGGAAGCGCACACTCTTACCCCCTTTGCAGGGAAGCGATGAGAGTGTGGGATTGGGTAATTCGACCGGCGCGAGCCTGATTGCAGTTCACGTTCCCGGAGTGGACAATACAATCGCAGATGGCCTGAGTCATTCCCAGGCCAGAGTCCACGAGTGGGAACTTCTTCAAGGGGTAGCAGAGGATCTGTTCCTTCGATGGGGCACTCCAGAGTTGGACTTATTCGCTTCCCCATCCAACGCAAAACTGCCCAGTTTTTGCTCACTAGATCCAGGGCCTGGTGTTTTCTGGAGAGACACGTTGTCCCTCTCCTGGGCGGACAGATTCCTCTATGCTTTCCCTCCCTTCCCGTTGATCCAGAGAGTTCTTCTCAAACTACGCAGGGAGCATGCAACAATGATCCTGGTAGCCCCATTCTGGCCCAGACAGATCTGGTTCCCCTTGCTAACGCAGCTGTCCCGGGAACCTCTAATTCCGTTGCCTTTCAGCTCCCATCTTTTGTCTCAGGAGGAAGGTTCTCTAGTCCACCCGGACTTACGCTCACTGAAGCTGCATGCTTGGCTCCTAGAGACATAGCCATTTTGCGACACGGAGTCTCGCAAGAGGTGGCGGAAGTCCTTTCCGTGGCCAGAAAGCCGGCAAGCGCATGTGCGACGACGCCATGAAATGGCGTCATTATTTTTTGCTTGTGGTCAGCACAGCTTTTCCCCTTTAGGTTGCCCGGTGAAAGCGGTGTTAGAATACCTGCTTTCCCTTTTCCATTCAGGTCTCGCCTACTCCTCTATTAAGGTGCACCTCTGCGCTATTTCTGCTTACCACTTCCCGGTGGGACAGCGCACAGTGGCGCAACTTGATGCCTCTCGAGATTTTCTGAGAGGGGTGTTACACCTTAGGCCACCCATTAAGGACCCTGTTCCTCCATGGGATTTACTCTTTGTCCTGGAACAACTCACGCTTCCCCCTTTTGAACCTGCCACAGATTGCGAGCTGCGTTTCCTGTCATGGAAAACGTTATTTTTAGTTGCTGTTACGTCAGCAAGGAGAATTTCCGAGCTTCACGCTCTCATGTGTAAGGAACCTTATTTGATTTTCCACCAGGACAGAGTGTCCCTGAGGGCGAATCCTAAGTTCTTCCCTAAGGTGGTCTCTGCACTCACTCTCAATCAGGACATTGACCTGCCTGTATATTTCCCTAAATATGCTAATAGAGGAGAAGCGCTGCTCCACACCCTGGTTGTTCACTGCTGCCTTAGGTATTACCTGAACAGGACTAAACAGCTTCGCAACTCGGAGCAACTTTTCGTTTCATTCGCTGACAGGATGATGGGCCAACCAGTATCGAAGCAGTCCTTTTCTCGCTGGCTTGTCCAGTGTATATCATACTGCTATGATACAAAGCAGAAACCCCTCCCGGGTACAGTCTGGGGCCATTCCACTAGAGGGGTGGCTACCTCCTTTGCAGCACTTCGAAACGTCTCCTCCTCTGCCATCTGTGCTGCAGCCACTTGGAGCTCTGTGCATACTTTTATCAGGCATTATAGCCTGGACATTGCTTCACGGCGAAGAGCCGGTTTCGGCCTGGCCGTGCTACAGGGTCTCCTGTCCTAGAGTCAGGACTTGGTATGGACTTTCCTAGTTTCCTCCTCCCAGAATGCTTACAAGCGTTATTGCTTGGAAATCAGTCCTAATGGTGTTACCTGCTGCAAGAGCTGTATCTCGAAGTAAGATAGTACAGTTACGTAAGAACTTACCGTAATAGTAGATCTTATCTGTGTTAGTCTTCACCATTCATCACAGATGGGTACTGGCCGGAGATCAGGACCCCGTGAGAGCCTTTTTTTTAAAAGGATAGGCGGAGTCGACGCAGCATCGGTGCCGCCCTCGAGGCCGACGTACTACGTGGCGCTCGAGGATTAGCCGTTAAGCTGTGTCAACTCCACCTGCCTACCAGTTCTTCATCTCCCGCCGTCGAGGTCACCTCGTGGGAAGCCACTGAAGAAGTTTTTTGACAGTTGTTAGGCCTTAGCCTTCGAATTTGTACGTTCATCAGTCCGTCGGTCTGCTAGTTCTGGGTTCTGCCTCCACTCGACGTCGCCGGTAAGATCTTTCCTTTTATTTTAAAGTATAGCGACGTCGAGTCTATTTTGGTGTTTTCCTTGGATATCGGCGGTCGGAGGGCAAGAAACTTTCGAAGGCCGGGCGGCCCCCTATGCGTCGGTGCCCATGCGGCTGCAAGTACTCCGTTACCGACCAGCATGACCGGTGTCTCGCATGTCTTGGCCCGCTTCACGACATGGATTCATGCGACGCCTGCTTCTCCATGGACCACCACGTCCTAGAATAGCGCGCGTTCAAAGTAGGGCGAGCTCCGCCGACTTTCAGGGTAGGGTTGCACTCGTCCGGGCCAAGCCGGCGCTCTCCTAAGCCTTTCCTCGGGTCCCCTCCGGTTCTACCGGACCGAGGAGGAAGGGCCTCTGCTTCTTGCAGCCTAGCCTTGGCGAGGCTCCTCCCTGCGGCGCAGGAGGCCCGTCCCTTCCTACGGGAGGCGAGGCGGGAGAAGCGCCACTATGGCGAGTACGCCGGGTGACAGCTCCCCGGTGTCACTCCAGGTCCGGAAGGCCAGAAGTCGGCGCCGTCCCTTGGCGCTGTTGGTCGGCGCCCAGTCGGGGCCTTGGCTGACCAGCGGTGCTGTGGGCTCTGTCGGTACCCGGCAGCACCGACTCATCTCTCCGCCCGTGGGCTTTGTTGGTGCCGTTCATGGCACCGATGCTGCTCGCGGCGCCGTGACCCTGAATTGGCGTCGCCTTTTGCTATGTCTCGCCTCGGCGCCATCCCTCGGCGCGAGGTTGCTTCGGCGCACGATGGGGCCTTCGGAGCCATCTGTCGGCGCCGTCCTCTGCGCCGTTGGTGCTCTCGGTGCCGTTGTGGCGCAAAGCGGCCTGACGGTGCCATGTTCGGTGCCAAGTCTGCTTTCGGGGCCGTTGGCGCCGCTTCGGTCCTCGGTGCTGTTCGCGGCGCCGAGGGGCCTGGCGGCATCATCGACGCCGAGGCCATTGCTGGGGCTGCCGTCGGCACCGTCTCTATTCCTGGTACCGCCCCCGATGCCAGTGGACTTCACGGCGCCACGGCTGGCCCTGGCTCAGGACCTTTGGCCTGAGCTGCCCTGCCGCCTTCTGTCAGCACCACTTGCGGGGCTGTGGAGGGCACAGGGGCCGCCTCGGCCACTGCTTTGGCTTCTGGGCCTCTCGGTAAGGTCGCTTTTCCTCGCCCTGCTACTGTTTGGCTTAGGGCCTCAGACTCTACCTCTTCGGAGTCGGAGTCGGGCTCATAGTCAGATGAGCAGTCACACCCTTCGGGGTTGTCTGCAGAGGAGGACGAGCCGGTGGTCTCGACGATGAGTTGCAGCCAGCCCCCTTCTGAGGAGCGTCAGGTTCTCCCCGAGGTTGGGGTCAGTGGTACTGACCAGCAGGCTATGGTGTGAGCCACCATTGCCATGCAACCTGGCCTTGGAGGGTTCCTTGACCCCTTGGCGGTGGTACCCCCTCCCGTAGTGTGTCTCAATCGCCCAACTTTGGGGCCCATCGGGAAGTCTACGGGAGGGGAGGGTGCTGCTCCCTGGGTCTCCCCTTCGGGGGCAGCCCAGAGCTGCCTGCTGCCTAGGTTGGCCCTCTCGAGGACCAGGACCCTCTCAGACTCTGAGGGGTCAGGGGTGTGGGTGAACGGCTGGCCTTCTCTAGGGTCCACCCGGTCCTGGGCAAAGCCATAGTGCGGACTTCCGCCCTTCCCCTTCCGGTTCCTTGAGGGGTCCCATTCTTTGGAGGCAGGGGACCGTCCTTCTGGATCTATCGGCCCGTCGCCCTCACTGGGGATTCTTCTGGGCACAGCCTAGCAGTACCAACGTGGTTGTACAGCTGTCGGCCACGGAGTCTCCAGGACATCCTCCTCGGGTGTCCATGGTCCGCTCCCTAGCCCTGGCAGAGGTCAGCCGTCTTCTTCTCTCGGCTCTGCCCCATCCCTCTGCCGCATTCTCCAGCGCTCCCAGGCATTCTTGGTCCTAGCGGCCCTCTCACCTGGGAGCAGTTCAGGCAGTGGCTGCTCAGTTCCTGCCCTACGTTAGGGCCATGGACAGCCAGGTTTTCAACCTCCCCGAGCAACCACCCTCGGAACGTATGGTGACCTCCAGCTCCTCATCCCCCTCTTCTGGGGGAGAGGAACCATCTGTCCATATCTCTCCTGCCGCTGATCTCTCTGAGTATCAGCGCTTCCTCGTGAGGATGATGGAGGACCTTCACCTTTCACCCCTGTCGGTCAGCAATCCTGAGCATGCAGCGCACGCCTTTCTAGGCGATTTCGGTGCGGCCACCCTTGTGGTGCCGCCCTGGCCTGCTCCCTTTCAGGAGGCGTCCATGTGTTTCTGGCAGAGGCCCTTCTCCAGAGTTCCTGCCCCTAGGGACCTCAGCCAGAGGTATTGCGCTCCCCCGGAGTCTCCAGGTTCTATGCCTCATCCACAGTCCGTATTGATGCACCTGGACACTCCTGACGGGCTTCGCGCCCTCCACCGTGACCGGCCCCCAGATCAGGACTCTTTGGATTTCGATTTCTGGGGGAGGAGGACTTTCTACTCAGCATGGTTGCTTCTCTCCATCTCCGCTCATCAGGCCCACTATGCAGCCTACAACAGGTTCTTGTGGTCAACGCTGGGTCAGATCCTAGCTGCTTTGCCTGACTCGGAGCAAACCAGGCAAGCCATCGCACTCTCTGCATGTGGCCTGGAGCTAGCAAGGCATCCAGCAAGGGCATCTTATGATGCCAGTGAGGTAGCTACCAGGGTAGTAGGGACAGCGATCTGCACTAGGAGAGCGGCGTGGCTTCGCCTTTCCTGGTTGTCACCCTTGGCCCGGCGTAGGGTGATTTGCTCTGCTCACCAGGGATCCTATCTCTTTTCCCGTAGGGCGAGACGACGTTTGACTGGGCAAATTCCTTCCCCCTCCGGGGGGAACCCGTCTCGCTCTCCCCACTCTCGGGCCTCCTCAGGCCCAGAAGGTTTCCTGTGTCACCCACTGAGGGCTAAGGGGCGGCTGTCCCTTAGGGTGCAATTAATCAACCCCCTTCGGGGGGCTTGGTACTCACTCATCTGTGATGAATGGTGAAGACTGACACAGATAAGATATAGAAATTACGTACCTACCGTAATTATGATCTTTCTGTGTATCTTCACCATTCATCACAATCCCGCCCGCCATCCCCCTGGGGCTCCAGTCTCTGGATCCTCCTCCCTCTGTGCCTACCCCTCTTTTTGAGTGGGGTAAAGTTGGGACACACAGGGGGGTAGTTTTCTTCCCTAAGGGGTACAGTTCGAGTGGCACTCCTTCTCTACTACATATCTTCACCCCTATGGGGTGAGAGCTGGTGGTTGCCCTCCTTCTGTTATCCATCTAATTTAAAAAATAAATAAATAAATAAAAGCACTCCCCTTTTTTTCACCAGATATCTTTACAGAGAGAGTATTGAGTCCCTGTACCCTGTCCTTCTCCAGAATAACAGACTCTGCTTTTGGGGTATTGACAGTTATTCTGTGCCTTGAATTCTGGCAAATGAGCTTTGCTACTCCCTGCAGTTCCTATACAGTCTGGTGGCGGACAAGGGTCCTGGATCCTTGTTACCTCTAGCTCTCTCTTTAAATTCTCTCTCCCCCCTTCCCTCCTTTCTTCCTTTTCCAGAGATTGGGGCCCCTACCCAATCCCCGTAGTCTTAATTCTCTATGCTGTCCTCTCAGTCGTTATTTCTCCTTTTAGTTCAGTTTTTCTCTTCCTTTTTCTGTCCCTTGGACTCTCTTGTCCTACCCTCCATCCCTTCCTCTTACCTCTCCGGCGACTCAGAACTGGTAGGCAGGCGGAGTCGACAACAACGGCTAATCCTCGGCGCACGTGAGTACGTCGGCCTCGGGGCGTCGACTCCGCCTATCCTTTAAAAAGGGCTCCGTGGGGTCCTGATCTCCGGCCAGTACCCATCTGTGATGAATGGTGAAGATACACAGAAAGATCATAATTACGGTAGGTACGTAATTTCTATATCTTCAAGAACAGCTCTTGCAGCAGGTACCTTCCTGCCCACCTTCCCCCTTGGAGGAGGCATGGCTTTCCGAGCCTTTGGCAGGGGTTTACGCCCTTTTACCTTCTGATGGTGGATCCTCGGTCTCCCCTTCTGATATCATCCTGCAGCCGGAAGTCTCCGGCGGGAGAACTGGAGAATCTGGCGGGACCGCCCCCTTATGTACTACGCCTGATGTCGGAAGGCGGGACCGGCGTCGGAGGCGGTCCCCGCTGAAGATAGCTAGCTAGAAGAATTCCGTAGGGTCCTGACGCCTGCCGGCTTCAGTCCTAATGGTGTTACCTGCTGCAAGAGCTGTTCTCGAAGATCTACTGTTACGGTAAGTTCTTACGTAACTGTACTTTCTGCTGCCATCAGCTCTTTCCTCCCATCACTCTGGAATAACATTCAGTCAGAAAGTACTTAAATGCTCCCTGCTGCCCAGTCCCCATGTATTCAGACAGCTGCTTTATCAGTGCCTGAGTACTGTGTGTGATTGCTTCAGGTAACCATGGACATATAGACGGGAATTCACCCAGCTCTTGGACTCCGTTGGCTGCCTATTTCCCCTGTGGCCGGCTTCCTCTTAGCAAAACTATCCCCCTCTCTGGCTCCCTTTTCCCCCTGCGGAAATCCTCCAGGGGGTCCATTCTGTAGCAGGATTGCCCCCCCCCCCGTCATGTGTCTGCCATCCTACTGTCTCCATTGTCTCCTTGCCTTCCTCTCCTCTCTCCCTCCTGCAACTTCCTCTCCTCTCCTCTCCTTCCCACAGTAGTCTCCAAACCTACCGCAAGGGCCTGACTGTGCACGTACACAGTCAGTAATCAACAATGTCTAGGTATTAGTTGCAATTGTAATTTAATAACTTGTCTATTCCCTGTATGTTATGTTATAGTTTGACGTTGTTTATTGTAATGAATTTGTACTGCGTGTCCAGGACCATCTTGCAAATGAGCTTGCTCAACGATGTCAATGCCTGGTTAAGTATAGTTTGATTGATTATGCTGGATGCACCTTAATATTGGATGTAACCCAAAGACATAACGCAATGGACTAAAAGGGCATCCCTGCCTCAACTCCTCTTCTTATCTGAATATTTTGACCTAACCGTCCATTGACATATGGTATTAATGTTGCCTTATAATATAGACTCTTCACCCAGCATATAAATTTCTCAGGTATCCTACATTGTTCCAAAACCTTAAATAAGAATTCATGATAGATTCCATCAAATGCTTTTTCCTGATCTATACTAAGCAAATACCCACGTGCTTTCCCTTATGTTCCCTTAGTAACTAGTTCCCGTAACCATAATACGTTATCTTGTACTGTCCTGTTTTTATAGAGCATGTTTGATTGGGGCAAATTAATCTTTCTGCTACTTTACTTAACCTGGCTTGCAAGATTTTTACTAACATTTTATTATCCATATTGAGTAAACTCAGGGGTCTCCAAATTTTTAAGTCCGCTTTATCTCCCTTCTTGTGAATTAATATTAATAAAGCTTCATACTGTGAAGGTGTAATCTTTTCTTCCTCTAAACAACTGTTAAACACTTCTGTCAGGATAGGAGCCATCTGATTTTTAAATGTTTTATAGAATTTGGCACTTAGACCATCTTTCCCGGGGCTGTGTCGTCTTTTAATTTGCTTATTGCCTGCAAAACTTCCCGCTCATCCAATGGTCTTTCCAAATCTAATTTTCTATATTAGTTAATTCAGGTACCTCTAAGATTTCCCAGAATTCTTTGTCTTGTTTTATTTTTGGTATTTCCTCAAATTAATTCTTAACATATGTATTTATTTCTGTCATAATTTCTTTTTTTTGTTTGGTGTTGGCACAGTGTTCCAAACTTCATCCCTTGATATAAGGACTAAGCCCTATTGTACTGCAATTCTTTAATTTGTTTTTGTATATTTATTATTAGGGGCTATAGTCTACTTTCTCTGTTTCAGTTCTAGATATTAATTTTTGCAGTTCTCAACTGTAAACAGTGTATATATTCAGATCCTGCTTTCTTTCCTGTGTAGTTACTAAATGACTGACTTATTCCTTTTTTGTGTCATCCCACCACTTTTTTATCTTGTCATAAAAACATCTTACTGATAATCTGGCCCTCTATAGTTCCTGCCATGGTTGTATAAGCTTTTCATCTGACAGCCTGCTGCTGTTCATGCACCAGATCCCTTTCCCATAAGTCTGAGATTTACACCACTGTAAGGTGCTTTTTCACATTCTATGGTCAGAGTATTCGTAACTTTGTATAGATGTTTCCAATACTTGCATATGATCAGATATAAATATGTAGTCTATTCTAGTTGAAGTAGCCCCTCTAAAATAGGTGTTTTCCCCCTGAGGGTGAAGCTGTCTATAAACATCTACCAGCTTTGCAACTTTTATCATTTCTTTTAAACTATTGGTGTCATTGAATAATTTCAGATTTATTTGTCCTCCTCCTGTAATGTGGTCCCACAATTAAAGTCCCCTGCCCAGATAATTGTTCTTGCTGTGAATAAATAAGGTTTTATTTCTGTAAACAAGTTGACTCTGGCTGCTTTTGTTTGAGGGGCATATGTAAGCATTAAGCCACGATGGAGGTGGCATCTAATGCTGGATTGATTCATGGGGGGGCGGTGGCGCCCCGAGGCCCAGGGCCGAGGGCTACCACCTGCCCCCCCATGCATCAATCGCATTCAAACACCATGAAGTCTTGCTATATTATAATAATAGCAGTCAGCCACTGCAGCTGAACTGCCCCGGAGAGGAAGGAGTTAACTCCAGAAGATCTGGAGTTCTACAGCGCGAGGGCGCTGTGCCCAAAGCTCTAATCTGGCAGTTTCAAATGAAACTGTCAGATTCTTTACTCCGCTTCACTGAACAGTCGCTCCGGAGATCAGCTCCTTCAGCTCGGTTCATTCGGTTCAAGCGAGTATTTTTTCGTCATTTGAACCGGCAAAAGTTATTATTTTACCGCATTTCAGTTTTAAAGCTCTATCTGGTAACCGTAAGTACAAAAGTTTAAGTCTGTGTGGAAAATTAATTATCGGTTCGGTTTTGAACCGATCAGTTGGTTTTCTGTATTTTAAAAGTGTACAGTGGGTTTTAGAGTGCGGTTCGGTTCTTATCGGTTCTAAAAAAGCGGAATTATAACGTTTTTCAAATACCCGATAACACGGTTAGAACCGATAAGAGTTATCTTGCCTAGCACTGCCATCAAAGGGCAAGTTTTGGTTAGGCTGGCATTATGTCTGAGAAACCCAAAGAAAAACCGGGCCCACTGGTTTCAACACTGTGATGTCTGTGGGGGACGCCTTTGCCAAGGCTGACCCACACACCACTTGTGTTTATTGTCTGGGGCTGACCACCTCCTGTCAGACTGCCAGGTGTGTAAAATTTCCCTGCAGCCACCCTGGAGAAGAGAGATTGGGCCGGCTCAGGAGGCAGAGAAATAAAGAATCCATGGCCCAGATGGCCAGCCCGGTCCAGTACCCACTGGACCAGAGGAGTGCCCTCTGACCAGGGCGAGACTTCCTCGGGCAAAGGAAGGCTGGTTCAGAGGAACCAGTCCCAAGTAAAAGACAAGGAAATCAGTAGGTCTGGAGTCCAAATTGTGTCTCCAACTGCTGCAGAGATAGCTAAAGCCATTCAGATTGTCCAGTCACTGTCTCAGGGATCTGTAGAACCACCAACAGCTGGTAAAGGTTGGTTCGTTCAGTCCCAGTGGTTCAGGATTTTGAAGTTGAGGATTTTTATGAACCACAGGAGGGAGGAGGAATTTGATCATTATATGTGTGGTTGGGGGGTCTGGACGTGCCCATTGAACGGACATTTCTCCAGACAGACCTTTAGAATCTCCTCCTATTCTGTCTGAGTCCCTTCTTTCTTTATTTTTACAAAGGTTGCAGAAACCTCCAGCTTCCTTTAGAGGAGGCTGTGGATGAGCAAGAGGAGCCTGATTATGTGGAAATGATGGATATTCCAGAGTCTAGGAGGTTGTCTATTCCTTTGCATAAGTCATTTAGGAAGCAAACAACAAAGATTTTAAAAATCCTCATTCTGTCCCTCCTGTGAGAAAAAAATGGACAGAAGGTATACTTTGTCAGGCTCGGTACAGACTTCCTTACTGAGCAGTGTAGTCATGTAGGTGTGGTACAAGCTGCAGCCTGTGACAAGGCTAGTATTCCTCTGGCCTCACATCCTCCTGATAAGGATTCCAGGAAGATTGATGCCATGGCGAAGAAACAGTATATGGCAGCTTCTTTGGGACTCAGGAAGGCAAATTATATGGCTTATGTAGCTAGATATCAGAAATCTAGGTGGGATACAGTATTGCAGTTAGCCAAGCAGGCCCATGGCCAGCTGGCTAGTGAGTTGGAACAGGTGGCTGCTGATGGCATTGAAGCCTCTAAAGTTCAATTTCATACTGCTGTTGATGTTAATGATGTTTCTTCTAGGGTCATGGCCACTTCTGTAGCTTCCCGTAGGTTGGCATGGCTCAGATGCACTAATCTGTCCCAAGATACCCAGTCAAAGGCTATGGATTTTCCTGTAGTGGGAAATTCTCTTTTTGGGGAGCAAACAGAAAACTATATGAAAAAGATGGATGAATACAGAACTACCTACAAAAGTGCCCAGGCTAAGGAGAAGCATGCCATGCCACAAAGGCATGCTCCCAGAGGTAGGGGCAGGCCCTTTTCCAGGCCTTTTTAACAATTTCAAGCCTCCTCTGCTGTCTGCTTAGAGGGTTTCTTCAGAGGCAGGGTGACGAGGGCTCAAGTAGACCGTCCCCTCCCCTCAACCTAAGGCTGCTGCTAAGCAGGCACCCTGATGGGGTGCCCAGGCCCTTCTCCTGTACCAGTGGGGGCAGGTTGGCCTATTTCAGACGGAACTGGCTGTCCCTAAACTACGGACAGATGGGTTCTGGAGGTTATAGGCCAGGGTCTGGTTCTCAGCTTCAAACACTTTCCAAAGATGAGAGCCAGGCATTTTCCACCTGCAAATCCTTCAGAAGCCCTTGCTTTGGAAGCAGAGGTTTCTGCTCTGCTGGACTGCAAAGCAGTGGAAAGGGTTTCTCCTTGCCATCAGGGCAAGGGGGCTTTATTCAAGATACTTTCTTACCCCAAAAAAGACAGGAGAATGGCGGCCCATTCTAGATTTAAGATACTTGAACAAGCATCTGTTGAAACCAAAGTTCAAAATGTTGACTCGGCAATGATATTGCCTTCCCTAAGGCCAGGGGGACTGGCTAGCTTCCCTGGACCTCAAGGATGCCTATTTTCATGTTCTGATCAGGCCTTCTCACCGAAAGTACCTCAGGTTCGAACTGCCCTCAGGCCACTACCAGTTCAGGGCAATGCCCTTCGGCCTTACCTCTGCGCCAAGGGTATTCACAAAATGTCTCTCTGTAGTAGTGGCTCACTTAAGAAGGCAAGAGGTTGCTGTGTTTCCCTACCTGGACGACTGGCTCATTGTGGGTCAGTCTCCAGGTCAGGTGAAATCCCACTTGCAAGCCACCCAGCAGCTTCTCACTTCCCTGGGATTCTGCTAAACTTACCAAAGTCGGTTCTGGAACCAGTTCAGGTCCTAACTTTCATAGGCGCAGAAGCAAGGCATTTTCTGCAACTCCTCAGGCACATGGCTGCTTCCACAGCTGTCGTGCAGGGAGCAAGATTCCTCCATTTGAGGGCCTATTGGTCTCAAAGGAAGGACCCCCTTACCAAGTTGGTCCCAGTTACTCAAACTCTGATCCTAGCCCTCCACTGGTGGCAGGTCCAGAGCAATTTAAGACAGGGGGTTCCCTTCATTCCCATTTCTCACTCCCTCGCCCTCACCACGGATGCCTCCCTGTTAGGGTGGGGGGCTCACCTGGGCGACCTTGCCACTCAGGGGGTATGGTCTCCTCAGAGTCTCTGCTCCACATCAATCTTTTGGAACTCAGAGCTGTCTTTTAGCTCTTGGGTGTTTTCAGATTCTGTCCAGAACAAAGTGGTTCAAGTCAGGACAGACAATACCACCACAATGTGGTACATCAACAAGCAAGGGGCACTGGTCTTCAGCCTTGTGCACGAGCAATGAAGTTGTGGTCTCTGGCTTACTCCCTGAACACCTCCCTGATAGCGGTTCATCTCCCAGGAAGGACAATGTCCTGGCGGATGCCCTCAGCAGAATTTCTCAGGGCCATCAGAATGGGCTCTGAATCCACAAGTGCTGGGTTCTGTCTTGCCAGATGGGGCCTCCTCAGATAGATCTTTTCGCAGCCCCAGACAACCACCAACTTCCTCTTTTTCTGTTGCAGGCCTCCAGTTCTGGGCTCAGTCCCTCTGACGCCTTTTCTGTTGGACTGGAAAGGGAAGTTCCTGTATGCCTTTCTCCCCTTCCTCTCCTTTTCAGGGTACTAGTAAAAATCAGATCTCAACCTTGCAGAGTGATTCTGATTGCCCCAGATTGAGCCAGACAGCCCTGGTACCCTCTGCTCCTGTCCTTGGCAGTCCACCCTGCCCTGAGCCTGCCCAGAGTCCACGACTTACTGGCCTGTACACAGGGAGAGTGTGGTATCCGGACCTCAAATCCCTCCACCTCAAGGCTTGGCTCTTGAGGAGCTAGGTACTGACTTACACCTTTCTCAAGGTGTCATGGATATTTTAAAGGCTTCAAGGAAGCCTTCCACTAGAGGCCACTTATAATTCTAAGTGGAAGAGGTTTTCCATCTGGTGCTCTGAGAGGCAGATTATCCCAGAATCTGCTGATCTTCCCATTCTACTGGACTATTTGGTCCATCTGAATTCCCTAGGCCTTAGACCAGCTACCCTGAAGGTTCATCTGGCAGCTGTCTCTGCTTTTGTGTCAGCAGGAAGCCTGCCTCCTTTCTTCTCACCCGGTGTTCTCCAAGTTTTTAAAGGGTTACTTCATACTAACCCTCCTTTTGGGAACCAGCTCCCGCCTGGGACCTGAATATTTGCATTGCTCAGTTAATGCAACCCCTTTGAGCCTCTGTCTTCTGCAGAGCTCAAGTATTTAACTTGGAAAACCGTTTTCCTAGTGGCTATCACCTCTGCCAGGCATAAGTGAGCTACAGGCCCTGTCAGTGGAAGAAGATTTTATCTCTTTCCACAGAGATAAGGTAGTCCTTAGGACTAATAGAAAGTTTTTGCCTAAGGTGGTTTCTGATTTCCACCTGAATCAATCTATCTCTCTCCCAGTATTTTTCACTGAGCATTCTTCCTCAGGTGAGAGGAGACTGCACAGCTTGGATGTCAAAAGAGCCTTAGCTACTATTTAGAGCGCACCAGAGGTCATAGGTTCGAATCCCTCCAACTCTTTCTTACCTATGGCGAGGTTGGCAAAGGGAAACCTGCCACTAAGAGAACAATTGCAAGGTGGATTGTTTCTTGTATCCAATTCTGTTATCAGAAACTGGGTAGAGTACCCCCTCAGGATTGAGGGCCCCTCCACCAGGGTACAGCTGCATCTCTAGCGGCTGCTAGAGACATCCCCATTCTGGAGATTTGTCAGCTGCTACCTGGAAGACAGTTCACACCTTTACCAAGCATTATTCCCTGGATGTCCAGTCCAGGAGAGATGCTCGGTTTGGCACAGCTGTGCTTCAGAGCCTATTTCCTAAGTAGGTTCTGACCCTCCTCCATGGAGGTACTGCTGTGTAATCTGCTATTGTTATAATATAGCAAGACTTCATGGTGTTTGAAGAAAAAATTACTCACCTTAGTAATTGCTTTTCTTCTCATGGAGTCTTGCTATATTATAACCACCCTCCCTCCTGCCCCTCTCAGAACTTCTACTTGGGTAGGGGTGGCGAAAAGGTGCAAGCACTGTGTCATACCATTGTAGTTTTTCCCTTAACCCCTTTTCCTTTGGGTTAGGGATCTAGATTGTTTCATTTAGGTTATTTATATTGCCCCCTTCCTGGACTTGAGTCTTTGGGGGAAGGGGGGGTTCATATGTGCTTGTCAAGGGTGGTAAAACGAACCATAATACCATCAATTTTTGTTATTATGGCTCTGAGTGTTTCTTTGTTCTTTATATTGTTGTTATTACTACTAGTAGGTAGCCATGGGCTGAGTGTAGTTTTCCACACAGACTTTCCGTCCTTTGATGTTAGCTTCGTAAAGATCTGACAGTTTCATTTGAAACTGCCAGATAGAGCTTTGGGCACAGCGCCCTCGCGCTGTAGAACTCCAGATCTTCTGGAGTTAACTCCTTCCTCTCCAGGGCAGTTCAGCTGCAGTGGCTGACTTCTATTGTTATAATATAGCAAGACTCCATGAGAAGAAAAGCAATTACTAAGGTGAGTAATTTTTTCTTAGATGCCACCGATGGAGTGGCTTAATGCGCTTGTAACATGGGCCGCGGGACAATGGAGTTGCCAGGAACCTGGTTATTGTGCTTGGAGCGACATAACAGGGGGAGTCGGAGCTGTGAGGACACGTTTCTGCTGCACTTTTCAATCTTCCTTGACACCTACATTTACTTACTGATGCGGTCTACATACTTACGGGATGTAAGTACACAAGACACTGTGGCTCACATCACAGTCTGGTGTTTCTGCCAATGTGTGCAGGTATTTCCTTTATACCCGGCGATGGAGGTCTCCGCGATGCTGCTGATATCCCACGGTGTGCATCCGCATGCAGATTTGCCTGCCCCCCCGCATCACTTCCCCTTCCCTCTTGCTGAGTCCCTGCTTGCCCGGCATCCCATATCTGTCTCCCGCGATCCTGTGTCTGCTTTCGGTGCGCCCCTGCTTCTTGTCCCCCTCCCTTTTCTGTCCGCATCCAGCTAGTCTCCCCGTCGCTGCACCACTCTTGCCCCTGAAACACTCGCTCCCCTGCTGTGCCCAGTGCTGCTAGGCTGGGGGTCTGGCTGCTGACGGTACTGCCAGGCACGGCATATAAGCTGGGTTAATGCCCGCTTCGGCTGCCGTCTTGTGACCCTCCTACACCTATCGGATCGCGGGATCCGAAGCACCTTATTAATGCCATGTTACAAATAGTTATAACTCTTAGTCTGTGCTCTTCAAAGTTTATGTCTAGAACTAATGCTCTTCCTGGCTCTATTTCTATAAGTTAAGTTAATTTCAACCTTATGTCATTGAATAAGATCCCAACACCATCACATTTATCTATTCCAACCAACCAAAAGGAGGGGCCCTTTGTCTACAGTCTTGTTGCTTTGTGAATTACTGTCTTCTACTGTGTTACTGCCATCATTCTAACCTGGTTAGCATTGTACTCTTATTAACATGTTGTACCTAATAATCTGTACCTAATATTCTGCCTCTGTACTCTATCCTGGGTCGCCCCTGAAAAAGGGACCTTCGGAGCTCAGTGAGCTCACCCGGTAATCAAAATTTAATAAATAAAATATTTCATAAATTGTTTTTAGTCTTGTGTCTTGTATGAAAATCAATTGACTATTGATGCTGGATAAATTTTGCATGATGGATAAGGCTTTTCTGTGACTTTTAATACTGTTAGCATTGATAGTTGCACTTGCTATCTGTAAAGTAGACATTTTGGGAGGAAATTAAGAAAGGAGAAAGCTTACATTTTATCAAGGCTATTTTTGTTCTGAGACCTAGTCCTCCTACTTACTACCTACTTCTGACTCATATCTTCCTGGTCCTCTCTTTCTGTTAGAGTCTCTCTAGAAGAAGTCTTGAATGAATCGGCCGACTCATCCCCTTCAGAATCTGTATCCCCCAATTTTCCGTTTTAGATCATATTTGGTGTCTGTTTCTGTATAAAACACGTTGCTGGATTTTTCCTGTCTTTTTTTAATAACTGTTCTCTCTTCTCTGGGTCTTTTCTTGACCCCTTTCCTCCACAATACTTGTTTAAATTCATCACCCTGAGAGGGGGGGAAGGGTAGAGGCATCTGCTCTGTATCCTGGGGGTCTTCCTCTAAATCTTCTACTCTCAGTCCCATGTTTTCTTCTTCAAACAACATGAAGTCTTGCTGTATTCTGACATATGCAGTGATGTCCAACCTTTGAACTGCCCCGGAGATGAAAGAGTTAACTTTCCATGCCAGGCATGGAACGCTGAGCTCGAGCTCGGTTGAGACTCTGTCTGTTGCTGTTTGAACTCAAACCGTCAGATTCTTTACTCCACCTCATTGAACAGTTGCTCCGGAGATTTCTTCTTTGCTCGGTTCAAGTTTGTCGGTTAAAGTGCCGTTTTCCTCGGTTTCTGACCGAATTTAATCCGTTAACCTGTCGGTTCAGTCTCTGTCTGTGGTATCGTGAGTACTAGATAGGTTTATTTCTTGTTCTTCTGTGTGGAACTTGTAAACGTGGGATCAGTTCGGTTTGAACCGATCAGGTTTGTTCAAAAAAGTTTATTCTACTTTTAGAGTGTGGTAACCGGTCCTTATCAGTTCTGAAAAACGGATTTCATTGCTGTTTTCCACAACCATTAACACGGTCGGGAACGATAAAGTGTCTTGCCTGGTGGATTGCCAAAAAGGGTAAGTTTTGTTAGGACTGGCCATGTCTGAGAAACCCAAAGAAAAACCGGCCCACTGGGTTTCAACACTGTAGGTGTGTGTGTGGGGAGCTTTTGCTGAGGCTGACCCCCACACCACCTGTGTTTATTGTCTGGGATTTGACCACCTCGATTCAGACTGCCAGATTTGCAAGAATTTTCCTGCAGCTACCCTGGAAAAGAGAGTTGGTAGGCTCAGGGAAAGGGAGGCCAAGAAGTCCGCTGACCCGGATGGCCAGCCCAGTTCGGTTCCAACCGAACCAGAAGGAGTGCCCACTGACCAGGGTGAAACTTCTTCAGGCAAAAGGAGAACCGACTCTGAGGAGTTGGTTCCAGTTAAAAGAAAAAGAAGGGATAAATCAGCCAGTGCGGATCCACAACTTCTTTCTCCGACTGCTGATGAAATAGCCAAAGCGATAAGGATTGTTCAGTCGCTAACCCCGGTTCTGACCGAACCGGCACCATCAGGAAGGGCCTCGGTTTGGTTGGTTCCCCCAGTTCTAGATTATAATTTAGAAGATTTTTATGAACCGGAGGAGGAGGAAGGAGAGTATGAGGATAGTGATGGTGATTATGAAAGTATGGATGTGCCCATTGACCCGGACATCTCCCCAGACAGACCTTCAGGGGTTTCTCCTCCTAGATTTTCTGAGTCCCCTTCCCATTTTATGTTCTACAAAAAAGTGGCTGAATCTCTTCAGCTTCCTATGGAAGAAGCTGTAGATGATCAGGAGGAGCCTGACTCTGTTGAGATGATGGATATCCCAGAGTCCAGGAGGCTGTCTATTCCCCTTCATAAGTCCTTTGGGAAACAGACAATAACAATTTTAAAGACTCCTAATTCTATACCTCCTGTGGACAAGAGAATGGACAAGAGGATACTCTCTCAGGCTCAGATACGGAGTTCCTTACCCAGCAATGCAGCCATGTTAGTAGTGCAGGCTGCTGCCAGTGATAAGGCAAATATACCCTTGGCTTCACACCCCCAGATAAGGACTCCAGGAGGATTGATGCCATGGCAAAGAAACAGTACATGGCAGCATCCTTGGGACTCAGGCAGGCTAATTATATGGCCTATACAGCTAGATATCAGAAATCTAGATGGGACACTGTAATGGCTTTAGCTAAACAGGTCCCTGGCAAGCTTGCCAAGGAGCTGGAGCAGGTGTTGCGGATGGTATTGAGGCATCCAAGGTGCAGTTCCATGCTGCAGTGGACTCCAGTGATGTTTCATCTAGAGTCATGGCTACATCTGTGGCCCTTCGTAGGATGGCTTGGCTGAGATGTACTAGCCTGTCTCAGGATACCCAGACTAAGGCCATGGATTTTCCTGTTGTAGGTAATTCTCTGTTTGGGGAGCAAACAGAGAACTACATGAAGAAAATGGATGAATACAGAACCACCTATAGGAGTGCTCAGGCCAAGGAAAGGCAAGCCACTCCCCAGAGGCAGCATTCCAGGGGCAGGGGCAGGCCTTTTCATAGGCCTTTCTACCAAGCCCAGGCCTCCTCTTCTGCTTATGCTCATAGGGGGTTCTTCAGAGGGAGAGGCAGACGGGGTACAAGCAGGCCTGCTTCCACCCCTCAGCCTAAAGCCCCTGCCAAACAGGCACCATGATGGGTTTGCCAGGGCCGATTCTCCACCACCTGTAGGGGGCAGGCTGGCTTACTTTGTCCAGGACTGGGTGTCTTTAACATCAGACAAATGGGTCCTGGAAGTAGTAAGCCAGGGACTGTTCTCAGCTTCAGAAAGTTTCCAAAGATGAGAACCAGATCCTTTCCACCTGCAAGTCCTTCAGAGGCACTTGCCCTAGAGGCAGAGGTCTCTTTCCTCTTGGCTCTGAGAGCCATAGAGAGGGTTCCACCCCTGCACAAGGGAAAGGATTGTACTCCAGGTACTTCCTAACCCCCAAAAAGACAGGAGAATGGCGGCCCATCCTGGATCTCAGATATTTAAACAAGCACCTTTTAAAGCCAAAGTTCAAAATGGTGACTCTGGGAATAATTCTACCCTCTCTAAGGCCAGGGGGACTGGCTAGTTTCCCTGGACCTCAAGGATGCCTATTTCCATATTCTCATCAGGAGCTCCCACCGAAAGTACCTCAGGTTCGAGCTACCCTCAGGCCATTATCAATTCAGAGCAATGCCCTTCGGCCTAACTTCTGCTCCAAGGGTGTTCACAAAATGCCTGGCAGTAGTGGTTGCCTTCCTAAGGAGAAAGAAGATCATCTCCATCTTTCCATACCTGGACGACTGGCTCTTAGTAGGCCAGTCTCCAGACCAAGTCAAGTCACATCTACAGATAACTCAGCAACTGCTCACTTCTCTAGGTTTCCTTCTGAATCTTTCAAAGTCAGTTCTAGAGCCTGTGCAGCTCCTCACCTTCATAGGGGCAGAGCTGGATACAGTAAAGACAAGAGCCTTCCTTCCCCCTGGACAGGGCAAGGACCCTTATCTCACTGGCCTCTTCATTCACCCTCCAGGTGTCTCGACCAGCAAGGCATTTTCTACAGCTCCTGGGACATATGGCTGCCTCTACAGCAGTGGTTCAGGGAGCAAGATTTCAGATGAGGGACATTCAATTCCACTTGAGAGCCTTCTGGTCTCAGAAAAGGATCCTCTGACCAAACTAATCCCAGTGACTCAAACCCTGATCCAGGCGTTACAGTGGTGGCAGGATCAGGACAATCTAAGACAGGGAGTTCCTTTGTCACCAGTCTCATTCTCTAATCCTTACTACAGATGCCTCCTCTTGGGTGGGGAGCCCACTTGGGGACCTGGCCACCAGTTGTGGTCTCCTCAGGAATCTCTGCTTCACACCAATCTATTAGAACTCAGAGTAGTGTTTCTAGCACTTCAAGCTTTTTCCAAGTATGTTCAGAACAAAGTAGTTCAGATCAGGACAGACAATACCACCACAATGTGGTATATCAGTAAGCAAGGGGGCACTCGGTCTACGGCCTTGTGCACAGAGGCAATGAAGTTGTGGTCTCTGGCCTATTCCCTGAATGCCTCTCTTACAGCAGTGCACCTCCCAGGGAAGGACAATGTCCTGGCAGATGCTCTCAGCAGGATATCTCAGGGCCATCACGAATGGTCCCTGGATCCCCTGATTTTAAAGGTGATCTTCTCTAGATGGGGCACCCCACAGATAGTTCTTTTTGCAGCCCCAGACAATCACCAACTTCCTCTCTTTTGCTGCAGGCCCCCAGTGTTGGGCTCAGTCCCCCTGGATGCCCTAGTTCTCAATTGGGAAGGGAAGTTCCTGTATGCTTTTCCCCTTCCCTCTCCTGTTCAAGGTGCTAGTCAAAATCAGGTCTCAACCCTGCAAGGTGATTCTGATTGCTCCAGACTGGGCCAGACAGCCCTGGTACCCTCTCTTGTTGTCCTTAACAGTCCACCTTCCCCTGTCTCTTCCCAGGAATTACAACCTGTTAACATGTGCTCAGGGAGGGTTTGGTATCCGAATCTCAAATCTCCCAATCTCAAGGCCTGGCTCTTGAAGAGTTAGAATTTGCTGATTTGCACCTCTCTCAAGGTGTTCTGGATATCTTAAAGGCTTCTCAAAAGCCTTCCACCAGAAACACTTACAATTCCAAGTGGAAAAGATTTACTATATGGTGCTCTGGGAAGCATATTTCTCCAGAGTCTGCTGGCCTGCCCACAGCCCTTGACTATATGGTTCATCTCAATAGCTTGGGACTCAGATCAGCTATACTAAGAGTGCATCTGGCAGCTGTCTCTGCCTTCCTCTCAGCAGGCAAGCACTCTTCCTTTCAACTCATCCTGTATTTTCTAAATTTTTCAAGGGATTGCTGCATACCAATCCTCCCTTCAGGGACCCTGCCCCTGCTTGGGACCTTAATGTTTGCATTGCTCAGCTTATGCAACCCCCTTTTGAGCCTTTGTCCTCAGCAGAGCTTAAGTACTTGACTTGGAAAACTGTTTTCTTGGTGGCCATCACTTCTGCCAGACGCATTAGTGAGTTACAGGCCCTGTCAGTGGAGCCTGATTTTATCTCTTTCCATAGAGATAAGGTGGTCCTCAGGACTAATAGGAAGTTTTTGCCTAAGGTGGTCTCAGATTTCCACCTTAACCAGTCTATGTCTCTTCCTGTTTTCTTCACTGACCATTCCTCCTCTGGGGAGAGGAGGCTGCACAGTTTGGATGTGAAAAGGCCCTTAGCTACTACATAGGCACCGAGGTCCTGGGTTGACTCTCCAACTGTTCCTCACTTTGGTGAGGGTTGGTGGAAAACCTGCCACCAAGAGATCTATTGGCAGGTGGATTGTCTCTTGCATTCAATTTTGCTATGAAAACTAGGAGGATCCCACCTCAGGCCTGAGGGCTCACTCTACCAGAGGTACAAGTGCTTCCTGGCTGCTGCCAGGATATTCCTATCTTAGAGATTTGTCACAGCCACCTGGAAAACAGTACATACTTTACCAAGCATTACTCTCTGGATATCCAGGCTAGGAGTGATGCTCGGTTTGGCACAGCAGTGCTCAGAGCCTATTTCCAAAGTAGGTTCTATCCTCCTCCATGGAGGTACTGCTTGGTAGTCTGCATATGTCAGAATACAGCAAGACTTCATGTTGTTTGAAGAAAAAATTATTCACCTTAGCAATGTTGTTTCTTCTAATGGAGTATTGCTGTATTCTGACCTCCCCGCTGCCTCCCCGCTCAGAACCTGGTTTTTGGGATGTGGGTGGGCAGCAGCAGTGTTGGCACTCGGGAGGTGCCCCCAACCCTTCTTTTCTTACCCCTTTAGTTTGGGTGTGTGGATGTTGTGTTTTGTTTTATTTTTTGGGTTTCCTGACTTGAGTCTTTGCTTTGGGACCAAAAAATCTTTTTATTATATTTAGTAGCCAGTTGGCTAGTATAAGTTTACAGTTTCCACACAGGACACCCAGTGAGTATAGCTCATAAAGATCTGATGGTTTGAGTTCAAACAGCAACAGACAGAGTCTCAACCGAGCTCGACCTCAGTGTTCCATGCCTGGCGTGGAAAGTTAACTCTTTCATCTCTGGGGCAGTTCAAACGTTGGACATCACTGCATATGTCAGAATACAGCAAGACTCCATTAGAAGAAACAACATTACTAAGGTGAGTAATTTTTTCTTCTTTCTGCTCCTGTATTACTGGAGTTGCATCTGTCTCCTTGCTATGTTCTCCCTCTTTAATTACTGTTTCAGGCTCCTGTTCATTTTTTGTTTTCCTGCATTCCAACCTCGTTTTTCCTCTCATTTCTAACCATTTCTTCTAGCCTTTTTTTCTGAGACCAATATTGATCCGTTTTGGTGTGCTCGAGCTACCAAGTTTTCTGGCGACACTCTCCCCTTTATTATAGGAGGCCCATGGACACTTGGCATAAGAATGGCCTCTTCGTTCACACAAATTGCATTTAAAGGTGTTTAGACAATCTTTGGCCAAATGCCCATATACGAAACAGCGGTTACACTTTGTACTATCATATGCATTCAATAAATTACCATAAGACCCACATTTAAAACATGATTTTGGTTACCCCATGTAGAATAATGACCCTCTGTCCCTTCCTAAGAAAAAGCTGCCTTACAAATGCATGATTCCATAATCTGTTTAAAATAAAGTTAAAACAATTTTCCATCCCCTGGCCAAATTTGTTCAGAATCCATTATTGGTGTTGGGGTCTCCAGAACTTCACACCTTTGTTTTAACCAAAACAGGATATCAGATATGTTAACCCCCTCGTTCTTAAACAGAACCGTGATGGTTCTAATCATGGGTTTTGTTAAAGGTATTGCTAGGAAGGGGCTCCATAACTGAGATTTATACATGGTGTTATATTTAGCCCAAAATCTGTCTAGCCCTGCAATGGTCTTAAAACATGCATCAAAATTTGCATCACCAGTATTAATTAAGGCATAAATCTCAGAGGCAAAGAACCTCACAGAGTCTTTTAACAATGTTCAAGCTATGTATAGTCCATCAGGAGGTTGATCTAGTCCTCCTTTGTATATTAGTCAGACAGCATTTCTTTGGGGTGCTGGCTCCCCACTTGATGAAAACAGTTTACCAAATCTTCTAGGAGGGTTATTTTGTTCTGGTTTATTTCCTGTAGCAATCACTTTATTGCTTCCAGGGTTTTCCTTAGTTTCAGGGGCCCCTGTGGATGTGCTTGGCTTTTCATTATCCATTACTGTTACTGTTTGTATTTAACCCAGATTAGGTTCATTTTTCTTAGGAGAAGCATCTCTATTGTAGTGCTGTACCACTGGGTCTGAAATATCAGGTGTCCACCCCCATTTCCTTAGACAGCCATCCTGCTGATAACAAAGCTTTTTCAGGAGACCAAACTTTTTCAGCGTCTTTGTCTTGCATAGATTTCCTTCTGACCCCTAACTTTTTTCCCCCCCATGTTTTTCACTGCAGTGCAAGGCTCTTTTGGAATGTCTGAGAATGCTACAGGCCGCATTAGTGGCACAACTTCGCTAGATTTTAAACTGTCTTCCTCATTACAGTCCAGGGACTTACTACTTACATGTCCCATCGTCACTTCTATAGCGCTTTGTTTCATTTGTTCCATGTTTTGTTCCGTTGTGGTTCTCGGCACTGGGTGCAGCTCTTCCTCCTGTATCATCAGTCCTGCAGTGTCCAGACCCTTTGTCACATCATCTTTTGTCAAAATCAGCTGAGTGGCTGTCTGAGTGCTCAGCTGTGGCATTCCCATTGGGGATTCACCCGGTCTCGACGATTGCTGCTGTTGAATCGCAGTTTCCGTTTCTGAAAGAAGAGTAAGTAATTGCTCTTTTTCTTCTCCAGAGTTGACAAACAAAGCGATTCACTTGATCTTCCTGGACATAAGTCTCCACCACTCATTCACACTAGTGGGATTAGCGCCGGAGGCACTAGGACCCATCGGGAGCAAACTTTTTGCTGGAGGGTCGGCGCGAGAGATGGCGCCGCGAGCAGCGGCTCGAGCGGCAATGACTATCTCGGCAACGACCCTCCAACCGCCTCAGTTCCTTTTTTCCCGCCGTCGAGTGCGCTTCAGTGACAACGTCGCTCGCCTGTCGGGAGTCAAACTTCAAACTAGCGCATAGTTTTCAGTTTATTTTTTTGTAACATTATCACGATAGTAGTATCGCTTAGTTTTATTCTATTTTCGTTAAATTTTTCTAATATTTTAAATTTAACTTAGTTGAAGAAGTCTCTACTGGACGGAGTCGACCACGAGCAGGTCAGGTGACGGTAGGGAGACTTCGTATGAAAGCTGTTCAGTCAGCCGGGCTGGGTCCGGTCAGCCTCCTTCTCCTCAGCGGGGTTCCGACAACGGTCAGTCCGATGCCCGGGGGGATGGGCGGTCCCCCCGTCGGCATAAAAATAAACGGTCGCATTCTCGGCATCGTTCGGCCTCGAGCTCTTCTTCGGCCCACAGGTCAAAAAAGAGAAGGCATCACTCGAGGTCGCCCTCTGGTATGTCTGCGCGTCGACGGTCGGTTATCGTTGCTACTTGCCGGTCCCCTTCTTCGGAGTCGCCAAGTTCCGTAACTGCCGTCTCGACATCGAGCCTCCCACCTATAGGTAGGGCTCCAGATGAGCAGTTTCATCAGTGGCCGCCTATGGGAGCGATGGGCTCGGAGGTTGGTTCTTCTGCCTGGCTCGGTTGCCACGGAGCCTCGGGCTCCTCCGTGATCAGGTAGGTGGTTGGACCTTCCAGTCCTGCGGGCGCCTTCTTGGTGCCAGCGACTCCGCCAGGTGTTCCCCTCACATGGCTGCGCGAGGGAGGCACACCGATGCCCTTATCTCCTGGTTTTCTCCTTCTAGCTTTCCAGGTTCCTGGGCGTCCGCACCCTCCGCGGGTCTGTTGGCTTGTCAGCGCCTTCTGTGCCGCTGGGCCTGCGGTGTCATCGCGGCTTTGCGTGGTCTGTGGCGCCGCCTGGGTGCCGTTGGGTCTGCGGTGCCGTCGGCGGCGCGCCGTTAGGTCTAACAGCGCCGTCGGCAGCGCCCGTTGGTCTGCGGCGCTGTCGGTGGCGCCATTGGTCTTGCGGTGCCGTCGGGCGCCTGGTGTCCGCGGTGCCGTCGGCTCGCACCGCTGCGTGCTCGCTGCCGTGCCCTCCACGGTGCCGCTTTTCAACCCGTTTTGCCTTCTCGGTGCCTGGGGGCCCTGGGGACTCTCCTTGTTTCTCTGCTATTTCCTCCTCTCCTAATTTCACCCTTTCCTGTCCAAACAGTCCTTCCTGGACCATCAGAGATGATGTTGAGCCTGACCCAGACCTTCGTTGGGTGATGAAGTGGAGGAAACAGGATCTTTCTTTGCTACAGAGCCTGTGGTCGAGGACCTGTCCTTTAAGTCTCTGTTGAGGAACCTGAGATCCACTCTTTCTCTCCAGACTACAGACATCGATCCTGGGAAGATATTAAGACTCCAGTATCTTCATGCTTCGGAGATCCCTACGGATTTGACTCCTCCGATCCAGCCTTCCTTTGAGACGTTGTCTCAAATGGTATGGAATAATCCTGCTCTTAGTCCCTCAGTGGCTAAATCCATTGATAAGAAGTATTCAGCTCCCAAGGATCGTCCCATTTTGGCATCCCAAGCCTTTGCGGATCCTGTTGTAGTCCTGGCAGAGAATGATAAGGTCGTTCTTCCTCAAACTACTACAGCTCGACCTATTAACAAAGAGTCTGTAAGATTGATACATTAGGTAAGAGAGTCTTTGCTGCTCCACTCTAAGTATCGATGGCCAGTCATCAAGGCTATTTTTCTCAGTATGAGTATATCCTGTGGCACTCTATCAAAGAATGGTTGAAGCTCTTCCAGATTCGGACTCGAGTCAGAGCTTCTTCTGACCGTTATTAGAGGTATTGAGTCCATAACCAACAGGTCAAAGCCGCCATGGACGCCGACACTGCTTCGCGCTCAGCGGCCACAGGTATTTGTACCGCGCCATTCCTGGCTGCGTGACTTCTGGCTTCACGAATGATGCTCAGCAGAAGGTAATGGCGCTGCCTTTTGATGGCTCCTATCTTTGGCCTCAGGTGGAGCCCGAGGTGGAACTTTCTCCTCCGGTGGAGGTCGCCCTGATGTACTTCTACAACCAGTGAAGTCCATAACTCGGACAAATGGGTCCTTCGGATAATTCATGAGGTTATTCTCTCAATTTCTTGGAAGCCCCCTAACTGTCCTCCCAGACAACAACCCAGGTTGTCAGCCTCTCAGTCAGACCTCCTCACCGCCGAGATCCAGGGCCTTCTAAACAACAGGGCAATAGAACCGTGCCCTCAAGATTCAGTAAACACAGGTTCTACTCCCTTTACTTCTAGTTCCAAAGAAATCTGGGGATGCTCATTCTAGACCTCAGAAAGTTAACAAATTTCTCCCCAGGGAGAAATTCAAAATGATTTCCCTAGGTACCCTGTTACCCTTGCTGCATCAGCACGACTGGCTGGCCTCCCTGGATATGCAGGACGCTTACCAGCATATCCCCATCCACCCGACCCACCGCAAGTTCCTCAGGTTTGTAGCTTTGGGTCAGCATTATCAGTTCAGAGTCCTGCCCTTTGGGCTATCCTCGGCGCCGCGAGTTTTTACAAAGTGTTGTGCAGTTCTCGCGGCGCATCTCAGGAAGATCGGACTCCGAGTGTTTCCCTACCTGGACGATTGGCTTCTAGCAAGCCCTTACAGCTAAGGGACTTTGGAAGCCGTGCAAATGACTTCTCGTCTTCTTACGTCCATGGGAGTTCTGCTGAATTAAAAAAAAAAAAAAATCACAACTGCAGCCCTCCCAGAGGCTCCTTTTCATAGGGACGCTTCTAGACACCTCTTCCATGAAGGCTTTCCTTCCAGAGGACAGAAGACTCGACATCATTCGGATGGCCCGTTACATCGGGGAGAACCAATCGGTTACAGCTCTCTCGATGCAACGCATGTTGGGTCTCATGGCGTCCTCGGTGTTCACTGTACCCCTGGCCCGGTTGCACATAAGAACCACCCAATGGATGCTCTCCATTCAGTGGTCTCCGACCTCTCACCCCCAGTCTTATCCCATCAAGGTGACGGAGCCCCTTCAAAGGTCTCTCACCTGGTGGTCTCAAGAGAGCAATCTCCTGGAAGGATTCCCTTTGCTCCCTGGATCATCAGATCTCCATCACCTAAAGCATACCGCTGGATGGGGAGCTCACTGTCCTCCCTCCACACTCAAGGTGTATGGACTCAGTTCAAACTCATCTCCACATAAATGTCCTGGAGATGACAGCGGTCCTCTATGCGATCCGAGCTCTGAAGGATGTCCGTTGTCACAAGAACATTCTCCTTCAAACGGACAACAAAGCTGTGATGTATTACATCAACAAGCAAGGCGGTGCTCATTCTTATCCCCTTTGCAGGGAAGCAATGAGGGTGTGGGAGTGGTGCTTGGAGCACAAGTCTCTGATTCAAGCGGTTTATCTGCCAGGTATACAAAACAACCTAGCAGATCACCTCAGCAGAACGGAGGCAGACCCTCACGAGTGGTCTCTCGATCCAGCCATAGCTCGGTCACTGTTCGAAGAGTGGGGGACTCCAGACCTGGACCTTTTTGCATCCCCACTCAACGCAAAACTGCCTCTCTTCTGCTCCAGAAATCCAGGGCCTGGCATTTTCTGTCAGGATGCGTTCAGGCTGCAGTGGACAAAGCGCTTTCTACGCCCTTTCCACCGCCTCTCTAATCCAGAGAGTATCCTCAAGTTCGAGTCTCAGGGGACCAAAATGATTCTCATTGCTCCCTCCTGGCCTCGGCAACTATGGTTTCCTCTACTCAACAGTATGTTGGCAGCCTCTCTGAGACCACTTCCCTTGCAAATCAATCTTTTGACTCAGGGTTCGTTGGTCCATCCCAACCTGAAATCACTTCATCTTCATGCTTGGCTCCTGAAGAGGTAGAAGTGAATCGGTTCAACATCTCTTGTAGAGTCTCAGACATCCTTCTGGCTGCTCGGAAGCCAGCCACCCGAAAAACGTACGCTTCAAATGGAAACGTTTCTCTCTGGTGTGCAAAGTCCTCTTGAATCCTTTTCCTGTCCTCCTGACAAGATTCTGGAGTATCTTTTGGACCTATCAAACTCAGGTCTCAGTACTCCAAGTTAAAGTTCACCTTAGTGCCATCTCAGCGTTCCATGAGCTGGTTTCTTCCTTGACTCCGGCTCAGTTACCTATGGTGAAAGAGATTTCTTAAGGGAATTCTTCATACCAGACCCCTGTTAGCGTCCAGTTGCAGCCTGGGACATTAACCTGGTGCTGGACATGCTCACTCGGAAGCCTTTCGAACCCCTAGCTACCTGTGAGCTAAAATTTCTTACCTGGAAGACTGCCTTCCTGGTGCCATTACCTCAGCCCGCAGGGTCTCTGAGATACATGCCCTGGTTACGGACCCTCCGTATACTGTATTCCATAAAGACAAGGTAGTTCTCCGTACTCATCCTAAATTTCTCCCAAGGTTGTGTCAGAATTCCATCTAAACCAACCTCTGGTACTTCCCTCTTACTTCGCTAATTTCCAAAATGAAGGGGAACGATCTCTTCATTCCTTGGATGTTAAGAGAGCCTTGCGGTTCTATTTAGATAGAACCAAGAATTTTCGCAAGACTCAGCAACTGTTTGTTTCTTTCAGCGACACCGGCTGGGTCAACCTGTCGCTATCAGATGCATCTCATCATGGTTAGTGGCATGCCTTCGACATTGCTATTCCATGGCTCAAGTTAAATTAGAAGGTAGAGTGTACGCTCACTCTACTAGGGCGGTCGAGGCATCCCTAGCGGAAATTCGCAATGTTCCAATTGCAGATATCTGCAACGCCGCCACCTGGAGCTCAGTGCATACCTTCGTTAAGCATTATGCACTGGATGTTCATGCCAGGCGGCATTCCGCATTCGGCAGAACTATCCTTAATGGACTTCTATCTTAGTTGCGTGAGCTCTGGCTCTCCTGCGCCTTTTGGGGGATTATCAGCTTGGTACTCTCCCTGACTAGTGTGATGAGTGGTGGAGACTTATGTCCAGGAAGATATGAAAATTACGTACCTACCGTAATTCTTGGATCTTCTTGACCAGTCTCCACCACTCATTCACACGCCCACCCTCCATCCCCGAGCTCACTGCTGTGTTGGTCTTCACCCTCAAATCTTTTAGGCCGTGAAGACTTCTTTGCTGACCCTTCTTACACGGGTCGCAGACTATCTTATGTCCGTTTTTAAGGTTAGATTTACCTTTACGTTAGATGCGCTGCCCCCTTGGTAAAAAGGTACTGAGGCGGTTGGAGGGTCGTCACGAGATAGTCATTGCCGCTCGAGCTGCCATGTTTCGCAGCGCCCACTGCCGACCCTGCAGCAAAGTTGCTCCCGATGGGTCCTAGTGCCTCCGGCGCTAATCCCACTAGTGTGAATGAGTGGTGGAGACTCGTCCAAGAAGATCAAGAATTACGGTAGGTACGTAATTTTCATTTCTTGTGCTCTTTCACTTGTTCTCAGTCCAGGAGTTATGTTTTGCTGCTGCTTTTCCAATTTGCATGAAATTTCATTCATTTCAGACTGACATTCAATATCCATTTCTTCAGCCTCTAATAGTGTTGAATCAGAAGGGGAGGCTATCCCTCCCGCTCCCTCCTCCTGTCTTCATCAGTCATGTTGGCACACAGCCAAATGGCCAAGAGTTCCCCCTTACTGCAGAGTAGGGAAATTTCCCCGGTGTCCGGGCCATATTTCCCCCATTCACTAAAAAAAAAAAAAAAATACCACCAACAGCTTAATCCGGTTCAATTTCAACTGGTTACCATCTGTATCCCTGTATATACCCCACCCCCCTTCGCCCCTGAAAAAGGAACTTCTAGTTTCAATGGGTCTACCGGGTCAACAAAATTCAATCAATCAATGACAAATGGCTCTGTTACCAAAAACAAAACAAAGCAGTCCTGTTTTTCATACCAGACTGATGCTGCACTTAAACATTAATTGACAGTACCTGCACAACTGTGTTTGGAGAACTGGTGAGTGAGGAGGTAGCCAATGTAGTCTGCATAGAGACATCTGGTGCACTCCACTCTCTATGTCATCTGTCCACCGTCACTGTCACTACGGAACAATAGTGAAGAAGCAGTCCCCCCACACACACACACATTTCACATATATTTATGGTGACTGGATCTGCCCTCCACTTTCCACCTCATCTAGAAACACAGAAACATAGAATTTGATGGCAGATAAGGACCACTTGGCTCACCTAGTCTGCCCATTTCCCTATCTAATGGATAAGCTGCAGATCTTAGTTAACCAACAGCCTACTTCCTCCTACCCTCCACTAGAATGGCCTTATGTCTGTCCCATGCATTCTTGAATTCCCCCATTGTTTTTGACTCCATGACCTCCTCGGGAAGGCCATTCCATGCATCCACAACCCTCTCCATGAAAAAATACTTCCTCACATTACCTCTGAGGCATCCACCCTCTATCTTCAAATTGTGCCCCCTTGTTCTTGCACATCTCTTTTTCTGAAAGATGCTACCCTCTTGGACTTTGTTGATTCCCTTGAAGTACTTTAAAGTTTCTATCATCTCCCCCTTCTCCCCTCCTTTCCTCAAGGGTATAAATATTAAGCTCCTTTAGTCTCTCTTCGTATGCCTTCTGGTGCAGACCCTGCACAATTTTAGTTACCCTCCTCTGGACAGCCTCCATCCTGTCTAAAACCATCGGAGATCGCAACAGAATGTAACACCATTTAGAAATACCAGAGATACTCCAGGGATATGATGCTTATACCAAATGTCAAGCACTAGACATTATGGACTCCTCTGGTATTTCTAAATAATGTTCCATTAGGTAGCGACCGAACCAAACGAGGTGTAGAGCATGGAGAGCAGAGCCGCTCACCATCAATAGCTAAAACGTTTGTGTTGGGGGGGGGGGTGCTGCATTTCTCTGGTACTTGCTCGCAGTCCACTGTCAAGATCCACACAGTCATAAAGCTGCGTAGCTGCCTGCTGGCCAACTTTATGCAAATGAAAGGACTGAGGTGCTCGCCCCATTGGAACGCTTCAGTCCTTTCAACTACACTAAGTTTCCATCCATAAACTATAAACACTGTCATACTTTGCTTGTTGCTCATTGGTCTGTCATTGGACATGACACTGACACACTTATGAAAAGACATTCACTGTAACAAAATGTTTCTTGCGAGAGCAAACATAAAAATTGATTTCAGAGCCGTATTTAAAGTTACCTGGCTACTCTGGCAGTTTAATGGCCCCCTTTTGTGGCTGGTGAAAGGCCTAAAGCAAGCAGGTAAAAATAATGTGCACACAGAGGAGTAAGGCAAGATATTAGCTCATGCATTGCAATTTATGTTTTTTAATGTTTATATAAATGTTGAGTCTAAACAGAAAACAGTCTGGGTGTACCAGGGACAGTGAGTAATCGAAGGAGCAAGGTCTGATGACTGTCACTTATTCTTGGGCAGACAGGCTATAACTTTGGGGAGTTGGGAATTAATTTGCATGTGACAGTGAAAAATGTATAATGCATACAGGAGGCAGAGTTTTTTTCTCTGCAGGGAAATTCATATTCCCGCTGTCTGGAGAAAGGCCTGTTACTGACCATGCTAACATTTTAAGCCGGACTCTAAATCTGACCTAAAGAACTGATAATTTGGTGTGTAAATCTCATTCCAGTATTGACTGTCATGTGTAAGTGATGTGTAATTTTGCCACTGCCTGCATTGGGGCATGTTGTATTGTGGTCTTAAAGAGCAGCTGACACAATCAGGGCAGGCAACTTATACTGTGTAATTGCCTACCTTCGGAGCCCTTTCAGTTATAAAGTGCTATTTTCTGCTCTGTGGGTTTAAAAATATTTCCCTCATAAAATCTGGCTCGCAACTTACATGTACGAGCCGGGTGATCGCCAAGCACTGCATCCCCGAAAACAGCATAATTATGATGTGAGGTTGGGAATGGGGCTGCAGCACTGTCTATGAAATGCAATAGAGTGTGGGAGGGCTTTCTAAATGCACTAAGATTATTTTGCTGGCCTGTTTACATACATGGGACCTAAATGCACATGATTATCTTTGCTGGCTTGTATACGTATTGGATATATATATATATATATATATATATATATATATATATATATTATAATGTATTAGCCCCATACATGTAAACATGCCAGCAAAGATGATCTTCGTGCATTTAGGCAATCCCCCCATCCCGTTCTCCATAGACAGCGCTGTAGCACCATTCCCAACCTCATGTCATAATCATGCTGTTTTCAAGGATGGGGCTGCAGCACTTGGTGATCGCCTGGCTCATACATGAAAGTTATGAGACAGATTTTATGAGGGAAATCTTATTAAAACCGCAGAGCAGAAAATAATAATTTATAGCTGAAAAGCCTCCTCGGGAAGGCAACTACACAGTACAAGTTGGCTGCCTGGAGCCAAAAGATGTGACAGTTGCTCTTTAAACAAAAATTATTTCTTTGTTGAAAAAACATTAGCAACAGAAAATGTGTAATAAAGGGACATAGTTAAGAAATTAATATTTATTTTTTATTTCATTCACAACAAATACACTCATACATTTTAGGCAGTAAATACCAGTAATAGCTCTAACTTTGTTCTCCTAATGCACATGGCAGTAGTTTTTTGGTGGACTGCTGTACCCTGTGTTTGTTTAACATCTCCAAAAATTGATAGTAAGGGTACAGAACATTTCTACACAAAATAAATTAGCACCGTCCAAACTTTGGGGGGGGGGGGGACAGCAGAGCAAATCTCGATATATGAAGCTGTACTCTGAACACTGGTTTTGCATCATCTGAGGGAAGGGAGATGGGGCAAAAAATGCAAAGAGAAAGCAGTTCAAGAATAAGATTTTACAAGGGTATCAGTTTAAGTGGTCTGGCCATACCAGAGCTCGATTGGGGAAGGACCATCATTATTGCAACTGCTGACCAGCCATTTTGTCTGTTTAAGTTTTGCTACAGTCTTGGCCAGAAGTTGAAGAAGCTACTACTTAGCGTATTTAGGAAACAGGTTTTCCATGATGGATTGTTTTCCCTTTTAATTTTGGGAATCTGATGTTCTGTGTGCTTTGTCTGCATGTGCCTGGCAGGTCATTTGGAGTCGTGCTGTGGGAGATTGCTACACTGGCTGAACAGCCCTACCAAGGCTTGTCCAATGAACAGGTGCTTCACTTTGTGCTGGACAGTGGAGTCCTAGAAAGGCCGGAAAACTGCCCAGATAAACTGTAAGTAACCAGATCAGATTTACTCAAGTCCAAGTGCTTACTTTTGCTGTCTCTCTCTCGTCAGTTTTACACTGCCTTCTTTGCAGCAAAGCAGGAGGTGGAGAACTGCAGATCCTCTGTAACCGTTCATGTATAGACTGTGGGGTGTACTGTGGAGCCACTTCAAGGTGGGATCCGTAATGCTGCAGGCATTCTACTACTTGGTGTGACTGCTGCACGCCACTGGCAATGGTGCAGCGTGCACCACTGTTGTGAGCACCAATGGGGGCACATTGGAATTCCTTGCATCCTGCTTCCCACTTCTCTTCAGCTGGACTAGAAGTGCTGCACTTCACTGGCCTACTGTGGGCATGACATGGGAACTATTAGGTTGGCATGCCTGTCACTTACATTGCATCAACATGCATTGGTGCAGGTAATGCAAACAGGCCACAGCAAGAGTCACTGTATTAAATGGTTTAGGAGCACTGACTGTGGAGGAACTCCCTGATACTGTATTCCAGTTGCAGCTTCTCTCAGAAGCCGTTTTAAGAGTACTGATTGTGGGGCACTCATGTCTACTGTAGTCTCAGCTTGTATTGACATGACTCAATGAATGTAGGTAGGATGTAGGAGCAGAGGTTGTGGGGGAACTCACAAATACTCCGTTCCTAGCTTCTCCCAGCAGGAGTCACATTAGGTAATGCTGTAGTGTAGCAGTGGCTGTTGCAAAGCTCACAGCTACGGTCAGTCCCAGTCTGTGCTGCAGTAAATCCGGGTTTGCTCCATTTCCTTAGAGAAATAAACAAAAAAAATCCTTTCTCTGAGAGAGTCTTCAAGTCCCTCGACTGTACTGCAATAGACAAGAAACAGAATGAGATGCTATCTTGGTGTACTGTTTGTTTGTTTGTTTAATTTATTTATTTATACTGGAAAGTCCATGGTCCAAAGACCCGTTTACATGATCAACCATGTACTAATCTCTTTATTACTGAAATGACTAGCCAGCTGAATATCTCACTGTATGCAGCTTATTTATTAGAAGGTCCTATAATAATTCTAGAGAAACATATTTAAATATATTGGACTTGGATTTAAATACGTTTCTGTGGAATTTTTATAGGACCATCTCATGAATAAGCTGCATATCGTAAAACATTGAACTGGCTGGTTATTTCAGTAATAAAGTGATTGCTACACTGAGATGGAATCTTGCCCTGTTTCTTGTCTGTTTCAGTCCTAGCCTCTCCCAGCAGGATTGACTATGGGAAGTGAAATTAGCAGCGCTGGCTATGAGTGAGCCAAACTCATTAGGTAATGCTATAGGTAGTAGAGCAAAACAAGAACTGGCACCACTCAACTGCAAAAACATCAGCTTTATTGATTAAAGAGATAAAACATACCGTCCGTAGATCAGGTACTAACAAAAACAAGGTGCGAAACCAGTCAGGGGTTTTGGAAATACCCAATCTGCAGTTGGTATGTTTTATCAATTTAATCAATAAAACTGATGATCTTACTTCGAGACACAGCTCTTGCAGCAGGTTACACCATTTGGACTGAAGCCGGCAGGCGTCAGGACCCCACGGAAAAATTCTAGCTAGCTATCTTCAGCGGGGACCGCCCCCGATGTCGGTCCCACCTCCGACGTCAAGCGTGGTACATAAGGGGGCGGTCCCGCCAGATTCCCCAGCTCTTTCCCGCCGTCGACTTGCATGTCTCGACCCTTCGGTTTCAGTCTAGCGCGCGACGCGTGGTTCAGAGCTTTCCTCCGGGAAATTCTTTTTTCTTCAAGCAAGATTGTTGCTGATGTCCTCTCCGACCTCCGGTCATCCCTCCAAGTGTGCTTGCGGGAAACAGATCCCCTTCAAGGACCCCCACACGGCCTGCGTTAGGTGCCTAGGCCCAGACCACGATACCTGGACCTGTTCGTTTTGCCAGGGGTTCAACAGTCGAACCAGGATCCGACGTCAGAAGGCCCTCCAGGCTTTTTTGTTGGAGGAAAAACTGAAGACCATGTCCTCCAAGGGGGAAACTTCGTCCAAATCCCACAAGCACGCGGAGAAAAGAAGGGAGAAGGCCCCTTCCAGGTCCCCGTCCAGGGCTTCGGAGTCCCGCAGCTCCGGTTCTCGGTCCGACCGCTCTCCTTCCAGGGCCAGCTCTCAGCCTCCCCCGGCTGCGGTAAGAAAGCCTTCTTCTTCTCAGGCCAAGTCCGCCAAGCCATCGTCGTCTTCCTCTGCCAAGGCCTTGGCGAAGTCCGGGGAGCGCCACCACCATCACCATAAGTCGGGTTCCCGCCCTTCGGCTCCCGACATCCGGTCATCTTCTGTGCCTCCTTGCAAAACTTTGGAGCTCACACCGTTGAAGAGACCTGTGGACCCGACGCCGGCTTGACCGTCGTTGGCCGTACGTCATTCCTCCCTGGAGCCGTCGTCGGCCAGATGGCCGTCGTCGGACAAGCTATCCCAGCGGACGCCGGTTGGGGGACCGACGTCCGTTCCTCCTGAGAAGAGGGCTCCCACGCCTCCGACCAACGTCGGTCAGGACACGTTGACTGAGGAGGACTTAACGCAGCCCGAGGACCAGACGGGCGACCCCGCCCGCCTAATCTCCTGGGCCCTCGCCTTACCCGAGGCCCCTGTGGAGCCGACGCTGGACCCGACGACTGCCCACCGCGCCTGGGCCATCAGCCGGGACTTTCTGTAGCGGAAGTGAAGGATCTCTTCACTTACTGGTGGGACACCATTAGTGGGACACGGCCCCACCGCCTCCTCCTCCTCTCCTCTCCTCCTCCGGTACCAGCCCCCTTCACCTTCGGGGTCGGCAGGCCGCTTCCCCCCAGGAGCCTGGATCCTCTCCCAGGGGAAGATCAGAAAAACGGAGACCTCCGTCGAAATCCTCTTCTGGATCACCCAGCCCCAAGAGATCCAGGAGACACCGACGTTTGCCGTTGACAGAGGACACGGGATCAGTCTACTCTTCCTCTAGATCCCCATCTCCTCTCTCCATACCTTCTCTGGACCCACGTGAGACACCGAGATCTCCTCCGGATGACCCTTCGTTCATGGATATTATGCGACATATCCAGGAGAACATGGGATGGGATGCAGAAGAACTAGACCCTGAAAGGTTACGCCTTGCCAAATATCTTCGGCAGAAGGACCCCAAGCCTGTGGTGGTACCACCCTTGGTGGACACTTTCGTGGACGTCACCAAGGCAGCGTGGAAGCGTCCACATTCGCTCTCCCGGGTGCCAAGAAAGCTGATCGCCTGTACAAGGCCCTAAGGACCACCAGAACCTGACACAGCAGCCTCAGGCCGACTCTCTGGTCATCACAGCCTCACATGACCGGTCACAGAGGCCGCAACATTTGAGTTAATTCTGCCACCGGACCCAGAGTCCAAACAGTTGGACGTGACTGGGCAGGCACGCACGCTCCACTACTCAGCGCCATCAGATCCTTGAACTACCTGACCCACATGGTTCAATTCCAGAACACTTTGTGGGAACAGGGTCTGGAGGCGGCTGAAAAGCTGCCCGAGGTGGAGCAGAAGGAGCAGTCTCCAGCCTCCTCGCGCGGGTTCAGACGGGGACCCAAGTGCTTCGAGCGCAGCGACTCCGCGGACTCATCGTCCCGAGCAGCAGCTTCGTGCGATGCCTCCAAGACGCTCCTGGTTACGTGCCTTCCGGCTTTACCCGATGTCCAGAAAACATTATGGATGCTCCGTTCGAGGGAGAAGTTTTATTTGTAATCCTTCCGAGAAGATCATTACCAAACTTCAAGAGGCCGGAAGGCGGTAAGGTCAGTTCAAGCCATATCTTACTCCAAGCTTGGTTCCTTCGTAGGAACCAAAGCCGCTTTGCACGGACACAGAGGCAGCAGCACCGCCCGCCACACATCAGATGGGCCCGGCTCAGAGTACCCAGGAAAACAGCCCGCTAGCTGAGGTCAGCGCTCCCTCAGGCCGACCCAGCCAGCGGGCCCATCTGCCGCCACAGCCTGACTCCTTTCCGCGCCCCGCCTCAGGATCAACGGAAATCATGGTCGGGGTCGCATTGCGAACTTCCTGCCGGGAAGGCAGGCCATTACCACCGACAGGTGGGTTCTGCAGTTGGTCAGTCTAGGCCACTTTATAGAATTCGCAGAAAAGCCACCCTCGAGGCCTCCTTTGCTCTCCCGGTATCCGGGTCAGCACAAAAATTTGATCTGGCAAGAGGTACTCGCACTCCTAAGAAAAGGAGCGCTCAAACAACATGAAGTCTTGCTATATTATGACTATTGCAGTTTGTCCCAGCCTTAGAACTGCTCCGGAGGTGAAAGAGTTAACTTCCATGCAGAGCATGGAGCTTAGAGCGCGAGCTCGGTTCAGAAGCTCTGTTAGGCTGGTTTCAAACCGAAACCGTCAGATTCTTTACTCCGCCTCACTGAACAGTCGCTCCGGAGATTCCTCCTGTTGCTCGGTTCATTTCTTCGGATTAAAGCGCTATTTCTCGGTTTAATTTAACCACGATTTAATTATTTTAACCGCAAAACCGGTCGGTTCAGGCTCTGTCTATGGTAATCGTAAGTAATAGATAGGGTTTTTTCTGTGTGGAACTTGTAAAGTGTTATCGGTTCCGTTGAACCAATCGAATTGTATTAAAATATAAGTTTAAAGCCTTTTAGGGCTTCTTAGAGTGCGGTTCCCGGTTCTTATCGGTTCTAAAAGAACCGGATTTCATTACGTTTTTTTCCACGACCTGTGACACGATTTGGAACCGATAAGGGTGTCTTGCCTGGCACTGCCATTAAAAGGGCAAGTTTGTTGGTTAGGCTGGCATCATGTCTGAGAAACCCAAAAGGAAAACTGGGCCCACTGGGTTTCAACACTGTAGTGTCTGTGGGGAAGCCTTTGCCAAGGCTGACCCACACACTACGTGTCTATTGTCTGGGGTTTGACCACCTCAATTCAGACTGCCAGATTTGTAAAAATTTCCCTGCAGCCACCCTGGACAAGAGAGTGGGCAGGCTCAGGGAACGAGAGGCCAAAAAGTCCGCTGACCCAGATGGCCAGCCCGGTTCGGTGCCAACCGAACCGGAGGGAGTGCCCTATGACCAGGGCGAGACTTCCTCGGGCAAACGAATAGCTGGCTCTGAGGAGCCAGTTCCAGCAAAGAAATCTAAAAAACCAGCAGGTTTGGAGTCCAAAATTCCTTCTCCAACTGCTGCAGAGATAGTCAGGGCAATACAGATTGTCCAGTCCCTGTCCCCGGTTCCCTCTGAACCACCACTGTCTGGCAAAAGGTTGGTTGGTCGGTTCCAGTGGTTCAGGATTATAATATAGAAGACTTCTATGAACCAGAGGAGGGGATGAGGATTATGATCAGTGTGAATGTGACTTGAAAGTCTGGATGTGCCCATTGAACCGACATCTCCCCAGACAGACCTTCAGGTGAGTCTCCCCAGGCTTTCTGAGTCCCCTTCTCATTTTTGTTTTATAAAAGTTGCTGAGACCCTCCAGCTTCCTTAGAGGAGACTTTGGATGAGCAAGAGGAGCCTGACTATGTGGAGATGATGGATATCCCAGAGTCCAGGAGGTTGTCCATCCCTTTACATAAATCTTTTAGAAAACAAACAATAAAAATTTTAAAAGCTTCTAATTCTGTGCCTCCTGTGGATAAAAAGTTGGACAGGAGTTACACTTTGTCAGGTCCTGATACAGATTTTCTTTCACAGCAATGCAGTCATGTTGGGGTAGTCAGGCTGCAGCCTGTGATAAAGCTAATATTCCACTGGCTTCACATCCTCCTGACAAGGATTCCAGGAAGATTGATGCCATGGCCAAAAAACAATACATGGCAGCATCCTTGTGACTCAGACAAGCAAACTATATGGCTTATGTTGCAATATACCAGAAATCTAGATGGGATACTGTCATGGCCTTAGCCAAACAGGTCCCTGGCCAGCTCACAAAGGAGCTGGAACAGGTGGCTCTTGATGGTATTGAGGCATCTAAGGTGCAATTCCATGCTGCAGTGGATTCTAACGATGTATCCTCTAGAGTCATGTCTACATCTGTGGCTTTTCGGAGATTGGCCTGGCTCAGGTGCTACTTTGTCACAGGATACCCAGTCTAAGGCTATGGATTTTCCTGTGGTGGGAAATTCTCTGTTTGGGGAGCAGACAGAGAATTATATGAAGAAAATGGATGAATATAGAACCACTTACAGGAGTGACAAGCCAAGGAATGGCAAGCTACCTCAGAGGCAGGCTCTCAGGGTAGGGGTAGGCCTTTTCACAGGCCTTTTTAGCAGACCCAGGCCTCCTCCTCCTCTTCAGCCTATGTACAGAGGGGGTTCTTCAGAGGGAGAGGCAGACGGGGTTCGAGCAGGCCTGCTCCCACCCCTCAGCCTAAAGCCCCTGCCAAACAGGCACCCTGATGGGATGCCCAGGATCGGCTCTCCACTACCTGTAGGGGGCAGGTTGGCTCACTTCGTCCAGGACTGGCAGTCTTTAACTTCAGACAGGTGGGTCCTGGAAGTAGTGAGCCAGGGTCTGGTTCTCAGCTTCAAGAAATTTCCAAAGATGAGAGCCAGATCTTTTCCACCTACAAACCCTTTAGAGACTCTTGCTTTGGAAACAGAAGTCTCAACCCTCTTGGCTCTCAGAGCTGTAGAAAGGGTTTCTCCCCTTCACCAGGGCAAGGGTCTGTACTCCTGGTACTTCCTTACCCCAAAAAAGGCAGGAGAGTGGTGGCCTATCCTGGATCTAAGATATCTAAACAAGCACCTTTTAAAGCCAAAGTTCAAAATGGTGACACTGGGAATGATTTTACCCTCCCTAAGGCCAGGGGACTGGCTAGCCTCCCTGGACCTCAAAGATGCCTACTTCCATGTTCTTATCAGAAGCTCCCATCGAAAGTACCTCAGATTCGAACTGCCCTCAGGCCATTATCAGTTCAGAGCATGCCCTTGGCCTCACTTCTGCCCCAAGGTGTTCACAAATGTCTGGCAGTAGCAGTCGCTCACCTAAGAAGGCAAAGATTGCCATTTTCCTACCTGACGACTGGCTCATTGTGGGTCAGTCTCCAGACCAGGTCAAATCACACCTGCTAGTTACCCAGCAGCTGCTTACCTCTCTGGGATTTCTTCTCAATCTTCCAAAGTCAGTTTTGAACCTGTCCAGGTACTCACCTTTATAGGCACAGAACTGGACACAAAGCAGGCTAGAGCCTTCCTTCCCTTGGAAAGGTAAGGACCTTAGTGGCCCTGGCTGCCTCCTTCACTCTGCAGGTCTCGACCAGCAAGGCATTTCAGGCAGCTCCTAGGGCACATGGCTGCCTCCACAGCTGTGGTGCAAGGAGCAAGATTTCAGATGAGGACATTCAGTTTCATTTGAGAGCTTTCTGGTCTCAAAGAGATCCTCTATCCAAGTTAATCCCATTCGAACTCTGATCCAGGCCCTTCCAGTGGTGGCAGGATCAGAGCAATCTGAACAGGGGTGCCTTTCATCCCTCTGTCCCATTCCTTGACCCTACTACAGATGCATCCCTCTTGGGATGGGAGCTCACATGGGCAACCTCTCCACCCAGGGGTTATGGTCCCTCAGGAATCTCTGCTCCACATCAATCTGTAGGAACTCAGAGCTGTTTTCTAGCACTTCAGGTTTTCTGCATCTGTTCAGAACAAGGTGGTACAGGTCAGAACAGAAAACACCACTACAATGTGGTACATCAACAAACAAGGGGGCACTCGGTCTTCGGCCTTGTGCACCGAGGCTGATGAAGTTGTGGTCTCTGGCTTATTCCCTGAACACTTCCCTCATAGCAGTTCACCTCCCAGGCAAGGACAATGTCCTGGCAGATGCTCTCAGCAGGATTTCCCAGGGCCATCATGAATGGTCACTGATCCCTAGTACTGGGGATAGTGTTTGCCAGATGGGCACCTCAGATAGATCTTTCGCAGCCCCAGACAATCATCAACTTCCACTGTTTTGTTGCAGGCCCCCAGTGTTGGTCTCAGTCCCCCTGGATGCCTTTCTCCTCGACTGGGAAGGGAAGTTCCTTTATGCCTTTCCCCCCTTCCCTCTCCTGTTCAAAGTACTAGTCAAAATCAGGTCTCAGCCCCGCAAATGATCCTGATTGCTCCAGACTGGGCCAGGCAGCCCTGGTACCCACTCCTTCTGTCCTTAGCAGTCCATCTTCCCTGTGTCTCCCCAGGAACCACAATCTGTTAACCTGTGCTCAGGGGAGTTTGGTATCCAATCTCAAATCCTCAACCTCAAGGCTTGGCTCTTGAGCAGTTAGAGTTTGCTGATCTACAACATTCTCAAAGTGTTCTGAAATCCTGAAGGCTGCTAGAAGCCTTCCACCAGGGCTACCTATAACTCCAAGTGGAAAGGTTTTCCATATGGTGTTCTGGGAAGCATGTTTCCCGGAATCTGCTGATCTACCCACTGTATTGGACTACATAGTCCATCTTAATTCTTTGGGACTGAGACCAGCCACCCTGAAGTGCACTTGGCTGCTGTCTCTGCCTTCATTCAGCAGGGAGCCCTCTTCTCTTCTGCTCATCCTGTATTTTCCAAGTTTTTAAAGGATTGCTTCACACCAATCCTCCATTCAGGGCCCCTGCCCGGCTTGGATCTTAATGTATGCATTGCTCAGCTAATGCAATCCCCTTGAGCCTCTGTCTTCGGCAGAGCTTAAGTATTGACTTGAAAACTGTATTTCTGGTAGCCATCACTCTGCCAGGCGATAAGTGAGTTACAGGCTTTATCAGTAGAAACTGACTTTATTTCCTTTCACGGGGATAAAGTAGTCCTCAGGACTAACAGGAAGTTTTGCCTAAGGTGGTTTCAGACTTCCACCTTAACCAATCTATTTCACTTCCAGTGTTCTTCACTGACCATTCCTCCTCTGGTGAGAGGCTGCAAAGCTTAGATGTTAAGAGGGCCCTAGTTACTACATAGAGCGTACATAAGGTCACAGGTTTTACTCCTCCAACTGTTTCTCACTTATGTGAGGTTGGGAAAGGAGACCTGCCACTAAGAGATCCATTGCCAGGTGGATCGTTTCTTGTATCCAATTTTGCTATCAAAAGCTGGGTAAGGTTCCCCCCCCAGGCCTGAGGGCTCACTCTACCAGAGGTACAGCTGCATCTCTAGCTGCTGCTAGAGACATCCCTATCTTGGAGATGTGTCAGGCAGCTACTTGGAAGACAGTACACACTTTCACCAAGCATTACTCCCTGGATATTCAGGCCAGGAGGGATGCTCGGTTTGGCACAGCTGTGCTTCAGAGCCTATTCCCTAAGTAGGTTCTGTCCTCCTCCATGGAGGTACTGCTGTGTAGTCTGCAATAGTCATAAGATAGCAAGACTTCATGTTGTTTGAAGAAAAAATTACTCACCTTAGTAATGTTGTTTCTTCTAATGGAGTCTTGCTATATTATGACCTCCTCCCCAGCCTGCCCCTCTCAGAACTCCTACTTTGGGTATGGGGTGGGTAGTCCTCTGTTGGCATTTATAGATGCCCTCTTTCATGTTTGGGTGTTGTGTTTATTTAGTTATTTTATCTTATTTTTCTGGTCCACTGACTTGAGTCTTTGTGTTGGGACCAGGAAAAATGTGTTAATATATTAGTGGCCAGTTGGCTAGTGTAGGTTACAACTTCCACACAGAACCTTAGTGAGTTTTTGTCAGAAGATCTGATGGTTTCGGTTTGAAACCAGCCTAACAGAGCTTGAACCGAGCTCGCCTTTAAGCTCCATGCTCTGCATGGAAGTTAACTCTTTCACCTCCGGAGCAGTTCTAAGGCTGGGACAAACTGCAATAGTCATAATATAGCAAGACTCCATTAGAAGAAACAACATTACTAAGGTGAGTAATTTTTCATAGAGTACGCCCGGAGAACCAGAGGACAAGGATATTATTCCCACTTCTTCCTGGTTCCCAAGAAATCAGGGGACCTCCGTCCGATTCTCGGACCTCAGCGACCTCAATGTGTCGGTCGCCTACAAAAGATTCCACATGGTGACTCTTCCCGGCCTTATTCCCATGCTGAAACAAGATGCCTTTTTAGCGTCTCTAGACATGCAGGACGCATACCTGCATATCCCCATAGCTCACGCTCACCAGAGGTTCCTGCGCTTCGAGTTTCTCGACCACCATTTTCAGTTCCGAGCTCTTCCGTTCGGACTGTCATCCGCGCCAAGGGTCTTTACCAAGTGCATGGCAGTCGTGGCAGCATCTCTGAGGAGACAGGGCCACTGTGTGCTCCCGTACCTCGACGACTGGCTTCTCATGGCTGCCTCCAGAGAGGCGTTGTTACTCGTTGTCCAGAGCACCCAGGACTTGTTCCAATCTCTGGGCATTCTCATAAATTACGAGAAGTCTCTCCTGGTACCGTCACAGAAACTGCAGTTTATAGGCGCAGTCCTGGACACTGTTCAGGGAAGAGCTTTTCTTCCGGACGACAGAGCGGAGGGCATCAGATCCCTCATAAGGGATTTGTCGTCGAACAAGATCGTACCTGCCAGGTCGGTCCTTCGCTTGCTCAGACACATGGCTGCGGCCATTTCTACTGTCCCTTTCGTAAGGCTCCACATGCGGGTAACCCAGTGGATGCTCAAGGTGCAATGGGACCAAAGGCAAGACCACTTGCAGCATCCGGTCAGGATCACGAACTCAGTGATCCGAGACTGGCAGTGGTGGCTAGTCCCCGGGTCGCTCTCCAAGGGCGTCCCGTTTGTAGCGCCGTCCCCGGAGGTAACCCTCACCATGGATGCCTCAGGTCTTGGGTGGGGGGCACACCTGGACGGGGTAAAGTCCCAGGGTACGTGGACCCCGTTGGAAGCTCATCTCCATATCAATGTCCTAGAGATGAGGGTGGTTCTCTATGCCCTGCAGGCCTTTCAGTCAGTAATCCCACCGTGTACTCTCCTGCTTCAGACAGACAACACGGCGGTGATGTATTACCTCAACAAACAAGGAGGCGCACACTCTTACCCCCTTTGCAGGGAGGCCATGAGGGTGTGGGATTGGGTAATCGGACACGGCGCAAATCTGATCACTGTGCATGTTCCTGGGGTGGACAACACAATTGCAGACGGCCTGAGTCGATCCCAGGCCAGAGTCCATGAGTGGGAACTTCTTCAAGATGTAGCAGAGGATCTGTTTCTTCGTTGGGGAATTCCAGAACTAGACTTGTTCGCATCCCCATCCAACGCAAAACTGCCCAATTTTTGCTTGCTAGATCCAGGGCCTGGTGTTTTCTGGCGAGACGCGTTATCCCTCTCCTGGGCGAACAGATTCCTCTTCGCTTTCCCTCCGTTCCTGTTGATCCAGAGAGTTCTTCTCAAACTGCGCAGGGAGCATGCACTCATGATCCTGGTGGCCCCGTTCTGGCCCAGACAGATCTGGTTCCCTTTGTTGGTGCAACTATCTCGGGAACCCTGCTCCCGTTGCCGCTCAGCTCCCACCTCCTGTCTCAGGAGAAAGGTTCATTAGTCCATCCGGACCTACGCTGTCTGAACCTGCATGCTTGGCTCCTAGAGACATAGCCATCTTGCATCACGGGTCTCGTAAGAGGTTGTAGAGGTCTTCTGCAGCCAGAAAGCCGGTAACGATAGTGACGTACGCCATGAAATGGCGCTGCTTTTTGTTTATGGTCACGAGCTCGTGATCTTTCCTTAGGTTGTCCTGTGGGAGTAATTGGATTACCTCCTCTCCTTTTTCATTCAGGCCTAGCCTACTCTCTATTAAGGTGCACCTCTGTGCCATTTCTGCCTATCATCTCCCAGTGGGACATCGTACAGTAGCTCAATTGGACGCCTCTCGGGAATTTCTTAGGGGAGTGTTACACCTTAGGCCTCCCATTAGGGACCCTGTGCCTCCATGGGATCTGCTCTTTGTCCTGGAACAGCTCACGCTCCCTCCTTTTGAACCTGCCGGATTACGAGCTACGTTTTCTGTCGTGGAAAACGTTATTTTTAGTTGCTGTTACTTCAGCGAGAAGAATTTCTGAGCTTCACGCTCTTATGTGCAAAGAGCCTTATTTAGTTTTCCACCGGGACAGAGTATCCCTGAGGACAAATCCTAAGTTTTTACCTAAGGTGGTCTCTTCACTCTCTCTAAACCAGGATATTGACCTTCCGGTCTACTTCCCGAGTTATTCAAATAGAGGAGAGGCTTTGCTCCACTCCCTGGATGTTCACCGCAGCCTGAGGTATTACCTCAACAGAACCAAACCCTCTTGTAGTTCTGAACAGCTTTTTGTTTCTTTCTCTGAGAGAATGATGGGCCAATCAGTATCCAAACAGTCTGTCTCGCTGGCTTGTCCAGTGTATTTCCTACTGTTATGATATAAAACAAAAGCCCCTCCCGGGCTCGGTCCGGGGTCATTCTACTAGGAGTGTGGCCACATCCTTTGCAGCACTCAGAAACGTCTCCACCTCTGCTATTTGTGCTGCAGCCACTTGGAGCTCTGTGCATACCTTTATCAGGCATTATAGCCTGGACATCGCCTCTCGGCGAAGGGCTGGTTTCGGCCTTGCGGTGCTACAGGGTCTCCTGTCCTAGGTTCAGGACCTGGAATGTACTTTCTATTTTCCTCCTCCCGGAATTTCTGGCAGCGTTACTGCTTGGGAATCAGTCCTAATGGTGTAACCTGCTGCAAGAGCTGTGTCTCGAAGTAAGATAGTACAGTTACGTAAGAACTTACTGTAACAGTAGATCTTCGAGAACAGCTCTTGCAGCAGGTACCTTCCCGGCCACCTTTCCCCTTGGAGGAGGCATGGCTTAAGCCTTTAACAGGAATTTTCCCATTTGTCTTCTGACGGTGGATCCTCGGTCTCCCATTTTGATGTCAGCCTGCGGCCGGAAGTCTCCGGCGGGAGAACTGGGGAATCTGGCGGGACTGCCCCCTTATGTACCACGCTTGACGTCGGAGGCAGGACCGACGTCGGGGGCGGTCCCCGCTGAAGATAACTAGCTAGAATTTTTCCGTGGGGTCCTGACGCCTGCCGGCTTCAGTCCAAATGGTGTAACCTGCTGCAAGAGCTGTTCTCGAAGATCTACTGTTACGGTAAGTTCTTACGTAACTGTACTTTTTTGCAGTTGAGTGGTGCCGGCTCTGGTTCTGTTCTGCTATTAGTTGGACCAGCACACTCACGCAGTGAAGCTGTTATTGTTGCCATGAATGCTATAGGTAGCTATGACTTCAGGAAGCTCACAGCTATGTTCAGTTCCGGTTTCTCCAAGCAGCAGGAGTCACTGTAGACAGTGAAGTAAGAAGGAATTGTTTATTGCAGAATGAAGCAGCCAGGCTGTTGACTGGTACCTCTAGGACCAGTCATATAATGCCTGTGCTCTGCGGACTGCACTAGCTGCCAGTACAGTGGTGGATCACCTTCAAGTTTGGTTTGCTGACCTATAAGACCCTACACGACCAGGGACCTAGCTACCTGCAAGATCTACTTCACCCCTACTGTCCCCCTGCCCTCTCCAATCCACCTATGAGGGGATTGCTAGAGATTCTTAGGGTCCATTTGAAAACATCTGGGGCTAGGTCATTTAGTTTTATGGCTCGACCCTGTGGAATTCTCTAGCTCGTTGGGTGCTAGACTGCCTGACCATCCAAAGTTTTAAAGTTGCTCTTAAAACCTTTCTTTTTAGCCTACCGTATCCTGATTTTTAATGCCCACTGTTTTATTTATTGGTTTTATTTGCTGTATTGTTTATTTATTGATGTGTTTATTTATTGGCTATTTGTACAGGCATCTTGGTTTTTGTAAAGGTGCTTTTTAAAAATAAAGATTGATTGATTTATGGAGGTGGGTAAATAACGTCTCCCAGAAATACTGTGGCATTTGACTTGAGCCTCACATCTCAAACAAATGGTAACATCAGACTTAAAGGTTTCAAGGAAATATTTATCCTTCTGTTTTCTAGCCATGAACTAATGTGTTGGTGTTGGCAGCACAACCCCCCGCCATCGGCCAACTTTCATCCAGATCATTGACAGCATTAAAGACAAAATGCACCCCAGCTTCAAGGAAATGTCCTTCTTCTACAGTTCAGAGTGGATGGGGCATGAGACATCTAAGTCTGCCATGGACACTGACAGTGCTGAGACTATCCTGCTGAAGGAACCTGTCCTCTCCCACCAGGCCTCACCATGTAGACTGGAAAATGGCAGTACCTTGGCCCACCCAAAAAGTTATGACCAGAATGAGAACTACTCGCCTATGAAAAGGATAACCCCCATATTGTAGCCCCCTCAGCCCTGGGATTGACTGGGGGAAAGAACATTCTGAAGCTGCTGAGGCTTAATCTGCTCAGGAAGTTCCAAAACTGATGTCTTTGCAACTGGGCAGCTCTAGGTGCTATGAACCTACTTAGTAAAAGCGGCTGTCATAAGACATCTTATGTCCTACACTCAAATTTGAAACTGATTCCTTGTACTGTTGTCTCACAGAAAGTGTTATAAGGTGGGAGCAGAGCATCTGGAGTCACCAAGCCTCAACATTCCTGCCTTATGACTGGATGAAAACCTCCACCCAAGACACTGTAGGTGTTCTAGCCATCATATAACATGCTTCCGTCGGAACCAGCATGGCAATATCTGAAATGTAAGCATTCAACTTGTATAGTTCGGAGCTACAGTCAGATCCAGAGATTTCACAGGGTAGTTTGAAGCAAGCCAGACAGCTGGAAGCCAAAGGTTTCATGAAAAAAAAATGATTCTTTGAAAAGCAAATTGAACCCTGAATTTCCTTTCAGGAGGGGTAGATTGGGGTATTATTAATTCAGTCAGCCTTTGAGGTATTTCTCTCAACAAGACCTAAAAGGGTATGCAGCATGGAAGGTTACAGATCATTTTTAGCAAAGAGAGGACGTGGGGAAAATATTTTTAAAGTTGATAAAGTTATGGCCTTGATAACTAAACAAGCATTTATTAAGGCATAACCAGGGGTTGGATTACTTTGTTATAAAATGACAAGAAAAAAAATCAAGAAATTTAATTGGCCTAGAGATGTCACCTGACTGACCATTAAATCTCAATAAATGTAGGGTCAGTTGTCTAATCTCATTCCCCCCCAAAAAAAAACCCCTACTCAGAGACATTTTCAAAGTGTAATAAACCGATTCAGGGTGTGCATTATAGGATTTTAATGCGTGTCCCAGGGGAGTTAGAAGACTCGGCCTATGGCCTCATTCTTTGCTACACCCTTGGGGCATGCATAAAATTCTATAATGTACAGCCTGTCATGGCTAATTACTAACCTAATCGAACCCTAGGGGAGAGTCATGAGACAGAAGGCATAGCCGAGTGTCTTATGCTCATAGGGTTAGATTAATAAAGGTAACCCAATCCCTGGAGTGCATTAAATGCTATTCTTGAACTAAAATATTTTTTTAATTAATGTTTTAAAAGGTAACATTTTAAATCTGGTGTACATGAGGGTTTCTAGGCTGAAATGTAACCCTTTTAGAATCATAGCTACCAATCAGAACGCTCTCTTTTCAGCCATTGTTTTACATACAGATTGACATTTCTTTGAGCCATTGAGGATAAAGATTTCAGAAAATGACTACCATAGTGATCTCCTTTCTGTAGAAATATAAACAAAATGCTCTTACGATCCAACGGGTAATTGATTTCATACTTCTATCCACTAGGTTTGGAAGGCATTTTTCTGTATTATTATAAGAAGTTCTTCCCGACTTGCTTCTAAGCTGCTTTTCTAGTCCTTCTGTAATGCGGCACCCACTATGGATATTCTCAAACAGTCTAGATCTTTATTTCTGATTTCAGTTCATTTTTTGAAAATATTTTGTCCTCTCAAGAGCTTCATATGTTTTTTTTAATTTTTTAATTAGTAGAAGTTTTTTCCCATAGTTGAGTTTATTTTAGAGTTGTAGAACTGGGCACATGTTCTTGGCCACTGTTTGGGTTTAGAATATTATTTTATTCTTTTACTGGTCCGCTGTCACTGACTGGGGTAAAATTGTACCTTGTAATGGCTGTGTTGAGAAGTAACATAATATTAAGATAATGGAAGGGACTTGGGGGCCGTCTCATCTGCCACTCCTGCTACATGGCAGTGACTACCCAGTCTGAATATGGATGCAGATCTAGCTTTAACAGCCAGAATGTTACCCCTGCTCATGCTTTGTGACCCTCAATGCTATTCTGTCTCATTAAGCTGATTCCACTTAGAAAGTCAGAATTGTGTGAGTTTCCACAACTTCCCTCGGCAGACTATTCCACATGTTAACTACCCTCTGTGTGATCTAATGCTCTCCCCCCAAGCATGAGGGCATGCCCTCTAGTTCTGCTTGTACTCACCAGCAAAAACCTCTGTTTGTATGTCACCCTATCTCCAGAAAACCACAACCATGCATACTCTCAGCCTTCCCTTTTCTATAAGTTAAGGCCTCTGAAAGGTGTCTCTTATGAAATAATAGACACCGGGTGTGATGTCTGGTTGAGAGAACTGTGAAGCAAAGCCGAGTGGTTCTGTCTGTCCAAACCTCATTAGAGGCATCTCTTATACCGTAAGAGACACCGCTTGGAGGCCTTGTAAACTTACTATAAATCACTTGAGTTTACCTCTAGTGATTTATAATGGGTTTAGAGCCTCATTTTTTAATTTACTTATACCATCCTCCCCCTGGCACTGAACTGGAGGACTCTTCCTGACGCTGATGCAAAAGAGCACATTGTACATGGGATACAATGTACAGTGCCTCTGTGTGCTTGGCTGAAATCACGTTAGTGATTTATAATAGGCTAAAGAATCTGAGTAGGTTCAAACTCTCCTCATAGCTGTTGTCTTCTAAAATACAACAATGGGCTCACACCTGTAGACCTAACTCAACAGCAGACTGTATGCCTTGGTCAGAATGCAGAGCTTGGTCCCCCATTTCCTTGGTTTGGGGTGGACTGCTCTTCTTATCAAGACGAAAGCCTCCCCTCCCTACACTGCCTTGCTTTGAGGTCTTGGATCCATTATAAATCCTGTCTTTTTTCTCCATAAAAGTGGATATGAGAGGCTGTAGAACATGAAGACCTCTTATCTAGCCAAGGCTGCTTCATGTGCAACAGCCTGCAAGTGTGTCACTGTCCCAATTTCTAAATTCTGAGATTTAAAAACTCAAAAACTGATTCTGTGAGGTACCAATGGCACAGGACATGTCCCCAACTGCAACCAAAGTGATCTTCTAAGCAATAAAAAAAAAATCCTCTTTCGAGTAATTTTGAAACATTCTGCAAAATCCACTTTTAAATACAGTTTTCACTAACTTACATAAAGAAGTCTGGATTTTAGTTCCCTGCCTCTCTGTTACATTGATTTTGCCATTTTTTTATCCTCATGCAAAGCATACACAGACACTAGCCAAATAGATAAACATAAATATTTCAAAAGAAACCAGTGTTAAAAGTCATCAAATCAAAACCGCAACTTTCAAACGTGACATTGCAGTCTGTTGCGTACGAACAGGAAGTGCGTTCACACAATGAAAACTAGGGATGTCATGCTATCAAATTTTTTGTATCACGATATTTGCATAAAAAGGTATCATGATATTGGTTATCACAATGATCTACAGCATTTCTAATTTTAGAAAAAATAGCAAGAATCTGATTGGAGAAAGGTGGGGAATCTGGATTCATGGTTGCAACTGGATGGAGATGGACAGGCTGCTGGAGCAGCAGATTAAGATGCTTTTTTTATTTATTTTTTTCAGTAAAGGAATTTATCCCTTATCTCCTGACCAACCCATATCAGGCTTCGGTCTGTCCATCCCTGTCTTCCTCTCATCCCCAGGACTTGCCTCTTATCCTAGGGTCCCCCAGAGATTGCCCCTCATTGCAATCTGGGGGAGGGTGGCTGGACCCCTACCCCAGAACACTGTCCAGATACTGGAGAATGTGCATGGTCAGCAGGTATAGGACCTGCAGCGAACCAAGCCATTGCTGCACTTGGCCAGCTTTTCTGCCCTGTTTCTCCCCAGCCACACAAGGATGTAGGCATGAATGTGTGTAGAGGCACGCATGCTCCACACATCAGGTGGTGGCTCCACTTTCTTGTCACTCTGCTGCACCACCACGAAGCCTCCACTCGGTGGTGCACTCTGAGCAGAGCAGCCACACTTCTCTTCCCGGGACAGTAGAGTGATCCATGGGATACTTGATCCCCCTCACCTTGTCATCACCTGTGTGATTTGAGTCCTTTCCTGAGCCTGGCTCACTTGCACAGTGGGCAGTAGCTCTACCACCCCATCAATAGTCCAGCAGTTAAGATGCTTTATTATAGTAGATCATGCTATATCATGCTACACGATAGTCACAGTATTTTTTACAAGGATAAATTATTGTCAGTGGTAATTACAGTGATATATCATCATATTGTGTTATTTTGACATCTCTAATGAAGGCGCTGTTCACCCACAAGCGCCCTTGAAAAATAAAGCTCACAATTTTTAACATTTGGTAATTGTAGATATTTTTAGCAGACACAAACAAGTTCAATTGAAGAGCACTAATAACAGTGATATTAACTGGTACTGATAAAGGATGGCAACTGGAACTACAGTGGTTTGGGGCGGGGGGTGGCACAATAAGTAATTTTCATACCATGAAGCTGCAGCATCTGATCAGCTGGGCTAAGTACTGTGTGATAGTTACAGATGACTGTACAGATGCTGCCTTGGGGTCACAGTGTAGAGAATAACTACGGCCATGCTTAATAAAAAGTAACTGGGCTGTCGTGGATGTATCTTGGCTAAACAAGAGTATCCTCTTGCAAACTTTTAAGGTTACAGAACTGCTCAGTTTTGCGGTTTACGAGTCCCAAAGATGTCATGAGATCACACTCTTGATTAACCAAGAAACATCCATGACAAGAAAGGTAACAAGGTCCCCACATCCAGTGATCCAAACCCAAGATTGCACAGAGGTACTACTATATAAAGTGCATCAGTTTAGTTGAAGTGCAAAAAAAAAGTGACAGATACATAATTCCTGGAAAGGCTTACCCACTATGATAAAAGGCCCTCCGATGCATTTCACACCTAGAAGGATGGTGCTTTGCTCCAGGGAGTGGCCGTACAATGGCCCATGATGCTTTTATACAAAGACTGTAAAGGAGCAATGACAAAACAGCAATACTCAAGTACTACTTTGTAAAATTGTCCCTCCTGAAGTCCAGGACCCTTGCCTTTGTGTGGTTCGATTTTGCCCCAGTCCTTATATTGAATCAGCTGATCACTGGTCCCCAGGTGGCCACCCACCGTGAGATCTGCAACACTGTCCCTGTTGGTGAGTACGAGGTCCAGTATTGTTCCCTCACAAGTGACCTCTCTTACTAGTTGCCTGAGGAATGCCTCCTGCAAAGAGTCCAAGATGTCCCTGCTCCTAGCTGAAGCTGCAGCTGGCATGCTCCAATCTATATCTGGCAGATTGAAGTCCCCTACCAACAGCACCTCCCCCTTATTTGCCATCTTTTGGATGGCTTCCATAATAACTTTGTCCAACTCCCTCCCCTGTGCTAGAGGTCTGTAGATCATGCCAATGTAAACTGCTGCTCCATTCCCCATTTCTAGGGTGACCCACAGTACCTTGGCTCCTCCCTGTGTCTTCGTTGCTTTTATGCTATCCCTCACATAAAGTGCCACTCCTCTTCCTTTCTTTCTAACCCCAGTAATGCTCAGACCATTCATAACTTTGTGCAGCCATCCTGATGGGTTGGACTGCCCGGAGAGATGGAACACATGCAAATGATGGAATTCTTTGCACGTGAGCATCTTTCAAATACTGCCTCTACCAACTGTAGTGTTCTAAGCCCTTCAGATTTTTCTCTGCGCCTGAAAGTCTGGTCGCTCGGAGTCTCTGTCACCCTCTTTCACGTGAAGAAGAAAGAAAAAAGTTTAAAAACCAAAAGTATTTTTAGTTTCTTTTACTGCCTCTACTAATTTGTTAGTTATATTGGTTATTATTGTTTAAATTGTTGTTTTCTCGGTTCCTCGCGGTTCGGTATAACCGTGAGGGATCCGAGCTAATTGTAACTTTTGATTCGGTTCTCTAACTAAAGAACCTATTCATTTTCATTTAAATTTGGTCCTTAAAGTTTTTATTTGTAACCACTTTTCATTGGTTACAGAACCGCTGAACTGGTTCATATTTCATCTCCTTTCCGGTTCCATCGGTTCCCTAACGGTTCCGAACCGACATAAAAAGTAAAGCTTTTAAGCTGTTTAAATAACCGCATTAGCTTTTGGTATTAGCGGTTGAGGTTTTTCATTTTATATTTCACCATGACTGAGAAACCTAAAAAGAGAACTGGTTAACCTGGTTTTAAAAACTGTTTGAAGTGTGGAGATATGTTTGCCAAGGCAGACAAGCACACCTTATGTGTAGCTTGTCTGGGTTTTGAACATTTGGACCAGTAATGTGAAATATGCAAAACATTCCCAGAAAAAAATGTTGAAAAATGCCTTGAAAGGCTTCACAAAATGTTTTCAGGGGGTCTCTCAGGCTCTGACCAGCTGACACCCCAGTCTGTTGTGGTTGAATTGACAAGTGCTTCTACCCCTGCCCCTGAGACGGGCGAAAAAGGGGCACAAAGAGGGAAAGAACCGGCTGACTCCCGGTTCCTCAAAAGAATTAAAGAAGCTCAAACATGCAGAACCCTCTCCTGCTAAACCAGGGACTTCTGTGCAGCAGCCTGTCATGCCTTCGGCTCAAGACATAGCCCAGGCGTTCAAAATTATCCAGGCTCTGCAAAACATCATCCCTCAGCCTCCTGCCCCTCCCCAGGGTCACCAGGTTGCTGCTTCTGTGTTGCCTCCTGCTCCGGAGCAACAATATTTTGAAGGGGATGATGACATTCATGAGGAGGACGAACCTATTCCCCCAGAGGTTTCCCCTGAGCAGGAATTTGGCTCTCCTCCTAGAGTGTCTGAGGATTTTTCCTCCCATTTTTCCTTTGTAAGAAGAATGGCAGATGCTCTGGACATCAACACAACAGAGCAAGTGGAAGATGAGGAGATTGAGTACCTCAGTATGATGGGTTTAACACCCACAAAAGCCCTCCTCCTTCCAGTGTATAAATTCTTTAAGAAGGATGCTATGAAGCTCCTCCAGACCCCAAACTCTATTCCTCCTATTGACAAGAGAATAGATAAAAAATATCAGCTGAACAGGGAGGGAGCTGAATTCCTTTTCTCCCACCCTGATCATCAAGGGGTTATACAGCAAGCTGCCTGTGATAGGGCTAAGGTCCCTCTGTCCTCACACCCTCCGGACAAGGACTCCAGAAAACTGGACAGTATGGCCAAAAAGGGCTATCTGTCAGCCTCATTGGCCATGAGACAGGCCACTTTTCAATCTTATGCTGCCCAGTATCAGAAATCCCTGTGGCAGTTGGTACTGGCAATGTCCATGAAGGCCACCCCACCCTTGTCAGATGACCTGGCAGAAACTGCCAGGTTTGGGCTAGAGGCAGCCAAGTACCAGTTCCAAATGGCTGCTGATTTGAATGACACTGCTGCCAGATGGATGGCTAATACAGTGGCTCAGAGGAGGTTTGCTTGGCTTAGGGCCACAAACCTCACTCAGGATACCCAGTCAAAGGCCCTGGATTTCCCACTGGAAGGAAATTTGCTGTTTGGGGAGTCCACAGTGGCCTATATGAAAAAAGTGGATGACTGTAAGGCTACTTATAGAAGTAACTCTGCTAGAGACAGAGCTTCCTCATCCACTAGGCCCTATGGAAGGGGGGCTAGGGGTCATCCCTTTTTATCACGACCTTTCTTCCAGCCAGTAGCCATGCCCCAATACCAGCAGTACCCTCCTCAGGGCTACTCAAGGGGTAGGGGTAGAAGGGACTCTAGGCGAGGGACTCGGCCACAACCTCAGCCCCAGCCTAAGCAGAACCCCTGAGATGCAAGCGGCCTCCTCCCTACCTGTTGGAGGCAGACTGTCCCATTCCTCCCCTCTGGTCAACCATCACCACAGACAAGTGGGTGCTGGGGTAGTGGGCAAGGTCTGTCTCTGCAGTTCAAATTTCTTCCTCTAAAAAACCCCAGGGTTTCTACCCCACCTCTAGCACAAATCTCATTGCTAGAGGCAGAGGTCCAAAAGCTGCTTCAGCTCAAAGCAGTGGAATTAGTCCCTGCAACCCTGAGAGGAAGAGGTTTTTACTCCAGATACTTCCTAACAACAAAGAAAAATGGGGAGTGGTGGCCAATTTTGGATCTCAGAGCTTTAAACAAGCACCTGAAAAAGCCAAAGTTCAAAATGGTCACTTTGGCTCGGATTCTACCAATAATCCAGAAAGGGGACTGGCTGGAATATCTGGATTTACAGGACGCTTATTTCCACATCCCCATAAAGGAATCTTACAGAAAATATCTCAGATTCAGACTCCCATCAGGTCATTATCAGTTTGCAACCCTACCCTTCGGCCTTTCCTCAGCACCAAGGGTGTTTACAAAATGCCTAGCAGTTGTTGTGGCATTTCTTCGAAGACAGGGAGCGAGTGACTGTCTTTCCATACCTGGACGATTGGCTGATAGTAGGCAAATCATCAGAGCAGGTCACAACCTCTCTAAGCCTTACACAGGATCTTCTGGAATCTCTGGGTTTCATAGTAAACCAGAAAAAATCTGTCTTCGCCCCTACACAGACTTTACAGTTCATAGGGACAGAGATCAGCACCCTGCAGGCCAGGGCCTTTTCACCATTAGACAGGGTGCAAAGTCTTCAGGCCATAGCAAACTCCTTCAAATTGCATGGTTGAAAAACAGCCACGCAATTTCTGCAGCTCTTGGGTCATATGGCTGCATCCACAGGTACAGTGCAGGGTTCCAGGTTTCACATGAGACGCATCCAGTTTCACCTCAGGACTCATTGGAGTCAGAAAAAAGACCCCTTCTCAAAGCTCATTCCAGTGACAAGGCCCCTGTTACAAGCCATCTTGTGGTGGAAAAAGGAATCCAACCTAAGACAAGGAGTCCCCTTCCAGAAGGAGGATCCTTCACTAATCCTCACAACAGATGCATCCCTGCTTGACTGGGGTGCCCATCTAGGGGAGCACACAACTCAGGGTACCTGGTCAGAAGCAGAGTCCCTCCAGCATATAAATCTGCTGGAACTCAGAGCAGTGTGGCTGGCACTAAAGGTTTTCTCTACACTGGTAATGGGCAAGGTGGTACAGGTCAGAACAGACAATACCACTACTATGTATTACATAGACAAGCAGGGTGGCACCAGATCAGGTCCCCTATGCACAGAAGCCATGAGAATTTGGGCTCTGGCATATTCTTTAAAGGTGTCCCTGCAAGCCCTCCATCTGCCAAGAAAGGACAATATCTTGGCAGACACACTGAGTCAAATCAATCAGTCCCATCACGAATGGGCATTGAACAAGCAGGTGGTACAGGTAATTTTCAACAGGTGGGGCGTTCCAGAGATAGACTTGTTCGCATCCCACCAGAACCACCAGTTGCCTCAGTACTGTTGCAGGCCACCAGCCCAGGGCACAATCCCTCTGGATGCCTTGGCGCTGGATTGGTCGGGCAAGTTTCTCTATGCATTCCCCGCTTTCCCTCTGGTTTTCAGGGTGCTGCTGAAACTCAGATCCCTCTCAGCTTCTCTGATATTGATAGCTCCAGATTGGCCCAGACAGCCATGGTACTCTCTTCTGCTCTCCATGGCAGTGAGCAGGCCAATAAGCTTGCCTCTCAGGCACAATCTTCTAACCTCCAATCAGGGAACATTGCTATTCCCAAATCTCAAGTCTCTTCACCTCAAAGCGTGGCTCTTGAGGAGTTAGAGTATGCAGGCTTGAACCTTTCTGACGCTGTATTAAACATTTTGAAAGGTTACAGGAAGCCTTCAACTAAGAAAACTTATTCTGCTAAGTGGAAAAGATTCTCTTTCTGGTGCTGTACTAGAAACTTCACCCCAAATGATGCAGGGGTCTCAGTGGTGTTGGATTATCTAACTCACTTGCATTCACAAGGTCTGCAACCCAGTTCCTTGAGGGTCCACCTTGCAGCAGTATCTGCATACCTGTCTGCTAGGACAAAGGTATCTGTAGCATCAAATCCCATTTCAAAAGATTTTTCAAGGTCTAATGCATTTGCATCCCCTCACAGGGCACCAGTGCCGCTTGGGATCTTAATGTATGTATAGCAAGGTTGATGCTGGCTCCCTTTGAGCCCATGGCTACAGCCCATTTAAAGTATGTTGCCTGGAAAACAGTTTTCCTGGTAGCAATTACTTCAGCAAGAAGAATCAGTGAGCTTCGGGCTCTCTGTGTCGACCAGGACTATATTTCTTCCACAGGGATAAAGTAGTCCTCAGAACAAACAGACAATTCCTTCCCAAGGTGGTTTCAGATTTCCATCTGAACTAATCAATCACTCTGCCTGTCTTCTTCACAGACCATGCAAGCTGGGTGAAATAAGGCTTCACAGTCTGGCTGTGAAAAGAGCTCTCAGCTACTACATGACAGCTACTAAAGGCCATAGGCAAGACAAAAAACAACTTTTCCTTACATATAGGGATGTTGGAATGGGCAAACCAGCCTCAAAAAGATCCATTTCTCAGTGGATTGTCCAGTGCATTCAATTCTGCTACAATAAAGCAGGTAAAGAGTCGACAGTTGGGCTGAGGACTCATTCAACAAAAGGAACAGCTGCCACTATTGCAGCTGCTAGGGAGGTGCCATTGTTGGACATTTGTAAAGCAGCTACTTGGAAATCAGTACACACCTTTACAAAGCATTATAATTTGGATATTTTGTCCAGAAGTGACGCCAAGTTTGGCACAGCAGTCCTGCAAAGTCTGTTTCCAAAATAAGTTCTGTGCCCACCACCTGGGGGTACTGCTTGGTAGTCTGCACAAAGTTATGAATGGTAGGAGCATTACTGGGGTTAGAAGAAAAAATTACTTACCATAGTAATCTTCTTTCTTCCCAGTGATGCTCAGACATTGATAACTCCCTCCCATCCTCCCCTTCCAGAACTTAAGCCTCTGCATTCCGCATGCTATTGCCACATAGCCATATCCTTCTGGCAGGGTTCGACAAATCCAATAGCCCGACGTCCCGGGCTATCAATGAAGAGTCAGGGACAAGTGTTTTTCCTGGAGCCAATAGTCTGTGGACAAGTACTGCAGCCCAAAATAAAAAAAAATGAAAAAAATATGTTTTTGCCTGTTGCACCACTCAAGTGTCCCGCATTGTGCGGGACTTTCTGCGTTTGGGCCGATTTGCAAAAGTGGTCTCGCTGTCCCGCCAACACCTGTCATTGTCCCGCATTTACAGTGACAGTACGGTGGGCCCTTTAAATATATTGTGTCGTGTCTCTGAGATGGACTGGGGGTCAGCGCACGGGTCAGGCAATCACTGTGGTGGGCCGGTGGTGGTGGTGCTGCTACCGAACTTGCTGATTTGTTCAGCAAGCAAGCAGAAGTCAATCAACTCATCAGGCCCGCCACCCAATAGATCGCCGGGTGAGTCAGCTTCTCCTTCTCTACACAGTTAGATCAGGATTCGAAGTGCATGGCGGCAATGTGGTGGCAGCCATGAGATGGCCATGTAAGTCACCTCAGCACTGGGAAGCAGAGTTACATGTAGAGAGTCTGGGAATTCACCAGGTGCATCATGGGGATGAAGAGTGGGCATGGGAGAGGGAGAGGAGCAGCGGCAAAGCCAAAAAGTCCTGAATCAGCTACTGGAGTGGCAGAGAGGAGCATGCCGCCAAATGTATGCAGGTACGCAAGGGAAGGGAATCTACTGGCTGCGGGGTCACTGTCACTGCTATAAAGGACGTGGCTTGTGGAAGGGAAGGTCCACTTTTCCCTCAGTCTGGAGTGAAAGGACATGCTCAGCTGTCTCGTGTAAGACCTGGAACACTGTGCAGCGCTTTTTTTTTTTTTTGTTCATCTTACAGCTTGCTGTGGATAAGGTAGGGATTGGAAGTACTGAGCTCTGCAAAATTGTTGGGGCACCAGCAGAAAAAAAAAAAAACTACATAAAATTAAAAACATGAAAAGAGGGAGATAAAAGTGACTGGTGGTGATTGGGGATTGGGGGGGGGGACAGGAGCCGTGAGGTCAGGTCTGCTGACTGCCCACACTCACAGGCTGGGGAGACAGGAAAGAAAGATGACTTGTGTGTGTGCTTTGGTGGAGGTGGGGTCTGGTACTGAAGAGCTCCATCCAGGGAGAAAGGACATTGTGGTTGGTGGCTGTGATGAATGGCTCAACTACTGAGCCTCAGTACTTTGTCATTTAGTTAAGGAGAGGCACAGCTGAGCTGGTAAGTTAGCTGCCACTGCCAATCCTACCATTAAGCTGGGCAAATTGAATAAAAAAATACAGTAAAAGCTAAACAGTAGTAGGAAGGGAGGGTGTAAGAAATTTCTTATTTTTTAGATCCCATTCCAGTGTACCTCACCCCTAGTGAAAGACACCCACCACACAGTGATTAACACAAAATACATTTTATTAGTATAAAAAAGTGGCCAAGCAAGCCTACATCTATATAATATTATTGATACAAAACGTACTTCATTACTGCATATATATATATTTTTTTAACATTATCTTTAAAATATAGTCTTCCGACCATGGACTACCATTTGCAACACTGGGACTACCATTTCTGGCTAGACCACTTGCCCTCGACTAGCATGTAAATTTAAAATTTGTCGATTCCTGCCTTCTGGGTACATTTCTCTATGCTAGACAGAGTTTTACCAGAGTTTTGTCTCTCAGAATAGTTTTTTCTCAATCTATGGTGAACACCATTATTATATTTAGATATAGCTCCTCCCTTGGAGGTTTTTTCAAGTAAGTTGTCTATTAGGCTAATCCTAAAAATGTTTTATTAAAAATGTTTTATTAATTAGTTAATAATTTATGGTAACATTTTTCCATGTTGCCTGACTTCCAGGCTTCTTACAAATCTGAAGGGCTTAGAACACTACAGTTGGTAGAGGCAGTATTTGAAAGATGCTCACGTGCAAAGAATTCCATCATTTGCATGTGTTCCATCTCTCCGGGCAGTCCAACCCATCAGGATGACTGCACAAAGTTATGAATGTCTGAGCATCACTGGGAAGAAAGAAGATTACTATGGTAAGCAATTTTTTCTTCCCACCCTATCCTTTCTGAACAGAGTATAGCCTGCTTTGGCTAGTTCCTAGTAATGGTTCTCATTGCGCCATGACTCAAAAATGATGACAGTGTCCATGTCAGCCTCTGTCAGGCGCAATGGTCTGCATCTATCCAGGAGGGAACCAGGATCCTAGGTGATAGGTTTAAATGCTTCATTGGCAAGCATTTAAACTAGTCAAGAGGGGAGGCACTGAAAAGAAGGGAAATCCTAGGGCCCCCCCCCCAAAAAAAACAGGGTAGTTAGTGAGGTAAACACCAAGATAGAGCAGTCAATAGCGAGAAAGGCAGGGGTAAATGGAGAAAAAGACAAAGGCAATAAGGTCAGAGATGGGGCAAAAAGATATAAAGCCACAAAAAAATGGAGGGTAATGAGTACCAATGCCCATAGTCTAGGTAAAAAGCTCCCTGAAATGGTGGCCTTGATGGAAGAGGGATGCCTAGATATTGTGGCAGTCACAGAAACATGGTACACAGAGAACCATGACTGGGATGTCAACATACCAGGGTACATAATCAACAGGAGGGAAAAGGCGGGAAGAAGAGGAGGAGGAGGAGGAGTAGCTCTCTGTGTAAGGGAAGGATTAAAGCAACAGAACTAAAGGGTAAACAGGGAGGACAGGAGGCACTGTGGGTCACCCTGGAGACTGGAAATGGCACTACAATCAATGGCACTACAATCTGTACAGGGGTTGTATACAGACCCCTGTCTCAGGGGGAAGAAATGGACAAGGAAATGATAGAAGGCGTCCATGGGATGACAGAGAAAGGGGAGATATTGCTGATGGGGGACCTGAATATGCCAGATGTTAACTGGAGCACCTTTGCTGCAGCCACATCCAAGCGCAGGGCCATTCTCAATGCCCTACGGGGGTCATGCCTCAGACAGCTAGTTTTGGAACCCACTTGGGAAGGAGCCATCTTAGACCTGGTACTCTCAAATGGGGATGGAGAGAGGATCTCCGATCTTGAAGTGGGTAGCCAACTGGGAACAAGCGACCACCAGTGTGGTTCATGGTAAACTTAGCTGTAGAGACAAGCCATACAAAAGTGAAGGTACTGGATTTCAGGAGGGCTGATTTTGTCAAAATGGGAGAGTGCCTCAGAAAACCACTAGCAAACAGGCAAGAAGGTGGAGTGGAGCAACAATGGGGAAACATCAAAACTACCATCACAGAGGCCACAAGCCTTTGTATGAAGCAAATGAATCAAAACGAAAGAAAAAAACACTATGGTTCTCAAAAGAAGTGGGCGGGAAGGTAAGGGAGAAAAAGATAGCATTTAGGAAGTATAAGGAAACACAGAAGGAACAGGACAGAGAACTGTACCAGTTAAAACAGAAGGAAGCGGGGAAGGCAGTCAGAATAGGAAAGGTCCAAACTGAGGAAAAGATAGCCAACTCGGTTAAGAAGGGGGATAAAACCTTTTATAGGGACATTAGGGAGCAAAGAAAGACTAAGGCAGGGATACTGAGGCTTAATAAAGAGGAAGGTGGTTGGGCAGAGAGCGACAGTGAAAAAGCAGGGATACTGAATGGATACTTCTGCTCAGTATTCACAGTGGAAAAGCAGAGGGAGATGCCAAATCCAGCCAATAGAAGCACTCTGGATAGGGGGGTTAATATTGGTCCTTTCACAGAAGAAAGGGTTCTGAAAAAACTCTTAAAATGGAAGGTGGATAAAGCAATGGGGCCTGATGGGATATACCCCCAGAATTCTAAAAGAACTAAGGAAAGAACTAGTAACACCACTGACTACCCTTTTTAATAAATCAGGTGGAGGAATTAGATAAGGTACTGGTTGGAGCCACTGCAAAGATGGCAGAAAAGGAGGAGGTGCTGTTTGTGGGGAAATTCAACCTGCTGGATGTAGATTTGAGCTTCCCAGTAGCAGATTCAACTAGAAGCAGGGACAGCTTGGACTGTCTGCAAAGGGCATTCATCAGGCAACTAGTCAATGAAGCCACTCGTGATGGGGCAATTCTGGAACTGGTACTTACTAACAGGGACAGTTTTGCAGATGTCAAGGTGGGAGGCCACCTAGGGACCAGTGATCACCATACTGTGTGGTTCAATATAATGACGGTTGCAGAATCTAACCACACAAGGGCGAGGGTCCTGAACTTCAGGAGGGCAGATTTTATAAAGATGGATGAATGCTTCAGGGATGACCTAGCAGGAGGAATGGTCTGGGTGTGGTGGAGGAATAGTGGGCGAAGATAAAAGGGATAATAGTAAAGGCAACAAACTTCTGCATCAAACAAGTGAGCAAAAGCAAGAGGAAAAGAGACCGCTGTAGATCTTCCTGGACATAAGTCTCCACCACTCATTCACACTAGTGGGATTAGCGCCGGAGGCACTAGGACCCATCGGGAGCAAACGGGTCTTGCGGCGCCGTTGGCGGTGCCCGCGCAGTCTGGCGCCCGTTGGCGATGCCAGCGCAGTCTCGCCCAGCGCCGCCCGGCGGTACACACACGAAATCGAAATCCAGCCAGCGCCGTTCTGCAGTGCCGTCTGTGGCGCCGTTAGCGGCGGCGTCCGCGTCGTCGTCCATGGTGCCGTTTGCGGCACCGTCCGCAGCTTGGGGAGCCGCTTGCGGGGCCGCGTGCCTCTTCGGTGCTGTGCACCTCCTCGGTGCCGTCTTCAGCCCGTTTTGCCGTCTCGGCGCCGGGGGCCCTGGGGGACTCTCCTTGTTTTTCTGCTATTTCCTCCTCTCCTAATTTTCACTCCTTTCGTGTCCAAACAGTCCTTCCTGGACCATCAGGAGATGTTGTTGAGCCTGACCCAGACCTTCGGTTGGGTGATGAAGTGGAGGAAACAGGATCTTTCTTTGCTACAGAGCCTGTGGTCGAGGACCTGTCCTTTAAGTCTCTGTTGAGGAACCTGAGATCCACTCTTTCTCCAGACTACAGACATCGATCCTGGGAAGATATTAAGACTCCAGTATCTTCATGCTTCGGAGATCCCTACGGATTTGACTCCTCCGATCCAGCCTTCCATCGAGACGCTGTCTCAAATGGTATGGAATAATCCTGCTCTTATTCCCTCAGTGGCTAAATCCATTGATAAGAAGTATTCAGCTCCCAAGGATCGTCCCATTTTGGCATCCCAAGCCTTTGCGGATCCTATTGTAGTCCTGGCAGAGAATGACAAGGTCGTTCTTCCTCTCCGCCTGCCCCCTCTCGGGGGCATGTGAACAGACGTCAGTTTCATAGTCAGTCTTTTCGAGGCAGAGGCAGGGGAAGCTTCCATAAAAGCCAACCTGCCCAACCTCAAAGAAGGCAGCAGCAGAAAGCATGAGGGCCTAAAGCCCCAGCGCCACCATATGAGTTGTTGGCCCAAGTTCCATCCACTCTGCCGAGTGGAACTTTCTCCTCAGTGGGAGGTCGTCTGATGTACTTCTACAACCAGTGGAAGTCCATAACCCGGACAAATGGGTCCTTCGGATAATTCGCGAGGGTTATTCTCTCAATTTCTTGGAAACCCCCCCGAATTGTCCTCCCAGACGACAACCCAGGTTGTCGGCCTCTCAGTCAGACCTCCTCACCGCAGAGATCCAGGGCCTTCTGAACAACAGGGCAATAGAACTGGTGCCCCCGCATCTGCGAAACACAGGGTTCTACTCCCATTACTTTCTGGTTCCAAAGAAATCTGGGGGGATGCGCCCCATTCTAGACCTCAGAAAGTTAAACAAATTCCTCCCCAAGGAGAAATTCAAAATGATTTCCCTAGGTACCCTTGCTGCATCAGCATGACTGGCTGGCCTCTCTGGATATGCAGGATGCTTACCAGCATATCCCCGTCCACCCGACCCACCGCAAGTTCCTCAGGTTTGTAGCTTTGGGTCAGCATTATCAGTTCAGAGTCCTGCCCTTTGGGCTATCCTCGGCGCCGTGAGTTTTACAGGTGTTGTGCAGTTCTGCATGCGCATCTCAGGAAAGTCGGACTCAGTGTTTCCCTACCTGGACGATTGGCTTCTAGCAAGCCCTTCCGGCCAAGGGACTTTGGAAGCCGTGCAAGCGACTTCTCATCTTCTCACGTCCATGGGAGTTCTGCTGAATTGAAAAATCTCAACTGCAGCCCTCCCAGAGGCTCCTTTTCATAGGGCGTTCTAGACACCTCTTCCATGAAGGCTTTCCTTCAGAGGACAGAAGACTCGACATCCTGGGATGCCCGTTACATCGAGGGAGAACCAATCGGTTACAGCTCTCTCGATGCAATGCATGTTGGGTCTCATGGCGTCCTCGGTCTTCACTGTACCCTGGCCCGGCTGCACATGAGAACCACCAATGGATGCTCTCCACTCAGTGGTCTCTGACCTCTCACCCCAGTCTTATCCCATCAAGGTGGCCGGAGCCCCTTGAAGGTCTCTCACCTGGTGGTCTCAAGAGCAATCTCCTGGAAGGATTCCCCTTTGCTCCCCGGATCATCAGATCTCCATCACCACAGGCGCGCCAGCTAATGGGATGGGAGCTCACTGTCTCTCCCTCCACACTCAAGGTATGGACTCAGTTCGAAACTCATCTCCACATAAATGTCCTGGAGATGAGAGCGGTCCTCTATGCGATCCGAGCTCTGAAGGATGTCCTTTGTCACAAGAACATTCTCCTTCAAACGGACAACAAAGCTGTGATGTATTACATCAACAAGCAAGGCGGTGCTCATTCTTATCCCTTGCAGGGAAGCAATGAGAGTGTGGGAGTGGTGCTTGAGCACAAGTCTCTGATTCAAGCGGTTTATCTGCCAGGTATACAAAGCGACCAAGCAGATCACCTCAGCAGAGCGGAGGCAGACCCTCACAGTGGTCTCTCGATCCAGCCGTAGCTCGGTCACTGTTCAAGAGTGGGGACTCCAGACCTGGACCTTTGCATCCCCACTTAGCATAAAACTGCTCTCTTCTGCTCCAGAAATCCAGGGCCTGGCATTTTCTGTCAGGATGCGTTCAGGCTGCGGTGGACAAAGCAGCTTTCTTCCCTTTCACGCTTTCTCTAATCCAGAGATTACTCCTCAAGTTCAGTCTCAGGGGACCAAGATGATTCTCATTGCTCCCTCCTGGCCTCGGCAACTATGATTTCCTCTACTCAACAGTATGTTGGCAGCCTCTCCGAGACCACTTCCCTTGCAAATCAATCTTTTGACTCAGGGTTCGTTGGTCCATCCCAACCTGAAATCACTTCACCTTCATGCTTGGCTCCTGAAGAGATAGAAGTGAATTGGTTCAATGTCTCTCGTAGAGTCTCAGACATCCTTCTGGCTGCTCGGAAGCCAGCCACCCGAAAAACGTACGCTTCCAAATGGAAACGTTTTTCTCTCTGGTGTGCAAAGTCCTCTTGGAATCCCTTTTCCTGTCCTCCTGACAAGGTTCTGGAGTATCTTTTGGACCTATCAAACTTAGGTCTTCAGTACTCCACAGTTAAAGTTCACCTTAGTGCCATCTCAGCGTTCCATGAGCGGTTTCTTCCTTGACTCTGGCTCAGTTACCTATGGTGAAGAGATTTCTTAAGGGATTCTTCATACCAGACCCCTGTTAGCGTCCAGTTGCAGCCTGGGACATTAACCTGGTGCTGGACATGCTCACTTTCAAGCCTTCTGAACCCCTAGCTACCTGTGAGCTAAAATTTCTTACCTGGAAGACTGCCTTCCTGGTGGCCATTACCTCAGCCATGGGGTCTCTGAGATACATGCCCTGGTTACGGACCCTCCGTATACTGTATTCCATAAAGACAAGGTAGTTCTCATTACTCATCCTAAATTTCTTCCCAAGGTTGTGTCAGAATTCCATCTAAACCAACCTCTGGTACTTCAGCTTACTTAGCTAATTTCCAAGGAAGGGAGCGAGCTCTTCATTCCTTGGATGTTAAGAGAGCCTTGCGGTTCTATTTAGATAGAACCAAGGATGTTAAAGACTCAGCAACTGTTTGTTTCTTTCAGCGACACCGGCTGGGTCAACCTGTCGCTATCAGATGCATCTCATCATGGTTAGTGGCATGCCTTCGACATTGCTATTCCATGGCTCAAGTTAAATTAGAAGGTAGAGTGCACTCACTCTACTAGAGCGATCGTGGCATCCCTAGCGGAAGTCGCAATGTTCCAATGCAGATATATGCTAGCCGCCACCTGGGCTCAGTGCATACCTTCGTTAAGCACTATGCACTGGATGTTCATGCCAGGCGACATTCCGCATTCGACAGAACTATCCTTAATGGGCTTCTATCTTAGGCCAGCGTGAGCTCTGGCTCTCCTGCCGCCCTTTTGGGGGATTATCAGCTTGGTACTCTCCCACTAGTGTGAATGAGTGGTGGAGACTTATGTCCAGGAAGATAGGAAAATTACGTACCTACCGTAATTCTTGATCTTCTTGGACGAGTCTCCACCACTCATTCTACCCACTCTCCATCCCCCGAGCTCACCGCTGTGTTGGTCTTCACTCCCTCAAATCTTTAGGCCGTGAGGACTTCTTTGCTGACCCTTCTTGCAGGGTCGTGCGGACTATCTTATGTCCGTTTTTTTTTAATGTTAGGTTTACTCTTTACGTTAGTTAGCTGCACCTCCTTGGTAAAAAGGTACTGAGGCGGTTGGAGGTGCGTGCCGAGATAGTCATTACCGCTCGAGCCGCTGCTGCGGCGTGCCGTGTCTGTGGCGCCATCTCGCGCCGACCCTCCAGCAAAAGTTTGCTCGATGGGTCCTAGTGCCTCGGCGCTAATCCCACTAGTGTGAATGAGTGGTGGAGACTCGTCCAAGAAGATGAAGAATTATGGTAGAGTGCGTAATTTTCCTATCTTCCTTGTCAGTCTTCACCATTCATTACTAGCAGGTTTAGCGAGTGCGCTTTCCAGCTTCTGAGGTTTTTTTGAGGTGAGCCCTTGGCGCCGCCCTGGAGACTACGCGTCGTCATGCATAAGGCAGGCCGTTAGGTGCCGCAGACTCCTCCTCTCTCAGTTCTGTTTCTCCCGCGTCGAGGCTGCACCTGCTCTTGTGATGGCGTTAAGTAGCCGGTTTCTCCTCAGCTAAAGACTCCTCGTTTTCTCTCAGTCTCCCCTCGGCCGCGCATTTTGGTAAGACCGTTCTTTTTATTTCTATTCTGCGGCGCCGAGTGCTTTTCCTGTGTCTTTTACTTGTTTAGTTCGCATCATGTCCGGTTTGGGGGCAAAGCGTAAATCGAAGCCGGGCCGCGCCCCTATGCGTCGGTGCTCCTGCGGTCGGCATTTCTCTGTCTCGGACCGGCATGATGTCTGTCTCCGTTGCCTGGGACCCAACCACGACATGGACGCGTGCGACGCTTGTTTCTCCATGGACCGTCGTGTCCTCGAAGTCCGCGCGTTCAAGCTCGGCAAGGCCCCGCCGACCTTCGGGGGATGGCGTCGCTCCAGGGATTCCCAGGTAAGGTCTCTAGGCCCTTCCCGGGTCCCCTCCGGCCCTACTCTGATCATGGGAGGAGGCTTCCTCCTCTTCTCTTGCGAAGAGCTTCTCTCACGGTGTCAGGGAGCGTCGTGGTCCCTCCGGGGCCTCGGCCGGGGACACCGCCTCGGCAGTCACCTCCTCGGTGCAGGCTCCCAGTGTCGAGGCCCCGATTCCTGGGCCTGGCACGGTGGACCTCGACACCACACTCTGGTGCTGTTTGGATCTGGTGCGGTGATGGGAGGCGCCGCGCGCTCTGGCCCTCAGTGCCGCTCGCAGCGCATGGGCCGGTCTGTGCTCCCGGCAGTGCGGGTTGGGTTCTGGTGCCAGGAGGCGGTGCTGTGGGCTAACTGGTGCTGCAGGAGCCGGGGCAGGCCTAGCTGTAGCAGTGGGCGGGGTTGTCCGGTGCCGTCCCTGGCACCGGCGCCGTTGCTCCGGGGATCCCTGGGGTGGCCAGCATTGAGGTCCTGCTGGTCTCATCCTCTTTGGAGGCCGATGACATGGATGTGGACCCATCCTGGCACCCTGACTCTTCGTGGGTCAGGGTCCCCGGTGGCACAGGGTGCTAGGCAGCGCAGCGGGCCCCTTCCACTGTCCCATCTTCCTTCCTCCCCTGAGGGTCCTTGGGCTAGGGGTGGCCCTGGGTCCCAGGGGGGTGATGCAGTGGGGACTGAGGAGGAGGCTCCCCCTCCTAGGGGACCTGTGACAGCTGCCCTCCCGGGTGTTGTTGCCCCCCCTCGGGGTGGGGGAACGCTGCATCGAGGAGGAAGGCTCTCTCGGAGTCCAAGGGGTTGAGGGCAGGGGCGGGTGCCCGGTCTCCGCCAGCCACTCCTCGTGGGGTGGCTAGGGCCGCACGAACCCTGCCTTTCCCTCTTAGACCCCAGGGTTCCGTCCAGAGGCGTTGCTGTGGACTGCCCTTCTGGACCCATGCAGTCCCGGGTTCGTCACAGGGGAGGTTCCCCGGGCTCTTCCAGGCATCGCATCCTCAGGGTCTCGTCTTGCAGCCTGGTTTGTTGTCCGGGATCCCGCCAGCTCGGGCTCCGTTCCCCGGATTTCAGAGCCCTGGCAGAGGTCACTTGCCTCTTCGTAGGTGCCCTTCTCCAGTACCTCTGCTTCCATCCCCGCTCTTCCAGGCCATGTCGGTCCTATGGGGCCGTTATCCTGGGAGCAGTTCAGAGGTTCTGCGCGGCCTTCCCCTCATATGTTAGATACATGCATGAGCGGGTCTTTCGACTCTCCCCACCGCCACAGGAATCGTCTGGACATTTGAGCTCTCCATCATCCTCGTCTTCCTCCTCTGAGGGAGAGGAACCCCTTGCTCATCTTTCTTCCGACGCTGATTTCACTGAATATCAGTGATTCCTCTCGAGGATGGTGAGGGATCTTCGAATCTCTTACATTAGGCGCGACAATACCGAACGGGAGACGCGAGAATTCCTTGGAGAATTCAGTGCCCGGCACCTGTTGGTACCTTCCTGGCCTATCCCCTTCCAGGAGGCGTCTATCCGTTCCTGGCAGTCGCCAGCCGCCCTTTCTCCAGCCCCGGCAGACTGTCGTCGTAGGTATTGTGCCCCCTCAGAATCCCTGGGTACCCTTCCCAACCCGTCCTCGGATTTGGTGTACCTAGAGACTCCTTCTGGGTGCCGTCGCCTGGCGCACGACCACCCACCAGATTCGGATTCTCTACAGTTCGACGGGTGGGGGCGAAGAGTGTTCTCTTCTTCTCATGTGGTGGCTTGCATTGCATCTCATCAGGCTCACCACGCTGCCTACGATCGGCATCTGTGGTCGATGCTCTCCCAGCTCCTAGCATCGATGCCTGATATGGAGCAAACCAGACAGGCTATTGCCCTCTCTGCTATAGGCCTGGAGCTGGCAAGACACCAAGCAAGGGCAACTTATGACGCCAATGAGGTGGCTTCCAGGCTTGCGGGGACAGCGATCTGCATTAGGCGGACGGCATGGCTCCGTCTATCAAGGTTGTCACCCCTGGCCCGGCGTAGGGTGATCCGCTCCGCTTTCCGGGGACCGTCTTTTCTCCTCCAGAGCTAGGAGGCTTTTGCAGGGGCTTTCTCTGTCTCCCCATCCTTGGGAGGCACCTCCTAGCTCTTCTCCCACTTAGGCTTCCCTTGTGTTAGCCAGGGTCTTCCCCTTCTGCTCCTCACCAACAGGAGGCTGGGGGTCTTGTTCCCTCAGGGTTCTACCCCCCCTTTTTGTCAAGGGGGGAGCGGGCTTGGTACTCACCCAAGCAGTAATGAATGTTGAAGATTGACAAGGGAAGATATGAAAATTACGTACCTACCGTAATTCTTGATCTTCTTTTGTATCTTCACCATTCATTACTGATACCCACCCACCTTCCCCTCAGTGGCCTCCTTCTGTGGCGTCTCCCCCTTCCGTCTCATTCCTCTCTCCTCCCTTGGCCTATATGCCAAAAAAAAAAAAAAATCTGTTTTTTTCCCCCATTCTCTTGAATGGATTTGCTTTTTTCCTCAAGGTAGAGAGGAATGACTACGGTTGCGAATTTCTTTAATCTGAGGGAACTCTTTCTGACTGCCCTATGGAGCGACTCCTTACCTTCTCCAGGTCATGTAGTTTCACAGCCTGGTGGCCATGCCCTGTCTTGGCCTCCTCAAAGTTCGGAATCCCCCTGGCAGGCATTATTTTTCAAAGCTTTTCCAGCTGCTGACTGAACTTGTCAGCTTCAAGCCTCTGTCTGCCTTATCTTAGCAAGTCGGATTGAGTTCCTCTCTATTTTTCTTACCAACTGCCTCCGAGAGGCATGTTTTTTTCCATACTCTTCTGTGGTAGCACTTAACAGGGTGCTAAGGAACTTAGTCCTCTTCCTGGATGGGAGCTCTTCCGGAACAGGTTCTGTTCAAACAGTCTAGGAGCCCTCAACTAGGATGAAGGGACTTGGCATGTTGAGAGTTCAGAGAGTTTGCCCTCTCTTGGGTCTGTTCAGGAAGTTCGGTGGAACCTCTCCTCAGTCCTAACAACTGGGATTCTTGTTCCCTTATTAGTTTCGAGCCTATAAGCCTCTTAACCAACAATGCTCGATGGGCACTGTTCTCTTTCTCAACATGCCTCTTTCTTTCTTTCTTTCTTCTTCTTCTTCTCCTACTTCCTCTCCCTCTCTCTGTTCCTCCCCTAGAGCCGCCCCAGAAAGGAGGCCCTGCGGTCCCTTAGGGTAGGAATTCTCTCTCCTCTGTCTATTCTCCATCGGCTTATTCCTTTTTCAGTTTATTTCCTTTCCTTTTTCTATCCCTCGGCTCTCTTGCCTCACTTTCTTTTTTCTTACACTTTATTTTCGCCTCTCCGGCCAACAGAACTGAGATAGAGGAGGAGTCTGCGGCACCTAACGGCCGCCACTCGCGCATGACGCGGTGCGTCATCCTCGAGGGCGGCGCCGTTGGAGCCGACTCTTTAAAAAAAAAAAAAAAACTCCCGTAGCGGGTGCGCGCCTCCGGCTAAACCCAAGCAGTAATGAATGGTGTAGATACAAGAGAAGATCAAGAATTACGGTAGGTACGTAATTTTCATTTCTCGAAAGAGGTGGCTGAAAAGGTAAAGGCTAAAAGCGTAGCATTCAGAAGGTATAAGGAGATGCAGAGGGAAGAGGACAGAGAGGTGTATCAGGGGAAGCAGATAGAAAGCAGTAAGGAATGAAAATAACCCAAGAGGTAAAGAAAGGGAAAGAGACATTTGTTAGGAATGTAAGTGAAAAGAGAAAGACCAAGGATGGGATTGTAAGGTTAAAAAGAAGGAGGGGGTGGACTGTGCAGAGGGCGACCAAGAAAAGGCAGCCATCCTGAACAAATACTTTTGCTCAGTATTCACAGAGGAAGGAGAATGGGCGGGGCCACAAAAAGTAACATAAGCTTTGGAGGGAGGTAGACCCTAGTCCTTTTTGGAGGTGATGGTACTGAAGGGACTTGCTAATCAGAAGGTGGACAATTTAATTGTGTCAGATGGGGTGAATCCTTGGGTACTGAGGGAGCTCAGGGAAATACTTGCTGCACCTCTGACAGTTCTGTTTAACTGCTCATTGGAAACTGGAGTGGTTCTAGAGGACTGGAGGAGGGTGATGTAGTTCCACTACACAAAAGTAGTAGCAGGGAGGATGCTGGCAATTATAGGCCAGTCAGCCTGACATTGGTGGTGGGAAAGTTAATGGAAGCACTGCTGAAGGAAAGGATTGCAGAATATCTTTAATCCAGTGGGTTACAAGACCTGAGGCAGCATGGTTTCGGGGTCATGTCAAACGAATCTGAAAGATTTTGTTTACTGGGTAACAAAGTAGCGGGTTCAGGGTGGAGTGGTGGATGTGGCCTATCTAGATTTCAGTAAGGCTTTTGACAGAGTTCCACATAGGAGACTAGCAAGCAAGCTGGGTAGCTTATGAGTGGGTTCAAACATGGTAAACTGGATAGGAAATTTGTTAGGAGATAGGCGACAGTGTGGTGGTAAATGGATTCACTCTGAATAAGGGAGGGTGACTAGTGGGGTGCCTCAGGGATCAGTGCTGGGACTGGTCCTATTTAATGTTTTTATAAGTGATAACTGCAGAGGAGCTGGAAGGGAAGGTCTGCTTCTTTGCGGATGACACCAAAAATTTGCAGTAAGGTGCACACTCATAGAGGGGTGGAAAAGATGAGCAGAGACCTGAGAAAACTTGAGGAGTGGTCAAGGGTATGGCAGCTGGGTTTCAGTGTGAAAAAGTGCAAAATAATACATTTGGTGCACAGAAACCTGGAACAGAGTATAACGTGAGTGGAGTGGTATTGATGACCATCAAGCAGGAAAGAGACCTGGGGGTAATCATATTGGATGACTTAAAGGTGGCCAGGCAATGCGACAAGGCAGTTGGGAAGGCTAGTGGGATGATGGGATGCATAGGGAGGGTATCACCAGCAGAAAGAGGGAGGTGATGTTGCCTCTGTATAGACCACTGGTAAGACCCTGGCTAGAGTACAGTGTCCATTTCTGGAGACCATATCTTTGGAAGTACATAGAGTGGAAATGGTCTAGAAGAGTGCAACTAAAATTACACAGGGTCTGCTTCAAAAAACCCAATGAGAAAAGAGTAAAGGACCTCCCTATTTGTACCCTGGAACAAAAGATGAAGAGGGGGGATATGACAGAGACCTTGAAATACTTCAAGGGGTTAAATGAGGTACAGGAGGTAAGTATTAGTCCAAACAAAAAGTGCTCAAGAACAAGGGGATATGCTATAAAGCTGGAGGGGTAGATTCAAGAGAGATGTGAGGACATACGTCATGGAAAGAGTGGTATAGAACAGCCTTCCAGCAGGGGTGGTGGAGAGAACAGTGGTGGGGTTCAAGTCTGTATGGGATAAGCACACAGAAATTATAGTGGAAAGGAAGGGGGGGGAGGAAGAAAGAGCTGTAGATTGGGCATGGTCTTCAGTAATAGTGTAGGTAGGGAAGAAAAGGCAGACTGGATGGGCCAAGCAGTCCTTATCTGCTGTCAGATTCTATGTTTCTCTGATATAGTTCACGATCAGCACACTGTCAGTTCCAGTGAAAATGCTGATTTGTTGGAATGTCTATAAACTAAGCTCCTCCCACCACCCAAGCAGTATACCCTCCTGCTCCACCCCATATCGTCCGATCTTCCTTTCTGCTGGAGAAGGTCAGTTTCTTCCTTTGCAGCTTTGCGTGCTGTAGGACCTAAAGTATACCATTGGTGATGTTTGTTACTATTTCAGAGTTTCTTTGATTATCTGTATTTTCTCGGTTCTGCTGCTACCTTGGTGATGGAGGATGGAACACGAAGAAGTGAAGCCTGCTCTTGGGTTCTCTTTCTGCACCATTTGCCACCAGCAGATGTTGCAGACAGACTCAGATGTATCTTGACTTTACTGTCTAGGGGCTCTACACGATATTTTGAGCTGCAGCCTGTGCCGGATGTTGCTCTCTTCTTTGGTGGAGAATCACACAGCTTGGCTTTTTTTCAGTTGGCTGGACAATTGAGACCCAAAACTACAACCAAAAGGCTGCAAGAAGGCCTCTAGTGCAGTGTTGTCAGCTGCCAAGCTCACAGCCCTGGAAAAGCCAATTGTCAGTACTGCGGTGGGCACCTTGTCAGCCTTGGCGCTGCTCCCGGCAGGGGCCAGCATCAGAATGTCCTTCACTGGTGAATTCTGGGAGATGTGTTGGGCCACTGAGGTCTTTGGAAAGAGCCCTGCCCACCACACTAAGGGGTCCCGGATGGATCATACTCCTCCTGCTTCCTTGAATCCCCAGAGTTGAGCGTTCAGCTTTGGTTGAGCCTTCCATGGTCGAGGTCCAGGTTGCAAGCTCCACAGTACCTCCATCAGGCTTGTCAACCTCAACACCAACTGATCAAGTAGTCGAGATTTTTCTCAACCCTGTCGACAAGTTGTTGGAAGAGGTCGACAAGGAGTCAATCTCCAAGACCCCAGTGTTCCCAGTCGTCACCCAGGAGGGACGTGGACTGGTCAGTGTCCTCGATGGGTTCCGCTTAGGAACAGCTTCCACTGGAGGTCATTTCATTGAAGCTGGTGTACATTATTTACACTGCACCCCTGGTGGCTTCCCCTCTACGTTTGTCCTCGAGTTGACAGTCGAGATCGAGATCCAGCTCAAAGTGCCACGTGTGCTGTCAGTCTTGTTCAACTGGGAGGCATCTCCATCGAGGTTACTTGACCCCTTGTCCTCAGACTAGAAGAGGCTCCACTGTCACATGTGATATCACTATGAGGAACTCCTCTGGCAGGAATGGGCCATGACAGGGCAGGGTAAGGCTGTACACCTGACCCCTGTGGTCAACTAGCTGGTACCAGTCAAGCACATGCCAGTCTGCCCAAGGCAGTTGTCCCCACACCTGTCTCCTTGCAGGTGAAGCTGCCTCCTCCACAGACTTTGGTGGGAGCCCCGACCAAGGACTTCCATGCTGCGGCTGGCTTGCCAAGCCAGCTGTCCTTGGAAATCACTCAGATGATTTTCATGTAGTTCAGGGTGGCAAATGGTTGAGTTTTTTTTTTTTTTTTTTACAGAAGTCTTTAGCCTAGTTCAGTAGGATGGGCAGCTCATTAGCCCCATCCCCATCTCCTGCAGTTGTCCCTACCACCACCGGGCTCCTGGTAATGGTCTCCCACTGATTCCCCCACTGGTGGCACTGCTAGGAAGGGGAGGGCATCCTCCCCCACTAGATAAATCCAGAGAATCTGGTCCATGGTGTGGTGGAACAGGCTGCAGAGAAACGGATAGGGCTTCATGGGGCCTCTCCTCCTTTTTTTCCTCCCCATCCTGATGCTGGAGCACACACATTGGTGCATGTATGTGAGGCATGCATGCTCCACAGAAGTCTTGCAGCACCCACCCCTTTGTGTTGCCCTGGCCATCCTACCAGCAGCCCTCCACCTGGTGGTAATCACACAGCAGAGAAGGCAGTCACCCACCCCTTGGAAAGGAGAGCAGTCTGTCGGATGTTCAATCCTCTCCCATCCTGGCCAACCCACAGTGACCTGAGTCAGTTCCCAAACTCAGGTTGCCAGTGAGGAAAAAGTTAAGGCATGCACACAGTGCCTCAGTTCTCTTCACCACTAGGCTGGCCTTGAGGGCCATTTTTGAGAAGTCCTCATATGACTTGGATGGCTTCTCCATGCAATTGTCGAGCACATATACCTTTGATCGTGTGTCTGTTGAGGAACTGACTACTGACAGTGGTCCGGTTTCATTCAGGGCCCTACTCTGGCTAAATTCGAAGACTGTGGCTGTCCCCTTGGAGCCTGTTTAGAAAAGGGCTAAGTGTCCTTTCACAGACATTTGCAGTAGGGACGACTCCCCAGGGGGCTGCGTTTCCTATGACTGAGGCCTTTTTAGGGCCAGTTCTGGAGCTTTGGTAGCATCCGACATCCTGCCTGGCAGCCTTTGCCAATATTCTCTGCAAGTATGGGCTCCCTACTGGCTCTCTCTCCAGGTTCTTGGACCACCCCTCAGCCGAGGGTCTGATCTCAGACTCTGCTTTTTGGAAGTTCAAAAATCATGGGAACATGGACAAGCCCCCTTGACAATGATTCAAAGAAGCTAGACCATGAAGGTTTACGCTGTCTCCTATCTTGGTTTCTTTTAGGCAAGTTACACCATGATGATGGACAAATTTGACCACTGGCTTGATAATGTCCTCGCTCACCTCCTTACCGACAAGCAGCTGCCAGTGAAGTTGGTCAGAGACTGGCATCAAGCAATGGCTAAACACCAGCTCCAGATGGCCTTAGGCATGGGCAATTCCTCCACCAGTGCCATGGTAGCAGCCATCGCAATGTGTTGTAAGGCCTGACTGAGGCTGTCCACCTTCATGGCAGACACTCAGTACAAGCTGGCCGATGTCCCCCTTCTTGCACACTGACCTCTTTGACCCAGGAGTGGAAGACAATTTCACAAGGATTGAGAAGTCAAGCACCACCCTGGACTCTGTGGCTTCATCCCAGAAGGATCCGAAGGACCACAAACCAAAAAAGGCCTTTCAGTTTTGGTCCTTTCAGTCACAGCAGCCTCGGCAGCAACAGCTCCAGTGGTGGTAATACCAAGCCTGGTGCCACAAGGCAAAGTTCTCTGGCCAGGGGCCCACAAGAGGCAGGGGTAGGGAACATAGTGCCCCCTCCAGCTCCAGTGGTCAGTGCCCCTTTCAAAGCTGCCTAGTGGTGGGAAGTGGGGTATCTACCACCCACCTGTCCAGTCCCGACCCAGTTCCCTGTAGGGAGTTGGATCCACCACTTCTGGCCACACTGCTCTGTCATTACTATGGACAAGTGGGTTTTCAAGGTGGTAGGCAGAGGTGTGCACCTAGATTTCAGTGCTCTCCTGCATTACTAATACCATGCTCCAAGGGAGTCCTCGGTCTCACAGGACATGCAGTCTGCCCTCAGCAGAATGTTAGTCAGCTCCTTGTAAAAGAGACTATGGCCTGTGTCTGACACCTTGGCAAGACACCTGTGTCCAGATACTTAAAACACACGGGGGCTGGCACCCCATGCTGGGTCTGCACAGTCTCAATCAGTACATGTGGAAGCACAAGATCTTCCTGGACATAAGTCTCCACCACTCATTCACACTAGTGGGATCTGCGCCGGAGGCTCCAGGACCCATCGGGAGCAAACTTTTTGCTGGAGGGTCGGCGCGAGAGATGGCGCCGTGAGGCACGGCGCCGCGAGCGGTGGCTCGTGCGGTAATGACTATCTTGGCGACGACCCTCCAACCGCCTCAGTTCCTTTTTTCCGCCGCCGAAAGCGCTCAGTGACAACGTCGCGCTGTCGGAGTCAAACTTCAAACTAGCGCATAGTTTTCAGTTTATTTTTTTTTTTTTGTAATTCTATCTCGATAGTAGTATCGCTTAATTTTATTCTATTTCTGTTATATTTTAGAATTTAACTTATAGTAAAGAAGTCTCGGCCCTACTGAATGAGTCGACCATGAGCAGGTCAGGTGACGGTGGGAGACTTCGATGAAAGCTGTTCAGTCAGTCGGGCTGGGTCCGGTCAGCCCCTTCTCCTCAGCGGGGTTCGACAACGGTCAGTCCGATGCTGGGGGATGGGCGGTCCCCGCCGCATAAAAATAAACGGTCGATTCTCGGCACCGCTTCGCCTTGAGCTCTTCTTCGCCCACAGGTCAAAAAGAGAAGGCATCACCGAGGTCGCCTTCGATACGCTCTTCCCGCCGACGGTCGAGCTATCGGACTTAGTTGCCGTCTCCTCCTTTGGAGTCGCCAACTTCCGTTTCCGCCGTCTTCGACATCGGAGCCCCACCCGCCTATAGGTAGGACTCCAGATGAGCAGTTTCATCAATGGGCCGCTCTTATGGGCGATGGGCTCGGAGGTTGGTTCTTCTGCCTGGCTCAATTTGCCCGAGCCTTCGGGCTCGTCAGGCGATCAGGCAAGGCGGTTGAACCTTCTAGTCGCTGGCGCCTCGCCCGGTGCCAGTGACTCCGTGCTTAGGTGTTTCCCCCTCACATGGCTGCGGCACGGGGGCCACACCGATGCCCTTATCTCCTGGTTTTTCCTTCTCTTCCTTTCCAGGTTCCAGGGTGTCCCTCGGCGCCTGCAGGGGCCAGCTTTACCCTGTCGGCGCCGTTTTCGGCGCCCGCGAGTCTTGCAGTGCCAGCGGGTCTCTGGCGCGCTGGGCGCACTGCGGTGCCGTTTGTGGTGCCGGGTGCTTCTCGGCGCCGTCAGCCTCCGCTGCCGTTTCTGACTCCTTTCACCTCCTGGCGCTGGGGCCCTCGAGATTCTCCTTTCTATCTGCTCTTCTTCTTCTCCTATCTTTCACTCCCTTCCTGTCCAAGCAGTCCTTCCTGGACTATCAGGAGATGATGTTGAGCCTGACCCAGACCTTCGAGTTGGGTGATGAAGTGGAGAAACAGGATCCTTCACCGCTACAGAGCCTGTGGTCGAGGACCTATCCTTTAAGTCTCTGTTGAGGAACCTGAGATCCACTCTTTCTCTCCAGACTACGGACATCGATCCTGGGAAAATATTAAGACTCCAGTATCTTCATGCTGGAGATCCCTACAGTTTGACTCCTTCGATTCAACCCTCCTTGAGGCGCTGTCTCAAATGGTATGGAATAATCCTGCTCTTATTCCTTCAGTGGCTAAATCCATTGATAAGAAATATTCAGCTCCCAAGGATCGTCCCATTTTGGCATCCCAAGCCTTTGCGGATCCTATTGTAGTCCTGGCAGAGAATGACAAGGTCGTTCTTCCTCAAGCTACTACAGCTTGACCTATTAACAAAGAGTCTCGTAAAATTGATACATTAGGTAAGAGAGTCTTTGCTGCCTCCACTTTAAGTATGCGTATTGCCAGCTATCAAGGCTATTTTTCTCAGTATGAGTATATCCTGTGGCACTCTATAAAACGAATGGTTGAAGCTCTTCCAGATTCCGACTCCAAGTCAGAGCTCCTTCTAACCGTTATCAGAGGTATTGAGTGCAATAACCAACAGGTCAAAGCCGCCATGGACGCTTTCGACACTGCTTCTCGTTCGGCAGTCGCGGTTTTGTACTCAGCGCCATTCCTGGCTGCGTACTTCTGGCTACGAATGATGCTCAGCAGCAGGTAATGGCGTTGCCCTTTGATGGCTCCCTATCTTTTGGGCCTCCAGGTAGAGCAAGCCCTAGAGGCCACTCAGAGACTAGGTCGGCCATTAAGTTGGCTAGACCCCGCCTACCCCCTCTCGGGGCATGTGAGGCAACGTCAGTTTCATAGTCGCCAGTCCTTTCGAGGCAGAGGAAGCTTCCCATAAAGCCAACCTGCCCAACCTCAAAGAAGCGCGGCAGAAAGCGCGGGGCCTAAAGCCCCCAGCGCTACCTTATGAATTGCCGGCCCCAGTTCCATCCACACTGCCCGAGATGGAACTTTCTTCTCCGGTGGGAGGTCATCTGATGTACTTCTACAATCAGTGGAAGTCTATAACCTCGGACAAATGGGTCCTTCGGATAATTCGCGAGGGTTATTCTCTCAATCTTTTGGAAAAACCCCGAATTGCCCTCCCAAACGACAACCCAGGTTGTCAACCTCTCAGTCAGACCTCCTCACCGCCAAGATCCAGGGCCTTCTAAACAACAGGGCAATAGAACTGGTGCCCCCGCATCAGCGAAACACAGGGTTCTACTCCCATTACTTTCTGGTTCCAAAGAAATCTGGGGGGATGCGCCCCATTCTAGACCTCAGAAAGTTGAACAAATTCCTCCCAGGAGAAATTCAAAATGATTTCCCTAGGTACCCTGTTACCTTTGCTGCATCAACACGACTGGCTGGCTCCCTGGATATGCAGGGCGCTTGCCAGCATATCCCCATCCACCCGACCCATCGCAAATTCCTGAGGTTTGTAGCTCTGGGTCAGCATTATCAGTTCAGAGTCCTGCCTTTTGGGCTATCCTCGGCGCCGCGAGTTTTTACAAAGTGTTGTGCAGTTCTCGTGGCGCATCTCAGGAAGCTCGGACTCCGAGTATTTCCCTACCTAGACGATTGGCTCCTAGCGAGTCCTTCCAGCCAAGGGACTCTGGAAGCCATTCAAACAGCCTCTCGCCTTCTTACGTCCATGGGAGTTCTGCTAAATCTGAAGAAGTCACAACTGCAGCCCTCCCAGAGGCTCCTTTTCATAGGGACTCTTCTGGACACCTCTTCCCGCGAAGGCTTTCCTTCCAGAGGACAGAAGACTCGACATCCTTCAGATGGCCCGTTACATCGGGGAGAACCGATCGGTCACAGCTCTCTCGATGCAACGTATGTTGGGTCTCATGGCATCCTCAGTGTTCACTGTACCCCTAGCTCGGTTACACATGAGGACCACCCAATGGATGCTCTCCGCTCAGTGGTCACCGACCTCTCACCCCCAGTTTTAGCCCATCAAGGTGACGGAGCCCCTACGAAGGTCTCTCACCTGGTGGTCTCAAGAGAGCAATCTCCTGGAAGGATTCCCCTTTGCTCCTCTGGATCATCAGATCTCCATCACCACAGACGCATCGCTAATGGGATGGGGAGCTCACTGTCTCTCTCTCCACACTCAAGGTGTATGGACTCAGCTCAAAACTCAGCTCCACATAAATGTCCTGGAGATGAGAGCGGTCCTCTATGCGATCCGAGCGTTGAAGGATGTTCTTTGTCACAAGAACATTCTCCTTCAAACGGACAACAAAGCTGTGATGTATTACATCAACAAGCAAGGCGGTGCTCACTCTATCCCTTTGCAGGGAAGCAATGAGAGTGTGGAGTGGTGCTTGGAGCACAAGTCTCTAATTCAAGTGGTATATCTGCCGGGTGTACAAAGCGACTTAGCAGATCACCCAGCAGGACGGAGGCAGACCCTCACGAGTGCTCTCGACCCAGCCGTAGCTCGGTCACTGTTCAAAGAGTGGGGACTCCAGACCTGGACCTTTTGCATCCCCTCAGCATAAAACTGCCTCTCTTCTGCTCCAGAAATCCAGGGCCTGGCATTTTCTGTCAGGATGCGTTCAGGCTGCGTGGACAAAACGCTTTCTTCGCCTTTCTCACCGCTTCCTTTAATTCAGAGTTCTCCTCAAGTTCAAGTCTCAGGGACCAAGATGATTCTCATTGCTCCTCCTGGCCTCGGCAACTATGGTTTCCTCTACTCAACAGTATGTCGGCAGCCTCTCCGAGACCACTTCCCTTACAAATCAATCTTTTGACTCAGGGTTCGTTGGTCCATCCCAACCTGAGGTCACTTCACCTTCATGCTTGGCTCCTGAAGAGGTAGAAGTGAACCGGTTCAACGTCTCTCGTAGAGTCTCAGACGTCCTTCTGGCTGCTCGGAAGCCAGCTACCCGAAAAACTTACGCTTCTAAGTGGAAACGCTTTTCTCTCTGGTGTGCAAAGTCCTCTTGGAATCCCTTTTCCTGTCCTCCAGACAAGCTTCTGGAGTACCTTTTGGACCTATCAAGCTCAGGTCTCCAGTACTCCACAGTTAAAGTCCACCTTAGTGCCATTTCGGCATTCCATGAGCCGGTTTCTTCCTTGTCTCTGGCTCAGTTACCTATGGTAAAGAGATTTCTTAAGGGAATTCTGCATACCAGACCCCCTGTTAGACGTCCGGTCGTAGCCTGGGACATTAATCTTGTGCTAGACATGCTCACTCGCAAGCCTTTAAACCCCTAGCTACCTGTGAGCTAAAATTTCTTACCTGGAAGACAGCCTTCCTAGTGGCCATTACCTCAGCCCGCAGGGTCTCTGAGATACATGCCCTGGTTACGGACCCTCCGTATACTGTGTTCCATAAGGACAAAGTAGTTCTTCGTACTCATCCTAAATTTCTTCCCAAGGTTGTGTCAGAATTCCATCTAAACCAACCTCTGGTGCTTCCCTCTTACTTCACGAACTTCCAAAATGAAGGAGAATGGTCTCTTCATTCCTTGGATGTTAAGAGAGCCTTGCGGTTCTACTTGGATAGAACCAAGAATTTTCGCAAGACTCAGCAATTGTTTGTTTCCTTCAGCGAGACCCAGCTGGGTCAACCTGTCGCTATCAGATGCATCTCATCATGGTTAGTGGCATGTCTTCGACATTGCTATTCCATGGCACAGGTTAAATTGGAAGGTAGAGTGTACGCTCACTCTACTAGGGCGGTCGCGGCATCCCTAGCGGAAATTCGCAATGTTCCAATTGCAGATATCTGCAATGCCACCACCTGGAGCTCAGTGCATACCTTCGTTAAGCATTATGCACTGGATGTTCATGCCAGGCATCATTCCGCCTTCGACAGAACTATCCTTAATGGACTTCTGTCCTACACGTGTGAGCTCTAGCTCCCCTGCCGCCCTTTTTGGGGATTACTGCTTGGCATTCTCCCACTATAGGAATGAGTAGGAGACTTATGTCCAGGAAGATATGAAAATTACGTACCTACCGTAATTCTTGATCTTCTTGGACGAGTCTCCACCACTCATTCGCACGCCTACCCTCCATCCCCCGAGCTCACCGCTGTGTTGGTCTTCACTCCCTCAAATCTTTAGGCCATGAAGACTTCTTTGCTGACCCTTCTTACACGGGTCGTCCGGACTATCTTATGTCCGTTTTGTAAGGTTAAGTTTACTCTTTACATTAGTTGCGCTGCACCTCCTTGGTAAAAAAGGTACTGAGGTGGTTGGAGGGTCGTCGCCAAGATAGTCATTACCGCGCGAGCCACCCCTCGCGGCCCCATCTCTCGCGCCGACCCTCCAGCAAAAAGTTTGCTCCCGATGGGTCCTGGTGCCTCCGGCGCAGATCCCACTAGTGTGAATGAGTGGTGGAGACTCGTCCAAGAAGATCAAGAATTACGGTAGGTACATAATTTTCATTTCCAGATGGTTGCACTGAACCAGATTATACTGTACCATCCCTGGAGCAGGGCATGTGGTTCTATTCCCTGGACCTCCAGGACATGTTCTTCCAAATCCCAAAGGGGGAGTGGAGTGGAAAGGATGAGAAGGGACTTGGCAAGGCTGGAGAAATGGTCAAAACACAAAGAAGGGGTGGAAAGGATAAGAAGAGACTTGGCAAGGTTGGAGGAATGGCCAAAAGTAATGCAGCTTAAATTCAAAGCAAAGAAGTGCAAAGTAATGCACCTGGGAAACAAAAACCCAGGGAATGAGTACAAAATGGGGGGGAGGTACTAACAACAACAAAAATGGAAAGGGACCTGGGGGTAGTCATGTCAGATGACCGAAAGGTAGGCAAGCAATGTGAAAAAGCAGTAAGGGTTGGAGGGATGGTGGGATGCATAGGAAGAGGCATCACCAGTAGAAAACATGAAGTTGTTATCCCTCTGTACAGACAGTTGGTGAGACCCCATCTGGAGTACTACATGCAGTTCTGGAGACCCCATCTCCACAAGGATATAGACAGGATGGAGGCAGTCCAGAGGAGGGCAACTAAAATGGCACAGGGTCTGCACCAGAAGCCATACGAAGAGATACTAAAGGAACTTAATATGTATACCCTCAAGGAAAGGAGGGTGAGGGGGGATATGATAGAAACTTTTAAGTATCTCAAGGGAATTAACAAAGTCCAAGTGGGTAGCATCTTTCAGAAAAAGAGATGTGCAAGAACAAGGGAGCACAATTTGAAGATGGGGGGATGTCTCAAAGGCAACATAAGGAAGTATTTCGTCATGGAGAGGGTGGTGGATGCATGGAACGGCCTTCCTGAGGAGGTCATGGGTCAAAAACAGTGGGGGAATTCAAGAATGCATGGGACAGATATAAGGCAATTCTAGTGGTGGGTAGGAGGAAGTAGGCTGTTGATTAACTAGGATCTGCAGCTTATCCAGTAGGTAGGGAAATGGGCAGACCGGGTGGGCCAAGTGGTCCTTATCTGCTGTCAAAGTCTGTGTTTCATCCATCCTATTGGCGGTACCACTGGCTCTGTAGAGAAGGGGTTCAGTATCAGTTCCAGGTCATGCTCATCCATCTCTTGTCTGCAGCCATGGTCTTCACAAAGTGCATGGCAGCAGTGGCAGGTAGATATATCCCTCTCTGAATGACTGGCTGATTACTGGGCCATCCAAGGAGGTCATGGGGTGGTCCAGGGATTTGGCACTCTAAACCTGCAGTGACTTGGGTCTCTTGGTCATCCTGGGCAAGTCTGAAATGATCCCCTCACAAGTCATTCCCTTCATCTGGCAGAGGTAGACTCCCTGCAGGCCAAGATCCATCTTCCTCGGATGGGGCACTGGATCTTACCTCCTTTGCCCAATCATTTAATCTTGGGTGCTTGCTCCTTGCCCAGGACTTCCTACAACTGTTGGGGTATATGGTATCCTGCATCAGCATAGTCTGGTGGGCCTGCTGGCAGATGCAGCACCTGCAGTGGGAGTTGGACTGTCAGTGGTCCCCTTGCCTAGGACACTTGGGCCAGCCTGTCACAGTGATCCAGCTGATGTGGGATACCATCCAGTGATGGCTGATTCCCAGAACATCTGGAGGAAGAAGTCCCATTTGTCTGTCCAGAACCAACCATCGCTGTCACAATGGGTGCATCTCTGGTGGGGGTGGAAAGCATTCCTGAGGGACCACAGGGCCCATGGGTTCTGGTCACTCAGGGAGTCCTGTCACCACATCAACCTGCTGGAGCTCTGTGCAGTACAACTAGCTCTGACAGAATTCACTCCTTTGGTCAAGGGTCAGGTCATTCAAGTCTAGATAGACAACATCACGACCATGGTCTACATGAACAGGCAGGGCGGCATGCACTCCCTTTCCTTGTGTTGGGAGGCTTTCTGTACCTGGACTCTCATGCACAGCTTGGGTGCTGATGATCTGGTGATTCATGTCACTGGAGTGGCCAGTCAGCTGGCAGATGCTCTTGGCCACATAGGAGAGACATGGCATGACTGGTCTCTGCATCAGGAGATGGTGAACCACCAGTTCCTCCTGTGGGACACACCTCTGGTAGACCTCTTTGTTTACTGGGAGAATGCAAAACTGAGACTGTTTTGTGCCCACCTCCCACAGTCTGGGACACTGATGGGGGGATGCCTTTGCAAGACTCTGGACCCCAGGCCTCATATACACCTTTCCTCCCTTTCCCTTGATCCACATATTAGTGGTCAGAGACCTGAAGGACAAGATGTGGATGATCCTGATAGCTCCAGACTGGCTACGGCAGTTCTAGTACCCAGATCTCCTCAGCCTCAGTAGCAGGCCTCTGTGGCATTTGCCTCTTCACCCAGACCTGCTGACTAGACAACAAAGGAAGGTCCTGCACTGAGACCTTCAGTCCCTGCACCTCACAGCCTATTTCCTGAGTGGCTAAGTTGCAGGTTTTGGGTCTTTCAGGAGATGTACTCCATGTTGTGGAGGTATCCAGAAACCAGTTGACTCACCAGTGCTACACTTTTAAATGGAAAAGGTTTTTCATTTGGTATCAGGACAAGGAGCTTGATCCCTTTGTCTGCCTTGTGGTTGGTGTCATTGAGTACCACTGGTCCCTCTCCCAGCTGGGGCTGTGAGTGACAACCCTCAGGGTGCACCTGGCAGCCATCACTGCATGCTGAGCATGGGCTGGTATGTTAATGGTGGCTCAGGAGAAGGTGGTCAAGTGCTTTTTCAAGGGCCTGGATGATCAGTCTCCTCCAGTGCATGAACCACCACCAAGAGACCTACTGCTGGTACTGCCTATACTCATGGGCAAGCCATTTATGTCTATGGTCAGGTGTGAAATGTCACACATGTCATGGAAGATGGCCTACTTAGTGGCCATCATGTCCACCAGAAGGATCAGTGAGCTCCTACCCAAAGTTTGTATCAGAGTTTCACCTTAACCATGTGATAAAACTTCTGGTATATTTTACCAGCCCATTTTGGAGGCTAACCACAAGCTCTATACTCTGGACTTGCAGAGGACACTCACTTACAATGTAGAGTGCTTGGCTGGAGTTCGGGGTGAGGCTTTCCAGTAGTTTGTAACATTGAAGCCATGCCTAGCAGACCAGCAGCAAGGCGGCATCAACCTCTGCTTCAGGTTGGCTGGTAGGGAGCCTCCCGTAGGTCTCAGGGCTCATTCTACCAGACATAACGCTGCCTTGGTGGCTGCTTCCAGAAACATGCCTATCCAGGAGATCTGCAGGGTTGCCACCTAGTAGTCAGCACACACCTCCATCTAACATTACAGCCTCGACCTAGATTCTCATTGGGATGCTGCATTTGGGACCTCAGTTCTCCAATTACTGCTTGCAGTGGTGTGCACACCTTTCCCCCTCCTCTCAGAGAACTGCTGGAAGTCTGTCAGTGTGTGGATAGTGAACTGTATCCACATCCCTAGAAAAATACGTTACTCACCTGTAACTGTAGTTCTAGGAGTGGTGCATAGTTCACATCCATACCACACACCCAGCCTCCCCTGGCAAGTGGCACACAGATCCCTGCTTCCAATGTGCAAGATCTGATGTCACGGGGCAGAGCTGGAGGATAGATCACCTGGGTGGTGGGAGGAGCTTAGCTTAAAGTTGTTCTGGTAATCAGCTTTTCCAGTGGAACTGCCAGTGTGTGGATGTGAGCTATATTCCTCTCCAAGAACTACAGTTACAGGCGAGTAACCTGTTTTTTGGGTCACAGTGACTGTAGTTGGAGACAGCACACTGGTTAGCCCACAATGAGTGTGGTCATTGTTATTACTGGCTTTCAACAACTAAGGTCAGAATCTTTCCTGTGGAACTTTTCTCTGGTCTCATGTCTTGAGTAAGAACAAAAGCCTAAAAAAACATACTGGGCTCACAGGTTTTAAAATGTGCTACAGTGTGGCCACTGTTTGCCTAAGACAGATGGTCATTGAGACTGCTGCAACTGTTTTGATGGAGATCATGACTGGCTTAACTGTGAGCTGTGCAAAGTGTTTTGTCCAGAAAGAGACAAGATGAGACCATAACTGTCAGCTCCAGACTCTCTGTCTAGTGCCAAAGTGTGATCCCGTATTAAAAAGGTTGAGAATATTTTTTTGAAAATGTCCTGTGAAACAGCTTTCCAAAAGGAATTATCTTAAAGCAGCAGTGCAACTGTTTTTCCAAAAAAAAGCTAGTCTCAGTTACAATTAATAAAGCATTAGCATACATGTCAAATTTACTTTTCTAAGTATCTTCTATGCTGCACACTGTAAGTTTTTTTTTATTTTCTTGATCCTAGCCCTTGCCATGTCTATTTCTAAGCCACATTTGGAGGGCATCTTTTTTCCTTGAGGAAAAAATAAATTAAAACATTTATAAAATACTAAAATGGAGCCTTTCAGAGTCAAAAAAAAAAAAGGGAGGGTCAAACTTTGCCCAATTTCATTGCACTGCTGCTTTGAGCAGAGTTTACAAGGAATCTGTGGAGGAACACTCAGATAAGGAGCCTCCAACAAATGGCAGGCAGAGGAGTCATATTTGTGCACTAGCCTTAAAAAGGAAGAACATTTGGAGCCTGAAAAATGAAAGGCAGATGAACCCATCATCTAGCTTGTTAGTGGTGCTCATATGCCCTCCCTGGAGGAATTCAAACAAATGTGGCAATTCTTCCAACCCACAAAAGAACATGCAGCAAAAGTCCTTTCCTTGATTCCACCTAGTGTCAGAGGAGGAATATTTTTTGAAGAGGAGGGGAAATCTGTGACTCCTGAGGTCACAGGTGGCAAGGGGATGGGCCCACCCCCATGTCCTCCAGAAGAATTTTCCTCATAGTCCGCCTCCCCGAGGAGTTTGGAAGCAGTGATTAATATCCCTGCAGTAACAACTGGTTCTGAAATTACATTTTAGTATCTTTCGCCTCTGTCCTGTTTGTAGAAAAGTTAAAATCATAAAGAATTATGCAAGTGCTTAATCTGGTCTAGCCCACTAACTTTTTCTGTTGTTATATAAAAGCAAGGAGTCTTTTGTTTTAGAAATGATTTAGGTTTTTCATATTCCTAAGGAAGTAAACCTACTATTTCAGAATGCTTTGGAAAAAAATGTTAATGTTTTTATTCTTGTGTTGTTTTATGAGTACTTCCTCCCCCAGACAAGGGAAAAATAAAAAAATAAAAAAAAATAGTCACCCATTGGCAAGTACAAGAGTCTGTGTGCAAGGACTCGCAGCTAAAATCACTTAAAACTAAAAGGAATTTGTTTCAAGGTCCTGGAGGAGGCGCTCACTAAACAAAACCATTCCTTTAGAATCCTATATATATGGCTAAATCCTCAATGGGGCAATGCAGTGTGTGTTTTGCAGGTCTGCTAATCATGGGGACACTGAATCAAACCCAGGGCTAGACACTGCCAGGGAAATAAAAATATTACACAGTAATGCAAATACCATGGTCCCAAAATGGATTTACTGACAACAATGGTACTTGAACAGGATCCTGATATTTTTGTACTGACGGAAACATGGTTGTCCAGGAGAACCGATGACAAGGAAATATCACTCCCAGACTACCAACACTTCCGGTCAGATAGAACTAAATTAGGTAGGGGGAGCAATAAGGTATACAAGACATTCTGTGGGTCCTGTAGAGCTCTTGCCCAGGGGAAGCGAGGCTAACATAGAATTTCTTGTAATTAGGCTGGATAGGTTCAATATGGCTGTTGGTATAAGATACGCACTTCCTAAAGTAAATTTAAAACAAATTGAATCAGCAGTAAATAAAATATATGTTTGCATAGGGGATATGCCACTAGTACTAATCGAGGATATGAATTCTGACTGGTACAAACCAAAAGGGAGACATCTTCAAGACATAATTTCAATTCTAGGACTTAAACAGCACATAAAGGAATTTACCAGATATACTAACACCTCAACACAGGGAGCACTCTTAGATCTACTTCTCACATCATCTTAAATAAATATGTTGGAAGTTGGTATTCTCCCATCCTATTTAGGGGGCCATAGTCCCTTTTGGATTTGAATATTATTAGAGCAGTCTCAGCATGCTAATATTAAATATCACTGGGTTAGGGACATGTGTAATTTATTAAAGGAAAAATTCCATCTTAATGTTCAAACAGAGAAATGGGATCACTGTCAATTGATCCCAGATCTAGATTGGGCAGTTAATTATTTCATAGAAACCTTTAGAAATATATGTGATCAACATGCACCCAAATGTAAACCTCCTAAAAATAAAGCTAGGCTCCTTTGGATAAATGAGAGTTTTGAAAATGATCAGAATAAAAAATAGATTATGGCACAATGCAAAACCAAACAGGACAGAGACTGGAAGACGTTTAAACAAAAATTAAATGAATGTAGAACTATTTTAAAGAAAGCTTAAACTATGTATTATGGGAACAAATTGGATAAGTACAAGGACCCAAAGAAATTCTGGCAGACCATAAAGCAACTAACCAGCCTGGGCAGTTCAGGAAATTAAAAACCAATACAAATATGAAAGGAGGGTAAATTGATAGAAGACCCAAATACAATTTTGGACATACTCAACTCTTACTTTAATTAATCTACCTGGCCTTAATTTGAGTGAATTAGTTACAGAACAGGTTAACAAGGTTAAGGATAGTGGAGGCAAGCTTCATAGTCCTCCATTTTGTTTTAAAGAACTAATTATGTCAGAGGTCTGTAAAGGACTAAACAACATTAACATTCACAAATCCTACGGAACACCAAATTGCCTTATATGCAGATGACATACTTCTATATCTCCAAAATCCTGAACATTCCATACCAGCGGTTCACCAAATCCTGGATGCTTATGGATTGATGTCAGGCTATAAATTAAATTTGACTAAAACCAAAATACTCACATTCAACTATACACCTACACAGGGAATAGTGGATGCCCTTCCCGGTAAGTGGAATTTGACAAAGCTAAAATACTTGGGCATATATATTTCCCATGACAGAATAAACTATTATAAACATAACTACTCCTTTTATGACACAACTAAAGCAGGAGCTGCAGACCTGGTCTGTTTTACCACTGAACCTAACTAGACGGATAGAATTAATTAGGATGGTAACTCTCCTGAGAGCATTATATTTATTTTAAAATGTTCCCTTATTCGTTCCATCAAAAATCTTTAAAGAAATCAACCGACTCATACGAAATTTTGTATGGGCGGGTCGGAAAGCACGGGTATGCCTTAAGGTACTGTCCTTTGCACGAATAGATGGTGGCCTAGCCCTCCCGGACCTAAAGTACTACCAACAAGCAGTAACTATGGTACACATAATGGTAAGACAAAACAAAAATACTCACCCACACTGGATGGAAATGGAGCAAGTATTGATGAATGACACAACATATTTTCGGGCAATCTACCGACAAGCGGCAGGAGAAAAGGCCTGTCCAGCTATTAACCCTTGGCTGGCAGGTCAATTTCAAAATTGGCACATACTTAAAAAGTTGCATAAACTGTCACCCTACTTGCCACTCCTATGTCCTATTCAGGCACTGCCAGATTTTCCCCCCAATACTCTGGACTCTGGCTTTAATACATGGGACAGCCTGGGACTGAGGTACCTATCACAAAACACAGGGTGTGATTTGGTCATTTACAGAAATCCAAGCAAAGTTCCATTTGCCACGTAGTGACTTCTACCGATATCTACAACTCCGACGTTACATGGAGGGCTTATCCGCGCTCCTGCGAAACCCAGAAAATTACGTAGCACCAATACGATGTCAAATCTCCCTGAACAGCTCAGGGAAGCAGGACCACTCAATTTCGTTATATTATCAATCTTTGAACTCACAGGGAGAGGCCCTCACAGAAAACATTCGTACGCAATGGCGTGAGGAGTCGGGGTGCCAGCTATCCATCTTAGATTGGCGATTGGCATGCAGCTACATCTCTAGGGTTACGAGCTCGGGTCAATGGCGAGAATATGCCTGGAAGGTATTGATAAGATACTTTAGACCTCCTACAGTCACTAAACACTACTCCTTAAATAAAACTGCGGAGTGCTGGAGGAAGTGTGGCGAGAGAGAGGCTAACCTGACCCACATTCTGTGGACATGCCCAGTACTTTCCAATTTTTTAAAGCAGCTAGAAGCACAACTGCAAGAGCTTTTCAACCCACAGTTTAGGTTGACATTGGAGATGTACTTGTTTCCCGTCCTACCTAAGCCCTACAGAAGCCCTAACACAAGATATCTGCTTTTATTGCTCCTTACAGCCACTAAAAAGGTAATAACCAGGCAATGGTTAACAATAAACGTCCCAACCATTCGAGATTGGTGGGAAATCACCCGGCAAATTTATAACATGGAAAAAATGACACATAATGTAAATGAACGTGGGGAGGTTTCCTCCGAGAGATGGACACGGTGGCAGATGTATTTTATGTTAATAGATCCCACCTTTGTACCCTAGTGTAGCCGCTCCTGAGGGGCTTTGTAGGCTCTGATTCTGGCGGTTGCACCTCGCCTCTGAGGGGCTTGGGCCTGGCGTACCCCCATCCCCCTTCCCCCCCGCCCTCGGATTTGGCTGGAGCCCCTAGTACAATTGAAATGGGAGGATCATATCTGCTTGGATTGACCAGTCAGCAGAATTCTATGAAGGGAAAGTTCGATGAACCGGAGAATTACCAACTCTTATTTAAATGTAATTTAAAATCCCTATGGAATTTTAAATTAGGGCATGAATAGATTGTAACCCTCTTGGGAGCAATAAACTGTCTGGAACAAACACTGGATTTTATGTAGAGGTACTATATGAACCCTAAATAATGAATGTATTACTGGACCAGTTGTAAATGCAGTGTATAAAATCACAACTATGGACCTACGTGTATATAAGTTAAAATCTGACTAATAAAAAAAATATTTAAAAAAAAACATTCACAAATCCTCAGGACCAGATGGAGTGGAGGGCACATTTTTAAAATTAGCTGCATATTATGTAGCACCGATGGTGACTTATATTTTTAACTAGAGCTTAAGAACAGGGTATTTTCCATCAGTTTGGAAAGAGGCCAGGATTATACCAATTTATAAGAGTGGGAATATCCTAGATCAGGGCAATTATTGACCAATCATGTTATTATCTATCTTATCTAAATGTTTATAGAGAAACATGTTCATGGACAATTGTGCAAGTATCTTGAGAAATATAATATTTTAAAACCTTTTCAGTTTGGCTTCAGAAAGGGGCACTTGACAACTTCTGCATTACTGGAGTTTAAGGATCTTGTGTGCTCCTCCCTGGATTCCAGACTGGAAACTGCAGTCATCTTTGTGGATTTGTCTAAGGCCTTCGACCTGGTGGACCACTCCCTATTGTTGGACACATTGGGAGGCCTGGGTATTACTGATGGGCCCCGGGACAGGATTAAGCCCTACCTGAAGAATTGTTCATAGAGGATGTCAGTGGACCAGTGCCTATCAGTAAGTCTGAAAGTAACTCAATGGGTGCCCCAGGGGTCTATCCTGGGACCCCTTCTGTTTGTGTTATTTAATAATGATTTGCCACAAGTGGTGCAGCACTCAGCTTTAAGGATGTATGCTGATAATACTGCAACAGTTGCTACTGGAATAAATTTAATAGAACTTCAGGATAAACTTCAGGTTGATTTTGACAGGGTGGAGGAGTGGTTCACCAGTTCGGGGCTGAAGATGAACACAAAGGAGACTAAAATTATTTACTTTTCAGCAAAAAAAGTTTCAACCACTATCAATATAAAAATAGATAAAAATGAGCACATAGAACAGGTAAACAAATATATCTTTTTGGGTGTAACATTTGATAATGAATTAACTTTGTAGTTAGTAGTAACAACCCAGGCACCGACCTACTGGACACTAGGCTACTTTGTCTGACATTGGATGCTATCCTGGTCCCACTTACTGCGCTGCTCAACTGCTCTCTGTGCCTGGGGCAGTTCCCCAGCACATGGAAAACCACCATCATCACTCCCATCCTTAAGAGTGGTGATCAAGTGACCCCGGGTAACTATCAACCTATCTCCATCCTCCCCCCATTCTCTAAGGCCCTTGAAAAAGTAGTTGCCAACCAGCTTGCTGAATACCTGGCCATGCACAATATCCTGTGCAGGTCACAGCACCATAACCGCACTACTTGAATTCTCCAACCTCCTGCACTCTGCTCTTGATGCCGGAAGTCCTACCGGTGCCGTGTTCATTGACCTCTCCAAGGCCTTTGACATGGTTTGCCATCCTCTCCTGCTTGACTCTCTTGGATGCCTTGGTTTCTCCCCTGGCCCCCTTGCATGGTTCACCAGCTACCTCTCTGCCAGAACTCAGTGTGTAAAAATCAATAGCAGCCTATCTGACACATGACCTGTCCACTCTGGGGTTCCCCAGGGCTCCATTTTAGACCCTCTCCTCTTCAGTCTCTACCTCAACTCCCTCCCCTTGGCCTGCCCAAGTAAGATCCTCCTCTACATGGATGACGCTGTGCTCTTCGCCGCTGACCCCAACCCCAGCACACTCCAGGCCACCCTCCAACAAGCTTTTGATAGAGCTGAGCTTTGGCTCACATCACAAAGGCTAGTCCTGAACCTAAAAAAAAACAAAGCTATGCTCTTCTCGCATCTACAAAGCAAAGCCAGTTGTGCCGCTCTCGTGATACTGCCTAGCATACTAAACCCCATTGAGCAGGTTTCCTTTTACAAGTATCCGGGCATTACCTTTGATTCGGCACTCTCCTTCCACTCCCATATCTATGCCCTTACTGCTGCCACCAATGTCAGGATTGGACTGTTATACCGCCATAGGGACTGCCTACTATAAGAGGCTCTTAGATTGGCAATCACCTCCTCTGTCCTGTCGCTAATCGACTGTGGGTTGCCCATCTATGCTGCAGCCGACAACACTGTGCTTGCAAGAATCCAGCTTTCTATAAACAAGGCCTGAAGGCTAATGCTGGGAGCCCCTAGGTGCACCCATACATGCCTGCTGTACTTCACCACCAACTTGCTCAACCTTGATGAAAGACTCCACTTCCAAACCTGCCTTCTTGTAAAAAAGACCCTGCTAGGGCCCCCCCTGGGGTTACCACCTCCCTGCAGCGTGCCTCCCCCTCAGTCTCCACTTGCAGCACTGTCAAAACCTCCCTTATTGTCACTGGGTAAGGACCTCTATGGCTCAGAGATCCTTTTGCTATCGGGCTCCCTCCTGGTTCAATTCCCTCCCAGCCAATATAGCTGACTCCACTAAGCTTGGTCCTTTCAAGGTCTCCCTCAGAAGCCATCTGACAAGCACTCGCTGCTGCAACTGCACATAATCCCCCACCTGCCCCTTACCCTAACCCCTAGGCTGGGTCTGCCCTGCCTACTTTTGCTGTATATACCTGGGGTCTAATGCAACATCTGCTGACTAATGTAATAAAATATCTCTGGTTGCTACCTGACATTGTACTCGTGCACCTATATTATGACTACTGTGATCTACCTATTACCAAGTGTGTACCACCAGTGAATGCCTGTAACACTGGTTGCTTTTTTAATCTAAGCATTATATACTGTACTGTTTATTTGCTGTGATATATTGCTCTCTTGACGAGGTGCCTTTGTAAATGAGTCTATGACTCAGAGGTCTGTAAACCGATGATGTAATAAATAAGCATTTATTGATCACATGTTAATGGTAGTAGCCAAGAAGAACAAAAATAGGAGCATTAAGATGCACCACAAAATACTTAAATATGGAAGCTAGAAAGAAAGTAGCAGAACAGCTGATAATGCCAACATTGGAATATGACAACTTAATATATTGCACTGAAAATAAAACCTCATTGGGTAAACTTGATATAGTACATCATAGGATTATCAGGTACATTTTAAGATGCAACTTCAACACACATCACTGCACAATATTTTCTTGGTTGAACTGGCAGACATTAACCACTAGAACTACAAAAATATGGTTAAATATTACTACACACGTATCAAATTAACAACACTGCTCATTATATCTCATACAGAATCTGGTAAAGATATTGATCCTGCCTGAGTGCTGAAGAGATCAGTACATATTAAAATTAATTTGGTAAAATAAAATATGGAGATAAAATATTATGGTATCAAGCTGTCTTGCTATGGAATGATCTTCCTTTAGAATTAAGCACACTGTCTTCTCATTCTGCCTTTGTTAAAGCTCTTAGAGAACATTTTGTGCTTGTAAATGCATATAGTTGTTTGCTTGTAACTGTTGTGTGCATTGTGGAATGTATAATTAGTTGTTCTTTCCATATTTGTATTGTGATTATATGTAATTTTAGAGCAATTATGATATCTTGACCGCAGGACTTGTGAACAAGCTAAAATAACTCTGTCATGTTTTCTATTCCTGTATAAAAATAAATATTTTTCTACTACTACTACTAAATTGGAGAATCAGAGTTCTTAAGTAAATTGCTGCTGACCTCTACAAAAAGTCAGTATCCCCATCCTTGGCACTTTTAAGAAAATGAGTAAAATAATTTTACAGTTGCCCGCATCTGTTACATTAATAAAAAAAAAAAAAAAAAAAAAGAGCAAAAAAGATATGTAGTTACCAAGACTGCATCTAAATATCTTTATCAACACCCTTACCCTAAGGGCTTACTACAGGCAACTGTATATTAAAAAGGCAACAACAACCTTTTTCACAGTACCCCTGACAAGAATTCAAAGAAACTTTATATGCTTGGGGTGAATCTTACCTATCAGCCACTCTCATCATGAGAGAACAAGCACTTCTGGGTTTATACAACATATCACCAGGAAGCACTCTGGAAGGCTGTACAACCTTTTGGTGACAACCTGCCCTCTGAAGAGAGTTCAGAGTTGATGCAGCATGTAACATCAGCCCTGGATACAGTCAAGCACCAAGAGAGACTAAAGGACCTCAAAATGTACACCCTGGAAGAGAGCATGGACATGGGGAGTAAAATAATGACCTTTAAATACCTCACGGGAGTAAGTAAGGTACACGAGGGGAGCATTTTTCAGAAAAAAAGATGTTCAAGAACAAGGGGACATGCAATAAAGCTGGAGGGGAGTGAATTCAGGAGAGATGTGAGGAAGTGCTTCATAGAAGGAGTGGTGGATGCTTGGAATAGTCTTCCAGTGGAGGAGATGGGGCAAAAACTGTGGCTGGGTTCAAGAATGCATGAGATATGCATAAGGAAATCTTAATGGAAAGTAAAGGGGGAGGGGGAGTTGGAGATCAAGCAGGGCCTGGAGTGACACTGTAGGAAGGGAAAAAATGGCCAAACTGGGTGGGCCAAGCAGTCCTCATCTGCTGTCAAATTCTATGTTTCTGTTAGTCTACACAAGGTTTTCTGGGCTGTTCCTATTCATGTAGTAGAAACAAGTTACTCACTGTAGCATCAGCTTTTCTTCTAATGCATTAGAACAGCCAGTAAAACTACTCGTCCCTGCCTCCCTTATTTAAGGCAAAGTAATTAGGGGTTTCATATTCAGGTATTGTTATTTGCAGCTTGAGCTTTGAATGACAGTAGGCATCCTCCAATGATCTATCCTTGGTCCCCTGCTGTTCAGTCTGTTTGTAAACGAACTCCCTAGAACCTGTTCCTCCACAAAACTTCTGCTCTATGTAGATGATGTGATCACCACAGCCACTAACGGCAGTCCACCCTCCATCCAACAAACCCTCCAAATTGACTTCACAGCCATCTGCACCTGGTTCACTAGCAACCTTTTTGTATTGAACTCCAAGAAAGCAAAATCCATGCTCTTCTACTCCAGATGCAAAACTCTATCCCCCCCCCCCACTATATCCATCACCTCTAACCAAGGAGCCTCAATTGAACAAGTATCCCCATTTAAATACCTGGATATCACCCTTGACTCTGCCCTTACTTATTCTGATCATGTGGACATGCTCTTTAGGACTGTGAACTCCAAAACTGGCATGCTCTACAGGCACCAAAACGCTTTCCTGCCCCAAATCATGCAGCTGCTTGTCAGGAGCCATATTATCAGTCTCATTGATTACAGGCTGGTACTCTAGGGCACCGCCAGTAGTGAAGTGCTTAACAGAGTCCAGGGCTTAATGAATAGGGCCTTTTGTCTCACTCTAAACCAAAAATGGGACACACATAAATACACCCTGTGCCATAACCTAGGGTGGCTTAACCGTGATTCCAGATTACTCTATGCTACCCTTGTCGCAGGCAAAAAAGCCCTGCTTGGTCGGCTGTCCCCAGATGTCCTATCCCTATTTTGCCCCGTATCCTCCAAGTACTCAACTAGAGGGGGTCCAGCAAAGCTCCTTGATCCTCTCCTAGAAGAAACACCTCCCTGGGTCAGTCTTGCTTCTCCTTTTGCTTCCATAAACAGTGGAACTCCCTCACCCCATCTCTCAAAACCTCTAGTTCACTTATGTCCTTTAAGTCCCAGCTGCTAGCCACACTCAACCCCCACTACCCCTGTAACTGCTAGCACTGATTCAACTCTTCCCAAAAAGTCAGTCCTGTCTCCATCTAGATTGTTCTGCTCCATATTATTGTCAACACGACTGTTTTTGTTCAGTTCACTGTCTATTGCCATGCTGTACCCTGTACGTCCATGTTGAATTAACTCGGCTATTATTTCTGACGTCTACCATGCTGCTCTCTCTGCTGTACTGCCATGTCAAAGATCATTGCAATGATGTATCAATTGTTGATGTTACTTATATTACCCTGCTGTATCTAGTGATTGCTGTTGTATGACCCTAGACCCTTTGAAAATAGGCTCTGCCAAAAGGATCTTGTGTGTAACAAATAAAATAAAGAAATAAAATAAAAATGATTGCTATTGCTTGTTCTGTGTCATTAAAACCATTTTTCTAATCTGAACTATATGTTTTTAAGATCAACATATCTTTTAGTGGTAAACAGAGTTCGCTCAGATGAAGGAGGGTGATCTGTGGGGTACCTCCGGGATCAGTGCTGGGGGGGTGACTGTATGGAGGGGAATTAAGAAAAGGCAAACATATTAAACAAATACTTCTGCTCAGTATTCACAGTAGAAGGGGAACAGGAGGTACCACAAAAAGGAGCCAGGAGCTTTGAGGGGAAGGAAATGGACACTTGTCTGTTTTCTGAGGAGAAAGTTTGGAACGCACTTGCTAACCTGAAGATGGACAAAGCTATGGGGCCAGACGGAGTACATCCAAAGGTGCCGAGGGAGCTCAGGAAGGTGCTGACTGCACCTCTGACAGACTTATTTAACAGATCATTGGAGACTGGCGTGGTTCTGGCGGACTGGAGAAGGGCAGATGTTCCATTTCACAAAAGTGGTAGCGGGGAAGAGAAAGGCAATTATAGGCCTGTCAGCCTGACATTGGTGGTGGGTAAATTAATGGGATTGCTACTAAAGGAAAGGATTGTGGATTATCTTGTTTTCAGTGGATTACAGGATTCAAAGCAGTGTGATTTCACAGATAGGTCATGCAAAACAAATCTGATAGATTTCTTTCATTGGGTGACCAAGGATTTGGATCAGGGAGGAGTGGTGGATGTGGCTTGCCTGGATGTTAGCAATGCATTCAACACTGTTCCACACAGGAGACTGTTAAGCAAGTTGGGGAACTTGGGGGTTGGAAAAAAGGTGGTAACTTGTTAACGGATAAGACGCACAGGGTTGTGGTTAATGGAGTTCGCTCAGAAAAGGGAGAGTGACCAACAGGGTACCTCAGGGATCAGTGCTGGGAATAGATCTCTTCAATATCTTTACAAATGACATAGCTGAAGAACTGGAAGGAAAGGCATGCTTCTTTGCAGATGACATTAAGATCTGCAATAGAGTAGACACTTCAGCAGGGTGTGTGTATGTATGGAAAAAAATGAGTAGGGATCTGAAAAGACTGGAGGAGTGGTAAAGGTATGACAACTGTTTTAATGCAAAAAAGTGCAAAACAATGCACTTAGGCCATAGAAACCTGGGAGCGGAGTACAAAATGGGTGGAGTGATACTGACAAACACCAAGCAGGAAAGAGTCATGGGGGTAATCATGTTAGATGACCTAAAAGTGGTCAGGCAGTGTGACAAGGAAGTTGGAAGGGCTAGTGGGATGCTGGGGTGCATAGGAAGGGGTATAGCCAACAGGAAAAGGGAAGTGGTGCTACCTCTATATTGATCTCTGGTAAGACCTCACCTGGAGTACTGTGTCCAGTTCTGGAGACCACATCTCAAGAAGGATATAGCTAGGATGGAGGTGGTCTGTAAGAGGGCTACCAAAATGGTGTGGGGTCTGCATCAAAAGCCCTATGAGGAGAAGCTTGAGGAGCTATATATGTACATCCTAGAGGAAAGGAGGGAAAAGGGTGATATGATATAGACTTTGAGCTGTGTTCTGGTGGTAAATAAGGTACAGGAGGCAGGTATTTTTCAGAGAAAAGGGTGCTCTAGGAAAAGGGGTCATGCTATGAAACTGGAGGGGGTAAATTCAGGAGGGATGTGACGAAGTACTTCCTCACAGAAAGGGTGGTGGATACCTGGAACAGCCTTCCAGTGGAAGCAAAACTAGTGTTGGGGTTCACAAATGCCTGGAACAGGCACACGTTGATTATATGAGTAAAGAAGAGAGGGGAAGAGATGGCATCATAGATCAAACTGGGTCGGCAGCAAAAAAAAAAAAGATTAAAAAAATGGTCAGACTGGGTGGTCCCAGCAGCCCCTATCTGCCATCACAGTCTATGTTTCTATGTTAAATTAGGGCTCCAGTCTCCTAGCCTCTTCAGTTCAAAGATATACACTGGAATGCTTGGAGGCTCGAGACCTGCACAGTGAGAGCATCTTTGAAAAATAATTTAATTTCAGGGGCACCATTCCATATGCACGGATGATACACTGGTTTTACTTGCTGTTCTAATGCATTTGAAGAAATGCTGTTACCACAGTGAATAATTATTCCTTCTCACCCCTTGTGAGGGGGCAGAACTTTCATGAGTTGCACGAGGCTTTGCCACTTGTTGACTTATGGTCCTGTCTCACTTTTGAAGAGTCAGGGCATGGCATATCCCCTATGTACTGTAGCCTAAATGTATAAGTCCCATACCTAGGGTTACCAGTTCTGATTTGGGAAGCTGTGTCCTATAAAAAACATAAAAAATACTACGTCTTGACATTATAGTAGAAAAAAAATATTTTCTGACTTTCCTCTAAATGTTGCAAAAAACAATAATAACTAAAATACCTTAAAATAATAAGAAACACTAGAAACTACTACAAAAACCATAACACAGTCTTAATTCTGATTATTTAAAGAAAACAAGTCTGTTGCATTGATCAAGGTTACATATTGTCCTGCAAAAAAATCATGTTTCAGTAAGAAATGTCATACTTTGGGCTTCTTAAAAGCTATACAACCCTACCTGTAGCACCCCCAATTACTGCATAACTGTCTGAAGTGTTTACTTGTGTTATTTTTATTTCCTTCTAAGACTTTTTAAGACTGTTCCGGAATGATCTCTAATTCATTCTGATCATTTAAAGCTTGCTTCTGAATGCTCCCGTACTTTGTAAAAGCTGTGAAAGATTCTTTAGGGCTGGGTGAAGTGATCCAGTGCTAAGGTTCTGAACCAACCCCTCCCCTTCAAAAATCATGTGGCAAGTAAGATAGGCAGCTTATATACCTTGCATGTATTTGCTTATGAATTATATGTAAAGTATGACATGTGTATGTGCAGAAGAGGTTTGTAAACTGGAATCTTTCTGAATCACTTCTTGGTTTGGATTTCAGTTGATCATTTCCTTAAAGGGTAACGGTCATCTACAGGATTTCTTAATGTCCGAATGCCCATAAAAAAGCTAATTTAAATGAGCCATTGTGTTTATCTGTGAGTCTTTGCAGTCCAGAGTTATTCATGTGTAAATCTGCCTGTAATTAAGGGCTGGTGGCAGCCATATGTTTTAGGCTCCTGACAAGAAATGATGTCACCAAGGGTCTTAGCCCTCCAACTACTGTAGGTTAAATAGGAAATTGTTTGTTTTATTAAGTGTGTTTTAAGGTGTTATTACAACACTTTCTACATTTATAATAATTGTTTTGTATCTGCATTGAAACTGGTGAGTTATCACCTTTACGTTTCAAACTCTTCATAAAAATACTCCATCTTCAGGACTGCTTTAACCTATAGGCTATACTGCCAGCTGATCAAACACTACACATCTCAAGGCTGGCTCTATAGTGCCAACAGGTATTGGGGCCCCATATCAGGATTTCTAAACCCTGGCTGTGTTCATGTTAATACAGATTTCTGGGACTGCCACAGCACCAACTTCTGTCTTTTTCTGTTCCTTCTCTTGTAACCTTTTCGCTCACAATTTCAGTTGTGAACTCAGGTTTACAAGATGCAAATGTGGCTACATACCTACTAGCCTGGCATCATGGGGATAGCCTTGAAATGTGCAGCTTTTGATTATCAACTGGCAGTACAACCTAGAGGTTAAAGCAATGAGCTGTGAACAAGCTTCGTTCATCCAGCAGAATGGGTATTTAGCATGTGTTAAGATTCTAAAAATATTATACTCTTTCTATCCAGATTTGACTTGAAAAGAAAACAAAAATAGGACACAATTACGTGTTTATTAATTGCAAAAACACATAGATGGACAACATTGTTAAAACATGCATAACCTGAAATGCATTATTAAAATATAGAATAATATATGGGTGGGTGTGTGTAACCAGAATATTACACACACCCAAGGTGTGGGATGCTTCATAAACCCTAAGGGTGAAGCCAGAGAGGTTTATAAAAGCATCCCACACCAAGTGTGTGTGTGTGTGTGTGTGTGTGTGTGTGGTGTGTGTGTGTGTGTGTAAAATTCAGTTTTTTATACACACATACACACATTATTTTATTTAATTATTGGTGATCATTTTTTTCCCTTTCAGCACAGTTCAGTTAGTGCAGCACGTATGTCAGAGATAGACACATATACACACACACTGCCTGTCTCTCCCCCCCCTTTTTTTTTAAACATTACAGTGGTAACGCCATTCTGGAAAGTCACAGTCCATCGGCATAGCTGCAACGTGTAAGACACGCTTGAAGGGTGTGAGTGGCAGGATCAACCAGATTGATTTTTTTTTAATTTTCAAGGCAGAATCGACTAGATAGATATTTAAAAATATTTAAAATCTTACTTGTCTTAACAGTGTGTGGCAAAGCTTGAGTGCCAGTACCGGTGCTCGGTAATGGAGCTGCCATGTTGGGCAAGATGTTCAGCCCACCCATAGTGAAACTATGCACTAGTCAGCTTTCTGTGGTGTTGCTTGATTGAAAGGTGCTAATTACATCCTCCAGGTTGTAACCAAAAATATCAACCGGGAGGTTGTAACTGGAGATAAAAGTGTCTTTATCAGTATGTAAAAAATGATCACCATTAATTAAAGAGTATTTTACTTATTTTGATGAAGTCACAAGTATAATAGTTTCTTACTGAAATACTTTGGATGGAATAGGATTTCTACCATAACAATGCCAGAATTCTATTGGATTATCTTTACTAACAGTTTGTAGAAAGTGTTATAATTACAAAATCCCATTCCATCCAAAGTATTTCAGTAAGAAATGTTATACTTTTTACTTCATCAAAAGAAGTAAAATACTCTTTTAATAATAACTGAAAAAAACTTTTTTAAGAGGTTTCACATGCAAGGATAAAACATCAGCAAAAATAAATACAGAATCCCGTACTCACCAACCCCAAAAATACAAGGACTTTTGCACCTGGCACAAATTAATTGAAGCACCTTTGAGAAACATGGAGCAGTCCTTGTTTTTTTGGGTTGGTGAGTGTGGGATTCTGTATTTATTTTTACTCTTTTAAAAATGCATTTCAGATTGTGCATGTTTTAACAATGTTGTCCATCTATGTGTTTTGCAATTAATAAACAAGTAATTGTATCCTGTTTTTTTTTCCTAAGGGAAATTTGGATAGAAAGAGCATAATATGTTCAGAATCATTAACACATGTTCAGATTGTTTTTACTGTCTTTGCCCAGGAAAGGCACACTGAGTAAGATCTTGTTCTCGGATGTGTTGTGGGAGCACAGGGAGTCCATGATGCCAGGCCAGTAGGTATGTAGCTACATTTGCATATTGCAGACCTGAGTTCATACCCACAATTGTAAGAAAAAAGGCTGTAAGAGAGAGAACGGAAAAAGACAGAAGGTGGTACTGAGGCAGCCCCAGAAATCTGTACCGACATGTTTAGCTGGCAGTATATCCTAGAGGTAAAAGCAATCCTGAAGATGGATTATTTTTACCAATAGTTTGAAATGTAAAGGTGATAACTCACTAGTTTCAATGCACATACAAAACAACTATAGATGTAGAAAGTGTTGTAATAACACCTTAAAACACACTTAATAAAATAGTCAATTTCTTATGTAACCTGTTGGATTAAATACAGTCAAAGGAGGACCAAGGCCCTCAGTAACATCATTTCCTGTCAGGAGTCCAAAACATATGGCTGCCAAGAGCCCTTAATTACAAGCTGATTTACATATGAATAACTCTGGACTGCACACACTTGCACAAAAACACAATGGCTCACTCAAATTAGCTTTTTATGAGCTTTCAGACATTAAGAACTCCTGTAGATGGACAGTTTCCTTTTAACTGAAGTTGGGTCATCTGTCTCTTACAGTTGTAACAAATGGTGTTCTGAAACAGCTGCATCTTCCTTTGTTGTTCTAGAACCATTCAGGACCCAGTTGTCCAAAATGATTCTGTCCATTAGCAGTGTTGGCAAAGTCTGTCCTGTGTGCCTTCATATTGTAATAAGACCTGCTACCTCAGCTCTCAAGCGTGAGATTGTTACTATGTTCACACTGTATCAAGTGCTTTTTGTTGTATACAAACAGACTAGCTGGGTTATTTGAAAGAGAAAATATTGAATGAGCATTCTTTGGACATTGCTTGCATTTAAATTCTCTTTTATTGTATTTTTTATATTACATGACATCATTAATTGTATGATACTCTGCAGTAAACACATGATGAAATATTACTTGGTGGTATCTGTTGGTAAGGGGGAGGTTATGACAGTGCTGGAGGGAATTTGTATTGAAAAGTCCAAATGGATTGGCTCCTGAATACACAGCAGGGTGTGAATGTGCAAAGAAAGATTTTTACAGCTGGAGGACAGTGGGCACATGCCTGGTACCTCCTACTCAGTCAGAACTGCGCTACAAGAATAGTGCATGCTAACACAGCACAGTCTATACCGTGCTGCCACAGACAGCAACAAGGGAATTACAGCACCATGTAGTAAGCGCTCCCCTGGTCACTGTCCATGGTGCTACAGCACAAGACAATGGCAGAAGAATGGCAGTGACTGGCTGAGCTGCTCCTGTGGCATGGAGTGGTAATGCAGGAGCAACTCAGGTGGTGGAGACCAGGGTTCTAATCCTGGTCTCCACAATTTTACTTTTCTGTCTGTAATCCAACTCTGACTCAGAGTTGATTCTTTTAATTATGGGGATGCATAACATTTTCTAGTGGTAGCGATCACAAACTGCATTTGTGATTGCTACCACTGGTGGTGATTTTGTTGGTGGCATTGTCTCCTGCCGCTTTTCTTGTCAGTACTGTATAGACAGTGCTGTTTTTGATAACATTGACCATGCAGGTGCTGACATGACCTAGTGCCCTGGTACCCTGCTGATCTTCAGATCCTGAACCAACACTCTCCCTGATTGCCTTTTCTCCTTCCTCATACCTTCCCTTCCCATTGCCTACTCCCTCCATCAAGCCACCCCCTTCTCATTCTTTACTCTTTGGCATCATCTGTCGGCGGGACAAGCCATGTTCTCCTGTAGGCTCCCTGTGCTTTGTAACTCCCTCCCTTTTCAGCCTGAGTCCTCCTATTCATGGCTATTCTTCAAGAGGCAGTTCTGGGAAGAGTCCAGGCCTAATTGTGTCTGCTGTTTCACCCCAATTAACAACTGACTCTGGATTTGAATTGGAAATACCACATTTCAATGGTTTGTGCTACTGTAAACTACATTATAATTTTTATACATGTATTAAGTAGAAAATTCATGTCATATATTTATTGCTATGACTTATAACTAAAATAACCAACTAATGAGTTACAGTGGAATAACACATTTATCTCCAACAGTGAGTGGTAAGACCCATAACTCCCATGTGGTGACTCCACAAGCTGGTTCACTTGTTTGGAGATGTGTTATTTCACTGCAACTCATTATGTATTTGACATATAATACATTAGTTTTAATGGTGTGCTTAGTTTTACCTCGTTTTTGCTTAAAACTGCCTCTCTTTATCATAAATTTCCTCTACCCTGTATGTATTTTAGTTACTGATTTTATAAATAGAATGCAGTAATGTGATGTTTTGAATGTAATTTTCAATATTCCTATGTATTGAACTGCTATGGTTACTCATGTAATCCTTGATACTCATATATGATTGACTAAACTTTAAGGACCTCCTTGGAAATTAACTGTGCTCAATGGAGTTGTCACATCTATTCTTGTTCATAAATGTTTTTTTATGTATACAATTTATTACAACCTCTACTACTACTACTACTACTACTACTACTACTAAATTCCCTACTCCCTTTATTGTAAATCCTCATTGTTCTCTGGGTTCTGGTTCCAGATTCTGTATGGAAAGAACATGTTGTATGTGTAATACTGTGTTCTAATTGAAAATAAACATTTATCCCAAAATAACATTTTTTATACACATGTATACAATATGCATGGACGCAAATCAAATCTCTTGAAAATGTTATCTCCATTTATGCCACTTGTGAGATTATCCAAGACCAAACTGCTCTTGTGCGTATAAATAATGTATCACACAGGTCCCCACCGCATATTCCATATTTATTTACCCAATGTTTTCATCACTGGTGTGGTATATAAAGGGATGTGGTATGGCCTAACTAAAAATATGATTTTTATCTTCATGAGAGGGTATTAGTCTATTTATCTAATGACTGGGTGAAGCCATGAGTGAGGTAGCAAGAAACCAATACCCTTAAATCAAAATTATATCTTAAGTCAGGCCATGTCATATTCTATTTATACAACAGGGCCCAGATATTCAGAAGGGTTGCACGTGGTGCAACACTGTTGCACCACGCGCAACCCACTGATGCACCCTGGCACGATAATCAAATGGGGATTGCGCCTGGCACAAATTCTGATGTGTCGGAGCGCATCAGTAATGTATGTGGCAGAGGTGGGGGGGGCGTGCCCATGCATACTAAGTACATATGCCCACGATCGGGCTGTGAGCAGTCCACTGGACCACCAGGGATATTGGACATATCTTATTACACAGATGCCCACGATCGGGCTGCACGCGGTCCACTGGACCACCAGGGATATTGGACATTATTTTACCTCAACATAAGCACGTGATCAGGCTGCAAGCGGTCCACTGGACCACCAGGGATATAAGACATTATTTTACCTCAACATAAGCACGCAATCGGTCTGCGAGCGGTCCACTGGACCACCAGGGACATGGGACGGTTAAATATAATACTTAAGCTCATGATCGGACTTGAAGTGGTCCACTGGACCACCAGGCATATTGGATGATTTTTTAAATCTACATATGCCCACGATCGAGAAGAGGGGCACATTGCTGTGCTGTGCAGAGTACGTCAGTTCCTGACGGCTGCTGCCTGGCAGGGCGCCAGGTGAAAGTCGTCAGGGATCGGCACACCTGCATGCAAATGGGGCCATAATGACATGCAAATGGCTCCATTTGCATGTGCACTATTGAATATCATGGTTGTTGCGCATAGTGCAACAGAACTTGCACTAGCGCATCCCCCTGCTCCACTCTAGCCACTTGTGCTGGCACAGTGCCACTGCGCCATGCGCACTGTGGGTAGCCAGGGTGCAATATTCAATGATGCTGTGCCATGGCACAGCTCCGTTGAATATCGTCCAGTCAACCCCCCTGCGCAGCCAAGTTGCGTTGTGACCAGGCTTGCACCACAGCCTGGCACAGTCTGAATATCCAGGCCCCGGTTTTTAGGTGGTTTTGTAATAGGAATGGTAAAAAGTTGCAAGAGAAAAAAAAAACAAACAAAATAGAAACTGTGCCCCACTGTTCAATGACTCAGCCATATAAATAAGAGCAACTAATCAGTAACTCATGGCATCTAAAGATATATGGCATCTCACGTGTGAGAATACAGTACATTTCTGAGAATGCTCAGTGGCCTACTTCATTTATTTTGCTCATGTTGCCAAAATTAGTTTTTTTCTTGGTAGATTTATTTTCAGACCTGTTGTACAAATACAGAATAATGTCTGTGCATTTGTGTGTTATGATTTTTCACACACCTGAGGAGTATGATAATCTATAAACCCTGAAAGCGAAGCTCGAGGGATTTATGATATTATCACACACCGAGGGTAAGTGAAAAATCCTTATAAAACAAACTTTGCACAGGCATTACTTTTTATAACTGGTGTAAGGTTTCAACAGAGAGAAATACTAAACTGTATTTGTCCGAGTGAACGTGCCCCTCAGCAGCCGCCATATTTGCACAAATATAGTGAAGTAAGAGTGTGAGGAGGAAATTGCCATTATAACCCGCTATTGAGTTATTACATAGTTACTTAGTTAGAAAAGACAGAAAGGGTGAAAGGCCCATCTAGCCCATCTCCCACTTTTGTGGGCAATTTTTGTCAAAATGTCTATTACCTTAGGTGTTTGTCAGTTCTGCAGGTTATTACGGTGTTTTCTCAGGAATGCTTTTCCAGCCATTATAGAAACATAGAAACACAGAAACATAGACTTTGATGGCAGATAAGGATCACTTGGCCCACCTAGTCTGTCTGTATTATAGAGGTCACCAGTTATTATATAGGAAGTATCTCCCGAAGTAGCTCAAAATATGATTGTTACTTGGTGTGGAGAGTTGCTGTTATTGTTCCCTTGCATGAGTGGATGAGCTATGTAATGCCTCGAGTGTACGCAAACAACACCACCAACATTTCATACCAAATAATCATATTTTCGCTACAGTACCTTGTGGTATAGTGTATGTCTACCATGGTATTTTGAGTTTTTTGTGATAGAAATGGTAAAACGTTAACAAAGGAATAAAGTAAAAACAAAAAAGAATTGTGCCTCTGTTCAACGGCTCAGCATTAGAGAAACTTATCATTAATGAGAATACATTTCTGAGCATGCTCGATGTGGTCAAAATGTGTGAGATACATTTCTGAGCATGCACAGTGACCAACTTCATTTATTTTGCTTATGCTGGGCCAAAATAGCACTTTTTAATTGCAAAATGTACTTGTGCTCCCATGGTGTATTCATAGGGAATATCCCAAAGAGGTAGCGTCAGACATGCACGTTATTTGGTGTGGAATGTCAGTGTTATTGCACATTTGTACTAGTGGTGCAGCCACGAATGCACGGTGCCAATAAACCAAACATTTCAAGTCAAATAACATGCATATTTAGAGCTACCTCATGGGACAGCTGATGTATAGTATGGGAGTTCCCACTTTTTTTTCCTGCAGGTCTGTTGCAGGTCCAAAACATACTGTTACGTAAGTGGTTTATCTTTTTACAGTTTTTCTTTCTTTCCCACTTTATTAATGACACTAAGCTAAGCCTTTTACTTTTATGGTTAAGGTGGCAGTGCCACTGTTTGATCTATGGCTCACAGGGAGCCGGTTGACGTGAAAAGCAAGTATTGTAGCTGCTAATAGCTACTGTGCAAATAACATGATTTCAACTGTTATTTGCACTGTGGCTATGCCTTCAGTGAAAATAACAGCTTTTGTCTTCCAAATGTATTTGCACTCCCATGGTATACATATAAATCTGATATTTGAATAAAATTATTCAGATACAGGCTTGAACATGAGCAAAGGAAGAATAATGAAAGCCCTGAGTTTAGGGACTTGGTTCATGAATGCTTTCTAAAACAGCACATGGGGAACTGGACCAGGAAGGAACTGAGTTATTCTGGGTCTGATTTGGGGTAACGAGGAAGACATGTTTTCAGAACTGTACAGGTGGGTGCACAACTATTGATGATAACAGGGTTATTCAGCACAACTCTGGGAAGGATAAGGAGATGAGTAAATGGAGAATGGCAAACACAGAATGTCAGCACAGCAGATTTTTAGGAAATTAGGTGCCATGGTGGGGAGGTTATGGAGAAGGAATTATGAGGATACAGTGATCTGTTGAGGTGGTTGCTCAGAATGACTTTAAAGGATTCTGAGGTACTTCTCATAAAGGAGATTTTCTCCAGTGTCCTGGCCAAGTTTCTCCTTTTCACTAACCTACAAAAAAGATTCACTTGGTCTAATATCAATCAGTTCACATCTGGGTATGCAGAAATGATAGCTGTTGTGAAGTGTGCTGGAGTAGAAGGTCTGCCGTCTTCCAGAGGTAGCGGCATGTTAGTGATTACTTTGCGCAGCATTGTGTGTTGACTGAGTGAAGAATGCAATGGGAGTCAACTCAAGAATATTATTTTGAATATAGCTGGTGAGCGTTGCAAAAAGAAACAAAAACAGGAAAACAAAAAAAAAGTGACTCATTTGGAGAAGCATGGCTGTAAAAGCATAATGAAGGAAGAAGAGGAGAGTTTGTCAATTAGTCAAGGAGCCAGATAATAAAAAGGGTGTATGTATTCTTGACTAAGTGGTCTAGATGGATACTATATGTTGTATCAGTAGATCCAACCATTGTTCCTTAGGGAAAGGGACAGCATAGGGAGAACTGGGAAGGAACCATGTCCAGCTCACTGCTACAGAGAAGTACTGAGAGTAACAAGCATTTGTCAATGCCAAATGTTGTCACGCCGGCATTGGCATTGGCAGTGGTGGAGCTAGAGGCACATAATAGGAATAGCAGTGAAGTATTGAAGTGGCGCCAACCCCACCCCCACCTTGTAGAGAGCAACAGGCAGTGGGGTGTGTCTTTGGGTCGTCAGGTATAATGCTCATGCCATTGTACCTCACCCTACCCTGTAGACACTGACAGTGTCATGGTGTGCTTTGGGGTCTTTGGGCATTATACTTCCCCCATTCTATAAGGAAATACACCGATGTGGGTGCAGTATTGGAGCGTGGGGTGAAGTTTGTGGCCAAACAGTGAAAGAACACACTGATGCCTGTCAGTGGCTGCAGGGTGGTGTGGGGTGGAATGGTGTTAGCACTACATCCGATGATCCCAAGTAACAGATCTGATGCCTGTCAGTCCGTAGCGGGTGGGGTGCTGCAGTTGGAAACCCTAACACCGTAGGCATGTAGTGGTAGTTTCATTCTACATGTTCAACACGGGCTGCTTGTCAGGACACCTCATGAAAAGCGGCACAATCAGTTTGTTAGCTGAAAGGTGGTTTTGCACAGTGGCTGTGGCATTTGGTGACAGAGGGGCGAAAACACAGTTTTGGGCAGGATGTGGAGAATGACAACTGTATTGTTCATGAGGAGGTGTAAAAAATGGCAACGTTGAAAATCTAGAGTGGCAATATGAAATATTGGTGAAGCAATGAACATGCATACAAACTGCGCAGCAGACGTCCGCAACCCAATTATTTGTGGGAGTTTTTTAGGCACATTTTCAACATTGGTATTTTGGGACCTCCACTCACAAACAGTGGCGCTGTGATTTTGTTAATGTGTCCCAAAAGATGATTTCTCACAGTGAGCATGCCATTGTGCACCACAGTTGCAGGAACACATTTTGGGCAGGCTGTGAAAAATGGCAGCTGTACTGTTGATAAGGAGGTGTGCACAAATGCCAGTGGTGAAAATGTGGCATGAAAATATTGCAAATGTACGAAGTTACAAGGCTGCGTGGAAACTGCGCAACACATGCTTGCAGCACAGTCATTTTCTGGACTTTCTGCACCAAATTTTCAACATAGGCATTTTAGGACCTCTGCTCATGAACAGTGTCATCGTCATTTCCTAAAAGTGCCCAGAAATCTGATTTTGCACAGCGACCATGCAATTCTGCACCAGACATGCGAAAACACATTTCAGGTAGGATATGCAAAATGACAGCTGTACTGTTTATAAGGAGGTGTGGAAAAATGCCATTCAAACAACATGAAGTCTTACTGTATTCTGACAATAGCAGTGAGTCCCAACCTTCGAACTGCCCCGGAGATGAAAGAGTTAACTTTCCACGCCAGGCATGGAACGCTGAGCTCGAGCTCAGTTGAGACTGTGTCTGTTGCTGTTTAAACTCAGACCGTCAGATTCTTTACTCCACCTTACTGAACAGTCGCTCCGGAGATTTCTCCTTCTGCTCAGTTCAATTTGTCGGTTAAAGTACCGCTTTTCTCGGTTTTCGACCGAATTTAAACCGTAACCTGTCGGTTCAGTCTCTGTCTGTGGTATTTGTGAGTACTAGATAGGTTTATATTAATTTCTATTCTGTGTGGAACTTGTAAACGGTTCATCGGTTCAGTTTGACCGATCAAGCTGTTAAAATCTTTATTTGTACTTTAGTGTGTGAGTTACCGGTTCTTATCGGTTCTAAAAAATGGATTTTATTACGTTTTTTTCCACAACCCGCGACATGGTCAGGAACCGATAAGAGGGTCTTGCCTGGCAGATTGCCATTAAAAGGGTAAGTTTGGTTAGGACTGGCACAATGTCTGAGAAACCCACTGGGTTTCAACACTGTAGTGTGTGTGGGGAAGTGCGCTCGGTTCGGCCAGTTCCACCGGTTCAAGATTATGATTTAGAGGAATATTATGAACCGGAAGAGGAGGAAGAGGAGTATGAGGAAAATGAATGTGGTTTTGAAAGTCTGGATGTGCCCATTGACCCGGACATCTCCACAGACAGACCTTCAGGAGTGCTTCCTCCTAGGCTTTCTGAGTCCCCCTCCCATTTCATGTTTTATAAAAAAGTGGCTGAAACCCTCCAGCTTCCTATGGAAGAAGCTGTGGATGACCAGGAGGAGCCTGACTATGTGGAAATGATGGATATCCCAGAGTCTAGGAGGCTGTCTATTCCCTTACACAAATCTTTTGGAAACAGACATTTAAGATTTTAAAGACTCTAATACTATACCTCCTGTGGATAAGAGAATGGACAAGAGGTATACATTGTCAGGCTCAGATATGGAGTTCCTACACAACAATGCAGCCATGTTGGAGTAGTGCAGGCTGCAGCCTGTGATAAGGCAAATATTCCCTTGTCTTCACACCCCCCAGACAAGGACTCCAGGAGGATTGATGCCATGGCAAAAGAAACAGTACATGGCAGCATTCTTGGGACTCAGATAGGCCAACTATATGGCCTATACTGCTAGGTATCAGAAATCCAGATGGAGTACTGTCATGGCTTTAGCAAAACAGGTCCCTGGTCAGCTTGCCAAGGAGCTGGAGCAGGTGGCTGCTGATGGTATTGAGGCATCCAAGGCGCCATTTCATGCTGCAGTGGACTCCAATGATGTGTCATCTAGAGTCATGGCTACATCTGTGGCACTTCGTAGAATGACTTGGCTCAGATGTACTAGCCTGTCACAGGATACCCAGACTAAGGCCATGGATTTTCCTGTTGTGGGTAATTCTCTGTTTGGGGAGCAGACAGAGAATTACATGAAGAAAATGGATGAATATAGGACCACCTATAGGAGTGCACAGGCCAAGGAAAGGCAGGCCACTCCTCACAGGCAGCACCCAGGGCAGGGGCAGGCCTTTTCATAGGCCTTTCTACCAAGCCCAGGCCTCCTCTTCTGCCTATGCTCAGAGGGGGTTCTTTAGAGGGAGAGGCAGAAGGGGTACAAGCAGACCTGCTTCCACCCCTCAGCCAAAACCCCCTGCCAAACAGGCACCCTGATGGGTTGGCCAGGGCCGATTCTCCATTACCTGTAGGGGGCAGGCTGGCTTACTTTGTCCAGAACTGGGAGTCTCTAACATCAGACAAGTGGGTCCTGGAAGTAGGAAGCCAGGGACTGGTTCTCAGCTTCAAAAAATTCCAAAGCTGAGAGCCAGATCCTTTCCACCTGCAAATCCCTCAGAGGCACTTGCCCTAGAGGCAGAGGTCTCTTCCCTCCTGGCTCTCAGAGCTGTGGAAAGGGTTCCACCCCTACACCAGGGCAAAGGGTTGTACTCCAGGTACTTCCTTACCCCAAAAAAGACAGGAGAAATGGTGGCCCATCCTGGATCTCAGATACTTAAACAAGTACCTTTTAAAACCAAAATTCAAATGGTGACTCTGGGAATTATTCTACCCTCTCTAAGGCCAGGGGACTGGCTAGTGTCCCTGGACCTCAAGGATGCCTAATTCCATATTCTCATCAGAAGCTCCCATCGAAAGTACCTCAGGTTCGAGTTGCCCTCAGGCCATTACCAGTTCAGAGCAATGCCCTTTGGTCTAACCTCTGCTCCAAGGGTATTCACAAAATGCCTGCCAGTAGTAGTTGCTTCTCTAAGAAGGCAAAGGATTGCCATCTTCCCATACCTGGACGACTGGCTCATAGTAGGCCAGTCCCCAGACCAAGTCAAGTTGCACCTACAGATAACTCAGCAACTGCTCACCTCTTTGGTTTCCTTCTGAATCTTTCAAAGTCAGTTCTAGAGCCTGTTCAGTCCTCACCTTCATAGGCGCAGCTAGACAGAAAAAGGCTAGGAGCTTCTTCCTGGACAGGGCAAGGACCCTTATCTCACTGGCCTCCTCTTTCACCCTGCAGGTGTCTCGACCAGCAAGGCATTTTCTACAGCTCCTAGGGCACATGGCTGCTTCCACAGCAGTGGTGCAGGGAGCAAGATTTCAGATGAGAGACATTCAGTTCCATTTGAGAGCCTTTTGGTCTCAAAGGAAGGACCCTCTGACCAAATTGATCCCAGTGACTTGAACCCTGATCCAGGCCTTACAGTGGTGGCAGGATCAGAACAACCTAAGGCAGGGAGTTCCCTTTGTCACTCAGTCCCACTCCTTAATCCTTACTACAGATGCCTCCTCTTGGGGTGGGGGGCTCACTTGGGGACCTGACTCACCCAGGGGTTGTGGTCCCCTCAGGAATCTCTGCTTCACATCAATCTGTTGGAACTCAGAGCAGTATTTCTAGCACTTCAAGCTTTTTCCAAATCTGTTCAGAACAAAGTTATCCAGGTCAGAACAGACAATACCAGCACAGTGTGGTACATCAACAAGCAAGGAGGCACTCAGTCTATGGCCTTGTGCACAGAAGCAATGAAGTTGTGGTCTCTGGCTTATTCCCTGAACACCTCCCTCACAGCAGTTCACCTCCCAGGCAAGGACAATGTCCTGGCAGATGCTCTCAGCAGGATATCTCAGGGCCATCACGAATTGTCACAGGATCCCCCGGTCTCGGAGGTGATATTCTCCAGATGGGGCACCCCACAGATAGATCTTTTTGCAGCCCCAGACAATCACCAACTTCCCCTTTTTTGCTGCAGGCCCCCAGTGTTGGGCTCAGTCCCCCTGAATGCCTTAGTTCTCAGTTGGGAAGGGAAGTTCCTGTATGCTTTCCCTCCTTCCCTCTCCTGTTCAAAGTGCTAGTCAAAATCAGGTCTCAACCCTGCAAGGTGATCCTTGATTGCCCAGACTGGGCCAGACAACCCTGGTATCCACTCCTGTTGTCCTTAGTAGTCCATCTTCCCTGTGCCTTCCCAGGAATTACAACCTGTTAACCTGTGCCCAGGGGAGGGTTTGGTACCTGAATCTCAAATCTCTCAATCTCAAGGCCTGGCTCTTGAAGAGTTAGAGTTTGCTGATTTACACCTCTCCCAAGGTGTAATGGATATTCTGAAGGCTTCTAGGAAACCTTCCACCAGGACTACTTACAATTCCAAGTGGAAAAGATTTTCCATATGGTACTCTGGAAGGCATATTTCCCCAGAGTCTGCTGATCTGCCCACAGTCCTTGATTATATGGTCCATTTGAATAGCTTGGGGCTGAGACCAGCTACACTGAAGGTGCATCTGGCAGCTGTTTCTGCTTTCATTTCAGCAGGTAAGCCCTCTTCTCTTTCAGCTCACCCTGTATTCTCTCAGTTTTTCAAGGGATTGCTTCATACCAACCCTCCATTCAGGGACCCTGCCCCTGCTTGGGACCTTAATGTTTGCATTGCTCAGCTTATGCAACCCCCTTTTGAGCCTTTGTCTTCAGCGGAGCTTAAGTACTTGACTTGGAAAACTGTGTTCCTGGTAGCCATCATTTCTGCCAGACACATAAGTGAGTTACAAGCCTTGTCAGTGGAGCCTGATTTTATCTCCTTCCATAGAGATAAGGTGGTCCTCAGGACTAACAGGAAGTTTTTGCCTAAGGTGGTTTTCAGATTTCCACCTTAACCAATCTATGTCTCTTCCTGTGTACTTCACTGACCATTCCTCCTCTGGCGAGAGGAGGCTGCACAGTTTAGATGTGAAAAGAGCCCTTAGCTACTACATAGAATGTACCAGGGGTCACAGGTTTGACTCCCTCCAACTGTTCCTCACTTATGATGAGGTTGGTAAAGGGAAACCTGCCACTAAAAGATCCATTGCCAGGTGGATTGTCTCTTATATCCAATTTTGTTATGAAAAACTGGGTAAGGTTCCACCCTCAGGCCTGAGGGCTCACTCTACCAGAGGTACAGCTGCTTCCCTGGCTGCTGCCAGGGATATCCCTATTCTAGAGATATGTCAAGCAGCTACCTGGAAAACAGTTCACACTTTTACCAAGCATTACTCCCCGGATATCCAGGCTAGGAGTGATGCTCGGTTTGGCACAGCTGTGCTTCAGAGCCTATTTCCTAAGTAGGTTCTGTCCCTCCTCCATGGAGGTACTGCTTGGTAGTCTGCTATTGTCAGAATACAGCAAGACTTCATGTTGTTTGAAGAAAAAATTACTCACCTTAGTAATGTTGTTTCTTCTAATGGAGTCTTGCTGTATTCTGACCTCCCCCCCGCCTTCCCCTCTCAGAACCTCTGTTTTCGGGATGTGGGTGGGCAGTGGCAGTGTTGGCACTCAGCAGGTGCCCCACCTTGTTGTTTCACCCTTTTTCTTGGGTGAGTGGGTGTTGTGTTTTTCATTTTTTGGGTCTCCTGACTTGAGTCTTTGTTTTGGGACCAAAAAATCTGTTTTATGTTTAGTAGCCAGTTGGCTAGTGTAGGTTTACAGCTTCCACACAGGACCTTAGTGAGTTTAGCTCGTAAAGATCTGATGGTTTGAGTTTAAACAGCAACAGACAGAGTCTCAACCGAGCTCGAGCTCAGCGTTCCATGCCTGGCATGGAAAGTTAACTCTTTCATCTCCGGGGCAGTTCGAAGGTTGGGACTCACTGCTATTGTCAGAATACAGCAAGACTCCATTAGAAGAAACAACATTACTAAGGTGAGTAATTTTTTCATTTTGAACATGTGGAGTGAAAATATTACAAATGCACGAAGTCACAAGCATGTGTGCAAACAGCGCAACGCACGCTTGTAAAACACTAATTGTATGGACTGTCGGCCCCAAATTTTCAACATAGGCATTTTAGAACCTCTGCTAATGAACAGTGTCACTGTCTTTTCCATAAAGTGTCTCGAACATAGACGTTCCACAGCAACCGCGTTATTCTGCGCCAGAACTGCGAAAACATATTTTGGTCAGGATGTGAAAAATGACAGCTATACTGTTCATAAGGAGGTACAGAACAATGGCAATGTTGAAAATATGGAGTGAAAATATTATAAATTTGCGAATTTATGAGCGTGCATGCAAACTGCGCATGCACGCTCGTAACACAGTCCTGTTATGAAGTATTGTCACCAAATTTTCAGCATAGGCATTGTAGGACCTCTGCTCATTAACAGTGTAACTGTCATTTTCATAATCTGCCCCAAACACTGATTTACCACAGTGAACGCGGTATTGTGCGCCGGAAGTGTGGAAACACATTTCGGCCAGGATGTGAAAAATGACAGCTGTACTGTTCACAAGGAAGTATAGAAAAATGACAATGTTGAAAATCTGGCATGAAAATATTGCGAATTCGCAAAGTTACGACGGCGAGTAAGCAACTGCGCAATGCACGCTCAGAAACAGCCATTTTTGATTTTCCACAAATTTGCAACATAGGCTTTTTGATAGCCCACCTCATGAACACTGCCACTGTCCTCAGATTAATCGGTCCCGAAAGGTGATTCCGTGCAGTGACTGCGAAATCACCTTTTGGGACCGAGTAACGTCATAACTGTAACAGAATTCATGAGGAGGGGTCCCAAAAACCCCATGTTGAAAATTTGGTGCAAAAATTCCAAAAGATGCCCGAGATATGCATCAAAGTTGAAAAAAACCCCCATTTATTCCATTATACAGCTTACTGGCATTTCCTCAGTTCGCGGTCGGCTTTGAAGAGTGCAGACATGTTCTGATCCACGAGATCGTCTTTATGGGACTCCGGAGGGTAGAGAGGTATGGGGTTGGGGGGTGGGGGAGGCAGGGTGCACAGTGGTGGGTGCAGGTGGTGGGTAGGGAGACTATAAGGGACCGCTTTTGTGTTACAAGGTGAAAAACAAAACAAACATCGTGGGACAGTTTTTTTTTTCAGGGGCCTTGGCATGCTGCGGTGGGCTCCCAGTATGCCACCTAACTGTTTGGGGGTTGCTGCAGCCAATGGGGTTGGGCACCTAGTCGGCACACAACAAAGGGGGGGTAATTTATGCCAACGAGGATTGGGCACCCCCGTCAGCACACAAGGAAACTGGGGAGGCAAGAGCCGAGGAGACTGGGCACCTCAGCATATAAGACATGGGAGGCGGACTGCTGTATGCTGACGGGGAGTGGGATCCCCCATCGGCAAATACTGTCAGCTGATAAACCCGGCAGGGGATTGGGCACCCTCACCGCAGTTAAGCGGCCGCCACCATGCTTACAATGGGGCAAGCATGTAGGAAGGGTCCGCCACGCCTGATGAGCTTTGCTCGGATTGCAGTGGGCCTTTCCTTAGATGTGCTCACCACATTAGTATGCATGGTGTGGTTCTGGCATGCAGGCTGATTGGGGAATGAGGGACACACCTACTGATGCATGCCCTGCATTCGCCCAACAGCGACCATGCCTCCAAATCCCCACTGCCGCAAGATGTTGGCTGCGCAAACGCGCCAACATAAAAATAGGAGAAACATCATAATGCCTTTTTTGAAGTTGACTAACAAAGTGAAGAACTTGTATGTGCCATTGATGCTAGCAGCCACTCGAGCTTCCCCCTCCTGAACCATGCATCTTGGGACTCTACCCTCTCACTAACTGTCTGTCAGGCAAGAATGACAGTAACAGTTGTAATATTCTTTGCTTTATGGTTTTGTTCCCATTGTTAGTTAAGCAGTTGCCTTTCCTTCTTAATGCTTTATTGAGTTAAAAAAAGCAAGAGCGATAGCATTACAATAACATATGCATGTTCATGTCTTATCTGCTCCTTTGCAGTGATACACTTGGTCTAATATCTGTAAAGCTGTTGATCTAGTAGGGTTAGAGGCCACAGACAAGGGGAGGGCTTACAGGCAGACTAGATGGACCTAGCGGTCCTTATCTGCCGACACTTTCTATGCTTCTATACACAAAGTTATAAAGAGAAAATAAATATGAGCAATGTACTGGAAACCAAAAGTTTACATAATAAGCACAGGCAAACTTTTCATTTTTCTTTTGTTATGTCAATAGTTGTGTTCTCTTTTGGTTGTGCGTATCATGTTTTTGATTCGATGAAATCCTGAATATGAAACAAACATGCAAAAAAAGAGAGGGTATATGGAGAAAGCAGAGGTCATGTAAAAATAATGAAAATAGGTGCAGCAGGATTATGAAAATCACATAGCAATTTATAAAGTCTGATAAATATTTTTTGTTTCAAGGGTATATTGACTGGTGGGGGGATGTGGCTCTAGATGCAGGAGTGATGGGGTAGGTATAGTGGTAATGGAAGCACTTCAGTTTACAATGGAAAGAGGAGGGGAGTAGCTCGTCATGGAGAGTTTATTTCACTAGGAAAAAGGTGATGATTCTGTGGGATAATACTAACACCAAGACAGATGACCTTACACATACAGTAGATGTGATTTACAGTAAGTCTGAAAATATGAAAGACCAGATGGGTTACATCCAGGAGTACACAAGGAGCTAGGTAGTGAGTTGGCGGCAGTGGCAATTCCACAGCCACAGCATTTTCCGCATAACTTCCACCATGCCACAGAATATATTATGCCACAACATTCATTGCTCTTAATGATCTTTCATTCAAATGTGCGGTTTTCCCATAGTGCCTGGGTCCATAATTATCCGGAAGCCCCTCCTCTATGCTCAGTATATGATGTCATTGATGGTATCACATCATATTTAAGCCCATGGCAGAACTGTATTCTGCCACAGAAACAAATAATGCTGCAGGAATGAGTGAATGCTGCCACATAAGCCCAGGAGCACTGCCACAGAAATCAGGATCAAAGTGCTGTAGAGACCTAGGGGTCCTGCGTTAAAGACCAACACAGAACAAGCCAGCATGTTTCCTTTGGTAATAAAAGCTTGAGGTAGAATGCAGCGACCTACAGACCAGATTGTCAATGTCAATTTCAGGGAAAATGTTAGAAATGCTCCTAGGAGGCAGTGTGGTCTAGTGGTTAGAGCACTGGCTTGGGTACCAGGAGACCCAGGTTCAAATCCCACCAGAGCCAAAGATTTACTGTATGATCTTGAGTATGTCACATACCTTGCCAGTGCCCTAGTCCATCAGGATGTAGAAATGGGAAGAAGCGGGACCCCATTGGAAACAAGATGTTGCATCTCAGCTGGACTCTCCTGCATAAATAAACTGCAACTTAAATAATGATAAAGAGCAAGATAGTATTGAACCTGGATCAGTCTAGGCTTGATAGGTGACAGCCAGCATGAGCTTGTAAAGGGAAGGTCCAGTCAGAATAAATGAATAAAAGTTTAGGAAGGTATCACAAGGCTCCCTGACAGAGGCAGTGTCAAGTTCAAGTTCAAATTCATTGCAGGAAAACTCCATTGTGCAAGCTCATGCACAAGGAGGTCCTGAGGAACATATACAGAGGAAGGAAATTACATACATAAAATCTTCGTACATAAAAGTACAGTATATGGTACATAGTGCTCAAAATAAGACATAAAAGGTAATATTTATAAACATAACCTGGAGAAATCATTAAAAGTAGAAAAACTACAGCCAAAATAGTTGGAATAGGAGCAATAGGATGCATAAGGTGAAGGGAGAATATAAGATAGGTGCAAAGGGGAGTGGAGAGGGAGGATCTTGTGACGGAGGAGGGGAGGGTAAAGGAGGAAAAGTGCGCAGGAATATCGAAAGTAAGGATGACTGAAATAAAGAGTAAATTGAGGGTGGGGAAGGAAAAGAAGAGGTAAGTAGAATTAGAGAAGTAGAAGAATTAGGGAGAGGAACTGAGTTGATATAAAAGTCAGTGGTCAAGTAAGGACTAGAAACAGCTGCAGGTATTTTTTAATTTGGTCGCAGCAAAGGTTTTAAAGAGATTGACAGAAACAATACTAGAGAGTTTCAGTATAGACTGGAGCTGGTTCCAGATAGTTGGAAGTGTGCATGAGATGGCACGTCTACCAAAGGAGGTACGAGTCCTAGGCACATCTAGAAGGATAAAGTCAGACTTCCTAAGGGAATACGAACTGTGGGAGATACGAATAAGGGATGTTATATAGCTCGGCAGTTTGTTCAGGAGGATTTTGAGAGTCCAAGTACCAGAGTGAATCAAACAGCTGGTAGTAAGTGACGTCCAGTCGACAGCTGCATACAAATCACAATAGTGGGTTTGAAAAGGGGAGTTAGTAATGAGCCATAGTGCACGATGGTAGAGGACGTCCAGTTTGTTCAGGTTTAAGGCTGAAGCAGAATTGTAGATTATGTCATCATAATTAAGTAAAGGCAGGAATGTGGCCTGGACAAGTCTAGTTTTAATCTCAATAGGGAATAGGGACCTGCTTCTGAAGAAGAAATCTATTCTGGATTTTAACCTGCTGGTCAAGTTCATTAAAGGTGAGCTTATTATCTAGTCATATACCTAGATATCTGAATTTGGAGACAACCTCAAGAGATTCACCTAGAGATGTGACAATAAAGTCATTAGGCAGGTTTGGAGAGGTGGTGGTGGTGGTGGTGGAGTTGAGAGTAAAAATCATGGCCTTAGTTTTTTTGGCGTAAGAATGAGCTGTGCATTAATAAGGTTCTGTTCAAGCTGTGCAAAGTCAGCTTGTAGTACATCTCTTACTTCAGACAGAGTTGAGTTAGAAGTGTACAGGACCGTGCCATCAGCAAAGAAATGCAATTTGAAATTAGTTATGTTATGGTCAAGATTATTAATGTAAAGAGAAAATAGTATAGGGCCTAAAATGGAGCCTTGTGGGATTCCCCTAATGAGCAGGAGGGAGGCTGAAAACAGGTCATCAGCCTTGACTTTCTGAATCCTCCCTGTTAAATAACTGGTAAATCACTGAGCAGTGGAGAGGGTGGTGCCTAGGTTAATAAGGCTACTGACAACTAAGTTGTGGTGTATGGTGTCAAACACCTTACTGAGATCTAGGAAGACTGCAGCAGTGATCTTTTTGGAGTCCAGAGCTGAAACCCAGTCATTAGTAACTTTGGCGAGGGCAATGATAGTACTATGATTAGGCCAGAAACCAGATTGAGCTGGGTTGAGAAAGGAGAAGGTTTTGATATGTTGTTTTAGTTGGGAGTAAATCAATTTCTCAAAGATTTTGGAGGGAATGGGTAGGATGACGACGGGTCTATAATTATTTAAATCACGTGGGTCACCCAATCTGAATAAAGGAAGGATATGTGTGGATTTCCAGCAAGACGGAACTGTGGCAGTGACAATAGAAAGACTGAATACATGAAGTATTGGGGCTGTAAGATGGAAGTAGCTTAATTTTAAGAAGAATGGTTCTAGTCTGTCATCACCAGCACTTTTCTTAGTGTCTGAGTTGAGAAGTGAATCTTCACCTTCTTTGTAGGTGACTGGATGCAGCTGGAAGGGATGAGGCGAGGTTAGGACTTCAGGGATAGTCCTGGCCATGGGACAGTTTGCAAGGCCTGCATATGGAGACGAATCAAAGGCTAAGCCAGTGGTAGCAAAATGTGAATTGAGCTCTTCAAGGATTTGACTATTGCTTTCGATGGCCTTGCCATTGGCGTATGTCTTGGCTGGAATGGAAGGAGCAGCCTGACGTCCTGCAACGGATTTGAGGGTCCTCCAGATTTTATAAGAATTTCCATTTGCCTGTTCTAAGGTAGCGATATAGAAGTTCAATTTGGCAGCACAAATGCATTTAACACAGGCATTCCTTGCAGCTCTGAAGGCCTGCCAATCAGATAGACACTTAGTACACCTAGCATGAACCCAAAGTTTGTGCGGTTTGTGAGCTCAGCTTTGAGGTCAGGTGTGAACCAGGGGTGAGAGGATTTATGCACTGTAGATTTGATGAAGGGGGCATGCTTGGTAGCCAGGGTGGTAAGATTGTTATTCAGGATAGTGACAGCCTCATCAGCCGTTTTAGCAAGATAGAGATTTTGCCACTTAAAATTACCTAAATCCAACAGATAATTCACTGCTTTGAACTTGCGGTAGGACTGTTTAGTTATTAGCTTGGGATGGTGATGACCCTTAAGTTGTGATCTTGTACATACTATAGCCAGTGATCACTCATGTTGTTGTGGAAAACAGCAGAATGCATAATTTTGTAAGGATGATTGGTTAATATGACATCGAGTAGAGAACTATTGGTGTTATTTGCAGTATTGATCCTAGTGGGTTCATTAACAATCTGTGAGAGGCCAAGCTCACCATAGAGACATTTCAGGCCATGCGATTTAGAGGTAAGCCAGTCCCTGTTAAGATCCCCAAGGATTATGATTTCGTTATTGGTAGTGGAGGCTAGGGATTTTAGGATATTGAGGATGTCAGTGCCACCAGCAGGAGGCCTATAACCACCAATAATAGTGATACTTTCTGTGGAGGGAAGGTGGAGCTTCAGGGATACGATTTCATATTCCTTGGGTTTGGATTTACAGCAGATGTCACTAATAGTGTACTTATTTTAGAGTAGACAGTCACCTCACCCCCCTGGAGTCCTTATCAGCCCTAAACAGTTTATAACCTGGTAGCAAGATTTGCTGGTCAGCATTGCCCTTTTTGAGCCATGGCTCCGTAATGATGATAAGATCCGGTTCAGTGTGAGCGGCCCAGGCTTGTAGCTGGTCAAATTTCTTGGTCAAGCTTAGGATGTTTACCAGCATCATTTTGATTCCAGGGGCAGTTGCAAAATCAGCGGGTGATGCAAGAGGTAATGGAGGACCAGGATTAAGCTCTACGTTGCCTGAGCACAGGAGGAGCAGGAGGAGCAGCTTCTTTAAAGAGCACTTGAGAGATACGAGTGCTTTCTTTCTCTGTAGTCACCCATGTTTTGGGGATGAAGATAGGGTTTTTGGGTTTGGGGAGGAGATACTAATATAATAATTAATTGAGATTAATGAAAGTGTTCTAGGAGAGGAGAAGTGAAAAGGGAAGGTAGAGGGATGAGGGCAATGTAAAGGGAGAGTGGTGTACTAGAAGTAGGGAGGTGCAATGCATGAGGCAAATAAGCACCATAACTCCAAAGGAATATGGGCAGTGGAGAGCGATAGAGGGAGGCCTATATTTGACAGTAAAAGATCCTCTTACTTCAGTCACACTGCAGAAAAGAACTAAGGTCCCTCTAGTGGCAGATCTTTATAATCTGCTAATGGCAAACTGGACACTTGGGGGCGGGGGGGAATTCAGCTTGAGAGACAGAGGGAATATAATAGGTAGAGAAATGAGCAAGCAGCAGAAGAAAGCTTAGTCCACTTGGAGATCAGCTTTCACTGGCACCAAATTCAAAGTCAGGGCTAGTACCTTGCAGATTCGGCTGAGCTGCAGCATACAGAGGATTTTTGAACCACTGTTATGGTTCAAAAATTGAGGGGTTCCTGGCCCAATCAGGGCTGGCTGGATTCCTGAGAAAGAAGGAAAAAACATGCTTTATTAAAGGCAGAAAAGGGGGGGGGGGGTTCTGGCATCGGAACAAAGGGGATGAAGGAAGAGGGTAGGGACAGACGCACAGCAGGCTGTTATGAGGGTGGGGGAGAGAAGACAAAGAGATGTGCAGGGGAAGAGAAGAGGAAAAAAATGTACACAGTCAAGGCTCAAATTCACTTCTAAAATCGATTTGGTACTTAATAACTATAAGGATTAAACAGATGATTAAACTCTGGTACAAAAATTCAACTTGAGCGACAGAGGGAATACAGTAGGTAGAGAAGTGAGCAAGCAGCAGGAGAAAGCGTGGGCCACTCGGAGATTAGCTTTCACTGGCACCAAATTCAAAGTCAGGGCTACCTAGTACCTTGCAGATTCGGCTGAGCTGCAGCACACAGAGGATTTTCAAACCACTGTTATGGTTCGAAAATTGAGGGGTTCCTGGCCCGATCAGTGCTGGCTGGATCCCCTGCAGATGCGGCTGAGCTGCAGCACACAGAGGAGTTTCGAATCACTTCTATGGTTCAAAAATGGAGGAGTTCCTGGCCCGATTAGGGCTGGCTGGATCCCTTACAGTGGTTATTATATACTGTATCTGGGCTTCAGTAAATCGTCTGATATAGTTTCATACAGAAAACTGTGGTACAAAGGCCAGTGAGAATTAAACTAGGGGGCTATACTGAAATAGATTGACTTGGCGTGGGGTGTTAACAGAGGCTGTAAATAAATAAATAATACAAAGAAGAGTGACAAGTACAGGCCCTCCAGTTACACAGCATCAGTAATCACACTACTTCCCTGAATCTCCATTGTGATCATGCACCCGCTTGCTCCAGTGCTTATTACAGATGGCATACAGAGGAGGCTAGGTGAGGATATGCTGTGGGAGATCGGTATGACTGAATAGCCAGGATTCATTGCTGCAGGCCCCCCACACACACACACAATTAAGGATCTGGGCCAGTGGGGCTGCAATAGAAAATCAGTTTTTAAAGAAAGGGGAGTCAGACTAGGGAAGAGGGCAGTTTAAAATATGCTGTCAACTCCTGGCATGTTCACCAGGAGGTGACAATTTGGAACTTTCTGGTTGTCAGTCTCTGGGGCACCAGGGAAAGAGAAGATGGACAAAGCAACGTTTTTTTTAGCCAATTTATCTTTTTTGCTCCCTACAAATACCAAAATACCATGAATTGTTCCCAAATATTTGGGAAACCCATTGTTCTTGAAATATGGGAAATAACATTCAGGGTGTGCACTCCACTGGGGAGTCTGCCTGTGCTGTTTGGGATTGTCTGGGTGTCTGTAACACTTCCATAAAGAATGTGAAAGTACTGTCAACTTTGGCTTAGACTGGAACTGTGGACAGTGCCTGAGGTCTTTGTACTGTTCTATACGAGTAATTTTTATCGAAGCAACAGCAGCTGCTTGTGCATCCTGCTCTTTGCTTTCTCTTTAAACATACACTAGTTAGCTGTAATTATTGAACATTAGAAAATGGGTTGGTTAAATCACCTGGACTGGCATTAGTGAACAGAAACTTAGCAAATAACCATGCCAATGCCAGCATGCATTTTTACAGTTTAGATCAGTGTGCCAAAACAGAATGTTCAAAATCAAATTATACAATGGGCTCTAAATTTCTAGAAATGTGATTGGCTGACAAGGGTCTTTACCCATGGGTAAATCCTGCAGTAACCCATGGATAAAGATGCAGTAGCCACAGAAGACTCATAATCCTTCCTCAATGCTGCCAAATGTAGACAAAATGCCACAATAGTGTTTGCCACAGAATGCAGGCCAAAGTTAGGCTGTGGCTTTCTCTGTACTCTGTTCCCTGTATCAGCAACCCTGGCCTACACTGCAGTCCTCTGCACCTCCATACCACATGCTCACTTGGAGCATGAGTGTCCGTTCACAACTTGAGGCACCCACCTGCCATCTCCACCATTTACGCTCCTTCCTGGTGCCCTGCATGTTGAACTGCCACTCTCCCAATCGCTTTAAAAAAAAAAATTAAAGCCAAGTAAGACCATCACTTCCCCCGACTGCAAAACCTGAACTCACCCCGGAACCACAGCCTGGTCTTGCGCAGCCCCTCAGAGCTTGTAACCATGCTCTGTTATAAACTGGCACCAGGCTGCTACTTTAACAAAAAATCTTTGTATTTATGTTTAGATTGAGGGTATGGGTGTGTGTATGTATGTGTGTGTGGGGAGGATGGGCTATTGGGGGGGGCAGACAACTTCACCCATAACCAGTCTACCAACAAGGCACTATTTAACAAGGAGGAAGGATATGTGAGGGAAAAAAATGGTACTCCTAAACCTTCAAAACCTGTAATGGGACCAGAACCATGCTGGTTGTAAGCTGTCTCAGAACAGTATGTTAAAAATCATATACAGTTACCATCCAGTAGTGAGGTCACATCAACACAAAAACAGAATTTAAAATCACTTCTTAAGATTCAGTTTTACTTGAAAAATCAATGCAGTGGATATATAGCTTTTTCTTAAACTATACTCATTGCACATATCCCATAATCCTTTTCACAATCAAATGTGTAATCCAGAAATGTCCATTGTATCAGTCCAAAAAAATTACCAACATTCTAATAGATTCAGTGAGTTTTTATGACAACCCTTGTATTCAAAACGGATTACTGTCATAAATACCCAAGTTTGTTTACACAAGCAAAATTATTAGCATGAATGAAATCTGCCCCTTTAATCATATAAATACGCTTGGTACATCAGTTATCATTTTTCTAATTGATTTTTAAAAATATTGTTCTTAAAAATGTATACCAATAGCAGTGTGCTCTAAGAGAAAAATGTAAAGAGCTACTGACGCCTGAAAGAAAACTTTTAAAAATATAATAATTAGGTACAATTCTGCTTTCATTCCATTTATATTTTATATATTTCTCTTCACCACTATTTATTACTAAGGAAACATGTGTGAATATATGATTGTTGTCCCCTACTTCAAGTCATAAAACTTTGTTGTGACATCACAATCTGTTGCCATGGGAGTAACTGTGATGTCACAAGCAGTGCTCTATGACTTCGGGTAGGGAGAAAGCAGCAGGACTAGATGAACTCTTCAGGAGCAAAGATTCTGTTTTCACGCAGATTACCTCACTACTAAATAATGGGGAGGAGGAATGCAGAACTAATAGGAGTCACAAGCTGGACAGAGCTAAAATATTATGTTTTGTTGAAGTTCTCTTGAACACAATACCAGCTCTTTAAAGTCTCATAGACTTCACAAAAGGCAGTGATGTGCAAAATATTAGAAAGTGCTGGGTGCAGGAAATCAAAGTACTAAAAGAAACATAGTAACATAGAATTTGACGGCAGATAAGGACTGCTTGGCCCATCCAATCTGCCCATTTCTCCCTACCTACACTATTACATCAGACTTTGCCTGATCTACAGCTTTCTCTCTCTCCCCCCTTCCTTTCCACTATGATTCCTTTGTGCTTATCCCATGCATTCTTCAAGCCCACCACTGTTTTTGCCTTCACCGCCTCCACTGGAAGGCTGTTCCAGGAATCCACCACTCTTTTTGTGAAGAAGTACTTTCTCATATCTCTCCTGAATCTACCCTCCTCCAACTTCATAGTATATTCCCTTGTTCTTGAGCACCTTCTGTTCTGAAAAATACTTCCCTCCTGAACTTTATTTACCCCAGTGAGGTATTTAAGATCTCTATCATATCTTCCCTCTCCCTCCTCTGTTTTAGGGTGTACATATTGAGATCTTTAGTCTCTCCTCATAGGTCTTTTGATGCAGACCCCTACACGATTTTAGGTGCCCTCCGCTGGACCGCCTCTACTCTGTCTGTGTCCTTCTGGAGATGTGGGTTCCAGAACTGGACACAATACTCTGCAGGTAGGTGGGGTCTTACCAGTGATCCACAGAGAGGCAACATCACCTCCTCTTTCTGCTGGTAATCCCCCCCCCATGCATCCCAGCATCTCAGTAGCAATCCCAATGGCCTTGTCACACTGCCTGGCCACCTCTAGGTCATTCAATATGATTACCCCCAGGTCTGTTTCCTGATTGGCTGTCATCAATACCACACCACCCATTTTGTACTCCACCTCTGGGTTTCTGTGCCCTAAGTGCATTATTTTGCACTTTTTCACATTGAAACCCAGCTGCCATATCCTTGACCACTCCTCTAGTTTTCTGAGGTCTCTGCTCATCCTCACCTCCCATCAGAGTGTCCATCCTATTGCAGATGTTGATGTCATCCACAAAGAGGCAGATCTTCCCTTCTAGCTCCTCTGCAATGTCACTTATAAAGACATTAAAGAGTCCGTTCCCAACACTGATCCCTGAGGCACCCCACTGGTCACCCTCCCTTCCTTGGAGTGAACTCCATTGACTACCACCCTCTGTCTCCCATCCCCTAACCAATTTTTTTATCCAGTTTACCACCTTTGGACTTGCAACTAAGCTATCCAGCTGGTTTACTAGTCTCCTATGTGGGAAAGTGTTGAAAGCCTTACTGAAATCTAGGTAGGCCACATCCACTGCTCCACCCTGATCTAGTTCCTTGGTCATCCAGTCAAAGAAATCTCTCAGATTCATTGGACATGACTTCCCCTTGTGAAACTATGGTGCCTTGGGTGTTGTAACTTACTGGATTCAAGATATTCCACAGTCCTTTCCTTCAGCGGTGATTCCACTAAATTTCCCACTACTGTATGTCAGGCTGACTGGCCTATAATTGCCAGTCTCCTCTCTGCTACCACTTTTGTGTAGTGGGACTACATCTGCCCTCCTCCAGTCCTCCAGAACCTCTTCACAAAAGTGTTGTGAAACTCAATAAATTCCACATGGTACTGTGCAGTATAAGACTCACTACATGAAGAAATACTTTTTGGCTTCACATAAATTAAAGTGAAAAAAAGCAGCTGAAAAATCTTGGCAACAAAACACAGTATGGGGGAGGGTGGACAGGCTACTTCTAAACAACCCCAGATAGTGAACACAATATGCTAGATAGATTCTGACCACAATCCAGTATCCTCAAAACAATGCAGCTCCGGACATCATAGTCTGTGAGTGGGGTGTGGGGGAGTTTGTGGGGAGGCTACTCCTGGAAAAGAAACAAATACGCTTGTATCAAGTAGAATATCGCTTTTGGCATTGTTGTCTCTTAACACATTTCATTATCCTGTGCTTGATGCAATATTGAGAAATTACTACAATTTTTTTGAAGTTAGTGCTAACGCCATTTCCTGTTAGAAGCGCTGTCACTCTTCCAGTCTCTTGTAAGCTGTCTAGTGTCCTGACTGCGTTTTCTTCACAAGCATCCAATCACATTCATGCTAACATCCCTCAAGACTGAAGTCTGACAGCAGTCATCCCTTGCAGCCTAAATGCTGAATGAGTCTGAATGCTCAGAGTCAATCTTTTAAGAAAAGAAATAAAAAATCCACACAATTCCTTGGCCACAGTGAATGCATTGCTATGTGGTGTTAGGGGTGGGGGGGGGAGCGGTGATGGCGACACAAACAAGAAAGCATATTGCTGGCAGCTGGATCAGTAAACAGATGAAACAACTCAGTAAAGCAGTAGCATCCTCAATAGGCACTTACCTAGTGCAAGGGCTACGTTACCTTGAAAAGTATTATTTTTATTTTTACTTTTTTTGTAGTTTTTAAAAAATTTCCTTTAATGTATTAAACAAATATTTCTAAGTGCAGTAATACACTACATAGTGGGTGGTAGGGGCTATAAGGCCCTCCTCCTGCGACCTCAGGTCTCATTACGCCCCTGGGCTGGAGGGTATAACCCAATACCACCCACCCTGTTGTGTACTATTGCTTGCATAATTACGTATCTTTGAAGTGTCTTATCGCACTTGTAACGTGTTCTACTTAAACATTAGAAGGGCTTTTTACAATTTTTTATAAGAAAATACTGTTTCAAACAACATGAAGTCTTGCAGTGGACTCTAATGATGTTTCATCAAGAGTCATGGCTACATCTGTGGCACTTCGCAGAATGGCTTGGCTCAGATGTACTACCCTGTCACAGGATACCCAGTCTAAGGCCATGGATTTTCCTGTTATGGGCAATTCTCTGTTTGGGGAGCAAACAGAGAATTACATGAAGAAAATGGATGAATATAGGACCACCTATAGGAGTGCACAGGCCAAGGAAAGGCAGACCACTCCTCAAAAGCAGCTTCCTAAGGGCATGGGCAGGCCTTTTCATAGGCCTTTTTACCAAACCCAGGCTTCCTCTTCCGCCTATGCTCAGAGGGGGTTCTTTAGAGGGAGAGGCAGACAGGGTACAAGCAGGCCTGCTTCCACCCCTCAGCCCAAAGCCCCTGCCAAGCAGGCACCCTGATGGGGTGGCCAGGGCCGATTCTCCTCTACCTGTAGGGGGTAGGCTGGCTTACTTTGTCCAGGACTGGAAGTCTTTAACGTCAGACAAGTGGGTCCTGAAAGTAGTAAGCCAGGGACTGGTTCTCAGCTTCAAAAAATTTCCAAAGCTGAGAACCAGATCCTTTCCACCTGCAACTCCATCAGAGGCACTCACCCTGGAGGCAGAGGTCTCTACCCTCCTAGCTCTCAGAGCTGTGGAAAGGGTTCCTCCCCTACACCAGGGCAAAGGTTTGTACTCCAGGTACTTCCTTACCCCAAAAAAGACAGGAGAATGGCGGCCCATCCTGGATCTCAGATACTTAAACAAGCACCTTTTAAAACCAAAGTTCAAAATGGTGACTTTGGGAATTATCCTACACTCTCTAAGGCCAGGGGACTGGCTAGCTTCTCCTGACCTCAAGGATGCTTACTTCCATATTCTCATCAGAAGCTCCCATCGAAAGTACCTCAGGTTTGAGCTGCCCTCAGGCCACTACCAGTTCAGAGCAATGCCATTCGGCCTCACCTCTGCTCCAAGGGTATTCACCAAATGCCTGGCTGTAGCAGTTGCCTACCTAAGAAGGCAAAAAATTGCCATCTTTCCTTACCTGGACGATTGGCTCATAGTAGGCCAGTCTCCGGACCAGGTCAAGTTACATCTTCAGATAACGCAGCAACTGCTTACCTCCTTAGGTTTTCTTCTGAATATCCCAAAGTCAGTTCTAGAACCTGTCCAGCTTCTTACCTTCATAGGCACAGAACCGGACACACAGGAAGCCAGGGCCTTCCTTCCTCTGGACAGGGCAAAGACCCTAGTCTTCCTGGCCTCCTCTTTCACCCTGCAGGTCTCTCGACCAGCAAGGCATTTTCTGAAGCTCCTAGGACACATGGCTGCTTCCACAGCAGTTGTGCAGAGAGCAAGATTTCAGATGAGGGACATCCAGTTCCATTTGAGAGCATTTTGGTCTCAAAGAAAGGATCCTCTTACCAAATTGATCCCAGTAACTCGAACCCTGATCCAAGCCCTACAGTGGGGGCAGGATCAGAGCAACCTGAGACAAGGGGTTCCTTTTGTCACTCAGTCTCACTCCTTAATCCTTACTACAGATGCATCCCTCTTGGGGTGGGGAGCTCACATGGGTGACCTCACCACCCAGGGCCTGTGGTCTCCCCAAGAATCTCTGCTCCACATCAACCTGTTGGAGCTCAGAGCAGTTTTTCTAGCACTTCAAGTTTTTTCTAAATCTGTTCAGAACAAGATTGTACAGGTCAGAACAGACAACACCACTACACTGTGGTACATTAACAAGCAAGGGGGCACTCAGTCTACGTCCTTGTGCACCGAAGCAATGAAGTTGTGGTCTCTGGCCTACTCCCTGAACACATCCCTCTCAGCAGTTTACCTCCCAGGCAAGGACAATGTCCTGGCTGATGCTCTCAGCAGGATCTCTCAGGGCCACCACGAGTGGTCTCTGGATCCCCTGGTCCTGGGAGTGGTATTTGCCAGATGGGGCACCCCGCAGATAGATCTTTTTGCAGCCCCAGACAATCACCAACTTCCTCTTTTTTGCTGCAGGCCCCCAGTGTTGGGCTCAGTCCCTCTGGATGCCTTAGTCCTCAGTTGGGAAGGGAAGTTCCTCTATGCCTTCCCTCCTTTCCCTCTCCTGTTCAAAGTGCTAGTCAAAATCAGATCCCAACCCTGCAAAGCCGTTTTGATTGCTCCAGATTGGGCCAGACAACCCTGGTATCCACTCCTTCTGTCCTTAGCAGTCCATCCTCCCCCTGTGCCTTCCCAGGAATCACAATCTGTTAACCTGTGCCCAGGGGAGGGTTTGGTATCCGAATCTCAAATCTCTCAATCTCAAGGCATGGTTCTTGAAGAGTTAGAGTTTGCTGATCTTCACCTTTCCAAAGTGTTATGGATATATTGAAGGCCTCTAGGAAGTCTTCCACCAGGGCTACTTACAATTCCAAATGGAAAAGGTTTTCCATATGGTGCTCGGAAAAGCATATTTCCCCAGATTCTGCTGATTTAACCACAGTCCTGGATTATATGGTCCATCTGAACACTTTGGGGCTGAGACCAGCTACCCTGAAGGTGCATTTGGCAGCTGTGTCTGCTTTTATTTCAGCAGGTAAATCCTCCTCTCTTTCAGCTCATCCTGTATTTTCCAAGTTTTTTAAAGGGTTGCTTCACACCAACCCTCCATTCAGAGATCCTGCCCCCGCCTGGGATCTTAATGTTTGCATTGCTCAGCTTATGCAACCCCCCCTTCGAGCCCTTGTCCTCAGCTGAGCTTAAGTACTTGACTTGGAAGACTGTGTTTCTAGTAGCCATTACCTCTGCCAGACACATAAGTGAATTACAAGCATTGTCAGTGGAGCCAGATTTTATCTCCTTTCACAGAGATAAGGTGGTCCTCCGGACTAACAGGAAGTTCCTACCTAAGGTGGTTTCACATTTCCACCTTAATCAATCTATTTCTCTTCCAGTGTACTTTACTGACCATTCCTCCTCTGGTGAGAGGAGGCTGCACAGCCTAGATGTGAAGAGAGCCCTTAGTTACTACATAGAGCGTACCAAGGGTCACAGGTTTGACTCCCTCCAACTGTTCCTCACTTATGGCGAGGTTGGTAAAGGGAAGCCAGCCACTAAAAGATCCATTGCCAGGTGGATTGTCTCTTGTATCCAATTCTGCTACGAGAAGTTGGGTAAAGCTCCCCCCTCAGGCCTGAGGGCTCACTCTACCAGAGGTACAGCTGCTTCTCTGGCTGCTGCCAGAGACATTCCTATTCTAGAAATATGTCAAGCAGCTACCTGGAAAACAGTTCCACTTTTACAAACACTACTCCCTGGACATCCAGGCTAGGAGTGATGCTCGGTTTGGCACAGCTGTGCTTCAGAGCCTATTCCTAAGTAGGTTCTGTCCCTCCTCCATGGGGGTACTGCTGTGTAGTGCAATTGTCTTAATATAGTAAGACTTCATGTTGTTTGAAGAAGAAATTACTCACCTTAGTAATGTTATTTCTTCTAATGGAGTCTTGCTATATTATGACCTCCTCCCTCCTGCCTGCCCTCTCAGAACCTCTGTTTTGGGATGTGGGTGGGCAGTACAGTGTTGGCACTTTTTTGATGCCCACCTTGTTGTTTTTTCACCCTACTTTTTGGGTGAATTGGTGTTGTATTTTTCATTTTTTGGGTCTCCTGACTTGAGTGTTTGAGGCCAAAAAATGGGTGTTTATGTTGGTAGCCAGTTGGCTAGTGTAGGTTTACAGCTTCCACACAGAGCCTTAGTGAGTTTTAGCTCGTAAAGATCTGACAGTTTGCGTTTGAAGAACAACAGACAGAGTTTTCAACCGAGCTCACGCTCTGAGTTCCATGCCTGCATGGAAAGTTAACTATTTCACCTCCGGAGCAGTTCGAAGATGGGGACTCACTGCAATTGTCATAATATAGCAAGACTCTATTAGAAGAAACAACATTACTAAGGTGAGTAATTTTTTTTCTGTACGAAATATGAGCAGAAGACAAAAACATTTTTCCATTTGAAAGGTATTGACATTTAGCCTATCCTGGTACACAGGCTAAATAAGTACAGGAGTCAGGACTGTAATTAATTAAGGCCAGATAATTGCACTCTTGCACTTGTCTTTTAGTCACTACATTGGCCTGAATGTTCTTACTCATGTTATAAGTCTATACACATCACACTGAAATCCTAATCAGTGGGATTTTCTGTAATACAGCTAAATATCTCTCTAGTGCTGCATATCACTGGCTACAACTGCATGTTAGCACAAGAAACAGAGATGCATAGAATCTGTCGGCAGAAAGAGATCAATGGTCCAGCAAGTCTGCCCATATTAAACTACCTCACCCCAAGACCTAGTGTCCAAGGGGGTGGTCCCCCTCTCTATCCCCACCAACAACCTCCCTCCTGGATCCCCCCAGTGGGATTGTGAACCCTCTTGCTCTGTCCTCATTGTGTCTGATTGGTAAATTGACCCTGGATCAGCTCAGCTGGTAAACCGATGATTTGGTGGAATGCCCAGATCTCATGGGTCACAGCCATGTGCTCAATCCACTATGCTGGCAGTTGCTTTTTGCAAGCTTGGGGTTAGTCACATCTCTGACACAAACTGATCCCAACCCTTTTCAGCTGGTAAACAGATCCCAGATCAGCGTGGTTGGTAAACGGATCCTGGCTTAGCTCAGTTGGTAAATTGATCTTGGTTCAGTTTGGCTGGGAAACTCATCCTGCATCAGCTTGGCTGGTAAACAGATTCCAGATCAGCTCGGCTGGTAACTGAATCGTGACTCAGCTCAGCTGGTAAATGGATATTGGTTCAGTTTGGCTGGTGAACTCATCTTGGTTCAGCTCGGCTGGTAAACTGATCCTGGCTCAGCTCTGCTAGTAAACGGATCCCAGATCAGCTGAGCAGGTAAGACCCTAGTCAGTTATTCACAGTGAAATAGTGCAATGCCTCTGGTAGCACAACTTGATAGGTCATGTCTGCCACCTAGTAATAAAAAGTGATTTTAGCCAGTTTGAATATAGATGCTGTGCACGTATTGAGGTAGCATTACAAGATCAGAGTGGCAGATGCAGAAAAACAACTGCCCATGGACTGCAGCAGCACCTTGCCCAAGACGCAGAGTGTAGGATATGCTGTAGACCTTTTACTGCGTGTGCTGGAGCAAAGGCACCGTTGTACTATCATACCTCACAGCAAACACTTTTTAACAATCCATTTTGCAGTGCAAATCTTTCCTTTAATAAATAGCCACACATCAAAATCCAAACATTTGCACCAACACAGGCAGTTTAAGATATCCCTGTACTTACCCATAGCAGAGTAGTACAAACTTTATTGTTAAAAAAGTTGTTAAAACTTGAAAGATAAAGGGTGAAACTTAAGTGGAGTTAGTACACCCAGGCGAAGCTGGAGACCATGTCCTAGAGAAAGGTTCATCTGTAGAGAACGGCTGCCATGGACTGCAACAGCACCCTGACCAAGATGCAGGGTGTAGGGGTCTATGTGATAACGGCGAACGCCTAAAGGCGATCACCGTTATCGCACAGTCAGAAGGCCAAAAAACATTTTCGGCACTCTGACAACCCCAGCATGTCAGGACAAGGACACCAGGACAGTGTTTTAATACTTTCTGTGGGGGGGCAGCGCCCCCACCCCCCTCGCAAAGGGATTCGTCCCCCACACCCCTCTACTTAAGGATTCTCAACTCCAAGGGGTGCAGTCGGGGGTAAAAGCAAAAATAAAGGTTTGGGCTAGGTACAATAAAATCGTGATCAGCACCTGGATCCAACCCTTTACCTCACCCTCCCCAACCACTAGCCAACCCCGATGCCACTCGCGCAGCTCGTCCATCCACCGCAGCACCATCCCTACAGCCCCTCCACCCTTCCCAGCCCATGCTCGCCGGCTTCTCTCCCCCACACACGCCGCTATTAATATACCCACATCCTGTCGCCTAGTTTGCCCACCCCCTCATCTGGTCGCCCTACCCTCCCATCGCCATGAGGGATTGCGCCGGGAAGGAGTCTCCATTACGGATGGTGCCCTTCCTTATGCGCCCACCTCATGGGTTACCAGGGTGTAGTAGGAAGTGCTGGAGACCATATTCCAGGGAAAAGGGCCATCAACAGAGCTCTTCCGAGGCAGCAGGTCATGATCTTATTTTCTAGTGATAGCAGTACAGTTGGACCTCTTTTGCTTAATAGCACAACCTTCTGACAGTAAGATGAGAGGCCATTTCAACTGTCAACACTGGGTAAAAGATTTGCCTGTGATGCCAAAAGGGAGTTGGGTGTGGATTAAACCCTTCCAATACAGCACATGCCAGATTGAAGTGGCACAGACTTTCTTTGCACCACATTGTGAATTTTTTGTCACTGTGCCAGATGCTAGGGCATTAGCATCACCTCATTCATTTTACTACTGGCAAATACATGTTGCTTGTCATTCCACATCGAAACTCAGTTGGGTCAGACTGGGGTACAGGGGGCCCACCTTGAAAGTGGATACAGACACCCATCTGGAAAATCAATTGGGGAGGGCCCAGGGTGACACACTCATAGTATATTTATTTATTTTATTGAAATGTTTCACCAAGAAGGCACACTGTACAACAAGTTGCTTGTCTCCCAGTGAGACTTGGGAGTGAAAGGTACAGGGATACTACATACAGAAATACTAGATAAAACAATTACAAAGAACAGAGTAGAGCAATAATGCAATTCTGCAAACTAATAGACAATCCAGTTGTTGCAATATTGCAGTGATACACATAAACAGTGACTGGTCAGTTTATAGGTTCATTATGTGCAAATATCAATCAATCAATCTTTATTTAGCCAGGTGAAACACCATTGAGCAAGCTCATTTTCAAGGTAGGCCTGGTAGGTACACATAAATAATACAGTATAACACATAGGTAATACAGTATAACAAGGGAACATATATCAATACAATCAGATACATGGGCAATCTAAAAAGGACATGTCATAAGGTGAAACAACAACGCATAAGTGCAGTAGTAGATTAGGTAGGCCTAGATGGAGTGGGGGACAAAAGAGAGGTGTGGGGCAGCATTAGGATTGCAGGAAGCAGGTGCAGTTAGAAGAGAGGAAGTTTTGAAGAGCAGTGGAGAGGGAGTGAAGGGATGATGAGTGCCGGATTTGTGGAGGGAGGGCATTTCAGAGTTTGCAAAAGCGATCACCGATGATTAACTCATTGCCTCCGCAGGAGCTTTCTGAAGTTGCACCACTTGTCTCCTGTATACTGTTAATAGTGAATCCTGGGACTTTCTAAGCAAAATCAAGCTAAAGTCAGCATGCCACAAAACAAATCCTAATAGCTCAAGAACTGTAAGTGCTAGACACAAAGTATGAGTGGCAAAGTTATTCAGCACAAAATTACCTTTCCAAAGGTGGCATGCAAATAATAATCAGTAATTTCTTTTTTTTTTCAATGCTGGCTGAAACAGCAACAGAATTTTTTTTTCACTAAAATAGGCAACATAAGCCATACACACCATACCATAAACAAATGCGAATAACTCCCAAAGTATACATGATATACACAAAATATCAGTGGCAAAGTTGTTCAGCACAAAATTACCTTTCCAACGGTGCTATGCAGTCAAATATATATTATATTCTGTTATATTATATATTCAATCTTCAATCTCAATCTCAGTCTTTATTTATTTATATAAGGCGCCTTTCTAAAACCAAGGCGCCTGCACAATACAAAATAAAACAATAAATAAAACCATTTTAAAATTAAACTAAACGACAATATTAGAAATCATTATATGCTTTGCTAAAGAGATAGGTGTTTAAAGATTCTTTAAAACTTTGGACAGTCGGGCTATCCCGCACCTAACAAGGTAGAGAATTCCACAGGGTTGGGGCCATAAAACTAAAAGATCTGGCCCCTGAGGTTTTTAAACAAACCCTGGGAATCTCTAGTAATCCCTCGTCAGTGGATCGGAGAGAGCGGGAGGGGCAGTAGGGATGAAGGAGATCTTTCAGGTAAACAGGTCCCTGATCATGTAGGGCCTTATAGGTCAGCAAACTGACCTTGAAGGTGATTCGCCAGCAAACTGGCAATCAGTGCAGTCCGCGGAGCACAAGCGTTATATGACTGGACCTAGAAGAGCCCGTCAACAGCCTGGCTGCCGCATTCTGTACTAGCAGCAGGCGTCGAATCTCAACCCCCGGAAGCCCCAGGTAAAGGGCGTTGCAGTATTCAAATATATAAGTGACGTCTCCAGACGTTGCAAGGGCACACAGGATGTCAGTAGCTGACTTCTGTAGGCATCCTCAGGACACACCAGTGTATTTAACTGACAACTACAGGTGTCTGCTAGGATACAAAGAGTTAAAGGCCGACTGATCTGCCAATGTGGAGCAATGAGGGACAGCAAGGGACCTAGAATCTGAAGACCTTAAAGAATGAGCAGGAGGAGGAGGAGGAGGAGGGGTAGAGAGGGAGGAGGATAGATGAGGTAGAGATCCTAGCCAGTATCTAGAGATGTGTATGGTGGAATGGGAAAGGCACCGGTTAGTAAGTGAGGGGAAGGAAAGAGTGTGATAGAGATCACAGTGGTGAGCACGCGAGGGGAGTCAAGGGTGAAGCGGCAGAAAGGACTGAAAAGAGGGTCCAATCTGGATACAGTAGATTTGGGAGCAGCACTGCAGACTAATTCACAGTAGTCAAAAATTGGGAGTATCATCTTTCGCATAATCGCACGCCTGGCCGCAAGTGGGTTGCAATTACGGTTCCTGAAAAGGGCGCCGAGATTGGGGTGCAGATTTTTCAGGATGGTGTCAATGTGACTAGAGAAGTTAAAGTGTTGGTCCAGCCAGACCCCAAGATATCTGAATGAGGTGGTGTCCTCAAGTTGAGTCCCATCCAGTGTGTGGAAAATGGTTACAGCAGGGAGCTGAGCAAGTCTCTGCCTAGTGCTGAAGGTCATGGAAACTGTTTCCTTGGCATTTAGGAAGAGTTGATGTGAGGCGAGCCAGTGCTAGATCTTGTTGAAGTTGAGCTGGAGCCATCAGAGGGGGAGTTGCCAGTGGTAAACAAGACTGTATTGTCAGCATACATATTGATGTGTGAGAAGGAGCAAGCTGATGGTAAGTCATTTAGGAAAACAGAGAACAGAAGGGGGCCCAGCACTGAGTCCTGAGGCATGCCAATATGTATTCAGTGTGGAAGGGAGTTGGAGTTGGCGATTCTAACTGACTGTGTCTGCCCAGTGATGTAGGCCCTGAACCAGTTAGTAGCAGATGGAGAGAGGCCAGCTGCCATGAGGGAGTGGAGAAGCAGGGTGTGGGAAACTGTGTAGAAAGCCTTGGCAAGGTCGACAAAGATGGTGGAGGTGATTACGCCATTGTACATTCTGGTCGGAGTGGTATCAGTGAGCCTGAGTAGGGAGGTGGTGGTGAAATATGTTTTCCTAAATCCAGATTGGAATGGGGTGAAAAAGCTGGAATCAGAGAGAAAGGGTGAGATTTGGGAGAGGACAAGATGTTCCTGGAGCTTAGCAAGGGTAGGGAGCATGGAGATGGGGCAATAATTACTGGGAGAAGTGGAGTTGCCACCCTTAGTGAGGGAGAGAACAATAGCATGTTTCCAAGGTGTAGGGACTTCAACTAGGTTAAAGGAGAGGTTCAGTATTTCAGCTATTTGGCATGAAATTTCTGGGGTAGAGAGATAGAGGAGCTTTGGGTCTAGTTCATCTGGAGAGCTGCCTTTAGACAGGTTGATGGATAGAAGGGCAGTGAGTGCGTCATCAGTTGAGACCAAGGAGTATGAAAAGGGAGGAGAGACAGATGAGTGGCAGAGGCTGGGATCAGCACATTTGGTTGGTGGTGGAGAGCATGGGGGAGTGAGGCTAATAAGGTGGAGGCTCACTATGAAGTAGAGTTGAATTCCTTAGCCACTAAATGCATGGTCCGTGACAAGGGATTTGTTGATTTTAAGGACTGGGGTGGGGTGGAGGGGAGGGGGGAGAAGAGGGCATGAACAACTTTCCAAAATTTAGATGGGGAATTTAGGTTAGTGTGGAAAGTAGAGCTGAAATACTCCGCTTTGGCTAGTCTAACCGCTTTGGTGCATGCGTTGCAAAGTTTGTGGTATATTGTAAAATGACAGGCCGGTCCAGTGGCGCTGAGGGTTGAGGCGCTGGATGCTACACCTTGCTTCACACCAGTGACCCGTGTTCAAGAATGAGCACGGGTTGTCGGGGATGGGTGGGGTTGAGGAAGGATCGAGTGTCCTATGTACTGCTCTCCTTCCTCAGGGAAGGGGGGTTAGCACTTGCTGGTGCAGTAGCTGCCCCTGGTGGTAGCTGAGGGATTGCACTGCACAGCCAGCAGATACAGGGGGATTGGGGCTGTGGCAGATGCCTTTCAAGTGCGCATGGTAGCATGCACATGTCGAGCAGGGTGTCACTGCATGTCCGAGCTTGAGAGCAACATGTAAGGGAAAAACCTCCAGCTGTGTATAGGCGAAGGCGCCTACTGTGTCGGTCCACACTCCTGCCATCAGACCTGCCTACAGGAGCCTCCCTCTCTGACTTCGATGCATTGGATTATTAGATAAGAGTGCCGGGGCAGGCGGCTCTACCCTGGGAGTCTCAGAGTCAGGGGATTCGTCGGGTTGGAGTGCCTGTAAGGTAGGTTTCAGACTGGGAGGTAGAGACCGGTTCGGTGGTAGCTGGAGAGAGTTCCACAGCCAGGGGAATAAAGAAAATGTACAAAAAAAATATTGTAAAATCACTAGGTAATTTGGTTGCCTTGTGCTTTCTCTATGCCTGGTCCCATGCTCTGAGGCAGAAGCCAGTAGTTCTGTTGTGATCCAAGGTATGTAATTACCACATACTCTAGTACATCTTAGAGGGGCATAATGGTTACAAATGGAGAGGAATTTGTCCTTAAAGTAGGTTAGGATGACATCCACATGGGGTGCCGTGATTATCGGGGACCAGTCAGTCTAAGCTAATTCATGTAGAAGAGGGATAATGTCAAGGGATTTATAGGAGCAGGTTAGAATTATTTTGGGAGGATCTTTAGGCCTGTGGACCTTCCTGATGAGGTAAATCAAGTGATGATCACTGAGAGCATCGGGTAGAGTACGAGAATCAATGACTCGATGTGAATGGGAAGCAAGGGCCCAGTCAATCAAGGTGTGGTTTTGGGTTTTGTTGTTTAGATGGGTAGGTTCTGTGATGAGCTGAGTTAAATTTGTTATGCAGTTCTGAGCCTTAACTTTAGAAGGTGATTGCCAGTTTAAATTGAAATCTCCCATGATTTACAGCTCACCTGTTTGAGAGTGGGAGAAGATGGTTGTAATAAGTTCAGTGGCCACAGTTGAGGGAAGGTTGGGGCTATAGTAGATGCCCGCAACATAAATAGGAATAGTGAAGGGCAGCAATAGTCGAATAATAAGAGCCTCATAGTTGGCTGGGGAGGTGCAAGAGAGGGTGATGGCATATTGCAGGGAGGTGGCGATATACCATTGCCACACCCCCACCCCTCCTAGCCCTATCTTGTCTGACCAGGGAGTAGCCAGGGATTGAGATGGCTTGGTCTGGTACCTTTTTGTTTAGCCAGGTATCAGAGAGTACTAAGATGTCCGGGGTGGTTGAGGCAACCAGAGTTTGAAGGAGGTCTAGTTTGGGCAGTAGACTTCGGATATCTAGGTGGAGCAATTTAAGTACACTAGGAAGGGTAGGGAATTTGAGGGGTTTAATGCTGAATCATTGAGGGGAGACCCTGGAGTGTTAGCAGCAGGTGGGCCTAGGTTAGGATGAATGTTACCTGATGTGATAATCAGGAGCCCTATGATGAAGTAGTGCAGCTTGGGTTTTTAAAGGAAGGCCGGGGCTTATAGTATTTTTGAATGCAGGTTGGGGGGTTAGTGGGGGACATGACTTTAAGTATTAGGTTTATGCCAGCAGTTGAGGCGGATACGGTGAGTAGGGGGCAGTCAGGAGGAGGTGGAAGTGGCTACATTGCTGGAGGAAGGGAGCAGGGGTAGTAGCATAGTTGAGAATGCAGGGGATTTTTGCAGTGGAGTATGCCGGAGAAGAGTCATTGAGGTAGGAGTTGGGAGAGGTGAATGGGGAGAGGGAGGTCAGGAACAGTAGTAGGAGCAGAGGGAATAGCCTAGGTGGAGACATAGTGTATGTAGTTAGGATTGAATTTTGCATACAAATAATTTATGTGACTTATGACCGAAAGTAGTGGCTGCTCAGGGCTGGCAATAATTGGTAGACTATTTAGCAACTCCAGGCTCTCCTTGGGCTGACTATGGGAAGAGAGTCTTTTGGAGTAATTTATGCAAATAGCAGAAGCGCGAGGGAAGGTACCACAGAAAGACAGTGTTACTACACTGTGAGTGGCTACTCAGTAGTAGGACAGAGTTCAGCTATCAGTAGAGAGCATTTAAAGAGTGGCGGGAATTCAGCTTGGATATTACACTCACTACTGAGAATTATAAAAGCTGTGGAGCAGCTTGAAAACAGAGCCAAGAAGCTGTGCACCAATGGCAAGACAGGGAGAAAGTTTGCCAGCCAATAGTGACCTTAGTTGAGAAGGAAGGAGCAGGGGTGTAGCCAGAAATTTCCATTTTGTACACAGTACCCAACAGTTGCACCCCCCAATTAAAAAATGTACACATCCTCTCCAAATGGTACCCCCTTCCAAACAAGTCAGATTGTTGTCAGATGATTCTTCCAATCTCTAAAGAGGTTATATATACATGTATCTGTCTCCTAAACAACGGAAGTATAAACAGAGACACTCCTCAGTGGCCTAAACTAACCCAAATACTACAGAGTAGAATGAAAATGTTAACAGAACAGCATATGGTTTGTGACAGGCACTCAACAAAACTGTACTCAAATGTGTACAGTGAGTATGCCTGCCTACACCATAAGGAAGGAGCCAATCGGAGGCGCAGCTTGCAAACCGGAGAAGAGCAGTCTTACCTGTTCCTTCGAGCGGGTTGAAGGAGCACAACCGTTGGTGGCAAAGGAGCTGCTGCCACTGGACAGCCCGATCAAGGGCTAGAGATCTGAGGAGGGAAGGGAGACAACTGCTAGAATAGTTATAGTGGGCAGTTTCAATCTTAAGCAGTGGGAGGGTCAAGTGCACTAGAGAGCAGCAGGAGGGGGAGTTGAGAACAGTGGGCAGTTAAGTAGATAGTGTCTGGTGGCAGAATCATGGCGCCAGAGACACGGCAAATTTTAAAGTAAAGAATGGGGGGGGAGCGAGGTGGATCAGATAAGTGAGAGTAGGAAAGGGGCAGTCATTGTAGGGAAGGCAGGAAGTGAGTGGGAGGATGAGAAATAGATTGGAGAGGAAGAATTAGGGAATAAAAAGGAGTAAAGAATTTCTAAACATTCAGCAGTACACCTGAACTTTACTAGCTTTGTCAAATACAATAGGGCTATTGTACAAATCAGGGCTTTTAGGTACATGCACAATTCACTAAGTAAGCATTAATCACCAACAGAGGAGGGCTCTACCGGTGGATTAATGCCCTGCCGGGGGGAGGTGGGGTTGGCCTCGTGCTTCCAACCACCCAGTGGGCATTAATCCACGGTAGAGCCCGACGCTGGAGGTGATTAATGTGCTTGTAACATGGCAAGTGCAATGGACGTTTTGTTAATAAAACATTTGTACTTACAAACACATGCACATTCACAGGATCAGTCATTGTAGTGGACTAACTATGCTGCACAGTGCTGCTTTTGAGCCACTAAACATGTATCGGAGTGCGCGTGCACATTCAGTGGTTTACATGCATTTATGTAGTGTCAAGTATTTGTACACAAATGTGCAGCTCACATTGCAGTGTGACACAAGCAGAACGGTATTTTTTTTTTCACATTCTAGGCGACAGTTTCTATCTATTTACCTTCGTTGTCACAGGGGCGACATAGATCACAGTGCTGCATTGTGGGACATACGTATTTATTTTCTGTATTGTGATTGTGTTGTCTGACAGTCAACTGCTGCTGGCTGCTTCATTTAAGTTCGGGTCATAGCTCATAGTGACTTATATCTCCGTTAGCTGCGGCGCACCTCTTGCTACTAGATCAATTTCTGATAGTGTTTTACTCGTATCACTCGCGATGCTTCTTTCTGATATGCACTGACCTACTACGGCACTCCGCGGGGTGACTATGATTACTCTTTTACCGTTCCATCACCTGCGCCATCTACCAGCAGGGACAGAGCGCGACATGCACTGTGTCTGTCTCTGTGCTACCTTTTGCATGCGCGCGACCCATCTTCTGTTTCATTTCACTACTGGAAATGTTCAAGTGGCTTACGGAGGTACTGCAACAGTGGGCTCTAACGGTGTACTGCCTTGGTGGACAGTGGAGGTACTGACCTAGTGGGCTCGACTACTGGCTTAATCACTGCTGGGAGTCAATCAGCTAACGCGTTTCCACCAATCGGTGAGCTCTATTTCACTGCTCTTTCCAGAGCCATGTTACAAAATAGATTAGAGCAGCAGTTCCCTTTTGTAACTATAAACCCCACCGTAAGGAGATTACATTTTTTTTCTATAGCTAAAAGCAGCAAGCAGATTACACAACTGCAGTATTAACTTTAAAAGGCAACTGGATTTTATATTTTGCTAGAAAATAAAATCATGCAGTTACACCACAGGAGCATTAACTTTAAAATTCAGCTTGGATATTACATTCATTACCGACAATTGTAAAAGCTGTGGAGCAGCTTGAAAACAGAGTCAAGAAGCTGAGCACCAATGGCAGGGTAGGGAGAAAGTTCAGCGGCCAATAGCAGCCTTAGTTGAGGAGGAAGAAGCCAATCGGAGGAGGCGCAGCATGCTAACTGGAGAAGAGGGGATGTACCTGTACCTTCGAGCGGGTTGAGGGAGTGCAGTCTTCGGCGGCAAAGGAAACACTGTTGTTGGAGAGCCCAATCAAGGGCTAGAGATCTGTTCCTTCGGCGGGTTGAGAACGCGCAGCCGTCAGCGGCAAAGGAGCTGCTGCCTCTGGAGAGCCCGATCGAGGGCTAGTGATCTGAGGATTCCACTTTAAATTCAATACACTAGTTCTGTGTTTACATCTTACATTTATGTACAGTGCCCCAAATACCCCATTAAAGTCAAAAACAGATGGTAAATGCAAAGATTTTCAGAATTTAGAAGGTCGCCAGGGCAGATACTCAGCAGAAGGGGGGCCCACCTGGGTGTTTCTGACTCTGAAATGCATTGTTGAGAAAGGTAACAATAACCCCATCAAAGCATGGGGCTTCCATTGTTGGTGCTTAAAACAAGGAAGAAGTGTGATGGTGGGGAGACAAAAAAAAAAAGAGTTGCTTTCCAAGGGGGACATGTTTACTGTAGCAACCAGAATCCATGTCCATAGAGCTGCTGCAGAAACATTTGGGGAGTGTTCCCTAAATAAGGAAAAGGGCACTACTGTATTTTCAGTCCCACTCTGCACTATCCCTAGCGATCCCTTGGGCTTTGAATGTACCTCTTTGGTGGGTCCCATATCAGGAGTCAGGTGAGCCTGAAGAAACTGCCTCATCCCAGCAGTGACCCCTTCATATCATTTGCACTTTCTTTAAATTAGGTAATCACTACAAGATGAGGCAATGCACACACCAGTGATAAATTCTGGAGAAAGCTGGACAGAGGACCAGGAAGAAAGGAGGCCAGCTGGATAGCTAACACTTTTGGGAGCTCCCAGGGCCTTGTGTGGCTGCACTATGCTAAGGTCAGCTGTGATACAAATAATATGGCACAAAATTGGTGCTGTGCCCACTTTGCAACAGTTGCAACTGCATGAGCCCTATGTGCTCTACACAGTGGGACTCGCATCTCTTCCCTGCATGGTCATGTAATAGTTTGCAATCGTGTGGGAGAAGGGGGTCAGGGACCACCATGAAAATGGCTTGCAGGTGTATTCCCAGCGCATGGTTGTTCATGTGAGCCCTGTGGCAGCCTGTTGCAATGTGCCACTCTGCCTGTAAGACATCTAGAGGCAGGTAGTAAGGGGCGGGGGGGAGGTTCTCAATGCTACAGCATGGAACAGGAATATAGCTGGGGAAGGGATTTGAGGATACACAGCCAGTTGAGCTGCTTTGCAGTGGGATCTGGGCTGGTGATAGCAGTTCCACAGGATGCTAGGGATTTGAAAACACGTAGTGGTGCAGATGTTGGGGAGGGGGGCCACTGGACAAAAGGGACTATGGCCAGTGGGGCTTGATGACATGATTGCCTGGCCCAGGTGTACCCAAAGATATGGGGGGGGGGCACACTTTCGGGTGGCACCACTTGATTCTGTAGTCTCATAGAATAGCATGGGGGACATACTTCTGGGTTGCAAGACTCGACCTGATGGACTCACAGAAGGGCATGGGTGGCACATTTCTGGGAAGCAACGCTTGACTCCATAGGCTCACAGCATGGCATGGGGGCAAAAGTCTGGGTGTCAAATGGTTGACTTCATAGAAACATAGAAATTGTCGGCAGAAAAGGACCGCTAGACCCATCCAGTCTGCCCATAGGCCCTATACATTTTATGTGGCCACTGACCCTAAGTGATCAATGGCTTTTCATCACTCCCTCTCCTCTCAAGCTTCCCCTGTGTCTGTCCCAGGCATGCTTAAACCCCTCCACTGTGTTCGCCCCCACTATCTCCTGTGCAGACTATTCCAAGCGACGACTACCCTTTCTGTGCAGAAAAATTTCCTCATATTACCTCTTAATCTACCCCCTTCCAATTTCATATTTTGCTCCCTTGTTCTAATACTTTTCCTACATTGGAAAAGGTCCCCCACCTGCACCTTGTTTATGCCCTTGAGGTACTTGAAAGTTTCAATCATGTCCCCCCGCTGTCTCCTCTCCTCCAGTGAGTACATATTGAGGTACCTTAGTCTCTCCTTATATGTGTTGTGGTGCAAGCCCTACACCTTCTTTGTTGCCCTTCTCTGGATGGTCTCCACCTTATCTATATCCTTACGCAGGTGTGGCCTCCAGAACTGCATGCAGTACTCCAGGTGAGGCCTTACCAATGTTTTATACAATGGCATCACCACCTCCCACCTCCTGCTAGTGATACCCCTGCCTATGCATCCCAGCATGCCACTGGCCCTCCCTGCTGCCTTTGTACACTGCTTTGATACCTTAAGGTCATCAGAGATGATAACCCCTAGGACCCTTTCCTCTTTGGTGACAGTCAGCTCCTCCCCCCCAACCTATAGCTCTCCCCAGGGTTCCCTCTCCCCAGGTGCATTATTTTGCACTTCTTTGCATTGAATCTCAGTTGCCACGTCTCTGACCATCTTTCAAGCCTCTCCAGGTCCCTCTTCATTTTCTGCACCCCTTCTGGAGTATTCACCCCATTGCAGATCTTGATGTCATCTGCAAACAGGCAGACCTTTCCTTCCAGCCCCTCTGCAATGTCAGTAATGAAGGCATTGAACAGAACTGGTGCTAGTACTGATCCCTGTGGTACCACACTAGTCACCCCCCCCCCAGATTGTACTCCATTTACCACCACCCTCTTTTTCCTGTCTGCTAACCAGTTCCTAACCCACTTTTCCACTTTGTCTCCCATTCCCAGACTACCCATCTTGTTAATCAGCCTTCTGTGTGGGACGGTGTCAAAGATTTTGCTGAAATCTAGGTAGGCAACGTCTACCACCTCTCCCTGATTAATTTCCCTAGTCACCGAATCAAAAAAATCTGTTAGATTCATTTGACATGATCTTCCTGCTGTGAATCTGTGTTACTTCAGATCCTGAGCACCGCTGGGTTCCATATGTGCCACTATCCTTTCTTTCAGCAGTGTCTCCCTGATCTTACCCACCACTGAGCTGAGGCTGACTGGCCTATAGTTCCCTGCCTACTGCCGCTTTTATGCAGTTGGACTACATGTGCCATCCTCCAGTCCTCTGTAACAACACCTGTGTTGAGTGACTCTGTAAACAGGGCCACCAGAGGCGCTGCTAGTTCCCGTCACAGCTCCTTTATTATCCTCGGGTGGATGCCGTCTGGCCCCATGGGCTTATCCTTCTTCAGCTTTGTGAGTTCTTCCTCTGCAACCCAACTGTGGTCCTTGACTCTCCCCCTCCTTAGTGAATACTGAGCAGAAGTATTTGTTCAGTATTTCTGCTTTGTCCAGATCCCCCTCCTTACACTCTCTCTTCTCCTCTTTGAGCCTCACAATCCCCCCATTTTCTCTTCTTTCACTGATGTACCTATAAAATGCTTTATCCCCTTTGTTTACAGACCATCCTAAGCCCTCTTTTGTCTGCGCCTTCACCCTCCTAATAGCCTTCCCTGCTTCCCTTTGACATTCAATGTACACCTCCCTGTCCTCCTCCCTTTGGCTCCCCTTATATTTCCTGAAACTCAGCCTTTTAGCCTTGACTTCATTGGCTGACTTCATAGACTTACAGAATGGCGTGGGGGCACAGTTTTGGATAACAACATTTGACTCTATAGACTCACAGAATGGCATGGGGCACAGTTTTGGGTAACAACATTTGACTCTATAGACTCACAGAATGGCATGGGGGCAAACTTCTGGGTGTCAGTAGTTGACTTCATAGACTTACAGAATGGAATGGGGGTACAGTTCTGAGTGGAAACACTTGACAACATTGACTCACCAAATGGCATGGGAGCACACTTCTGGATGGCACCCCAGGACACCATAGACTAGCAGAACGGCATAGTGCCACGCTGCAACTGTGGCCGATTCTAACCAGCAAGTTTTTTTTGTTAACTGTTTTTTCACCCTGGCCTCCAGCTAGGACCTCCTTCTCCACTGCCAGTTCCTCCTATCCAAACTTCGGAGCTGCAACTCTTTTGATCCTTAAGGATCCCTGTGCACCTGTGACATATTGTAACATTCTCCCTTGGTTTGCCCCCCCAAGGGGAGGTCCTGCCCTCTGCTCCATGGCAGTGTACCCCTTCTATATCTGGTTGCCGTAGCGGAGGTCCTCCAGAGGCCATCCTCAGGGGTAGCTAGAAGGACCCCATATGTGATCATGGGGGTCATGTGGGGCTTTATTTGCCCAACTGGCACCTATTTACTGCTATTCTGTCCCAGCTGATTTAGAGTGTGTGATGTCATAGGGTGCCAGCATGTCTGTACCAGCACTCATGCTCTCCCCTCTCCTGTGCATGTGCAGACACCTGAAAATACAGTACACCACCATCACATGTGGTCAACAAGTTGGCAGTATTGAAGCAAGCTGCATGACCCTACCTCCCCGGAGGATGAAAATGATCTCGGGGACACTCATTCTGCCTTCCCCCTAGCCCTCTGCCAGACCTGAGCTGTTCCACCAACCCAGGTTGCTGGAATCCTGAGTGGCAGTGCTGCCTGCAGCATGTAAAGGCAAGCCTACTAACCAACCTGTCAGCAGATGCAAGGCCTGATTGCTCCCATTAATGTCTGGGTAACTTATTTATGTTGCCCCTCCATGATTATTGAAAGGAAGCAGCTTTATGACTTGACAAAATAGATGCACAGTGCAACGGGGAGACTGTTTGTCCCCGTTTTATGTTGCAGAGCATTGAGAATGGATCTCAGGCCAGCCCATCAGCACAGAGGTAGTGGAACTAGGGTTCGGGAATGAACTTGGGCTGTTGGGGGCCAGGCAGGGGGAAGGGGAGGATTGAGTGTCTTCACGGACACTCTTCTCCTCCAGGGATGGAGGGTTGCCACCCTCGATACTATACTGTCACCTTGGTGACCACTGGTAGCAGTGCAGCTGAGGAGGGGAGATGCAAGCCAGAGGCCGGAGCCGTGTGCATGCTCAGCGTGCGAACACCCCTTGGTCTCCCTAGTGCACATGCCTCTCAGGCTGAGACAAAACTACACAAAAATACCCTAGTGCAGCAGGATGACTCCTGATCTCAGCTCGCAGGCCTTGCACCACTGACTGCGGTGCCACTCCACTGATGCTGGCTTGCATTACTTTGAGTGGTTTGAGATCCCCTAAGGACCCTGATGAAAGAGCCCCGCTGTGGGGGTAAACCACAGGGGTGAAAGTGAAGACAGGTTAAGCATGCTAGTGGCAGAGGGCTTGATAAACAAACACTATAAATAAAAGAAAGAGAGAGAGAGAGAGTGGGGCTGTCTGAGCCATCGAAGGCTGAAGAATATTTTATTTGCACCCTCAGATACTGCAGTGCTGAAGGGGGAAAAAAGGTTACAGCTGGGTGCCACTGCTGCCAGAAGCTCCCATTATACCCACTCACCCTGACAACTGCAAGCCAAAGTTGGAAATTATAATTTTATAAAAACTGGGGAGCAATGTTTTCAATGGACTCAGCCAGTTATTATGTGCCATAATAACCAGCCGGTTATTACAGCAAACATGCATTGCATTCACACTGAGTGTGACCCCGTTCTCACAGCTGCGCAGCTGCTCTCAGCAATAATCAGTGCTGTGGCTGTGAGAAACTTTCTCTTTGTACAAAAAAAACAAAAAAAAAACCTGTCTCTGGTGTGGGCTGCTGCAACACCTCTGTTGGGGCCTAGAACGTAATGAAAGCAGAGTTTTCCATACTTTTCCTCCCTGGCCACCCCGCTCAGGAGTTTACATCATTGCGGCATCATGTTGCAGTGGGGTGGGAGGAAGAGATGGGAACCGACATTTTGTGATGAACACTGCCACAACCCGCAAATGCGGCACCTTACAAAGGCCTTATCAGCCTGGAGGATTAGAGACTACATGGTGCTACTGCCCAGCCAGTAAGACTCTCTAATTTGTTGTTAGGAACCTGGGGGAGAGACTGGAGGGGACCCCCCTTGTACCTAATTTGCATGGTACTGGATTTGTAATAAACTGAACTGGTACTCTTTTCACATCACAGAAAATTGCTTCCCAGATATTGTAAAAAATAAGGCATGGGGTGGTGTGGTTATTCAAATTTAATGCACACCCTCGGTGTGGGATGCTTTTATAAAACTCTCAAGCTTTACTCTTGGGGTTTATGTAGCGTCCCATACCCCGTGTTCATTAAATTCTCTTATAAAATGGGTTGAATGTTTGCTGTGTCCTGATTGGCTTAGAGGTGCCTCTGGCTATGTCTATCAGGGCATATTGTGCCAACCGGCACCTCTTCAGCCAGTCAGGACTGATAACTGAAGAAGTCACTGTGCTAAAGTCTGCCCTGTGCTGTCTGAGCTGGAGCCCCTCGGAACTCTGTCCTGCAGTGGCCGACCTGCTGCAGCCCCCCCCCCCGTTCTATACCTGAAACCAAAATACAAAGTAAAACATTTATTTGGCAAGTCTGATCTTTGATTCCCCACGGCTGACAAAAGAGCCACTCAAGATCTCCACTGAGAGCCACCGGCCATCCATTGGGCATCCTCGCTTGCTGCCAACAAAACAGCTCTCAAATTAAACCTGAGACCGCTCTTCCACCCTAGCAGTTCAGCCCCGATATTGAGCGGCCACAAAAGTAACAACAAGAAAAAACAGTCTCCAATAGCACACGTTATGGTAACCGTAAACCAGAAAAAAGCAGAACACAAGTTACAGTAACCGCAAACCAGGAAACAGCAGAGCACAAGTTACGCTAATCGCAAACCAGGAGACAGCTCTGCACGGTCCCCGCTAAAGGATATGCTCTCTCTAAGTCACACACTCGTGTATGAGTTTTTCAATGTAAATGCAGTGCAGACAGAGATTTAATTTAAAAAAATTACAAAAAAAAAAAAAGATTTGTTGTGTATTTTGGGAGGAGGGGGGACATTACCCTAACTACAGCAGCCAATATGAGATGCACTCCCACTCGATGTTAGAGAAACCCAGTGAGCAGTCAGTCGCTCGAGGAAATAGGCAAAGTAAAAACTGTGAAGAAGAAAAGTTAAAAAAAATAAATTGTGCAAGATTTTGAGTGTTGCTGTGTGAGTGTGTGTGTGGGTGGGTGTGGTGGGTATTAAATGCAGAGACAGACGGGCACAAATGCCCTGTACTGACTTTTAATTAAACAGGTCTATTCCAACATGATCACCAAGACTACTTTTTCTTTTTTATGTTGCTTGTGCGCATGCGTAAGAAACATGTTGAGGCAGCTTGCTGCAAAAAGCAGGCTGTGGAGGCGTGAGCACTGTTGTGGCCAATGCCCCCCACTGCCTTTGAGGCTTGGCCCACTTCCCCAATGGGGGTGGCATGCTGCTGCTGCTGACACTAGTTCAGCCAGCGTGCAACCACCTTGAAACATTTTGGTCAGCTGCATCCGGGCTGCTCTCATCATTGCAGCGCTAGCCATTCCGCCAATGAGGGGAGCAACCTGTCATTGCAGGGCGGTATCTTGCATGCCCCTGACCCAGTTTGCCGATGGGGAGCCCAGTCCCCGTGGACATAATGTCCCCACACCCAAGATTCTGCTGTATGCCAAGGGGGTGCCCAGTCCCCCTCAGCATCATGCCCCCCTGCTTTCTTTGCCGACGGGGCGCCCAGTCCCCATCTGCTTCAGTTCCCCCCTTCCCAGTTGAATTTGTCGATGGGGGAGCCCACTTCCCCTCAGCATAATGTCTCCCCCAAAGTGTTGTCTGCCGAGGGGTGCCCAATCCCTCTCAGCTCTTCCTCCCCAAACTAGCACATAACGGGGGTGCCCAATCCTGCTGGCTATACATCCCCCCAAAAAAAAACACACTCAGGTGGTGGACACTGGGAGCCCACCTCAGTGTGCCAAAGTCCCTGAAAAAACAGTCTCGCATGTTTTTGTCCCCCCCCAACACCTGTAAGACAAGAAAACGGTCCCTAGAGTTCGGCAGCCCTTCCTCCAACCTGCAGCCACCTCTGTGCACCCCACCTCCCCACACCCCCTTCACCCCATACTTACCTCTGGAGCATGGCGCGATGATCTTTGGTGGACTGGGAACACGTCTGCACTCTTCAAGCTGACCGCGAACTGAAGAAATGCTGTTATGCTGTATAATGCCATAAACAGGGTTTTTTCAACTTTGGTGCACATCTCGGGCATTTTTGTGAATTTTGGCACCAAATGTTCAACATGGGGGTCTTGGGACCCCTCCTCATTAATTCAGTCACTGTCATTGCGTTATTCGGCTCCGAAAGGTGATTTTGCAGTCACTGCGTGGAATCACCTTTCGGGACTGATTAACAAAATGACAGTGCCACTGTTCATGAGGTGGGCTCTCAAAAGGCCTATGTTGCAAATTTGGTGAAAAAAATCCAAAAAATGACTGTTTTACAAGTGTGCATTGCAGTTTCTACTTACTGTGTAATCTCGTGAATCTGTAATATTTTCACTCCAGATTTTCAACACTGGCATTTTTTCACACCTCCTTATGAACAGTACAGCTGTCATTTTTCACATCCTGGCGGAAATGTGTTTTCGAACCTGTGGTGCAGAATAGTGTGGTCGCTGTGGGAAATCAGTGTTCCGGACAGATTAAGAAAATGAGAGTGACACTGTTCATGAGCAGAGGTCCTAAAATGCCTATGTTGAAAATTTGGTGACAAATGTCCATAAAATGACTGTGTTACAAGCATGCATTGCACTGTTTCCACACACCCTTGTAACTTCGCAAATTTGTAATATTTATCACCGGATTTTCAACACTGGTATTTTTTCACACCTCCTTATGAACAGTACAGCTGTCATTTTTCACATCCTGACTGAAATATGTTTTTGCACTTCTGACGCAGAATAGCACGGTCGCTGTGGGAAATCAGTGTTTGGGACAGATTAAGATTGAGCGAGTGAGAGGGGGGAGTAAACTAGCTCAACTGAGCTCTGTTGGGACTGCTGTGGATTTCTTTGTGGGCAGAAAAAAGCATCAATGGAGGCAGGAGGCCAGTAAAAAAGGTCAGCCTGCAGCACCAGGAGAAACAGAATGAGCGAGTGAGGGAGGGAGAATGAGTGAGCTCAACGGAGCTCTGTCGGGACTGCTGTGGATTTCTTTGTGGTCAGGAAAAGGCATCAGTGCAGGCAGGGGCCCAGTACAAAAGTGCAGCCTGCAGCACCGGTAGAAACAGAACGAATGAGTGAGAGAGGGGGAGTGAGCGAGCTCAATGGAGCTCTGTCGGGACTGCTACAGATTTCTTTGTGGCCAGAAAAAGCCACCAATGCAGGCAGGAACCCAGTACAAAAGGTCAGCCTGCAGCGCCAGGAGAAACAGAATGAGCGAGTGAGTGAGGGAGAATGAGTGAGCTCAACGGAGCTCTGTCGGGACTGCTGCGGATTTCTTTGTGGGCAGGAAAAGGCATCAGTGCAGGCAGGGGCCCAGTACAAAAGTGCAGCCTGCAGAGCCGGGAGAAACAAAACGAGCAAGTGAGGGAGGGAGAGTGAGCAAGCTGAATGGAGCTCTGTTGGGACTGTGGCGGATTTCTTTGTGGGCAGAAAAAGGCGCCAACGCAGGCAGGAGCCAAATACAAAAGGGCAGCCTGCAGCGCCAGGAGAAATGGAATGAGCAAGTGAGAGAGGAGGAGTGGGTGAATGAGCTCAATGGAGCTCTTTCCGGACTGCTGCAGATTTCTTTGTGGGCAGAAAAAGGTGCCAACACAGGCAGCAGCCCAGTACAAAAGGGCAGCCTGCAGCACAGTGAGAAACAGAACAAGTGAGTGAGAGAGGGGGAGTGAGCGAGCTCAAGGGAGCTCTGTCAGGACTGCTGCAGATTTCTTTGTGGGCAGAAAAAGGTGCCAACACAGGCAGCAGCCCAGTACAAAAGGGCAGCCTGCAGCTCTGGGAGAAACAGAACAAGCCAGAGTGAGAGAGGGGGAGTGAGCGAGCTCAAGGGAGCTCTGTCAGGACTGCTGTGGATTTCTTTGTGGGCAGAAAAAGGCGCCAATGCAAGCAGGAGCCCAGTACAAAAGGGCAGCCTACAGCGTCAGGAGAAATAGAATGAGTGAGTGAGTGAAAGAGGAGGAGTGAGCGAGCTCAGTGGAGCTCTGCTGGGACTTTAGAGTTGCCAATCCTCCCGCCCAGGGTCCTCTGTGGTCCTATATTACAGCAGGGTCTCTGGAGTGGGGCCAAATCAATGATTGGATACTTTAAGGACTGCTGTAATAATACAGATTTAGTTGTTCTGTTTATTCCTCCGAGCTAAGTACTGCGCTATACTGTTATGATTGCTGTAATAATACATATATATTTGTTCTGTTTATTTCTCTAACTGAGCTGAGTAATACTTGGAGTGCAATAGGATTTCTAGCTGGGCTAAGTGAAACTATATGAGAGCCGAGAACAACAAGTATGGTAGCTGAGGGGTGACAAACGGACAAGGAGGCTTTCGGGTTGCTACAGTGATACAGTATCTAATGGATGAGATTTGAGACTGAATTACCCGGTCGGCAAGGGGGCAGTAGGGGGACTAGTGTGGGGGTGGGGAACAGGATTTTGAGTAAATAGGGGCCTAACAGTTGTAGTAGGGTGCAGAACCTGGGAGTAAGAGCCCATAACATAAGATGGGGGCCAAAATGGGGCAGGTGCCACATGTCAATAGGGTGGGCATCTTTGGAAGGGTGGTGGGCTGTACAGAGTGTGGGTCTGCAATGATTCTGGAGTGGGTTTGGAGGATGTGAGGTGTGTATGGTCTGTAGATGACTGGCTAGTTTGAGGGAAGAACTGTGGAGGTCAGGGAGAAGTCTAAGTGGCAGGGCAGATGAGTATGGTAGGCATCGGGAGGTGGGGAATAGGGGATGGCAAAGGGGTCGCAGGAAGAACAACTAGGGAGTGAAACTGACCCCAGTATCAGAGGCACTAACAGAAAATACAGGAGAAGAGAGGGGGTGCCTGAGGCAAGGGGGGCCCCCTGATGGGGGAGGAAGAGACCACGAGGAGTACCAGGGGAGAGAGTAGATGGCTGCGGGTAGGGAGGGACCAGGGGTGGCATGGAGGGGAACAAGTAGGAGGGGGGAACCGATAGGGGAAGAGATGTAGGAGGGGTATCGACTAGGAATAGATTTGAACCTCTGCTATGGGAGAGAGAGGGGAGCAGGAACATACTGAAGGGGGGGACAAGCAGGGCATGACAGGGATGGCAACAGGTAGGGGACGAAATAGCGAGGACGAAAGGGTAGAAGGGGGCTAGTAAGGAAGGAGAGGGTGGTGACTGGAGGAGAGAAGGCTATGGGAAGGGGGAAGGATGGGAGGGGCATCACTATCGGGGTAGAAGGGAATGGGGGCTCTAAATTGACAACAGAAGGGATAGGAGAGGGGTTGGTAATCATCAGGGGAGGAGGGGAGGTCAACATGGGAAGCCCAGTAGGAAGTAGTCAGGCTGGGAAGTGGTGCAAGGGGAATGGGAGGAATAAGGCAAAGAAAAGGGGTGAGGCGGAAGTAGGGGGTACAGATACTGAAGTCACAGAGGGTGCAGCTGGTGGGAGTAAGGGGCAGGGAAGAATGAATACTGGGGGTGGAAGGGGCATTAGAAGGGAAAGGGGGTAAGGGAAGGGGTACTCATCCTGGGGGATTCTATATTGAAATGGGTGAGATAGGGTGGAAAGGGGGAAAGGCACAGACGTATTTAAGCTGAAGCTGTCCGCAGGTTGACTGCAGGAGGGGCAGGGCAGGTACTGGTCAAGCTTGCAGTGAGGGGGAAGAAGGAACCTCATTTACTGTTGTTTGTGCATACAGACAACTTGGTGGGGAACACTGTGGAAGTAGTGAGGGGGAGGTTCGAGTAGTTGGGCAGGCAGTGCGATGGGGTGGGGAAGTCGGTGGTATTCTTGCAGGTACTGCTGGTACCATGTGCAAGCATGGGGAGGAAGGGTAAGCTTGAGGAGTTCAACGAGTGGCTGAGGAATTGGTGCCACACCAAACATTATGTGTTAGTGACTAACTGGGGTAGGGTCTGAGGGGAATAGTGACTTGTACGTGGGGGACAGGGTACAATGGAGCAGGAAGGGAAGGAGAGGGGAGTATTAAAGGCAGCATTACTGCTGGACAACTGGCGCTGAGGGTTGAGGCACTGGACGTCACACCTCACGCCATGCTGGCGACCTGAGTTTGGATATGAGCTCAGGCTGCCAGGGGTCAGCAGGGGAGGGATAGGATTGAGCATCTGGAGGACTCCACTCCTATCCAGGGGCGGGATTCCGGGACCCACTGCTCTGTAACAGCCCCTGGTGATGACCGGGGGGGGGCGCTACTAGAGTGGTGTAGTAAAGGGAGCTGAGTCTGGCGGACGCTGGCATGCTGTGCCTAAGCGTCATTGCTCGCCTGCACTCTGCTAAGGGGAGAAAAGTGGAAAATGGGCTACAGTCAGGCAGCATGAGCTTCCGATCCCTGCTGACAGTTCTTTGGCATGGTACTTTCACTTCCAAATACCTAAACAGCACATATAAGTAAGCAACATTCGGCATTGACAGATGCTTGTTTCTACTGATATGATCAGATTTTTTCTACTTTTTTTATGTATACTTTTCTGTGCATTTTTTAATTAATTTCTTTACTGGAGGACCCATTTTGTAAGTGGAATAAGACACTACGAGGTGTGGTTTATGGCCTGATAAGAGCATTCCCAGGTGCAAAAGGCACTCAGTGCAAGTGCCTCGTGTCTCATTACGCACTTGGGGCATGCTCTTATCAGGCCATAAACCACGCCTCATCATATCTTATTCCTTACGTAACGCACACACACCCACACATTATTCTCTAGATAACACATCTTGGATTTGAAGTATTTACAGTAAGTACTGTTGTGCTTTTTCAGACTGCAATTTAAACAATTTTTTTCCAGTTTTCTTGTAATATTGTTTCCATCAATACCATCACTATCTGAACAGATCAGAAACTGCATGTCAAGAATGTGTGTGTTGTTGGAGGTCAGAGTTTTCCCTTAATCATTTCTCCCATCCTTATTTCACATGTACAGTAGGCTGGGGTCCTTCTGTTTATTTTTTTTGTTAGCTTCCATTTTCCAGCCAGTAGATGGCAGCAGTGTTTAACGAAAAGGTGCATAATACAGTACTGTGCAATCACTGAACCAAAGCAGTCCAAAGCTACTGTGAATATATTCAGAGAAATATTTGGCTAAAACTGAAATTTGGGATCACGAAATAGTCTCTGTATGGCCCACCTCCCTAGAGTCACTTTTCTGTGACTTTTTTTTATTTTAAGTTAAAAATAAAGACTACTTTGGCTCCTACCTCCCATGCATGTGTCCTTACAAAAAGTAATGAAAGGCACACATACACTTGAGTATTGTGTGGTATTTACACAAGGCTCTGCCAACCAGGAGTGTGGATTAACAGTTCCAGTTTTATAATTGCTGGTATCAAGGAGACTGGAATTCTGAACAAATTGCTGACAAATGCTGCAAAGAGAGGCAGGAGGCAACCTTACAATGCAGAAATGGTGGGCTTTATTGCAGAAATAGAGAGAACCCTTTAGTTAAGCAGCACATCGTTTAAAAATGGCTGAAGGTGCCCGGCCTGGTAACACCAACTGTTGGTGCACTGCACCAGTTTGTGGGAGACCCAGGTTCATGTCCTGAGTCTAACTCCCCACCTAGGCTAGTGAGGCTTGGGGTGTGCTGTGGTGGCATTGCAAACCCTGAAGGGAAGGAAAGAAGGGTCCAGCACTAAGAGCACCTCCTGTGGTGAGGGAAGGGGAGCAGCATAGACACTGTGGTTGACAACTCAGTGTTTACCACCTCCCACCTACAGAATGGCACTTTGGGTACCCATAGGTGGAAGCCAGGGAGGTTGGAGGGCCAACAAAATGGAAAAATCTGCCTGAGTCTGCAGCAAGTGATAGAAACAGCACCACCAACCCCAGATGTAGTTGAATGCCTGGATGGCAACCATTCCTGGCAGCAGATTACAGTGCTCCTGATGACTGGTATCATGCAAGCTGGCCTCTGGGACCTCGTCAAGGGGGAATATGCCTTAGAGGAATAGTACCTGGAGCATTTCTGGGGAGGTGCACCACCAGGTAAGTAGAAGTTATTGGAGGCAAAAGTGGCACACATATCCTAATGCAAAACATGTGCAACAACACCCTTCTGCCTGCAGGGGCAAGAGTCTGTCAACCCAAGGCAGTCAACAAAGGCATGTGTGATGGAACAATACTGGATCTGTTACTTACTAACTAAGAGGAAAAGTGCTGCAGATATTAAGGTGGGGAGGCCTCTTGGGGACCAGTGATCACTATACGGTGTGGTTCAGTATAAGGATGACTGCAGAATTGAACCACACAATGGCAAGGGTCCTGGTGTTCTGGAGGGTAGATTTTATAAAGATGGATGAATGCCTCAGGGAAGATCTGGCAGAGTGGGATGATCTAGGTGGAGTGGAGGAGCTGCAGGTGAAGCTAATCAGGGGGCATAGTGAGGGCAACAAACCTCTGTGTCTGAGACCACTATGGTTCTCGAACAAGGTGCCTGAAAAGGTAAAAGCTAAAAAGGTGGCATTCAGAAGATATAAGGAGACACAGAAGGATAAAGATAGGGAGGTGCATCAGGAGAAACGAGAGAAGCAGGGAAAGCTGTAAAGAGCACAAATTCACAGACTTAAGAGAGAATAAATAGCAGAAGTGGTAATGGAAGGGACAAGACATTTCTAAGGTACGTATGTGAAAAGAGAAGCACAAGGGGAGGGATTGTAAGGTTAAAAAGGGATGGAGGGGACAGTGCAGAGGGGGACCACGAAAAGGCAGGGATCCTGAACAAATATTTTTGTGTAACATGAGCTCCAAAAGGAGGAAGGTTGACACTAGTCCTTTTTCAGAGGAGAGAACCCTTAAGGGGCTAACTAATTTGAAAGTGGACAAAGCAAAGGGACCAGACAGTGTACATCCTAGCGTATTGAGGGAGCTCAGTGAGGTACTGGCTACACTTCTGATGGTCCTGTTTAACAACTCACTTGAAATAGGAGTGGTACCAGAGGACTGCGGGGGGCGATGTACCGTAGTCCCACTTTGCAAAAGTGGTAGCAGGGAGGAGGCTGCCAATTATAGTCAGTCAGTCTGACACTGGTGGTGGGAAAGTCAATGGAATCACTGCTAAAGGAGAGGGTAGTGAAATATCTTGAAGCAAATGGGGTACAAGACCTGAGGCAGCATGGATTCACGGGTGGGAGGTTGTGTGTCAAATGAATCTAATAGATTTCTTTGAGTGGGTGACCAAGGAATTAGATCAAGGTGGAGCAGTGGATATGGTCTATCTAGATTTCAGTAAGGCATTCAACACCCTTCCACTGAGAAGACTGTCATGCAAGCTGAGTAACTTAGGAGTGGGTTGAAAGGTGATAAACTGTGCAAGAAATTGGTTATGGGATAGGAGGCAGAGGGTGGTGGTGGTAAATGGAATTCACTCCGAGGATGGGAGGGTGACCAGTGGGGTACCTCGGGGATCAGAGCTGGGACTGGTCCTCCTTAATGTTTTTATAGATGACATTGCAGAAGAGATGGCAGGGAAGGTTTGCCTCTTTGTGCATGACACCAAAATCTGCAATAGGATGGATACTCCAGGAGGGGTGGAAAGGATGAAAAGAGACTTGAGAAAACTTGAGGAGTGCTCAAGAGTATGGCAACTGGGTTTTAATGCAAAAAAGTGCAAAATAATGCACTTGGGGCACAGAAACCCAGAGGCAGAGTACATAATGGGGGAATGTTATTAATGACCACAGAGCAGGAGAGAGACCTGGGGTAATTTTCTCTAATGATCTAAAGGTGGCCAGGCAGTGTGACAAAGCAGCTGGAAGGGCTAGTGGGATGCTGTGGTGTATAGGGAGAGGCATCATCAGCAGGAAGAGGGAGGTTGTGCTACCCCTGTATACTGTAAATTGCTGGTAAGACCTCACTTAAAATACTGTATGCAGTTTTTGTACAGTTTTGGAGGTCACATCTCTGTAAGGACATAGACGGAGTGGAGGAAGTCCAGAGAAGGGCAACTAAAATGGTGTGGGGTCTGCATCAAAAGCCCTGTGAAAAGAGACTAAAGGAACTCAATATGTACATGCTACAAGAGAGGAGGGAGAGGAAGGATGTGATAATGACCTTTACATACCTCACTGGAGTGAATAAGGTACAGGAGGGAAACATTTTTCAGAAAAAAATATGCACAAGAGCAAGGGGACATGCTATGAAATGGGGGTCGAGGAGAGATGTGAGGAAATACTTTTTCACAGAAAGGGTGGTGGATTTGTGGAACAGCCTACCATCCAATGTGGCGGGGGCAAAAACATTGCTGGGGTTCAAGAATGCATGGGATAGCCATAAGGGAGTCTCGCTAGAAAAGGATGGGGAGAGGGAGATGTTATGTGTAGTGCAGCTTTAAGAAATGTTAGAAAGTACAGTTTTAAGAAATCTACTTCCTGTAAGTCTTCCTGTGTGTGTTGAGTTGAGTTCCCCTTATGTCTGAGCTGAATGGAAGTAAACAGAGAAGGCCTAAATTTCAGTGTGGTGCATGTTTTTTTCTTTCTACCAAGACCCTGATGTATTTAAGGTACTTATTTTTGGCCACCAAATACAACAAACTGGCGACAAGGATGGTGAGAATGTTCATAGGTTCAGTTTACTGAACTGCACCATTTTGTGACTTTCTACATCGGAGACAAGTAAGCAATTTGGAAATGTGCAGTATTATGGCAACTTCAGCCAGCTTTGAGATTTTTACAGGAACAGACTGGGATACATGGTCCAGGCAGTTTGATCAGTGGTTATTACTTAATCCTGCTATACAATCAGCAAATGATCAGCTACAGGGTGAGCTTATTCGAGCTGCTTTTTGTACTTTCTTGGGAAGTGAAACCGTCAAACGTTTATGCAGTCTGTGTGCACCAGACCGGATGGAGGATTTGTCATATCTGGAGCTAAAGGCTAAATTGAATGCACAATACAGTTTAACAACTTTCTCAAGGGCTGAACATTATAAATTCTACAATTACCAGCAGAAACCAGGTCAGTTATTACAGTCTTATTTGGCTGAGATCAAAAGCTTAGCTCTCAGATGTGAGTGGAGCAGGGAGCATCTTGAATCTAATTTAGCTGATAAGTTTGTTATGAGGTTGAATAATGAACATTGTATTCAGCAATTACTTTCTGCAAGTGTCAAGAAGTCTGCTGATGAACTTTTATAGTTGGTACAAATGTGTGAGGCTGCAGAAAATGAAGCACATGCTAAGATGAACACTAAAAATGAGGTACAAGTAAATACAGGATACCCCAAATTGAAACAGCTCAACCCTAAGTCTAAACCACTGTTTTCAAAGAAAAATTCAACCACTCCACCCAAACTGCATGGCCAGTACAAATTTGCATCATGTGGGTCGTCTCAGCATAGCAGGGACCAGTGCAAATTCAGAGAAGTTCAGTGTCATGCATGTAAACGTCAGAGTCATATTGCTATGGTTTGCAGAAGCAGGAGAACTGCAGTGGTCAGTTCAGAGAGCCCAGATAGTGCAGTGATTTCTATTGCACCACAAATGCAGATGAAAGATGTTCCTCCTTTCTATGTGTTACTTCATTTGCCACAACTGAGGCATCAGTTGCATTTAATGGTAGACTCTGCTTCCCCAGTTACCTTTAGTAACCATCAGACATGGTCTGATCTGGTTAAGCCACCATTGTCTCCTTGGAATAAGTTGCTGCATGCATTTGAAGGGCAACCAATTCAGCCACTGGGCTTGTTTACCACTTTAGTATGCAGGACTGATTCTCCTAGTACACCTTTAACTTTTCTGGTGTCAACATTTTGGGCAGAGATGCTTGGTTTCTTCTAAACATCCATATTGATCCAGCAGATTTTGGCCTACTTGCTGCTGTCCAGGTACCACAAAGCAGTAATCTGTCCAAGCTTGAGGAGATTTTAGACATGTATCCAGAGTTGTGGAAAGACCAGGGATGTTGCGTAACAGCTAAAGCCAAGCTAGTTACAAAGCCTAAGGCAGTCCCTAAGTTTTGTAAACCACAGAAACTTCCTTTTGCCTTAAATCCGATGGTTAGGGCAGAATTGGTCAGACTAGAAAAAGTGGGTGTGCTGGAAAAGGTTTCAAGTTCAGATTGGGCTACTCCAATTGTGGTGGTATCTAAACTGGGTGGTAAGGTTCAAATATGTGGAGATTGTATGGTGACACTTAATCCAGTACTTAACACAGATGTATTTCCTTTATCCTTACCTGAGAAATTTTTTCCTAGACTGAATGGTGGTGTGGGGTTCTGTAAACTGGACCTTGCTGATGCATACCTTCAAATGGAACTGGATACAGACTCTCAGAAATTGGTGGTGATTGATACACACCAAGGACTGTACAAGTACAAACGGTTATGTTTTGGCCTTAGTTCCGCACCAGCTATTTTTCAAAAAGTGATTGAGCAAACGGTGGGTGATATACCAGGTGTTGCTTGTTATTTGGATGACATCATTGTCATGGGCAAGACAGAAGCAGAACATTTACTAAACTTACAAAAGACTTTAGAGAGACTGCAACAGAGTGGATTCAGACTCAGGAGAGAAAAATGCCAATTTTGTCAACCATGTGTCACGTACTTAGGTCACACTGTTGACAAAGATGGAATTTGTCTGAATGATGAAAAAGTGCAAGCCATTGTGCACATGCCTGAACCACAGAATGTTTCAGAGTTGTGCTCATTCTTGGGTATGGTGCACTATTATGACCGTTTCATACCTGGCTTAGCCACTAAATGTGCTGTCTTAAATGAACTGTTACATAAGGGTATTCCATGGAAGTGGACCATGGGCCACAGTAAGGCAGGTCAAGCCATCAAGCTTTCTCTAACCAATGTGAATAATTTAACTCATTATGACCCTAACTTACCTATCACATTGGCCTGTGATGCTAGTCCTGTGGGTATAGGAGCTGTCCTTTTCCATACATATCCAGAAGGAGTGGAGAAACCGATAGCCCATGCTTCATGCAAACTCACTGCAGCTGAAATGAATTATGCCCAGATTCAGAGAGAGGTATTAGCTATTGTGTTTGGAGTCCAGAAATTCCACCAATACTTGCTAGGTCGCAAGTTTCACCTGAAGATGGATCACAAGCCACTAGTGACAATTTTCAGTCCAGTAAAAGGAATTCCAGAGACAGCTGCTAGCCGACTTCAGTGATGGGCATTAATTTTGTCTGCCTATAATTTCAAGGTTACACATCAACCAACAGACCAGCATGGAAATGCAGATGCCTTGTCGAGATTACCAATATCCAGAGAAATGGAGTTAAATGTGGGACTTAAAGAGGAGAAATTAGTATGCCAGGTGGGGCCAGATAGTTTTCTAGTGCAATTCAAAGATATGGAGGACTCTACTGTTGTGTGTGCAATGGAGTTACAACAGTTAGATCTGCTTCCAGTACTAGCCAAGGACATTGCAAAAGCGACTAGTCAAGATGTAATTTTGAAACAAGTGTATCAATATATGCTTGAGGGTTGGCCACAAGACACTACTTGTTTGACTGAACTACAACCCTACTATACAAAGAGACAGCAGTTGTCCATTGCTGAGGGGTGTCTCCTATGGGGATTGCGTGTCATAGTACCCCAATGTTATCACTCAAATGTGCTGACTCTTTTGCATGTGGGCCATCCAGGCATTGCTAAAATAAAATCCATAGCCAGACTTCACATATGGTGGACTTCCATTGACAGCGACATATACCAGGTTGTGCAAAGGTGCGAAGGTTGTGCTGCATCAATGAGAAATCTGGCAAGAGCTCCAGTTCACCATTGGAAATGACCTGACAAACCCTGGCAAAGGTTGCATATTGATTTTGCAGGACCCTATTTAAATTCCATGTAGTTACTCTTAACTGATGCTTATAGTAAATGGCCAGAAATTCATCAGATGTCTTCAACAACTATTGAGAGTACTATTAAAGTGTTGAAATCTATCTTTGCTACCCATGGTTTTCCACAAGTGATTGTCTTAGATAACGGACTGTTGAATTACAAGCATTTTGCCAGCAACGTGGTATCTGCCATATTTTCTCACCTCCCTACCATCCAAGTTCAAATGGTGAAGCAGAACGCCTGGTTCAGACTTTTAAAAAGAGTATGGACAAAGCTAATTCTACTACACCGACGGCACTACAAATAGCTCTTTTGGACTTTTTTGCAATGTATCGAATAACACCACATTGTGTCATGGGAATACCCCCTGCAGAATTGTTGTTTGGACATCAGATTCAAACTCAGTTGGACCTTCTTCACCCTCTATGTTATAAGTCAGTAACTGAAATGCTTCCTAAGACCAGATCCTTCAAACCCAGTGATCTTGTCTGGGTCAGGATGTATGCAGGCCCAAAGAGATGGATAGAAGGTGTGGTGGAAAAAAATTTGGAAATGTTGTCTGTAGTGTTTGACTAACTAACCAGAGGAGAGTGAAAAAAGATATGGACCAATTAGGTACTAGAATTGAGACAGAATAATAAAAAAGGGATACCCAGAGTTTGGGGTAGTTATCCAGCATTAATTGATCCAGAACAAGAGCAGGAAGAGATAGTGGAACCACAGCAACTGAGACAAGATGTGGCTGATGCTAATCAGATTCCAGAGCAACAGCCTCCAGTCCTACTACATCAGTCAGGACATATAAGACATCCACCAAAGAGAATGGACTTGTAGAGGTATAATCTAATTACATAGACTAATTAAAAAGGACATTGCAGTAATAACTTTAATAGTTTCATATTACTTCTGAATTATTGACTTACATACTTTCTAGCTAAGTCAGGATGGATTGTTATGTGTAGTGCAGCTTTAAGAAATATTAGACAGTACTGCTTTAAGAAATTTACTTCCTGCAACTCTTCCTATGTGTGTTGTGATAAGTGTTCCCCTTTGTGTCTGAGAAGAACGGAAATAAACAGAGAAGGCCTAAATTTCAGTGTGGTGCATGTTTTTTTCTTTCTACCAAGACCCTGATGTATTTAAGGTACTTATTTTTGGCCACCAAATACAACAGGAGAAAGAGCTGGAGATCAAGTAGGGTCTATGGTGATACTGTAGGTAGGGAAAAATGGGCAGACTGGACCAGGCGGTCCTTATCTGCTGAGAGATTCCATGTTTCTATGTTTGTTTACTAGAATGCCAGACCCAGAGCATATCGATTGGTAGTGCCTCTGACAAGAGAGTCCAGTGGGAGGAGCTTAGAATGCCAGAGTGAGAGAAGGAGTCCAGTTGTGTCTGCAGGACAGCTTGCCCTTAGGTCTCTTGCCGCAGCAGCATCAACTAGGAGCAGATTTATCCTGGACTCCCTTCAGGGTGCCTTCCTCAAGCAACTGGTCATGGAACCAACTCGGCAGAAGGCAATACTGGACCTTGTGCTCACAAACAGGGACAGTGTGATGGGGGTAACAGTGGGGGAGCACCTGGGGAACAGTGACCACCAGTCATTGTGGTTTGAAATCACAGAAAGAGCAGAACCAAACCACACAAAAACATGTATCCTTAATTTTAGGGGGGCAGACTTTGGGAAAATGGGGAGATACTTGAAAGAGGCATTAAGTGGAATGGAGCAGGAATCGGGTTGAGGAACAGTGGGCAGTATTTAAAATGGGGATTACAAGAGCAACAGAATTATGCATTAAGCAGGTTAGCAAGAGGAAAAGGAAGAGGAGACCATTATGGTTTTCTAAAGAGGTAGCAAAAAAAATGAAAGCCAAAAAGATTGGTTTCAGGCAATACAAAAAGACACAGGCAGAAGGGGATAGGGAGAAGTACCAGGAGAAGCAAAGGGAGGCAGAGAGGTCAGTAAGGGAAGCCAAACAGGGGTGCAGCCAGAAATTTCTGTTTTGTACACAGACTCCAACAGTTACATTCCTCCCCATTAAAAAATGTACACATCCTTTCCAAATGGCACCTCCTCCAAACAAGTCAGATTGTTGTCAGATGATTCCTCTACTATCTAAAGAGGCTATACATGCATCGGACACTCCGCAGTGGCCTACACTAACCCAAATACTACAGATTAGAATGATAATATTGACAGAGTGGCTTATGGTTTGTGACAGGCACTCAACAAAACTGTACACAAATGTGTACAGTGAGTATGCCTGTCTACACCCTTGAAGCCAAAGCTCAGACAGAGGAACACATTGCAAAATCAGTGGGTAGAGGGGACAAAACCTTTTTCAGGTACATAAGTGAAAAAAGAAAGGCAAACGGAGGGATAATGAGACTGAAGGGGGAGGATGGGGGCCGCGTGGAGGATGACAACAGTAAAGCTGACATATTGAACAGGTATTTCTGCTCAGTGTTTACTGAGGAAGAGGAGGGTAATGGGTCTGAAGGGAGTACAAGGGTGAGAATGGTGCAGAATGGACACAAGTCCCTTTACACGAAAGGGTCCTGAAGGAACTGGAAGTAATACGAGTTGATAAAGCAATGGGGCCAGATGGGGTGCACCCAAGGGTCCTTAAAGAACTAAGAGAGGTGGTGTATGAACCTCTGGCTATCCTGTTTAGCCAATCACTGGATACAGGGGAGGTACCCAAAGACTGGAGGACAGCAGATGTAGTCCCCTTATACAAAAGTGGGAACAAAGAGGAAGCGGGGAACTATAGACCAGTCAGCCTCACCTCGGTAGTGGGGAAGATCATGGAAGCACTACTGAAGGAGAGATTGGTGGAACATCTGGTTGTCAATGGACTACAGGACCCAAGGCAGCATGGTTTCACCAGGGGAGGTCATGTCAGACCAACCTCATTGATTTTTTGACTGGGTGACTAGGAGGTGGATCAGGGGAGGCAGTGTACATGGCCTATCTGGACTTCAGCAAGGCCTTTGACACTGTGCCACATAGAAGACTATTACACAAACTGGATAATATGGGTGTGGGCAGGACAGTAGTGTGGTGGGTAGGTAGCTGGCGGGCAGGACACAGAGGGTGGTGGTAAATGGCTGTCACTCCACAGAGGGAAGAGTGACCAGTGGGTACCACAGGGATCAGTGCTGGGACCAGTCCTATTCAACATCTTCATCAGTGACATTGCGCAGGACCTAGAAGGCAGAATTTCACTGTTCGCTGATGACACAAAGCTCTGTAACAGAGTAGCCAAATCAGAGGGTGTAGACAGAATGAGAAGGACCTGCAGAAACCTGAAGAATGGTCAGGGTTTGGCAGTTGAAATTCAATGCAAAGAAGTGCAAGATAATGCATATACAAAAACCCTGGCACAATATATCAGTTGGGGATGAGGATATAGCATGCACCAAACAGGAAAGGGATCTTGGGGTTATCATCTCTGATGACCTCAAGGTAGGGAAATAGTGTGACAAGGCAGCAGGTAAAGCAAATAGGATGCTGGGATGCATAGGCAGGGGCATCACCAGCAGGAAAAGGGAGGTCATAATCCACTATACAAGACACTAGTGAGGCCCCACCTGGAGTACAGTGTACAGTTCTGGAGACCTGCCTACTGTACATAAGGACATAGACAAGGTAGAGAAGGTTCAGAGGAGGGCAACAAAGATGGTACATGGATTGCATCACAGGTCCTATGAGGACAGGTTGAAGGAACTGAATAGGTACTCCCTGAAGGAGAGGAGGGGAAGGGAGGGACAGAGGGGATATGATAGAGACATACAAGTATCTTACAGGGAGGAACAGGGTGCAGGAATACACTATTTTTAAGTGAAAAAGATGTTCCAGGACTAGAGGGCATGGGATGAAGTTGGAGGGAGGACGATTTAGAGGAAATGTGAGGAAGAATTTCTTCACAGAACGGGTGGTGGGCAAGTGGAACACCCTGCCAGAGGAAGTGGTGGGGGCTGAAACAATCATGCGATTTAAGAATGCATGGGATAGACATAAAGGAATTCTGGAGGTCAGGGGTAAGGGGCAACAGACTTCTAGAAAAACATAAACTGAACTTACAAGCTCAATTGGGCAGACTGGGTGGGCCATAGGCTCTTATCTGCCGACACTGTCTATGTATCTATGTATCTATGTAGATTGCCTGAGTGAGCAAGGACCTCACACAGAGCAGCTGTTAATGGATCCAGCTTTTGAGATGAACACATCTCAGTGCCAGCCTAGTTGCCTGGTAGTCCGCAGTGACTGGCCCATGACAGCAGTGGAAATTCCGGGTTATGGAGTCAAAGGACATTTAGTGTAGATTGTTGTTGATTCCTGGGATTATATAAGAGAGACATCAGAAGGGTTTTGAGGAACATCTGTGGAGTCCTCGAAGCTGCCACGGAGGACCTCAGATGCAAGGGGATGATTCTTGACTTGCCAGGCTTCGATGTAAGACACTCAGAACTTTCTCTTAGTTTGGGAGTTTGGGGAGGATGTGGGAACTCCAGGGGTTGTACCCTTAACAGTTGTTCCCCCAATGTTTTTTGGGCACAAGAGTGGGTTCTCCCAAAGAGTCAGCTTAGGTATCCTGGTGGAGGGGCAACCCTGGAGACCTGCTTTTTGAGACGATTGAGCACCCGAGGAACAAGTGAAGTGGGCATGGCCTTGAGACAGCCATAATAAGGTAGGAGACCTAGCTCTGTGAAGTGGGTAGGGAGGAGGGGGAAGACCCAAACAATTTCAGGGTCACCCAGAGTCTAACTGCTGGAATGCCACCCCAGTGAGGCAGGTTGCAGGGTGTGCCTGGATACACACCAATTAACTGGTGTGTGTGATATCCAGTGAACCAAAGCTGGTTGCTGAAGTGAGCTTACCTTGGTAATGTTGGGTGCCTTGTCCACATGCCAAATCCTGTAACAACCACTGTGCCATGTGAGCAGGCACTGGTGGTAGGCTAAGGGGCAGAGAGATCAGGACTGCAGTGCAGGAGGGGGTTAGGGAATTTCTGGATACTAAATCTGCCTGAAAAGTACATATAGGCCACCCATAGTCCCTGTGCACAGTGAATCAAAAGGAATACAGACTGTTGCAGAATGTGCACCGAGGGAGAACTGCTGTGCTGGGAGCAAAGAGGGATGGAAAGCATCGCAGCAGGTGGCTGTTCTGTGGCTACCATCCCGAGTAGTCTAAAATAAGTGGTGGACTGGATACCCCCAAAACTTAAAGTTACTGTGATGAACTGTGACTGAACTGATTACTTGGGTCCTCGGGCCTGTGATTTCTAATTGTACTTATGAACTTTGTCATGAAGTCATCCAGTACAGTCAGCTGCTTAAAGTCAACTGTTTCAGTGTGTTTATTCCTCTGTGCCCACATCTGCCAACTCCAGCAGGCAGACAAGAAAACTAAAATGTTGAGTGCAAGGGACTCCCAGGAAACAGTAACACCACATACCACAAGACATGAGAGTACCCTGGGTCATGCCTAACCCCATTCAGTGTACTGATGCAGATCAGTCACCATGCCACCTGAAGGGAGGGTTGCACAAGATTTAATTTGATTATGTGGTGCTTCCACCTAGAGAAAGGTTTAAGTATGCCTGATGTCAGTATGGTAATCACCACCCCCGGGATGTAGTATCTCCCAATCTTGCCACAATAACACCTCACCTGTGAACCAGAACAGTGCAATAACACTTTACCCCCAAATGTAGTTATTAGGAACTGCTCTGATAGGCCAGTGGCAGTGCAACCATGACCCAAGTTAGGAAGTAAGCCTGGGGGTCATGTTGGGAGGCAGGTGAGGGCTGGGACAGCTGCTGCTTAGCAGTGTATCTCAGCCAGGGAGGGTTGCAGCAGGCTCCGCTTCCACAGCAATGCCTGTGGCATAGCCAGGCAGTGTGCTCCTGCTACAGGGGAAGATGTATGTGCAAGGCCAGTAAAGGAATCTCTTATGTCAGGATAAGAGGAAAGGTAAGCTTGAACAGGGTATATCCCTGCATGCAGGTATTTCCCTATGTGGATGAGCTGTCAGAGAGGAGAAAAAATTTATAGAAAAAAAAGCACTCTACTAATAATATGCACACACACACGCAGGGATTTTCAATAAAAGTGAATTTATTTTTGTTAACAGGATCCTAAATGAGAGAAAGGGGGGATGGTTAAGCTATGAGATACAAAGTGCAGTCCAGCTGGCTCTTCAGTTGGCCTCCTAGGCTCAGCCACAGTCATGTGGCTGCCCTTCTCTATGCCCCTCTAGGTGCAGCGAATGTTGCTGGTCCCTGGGCTGTGGTTACCAGCCCTCCCAGGCGCAACCTATTAATGTAGCCCACCTCCAAACCACACACTCACAGTACATTATGATGTCAGCTTCCTGTATTAAGGGCATTACCTGCTCCCCCACTGGTGCCTGTGCACGACCCTTAAAAACATAACCTAGAGCTTTCAAGTGCTTCACTGGACACTCCACCCTGGAAATGGTGTAGGATCGATGACAATGCACATGACTGGCTGGAGGTGGTGAGTGTAAACAAAATTATAAATCACTAATGTGATTTCAGCCTATCCCTGCACGGAGCTGCAGTGCATCTTATCCTGTGTACAGTATGCTGTCGTGCAGGAGCATTAGGGAAGAGTACTCCACTTCAACACCGAGGGGAGGACAGCATAAGTAAATAAAAAAAAGACTCTAAATATGTTAACTCAAGCTAAGCTCAAATGATTTATAATAAGTTAATAGGGTCTCTGAAGTGTCTCTCTTATGGTATAAGAGACTTCTCTCATGAGGTTTGGGCAGACAGAACTGCTCAACTTCGCTTTGCGGTCCTCTCATCCAAACCTCATGCTCAGTGTCTCATATACTATAAGAGAACCCCCTCAGAGACTTTAATAACTAATAAAACACTGTTTCTAAATTAAACTCCCCCAAACCCAAATGCTGATGAATAAAAACCCAAATTGGGCATTTGTAAATCGTGGCTGAATGGTCAAGTCCAACAAATAATTTCCCAAACTGATACACCAAGTTAGTGGTTGGAAGGCAAGCCATGAGCTTACTCATGGTTCTCCCAGATGGGTTGGTGGAATCCAAGATGGCCAAAGGTCTAGTCAGTTGAAAGGCAGTACTCCAGCCAGGAGCTCACACTTATGTATTGAAATGCTGAAGAAAGAAAAACCCAGATATCCAACCTGGTAAACTCATCAGGACTATGAGGAGATAAGATTGAACCTCCGGTTAAAATTCCCCTTTTCCACTTGGTGGAGGTACGGTGGAGATATGAACTTACAGGTAATAAGAAATGTAGGTAAAACATACCCCTTTGAAAGGTAAGCTGCTTTTTACTTATCAAAATAAATTTGTGGAGGCATGTCGAAAAAGTTCAGGATGGTGCAGGAAGCTTAAGAATCAATAGAAATAGGCAAAAGCTAAATGCAGAAACTGGTTACAGAAAAAATAAATGTAAAAGTAACTAGGAGAAATGCTGTACCCGAATACCCAGCAGGGAAAAAGTATAGTAGCACTACTGAAAAAGCATTACCTGGGTCCTTTGGGCATACCTCCCAGAAGACAAACTTTTTTTCTTCAAACCTTCAACCCCAGAGGAAGAGGTACACTCACCAAACAGAAGTTCTCTTGTCAGCACAGAAGTGTACCAGCAGAACCTACTCTGGGGAAGAGAGTGAGCACAATAATGCCCGATTCAGAAAAAGGCACAAAGCAGAAAAAACGGGTAAGGGGAAGCGAGGAAACTTACAAACACAGAAATTCATGTTGTCTTTACCAAAACCCCTCCAGTTTTATTTAAAATAGAGAATATTGGTTATGCAGCTGTGTGTTTGCACACCTGAGGTGTGTGATGACCCATAAACCTCAAGAGCGAAGCTCGAAAGGTTTATGAAGTCATCACACGCCGAGGGTGTGTTAAAAAAATCCAGAACACCACAGCTGCATAAACTTTATTTTTTATAATTGTTGGTGCTGACATTCTCTCTCTCACACACACACACACACACACACACACACACACACCCTACTTGCTGCTGTCATCCATAACGTGCCATACAGAACCAATCTCTCTCTCTTTTGCTTCTTCATCTCCTCTCGCTGTCTCTAGTCAGTACCAGGAACCTCAAAAAACAGACTGCTCGCAGTCTTAATTTTTTTTTATAGAAAGAACAGTGTTTCTGAAATCATGGCCAGTTTTTCCTTAAAAACAACATTTCAATTTCTCATCACACACGTCTCAACATTTGCCCTATTTTTTAAAAGCCATGCTCGAGAGCAGGCCGTTTGCACTTTTAAAAGCAACACTGTGGACCGTGAGCTGTCAAAAGTCTTAATAACCAGTTATGTTGGTGTTCCCAGTTATTATGGCTTTTGAAAAACAGCCAAGAGCTATTCATTAAAGTGGGTCACCAGTAATTATAATAAAATATTAAACTGGGCCATGCCAGATTCATGCAGACAGTACAATACCAAGGCAACCGCCACAGCAACCATAGCAACAGACAGTAACATTGAAGTGGAGAGCATACCTGCAACAGATATGGAGAATCTCCAACAGGAATCCACAAAAGGATCTGAAGAAAGACTGAATGGATGAACGATGGATGAAGAAGGAAAGAAGAAGAAAAAGTCAACTCCAACAGGATAATTCACCATGGACACAGATAAAAATAAAGTAGCGGCTGTAGCACATGCCAGACCAGAGTCAGAGAATGATGAAGCACAGGATCACACTCAAGACATAGAACAAGAAACAAAAGTTACTGAGGAAAGAATGCCAAATACCGGTGAAGGACAACAGTTGCAAGCCTCAAAAGTTACAGATTCAGCTAATCAATCCTCAATTCAAGAAGCACTGATGAACGAAGTAAAGCAGTGGTTTGCAAAAATAAATATCTCAGTTGCAGGGCTAAATGAATCTGTCTCTGGGCTTTCAAAAAAAAGATTGACTGCCTGTCAAAAAATAAAAATACATGGAGGAGTTGGAGACAAGAATGAGTACTGCAGAGGATAAAATAAACCCGATCCAAGTGGCAGTAGAAAATCACACAAAGGAGCTAGAAATATTGAAAGTTAAAGTTGAAGAGCTGGAGACCAGGGCTAGATGTGACAACCTGAAATTAGATGGAATTCCTGAAGGTCTGAAAGGGCAGAAGGCAATAGACCCCTAGAATACTTTGAAAAATTGGTGACAGAGGCCCTAGGTCAGTCATGTCCAGAGCAAAAAGTAGAACTGGATAGGACCCATAGAGGAGCCAATAACCCCACAAGCAAGGGTAATCAGCCCAAGTTTGTCTTCATAAAACCTCACCACTTCCAAGAGAAGGAAGAAATTCTCAGAAAAGCCAGGCAAGAGAGAAGACTTAAAACTTTGAATATAACAATGTAAGTGTTCCCGGACTTTCCACCTGAAGTGTTAGGTAAAAGAAAGGCTTTTGCCACAGCCAAAGCACTACTTGCCCAACAAGGAATAATGTTCACAATCATACCTTCAGCTAAGTTGAAAGTGACATTACAGAGGAGAGTAAGAATTTTTACTTCTCCCAGAGAAGCAGAAGGCGCAATAAGGGCAGTGCTAGTAGATGACCCGGTGTACCCAGAACATTGAAAGAGACTCCACCATATAGGAATGCAGCACCTAATGAGACAAGTACACCAGCTAGGGGGTTGAAAATCTAAAATTAAAACAAAAATGAATGATACTATAATGAAAAAGTCTCATGAAAGGCTTATAAAAGATTTACGAAAATGATGTACTGACGTAAACAAAAAAAAAATTTTCTTTTTGTAGACGGGAAATTGAGTCATGTTGTGTGTCCCTGGGATGAATGGAGTGAATGGTCTAAGATGCTGACTGGTGTAAGTACCGGACAGGTGGTGCACAATGCCTACCCACTAGGTCAACCTATTTGGTGTTCTTGTTAATTTTAGGGGGAAGGAGGCACAGGGATGGGAAAATATGGTAGTACTTAACAATGTACATCATCATCATCATCAAACTTTATTCAGTGCACTTTCTGAGCTGTAACTCAAGGCACTTTACATAATTGTAGAGTATCATCTCTGAATACCTCATGAGAGGGGAGAGAAGGGGGATCATGGGGGAGGTGGCTTAACACTGCAGGAAAAAACAAAAATGGGATAAAACAGATGTCTGCCCATATAATAGAACATAAATACAAAAATGAGAAATCCAAGACAATAAAAAAACCAAAAATACAACCCTATTATGGAAGTACTCTGGATTCTAGAAGAAAGCATAACAAGATAGAATTGTATCTGACTTTAAGATCATAACATGGAATGTCAAGGGAGCTCGGGAACAAATTAAGATAAGAAAAATTATCTCAGTTTGTAAAAGGAAGAACATAAACATTTTATTATTACAAGAAGCCCATTTTGCAGAAAGATATTTTAAATAGTGTAGGAACTCAATTGCACTCCAGAGAAGTTCATGCTGGCCAATTCACAATTGCAAGAGGTGCTGCAATCTTTACTAAGGAAAGCACAAGATACACTATCACCAAACAGGAGATCAGAATTGTAGATATTTCATAATCACTATAAAAAAGGGAAAGAAAGCATGACATAAACATCTATTTATGCCCTAAACAAGGATGAGCCAAACTTTTTTTGCGAAGTTTTTCCCATTTAACACAATTTATAGAACCCTATATAATAGGGGATTTCAACCTTACCCTTAATCATATGGACAGAACACCTGGCTTAACAGAAAAGACACATAAATCAATGTTAATTATTATAAACATGATGAAGAACTTGAATTTAATAGACATTTATAGAAAATTATATCCCTTAAAATAAACATGCTACTTTTACTCTACACCAAACAAATCTCATTCAAGAATAGACTTCTCTTTAATTTCAAAAAGCACACAAGGGTCAGGGATGTTAAATATGGAAACATTGATATCTCAGATCAGACACCGGCAGTTATTAGTATATAGAACAAAAACACATATTCAAGGGACAAAATATGGAAACTGGATACTGCACAAGACAAAACTCTTCATTAAGTTAATCAAGAAAGAGACTGAGATTTCCTTTACTAATAATAATGGTCTAACCATATCAGACCAAATTACATGGGGTGTGCTTAAAGCTTTCTTAAGAGGAGGTATGTATATCTTATGCAGCTTTCAAAAACAAAACAGATATAATAACACTTGATAAACTGAAGCTAGAGTTAACAATGGCAGAACAGAAATTCGTCCAATCAGAAGCCAGGGAGGACCTGAACCAAGTTTAATTTTAAGGGACACAATAAATCAAATTACACAAATAAAAGCAAGAGGGGCTAATAGGAGAGCCCAGTCCAAATATTATTTCCTAGGGGAGAAGCCAGATCGATTGTTATCTTACCAAATCAAACGTAAAAATTCCAGTAATTAAATAAATTCAATCCAAGAGTCACAGGGCCTTGATAATAGTGACCCAAGAAAAATTAATGACATCTTCCTTGAATTTTACCAAAATCTATATACAGAGGAAAGTAATAACAACAAGGATAAAATAACAGAATTTCAAGCTGACCTAAACTTAGCAGACATTATCAGTGAAGCAAAGGATTTATTGGAAAAAGAGATTGCATTAACAAACATTACTTATTTAATATCAGACATGTTAAACAATAAATCTCCTGGTCCAGATCGGTTCAGGATTGAGTTTCATGAAACTTTTAAAGATGACTTAATGCCAATTTTGCTGAAACTTTTCAAACAATACTTTAAAGTCAGAACCCTTACGTAAATCATTTAATGAAGCTGTCACAACACTACTATTAAAACCAGATTAAGATCAAGAAAAATGCATATCATACAAACCAATATCACTGTTAAACTCATACAGTACTAAAATCATAGCAACAAGACTAGATGGCCTGGGTCATGCCTGAAAATGATCACTGGGAGCAGTGTACTCACCCAGTTATCAAATACATAAATAAATAAAATGAAGACTGGCTGGAGTAATACCACAAATCATACACCGAGATCAAACAGGATTTATAAGAGGGAGGAGGTTGACAGACAATATTAGATGAACATTAGACTTAATGGATATTGCCACCACCAAAAATGCAGCATTGATATCTTTAGATGCTGGAAAAAGCTTTTGACAGAGTCAGTTGGAAATTTCTGATAACAACACTAGAAACTATAATCTTTGGTCAAAATGTTTGCAATAATATAAAATCTATCTACACAGCACCTACAACAATCATAAAGTCTAATAATCAATTATCAGTACCATTCACACTTCAAATGGAAACAAGACGAGGATATTCTCTTTCTCCTCTCCTGTTTGTCATATTTATGGAACCATTAGCACAATGTATCAAAGTGTATTAACAAAAGGAATAAAATACAAAATCAACAACATGCTATATCACTATACACAGACGATGTGTTGATATACCTGAAAAATGGCATAACCGCTCTACCATCACTTTTCAAAATAATTTATAAATTATTTGTAATATCAGGTTGTATAATAAATTGGGGCAAAACAGATATATTGCCATTACATGAAGAACCAGAATTTATAGACTAAATAGTTAAATATAAAATTCCAATCAAACAAAACATAACATATCTGAGAGTTAATCTAATTAAGGATGAGCAGAAATAATATCAATCTAATTATGGTCCACTGTTTGAGAAAATGTATAAAGATTTTGAGAAATGGATTCATCTTCTGTTGACATTAACAGGATGGGTAAATATTATAAAAATGAATGTCCTACCAAGGCTTCAATTTCTGTTCCAGGCATTACCTATCTGGATACCAAAAAAAAGTTTTCCAAAACTGGTATCATAAATTAAGAAAATATTTATTGCAAAATGAAAAAACCAAGGACAGTAATGCAGAAATTGTACACCCCTGTAGAACAAGCAGGACGGTGACTTCCAAACATTTGACTCTATTATTTAGCAGACCAGCTTGAAAAATTACTTGGATGGTTCAATTCAGAGAAATTTTGTTCCTGGATGGAAATAGAACAACAGAAGCTGGGAATTCAAGACTTGCGAGGCTTATTATGGACCCATATAGAATCTAACAGAGAGTTAAAAGTAGGTTTAACAACCACTAAACTATCCATAAAAGTATAGCAAGAAGCACACGCAATGCTTAAATGGAAACTACAGCTGTCTTTAAACTCATATGAAAATACCTAGAAGGAATAACAAACATTAAAACTAATCAGTTTATTAAAATATGGGAAGAAAATGGGATAACTCAACTGAAACATCTTTACAAAGACAATAAAGTTTTAAAATTCTTTGAGCTAAAAGAACAATATAATTTACAGACCGGTCACTTCTTAGCTTACCTCCAGGTGAAACACTACTTAAGGAAAAAATTAGAAAATTTGTTCACCCCGCAGATTTCACTAATAGAAGATTTTTTATAACAGTGATATAAATAAACACATAGGAAGAATATACAGAACTATGAATGAAATTAATTACCCATCTTTAAGTAGATTAAAGGAATCCTCAGAAAGGGATATAATAACCGAAATAGAAGAACGTAGATGGCTGGAAATGTTAAGCACAGCTGGATCAGTATCCAAAAATAACAAATTAAAACAAATACAACATAATATTTTGCACAAAACTTATTACACACCAGCTAAACTACACAAATTCAAAAGGGAAATATCAATTGAATGCCCGAGATGTGAAAAAACAGCAGGAACTAATAAACATATGTTTATTACTTGCTCAGTCCTACAGGAATTCTGGACAAAGGTAAAAACAACAATAGGAGTGGTACTATGAATGGATATTCCATTTGATAAAGGAATTCAGTTTTTGGGACACCTTTTCTGAATGAGGAGATAATGACAGCAAGAATCAAAGCTTTCATCAACCTTGCCCTTATCAATGCCAAAAAAACGATACTACAGAACTGGAAAAATAAAGAGCCTCCACAAGTAAAACGCTGGTTTAACCAATGATAGATAATGCAAACCTAGAAAGAATTTACTATAACATGGAAGTCAAAATATCAGAATTCCAACAAATGTGGGACCCCTTTTCACAGTACATAAATATATCAAAAACATAGGGACATGCCTTGACACCAGAGTACAACAAGATATGCAGACAGTAAAAAAAGATAATTTAAGGAATCTGAATTAAATAAGACAGGTAGGCAATGTAGAAATTAGAGACATAGGAAGGCAGGGTGGAAAATGGTGATGGGCAATTTAACTCCTTATAATCAAATATGAGAAAAATAAATCTATAATCTGATTAAAAAAAAAATGGTTCTCCCAGACCAGGAAATCTCCCGCAATGCACAGGGGTGATAAGCAGTTCACAGTAAGTCCCTTCTCTGGCTGGTTTCACTCTCTCCTTCAGTGGTACAGGGCTTTAACTGCCCCTCCAGTGCTGTTCAGGGGCTCTCCTGGCTTCAGCAGTCAGTTAGCTAACTACTTTTTTTGCCACACAACTCAATCAGTGGCTCAGCAGGTAGCACACTCACCTTTGTGGCTGGGAGATCAGAAGGGTGTGGCACTTGGGTTAATATCCCAATACTGACACTGTGTGCAGCATGAGAGGGGTGCTGCACTCCTGAGGTGCCGTCTTTCGGATGAGACGTTAAACCGAGGTCCCGTCTGCCTGTTCTGGTGGTTGTTCAGGTGGACGTTAAAGATCCCATGGCACTTCTAATAAAGAGCAAGGGAAATTTCCCCGGTGTCCTGGCCAAATTTCCTCCATTCACTAGAAACACCACCAACTGCTTAATCTGGTTCAGTTTCATTCTGTTACCATCTGTATCCCCACCCCTGGGTCACCCCTGAGAAAGGGACTTCTAGTCTCAGTGGGTTTACCCAGTCAACAAAATTCAATAACAATAATAATAATCTGGGAAATCATGGGCCGCACATCCAGCACACTGCATCCTGGCATCCAGTTCCTAGTGTGTGCTGATAAATAAATGCCTGGCTGCAGCACTGGCCGGCCAGCTTCACGGACTGACTGCTCACAGGTCAAGTTTGGCAGAGCTGCAGCACTGCAAAGTCTGCAAAGCCTCACACTCAAGCTGGGATTTTCAGCTGCCACTTTTGTGCTAGATTAGCATGTGTAGACCTCCTCTTCAGGAATTCTGCTTCTCCTTCTCATGCTATCTCTTTAAGGCAGACAAACAATCTGCCTCTGCAGTGCTCCAACAGTTATCGGTCTGCTTCTTTCTGCATATACATGCAGATCTTGGTCTGCCTCTACCACAGTTGCACACACATTGAACGGATCCTGGCACAGCACCAGCCACTTGTGCGGGAATACCACTTAACCATGGTCCTTGTGTAGTGGTCCAGCGTTGGGGCCCTGCAAAAATTTAGGTTTGGAACACCCGGGGGACACAGAGAGGAGCACAGTAGGTGCTCCTGGGCCTCTTGGGGCCCATGTGAAGCAGTCAGGGACCCTTTAGTGAGCCAGGGAGCATTTGGTATAGTTAGGGGTTCCAGAGTACAGCTTCAGGGGAGGAGCTTTTCATACTTTGCAGAATCCCCCTGCAGCCAGTAGCCTTACTGTAAACCCTACCATCAGTCTGCTGCACCAGTGTCCCCAGTAGGCACTCCTGAAGCATTATAGCATTACAGTAAGTCCCAGAATGTCCCCAGCATGACCCAGTAAACCCCATGAAGTCAGTTTTTCCTAATACAGCAGCCAGCACAAAAAATCCCTCCCCCGTGGTTAATGCATTTGTATACTGAGAAATATTTCAATAAAGTGTACTAAATTAAAAAAAAGAAAATCCCTCCCTGCAGCCACAGAAACTCCCAGTAATAATAATAATAAAATTTATTTGTATAAGCACCTTTCACCTTTCAAGGCGCTGTACAAGTCACATAAAAACAAAACACAGAGCATACAGTATAAAATCGAGAAAATACCAAAAATGCTTTCCCCCATAAAAAAGTCTTGAGTGCCTGCTTAAAACTCCCCTTTGTCCTGCACTTCCGAAGCTGACGGGGTAGAGAGCTCCAGAGGGTAGGTGCCACAAACCCAAAGGCACACACACCAGGTGACTTTAAATTAACCCTCGGAATCTCTAGCAACCCCTCGTCAGTTGAGCAGTACTATCGCAAAGGGGTGTAAGGAACCAGGAGCTCTTTCAGGTAATTGGGGCCCAATCCATGTAGGGCTTTGTAAGTCAAAAGACTTACTTTACAGGTGATCCGCCACTGTATAGGCAGCCAGTGCAGATCGTGCAGCACAGGGGTGATATGAGATCTTCTAGATACCCCAGTTAACAAATGAGCTGCCGCATTCTGCACTAGCTGCAAGAGGCGAATATCAACCCCAGAAAGCCCTACGTAAAGGGAGTGCAATAATCAAGGCGCAATGTCACAAAGGCATGGACCAAGACAGGTAGATTGCTGGACGGAACAAGGTGCCTAATCCTAGCCATGTTCCTAAGATGGTAAAAGGCCAGCTTGACGACTGCCAACACCTGATGACAAAGAGTCAGGCCATCGTCAAGCACCACTCCTAGATTACGCACCCGTTCAGAGGTGAGAATCTGGGTATCCCCCAGGACTAAACCAGAAGGAAGCCCAGTCCTCAACCCCTCTGCCCTATGACCCAGGTCCACAACCAAAACCTCAGTCTTTCCTGGGTTCAACTTTAGACCACTGGTATTCATACAATCTTGGATTTCTATGAGGCAGCTGTTCAGTACTGAGACAGCATTAACCTGGTTGGGAGCAAAAGACAGGTAGAGCTGGGTATCATCAGCATAGAAGTGAAACCTCAGCCCATACAGTCTTACAGTGTCTCCGAGGGGTAGCATATATACTGCCAATAACATGGGAGACAGCTCTGAACCCTGAGGTACCCTGCAGGGCAGTGAGAAAGCCCCAGATGAAAATAAACCCAAGACAACTCTCTGTATTCTACCAGCGAGGAAAGATGAAAACCATCTGAGGACTGTACCAGACAGCCCGCAGATAAATCTCAGAAGTTCGAGCAGAACCCCATGATCCACAGTATCAAAAGCTGATAATAAATCCAGGAGAACCAAGATAGAATGGTGTCTCCGATCTCTTGCCATCAGGAGATCATTGAGCACCCGAACCAGAGCGGTCCCAGTACTATGCTTCTTATGAAAACTCAATTGGAGAGGTTCATATAAATTATGGATGGTTAAATGGTTATCCAGTTGAGCAGTCACAACTTTCTCAATAACCTTCCCCACAAAAGGGAAGTTAGAGATAAGCCTGTAGTTTGCTAGGTTCTCCAGGTCTAAAGAAACTTTCTTCAGAAGGGGGTCACCACCCCCTCCTTCAGGGAGCTAGGAAACTTGCCCAAATCCAGAGAGCACTGGACAATCTGAGCTAAGACCGGGTCGATAATATCACTACAACCCAAAATCAGGGAAGTAGGGCCAGGGTCTAAACTACAGCAAGTGGGACCATCTCCTGGACAATCTGCATAATATCTACGAAATCCAGCAGGTCAAAGGTACTCCAGGAAACTCTAGACTCTGCGACAAAGCACCGATCAACAGCAACCCCCTTAGAGTGAAGTTGGTGGCACTCCCGCCTGATGTCAGCCACCTTATTCGCAAAGAAGTGAACAATCTCATCACATTCAGTTTGTGAAGAAACTCACCGAAACTGCTGACAGGCTGGGACCCAGCCTGTCAACAGTTCTGAAGAGTTGAGCCGGCTGATTTCGTGTGACAGAAATTTCCCTGGACAGGAATTCTGCCTTCTTATGGGAAATTTCTGTTTGATAGAGTTTATAATGCTCTAACAGAATAAGGTGGTCGGCATCAGAGGCAGACTTCCTCCAACGATGCTGTAACCTATGCCCCAATCTCCATAACTTCCTTAGAGTTCCATCAAACCAAGGGGCCCCAGGGCAATGCGGGAGGGGGCGAACACGGATAGGAGCAATCAGATCGAGAGCTGAGGATACGGCCCCATTATAGGCTGCAACCAACTACTCGGGATCTGTGCAAGTCTCGTCCAATAACAGAGGACAACAACCGCCATCAGGTCTTCAGGGACCACATTCCACAAAGGATGGTACCTGACCAACTCCACAGGGGCCGACCTGCCCAGGACGGCCGAAAAATTGAACCCAACCAAGTAGCGGTCCGACCAACTGACTGGTTCCACCACTAAGTCGAAGGCCTCGATCCCCAGGAGAAAAACCAAATCAAGAGAGTGACCACCCTTGTGTGTAGCTGAGGAAACAACTTGTGTGAAGCCCAGAGATGCCATCACCTGGAGGAAATGTTGACCAAAAAGTGAGGATTCGTCATTGACCCAGGCACTGAAGTCACCCAGAACCATCAGCCTGGGCGACTCCAAAGCCATGTTGGCGGAGAAGTCTGCTATTTCCTGCTGGAATAGCTTCTCATCACCTGGTAGATGGTAGATGAGAGCTATCCTGCACCCCACACCAGCTACCACAGTACATTCAAATGACCCGGCCTCCTCAACTGGTATACTGGTTAGACCCAATTCGGTCTTGAAACAGACCGCAACCCCCCTGTGGTCCAATCTCTGGCGATGTACAACCAAGTAGCTGGTGGGAACAGCCGCCTCTAAAAAAGGGGCAGCATTCCCGTCCAACCAGGTCTCGGTAATGCAAGCCAGATCTGCCCTAGCAACAAAGTCTGCAATAAGACCAGTCTTGTTGCAGACAGATCTGGCATTTCACAACAGCGCCCGAGTTGGATGAGGTTGGCAAACTGTCCCGACTACTTGCCCTCCCAAAATGGAGGTGCCCCTGGTTATGGGAACCAGAATGGAATTATCACATTCCAGATACCATTTCACCTCAGGGCATCTTCTGATGCTAACCACCCCTATGGGAGAGCACTGCTCATTCGGGCTCCACTGTCCGCAACCCCCCACCCATCTCCGACTCCCCACGAGCAATCCCCAAAGTTCAACAGCATTGGTAGGTAGAAGCAGATAGAGGGGTAGAGGAAAAGGGGTGGAGGGCATGGAGAGCAGAGGCCGAATAGCACAGGACAGGAGGGGCAAGCAGGCATATTTCACTTACAATATTAAAACAATGGGGAAAGGACATAAAACACAAATTTCCTAGATCACAAAGGTGATACTGCAGACAAAGCAAAAAACCCAAAAACAACTTAAACAATGATCTTTGCCCTAAGAAAACATATAAACTATCCCGCTCCCACTATAAGATGGCTTTCACCCCCCCCAAAATAAAATAAAATACAATAACACAGTCCCCTCTCATTGGATAAAATAAACTTACAAATATAAAGATTCTCCCTCTCCCACAGCCGGGGTGATAATATTCAAATGATAAAACAATCCCATCTGACAGGATGTTTAAAAACAAACAAAAAAGGAAAAAAAAATTCTCCCATCCCACAGCCCTCACACAGCCAAGGAAGGAGGAAAAAAAAATAACAAGGCACCCTGGTTTTCTCACCACCAGGGAACCCTAAAACAAATCTAGAAAAAGGGTAAAAAGGTATCAAATAGTGGGAGGAACCATAATAATCCAATGCAATCCAACGTAAATTGAACAAAATGTCAAAATTTAATGAAGCAGAATAAATATTTCCAATATGCAATAATGTCTCGGTAAAAGTCCAAAAAGGGACCAAAAGGTCTCCAGAAAAAAACAGTATATATAGGCCAAGCTGCTGGAAAGTGGGGGTTCCCCCACCTCACCCCTTAATCTGCCTTATCAGGTCCAATTTTAACCCCAGGACCTGCAGCTACAAATACCCCAAGGTCACGCCAAAAGGACCAACCCGAGAATAAATTAGGAGCTCCCCCACTAATCCCTGGCTCCCCAGGGGAGAGTTAGGTGGCTCCTGCTCAGTCTCAGGTAGCACCCAAGGTTCCCCAGGTACAAACATGGGTGGGGGGACAAAGCCACCCACAGCCAGACCGCTATTTAGGCCCTACTTCTGAACTAAGAGAAGTATAAAGTTGCAGGGAAAAAAAGAAGCACTGATCAATGAAGCAGGCCCCCACTCACAGTACTCCAAACTCCACAAATAGTCCCTTTGGCCAATTTCCAAAAATTAATTCATGGTAGAAAGTCCCGAACCAGGTCCTTCTCTATCCAACACTGAAGAAATATATCACTAAGTCCGAGAGGCAAAGGCATGGTGAAAGTCAGTAGAGCCACAACTCCAGAGTTCAAACTTCAATGGCCAAAACACTCCAAAGCACACCAAGAAGATGATCCAGTGATCCACCGAGCACAATTCAGAAGGCTAATCCCTCAGGAAAGAGGTCCGTCCTCCAATTTCCATGCACAAACTAAATGTCCGATAAACAAAAAACGCTTCCTGTAGTCGGCACAATAGCTGCTCCGGGAGTACCGACCAACTCTCCGACCAAGCACCAGCGAGGGGCACCATACTCCGGCAAATGACTGGGCTTCAACAAGCGACCAAGCTCCAGCATGCAACCGGGCTCCACTTCACTTCTCTACCAGAAAAGCACAAAGGCAGAGAGGAAACACCTCCAGGGACCATCGACCGAGCAAAATCAAATGCAGAAAAATAACAGCAAACAAAACACAGTAAAAACACAGTAAAACAACTTTGCATAAATTAAAATATGTAAGAATAAACTAAATAAAATAAAATGGAGCAACAAAACATAGTAACAAAAGCTAGTCCATCATGACTGCCATCTTGCTTTCCACAGGATTTGCTCCAGTACCAGTATTCCCTGCAGCAGCCCCAGTGTGCCCTGTAAGTCCAAGGCTGGGCTACATTTTAAAACATTTCTTTTTCCATTCTCTGTTGCGTGCCTTCACTCTGAACACCTCCCCAGCAGGCAGCATTAGGGAGAAGTAGCTGTGAGCTAGAGTTGCAGCCTCAAGCCCAGGGCATGGGCTGTTCGGAAGAGAGACATTAGTGGCTCATGCTTGGAGTTTGAGAATGAGACCTGAGCCCTTAAAAGAATGGTCACAGCTACTGTAGGAGCAGCAGTAGGGACTGAGAGGAGATGGACTTGGAGAACGATACGGACCCAGAGAGCTTACCTGAAGCTCTCCCATCAGCTCTGCCTGGTATCTCTCCCTGGTCAATGATTGGTATGTTGGCTCCCTTCTTTGAGTGAGGACATTTGGCAGTTTGCCACAGTTTTGGCCATGTTAGTTCGGCAGCATGACTCCCTCCACAGAAGCAGCAGTTCTGCCACCTACCCAGACCTGCCCAGACCTCCTCCAGCTCCATGTTCCTTCTTTAGCAGCATCAAAAGGAGCATGATCCCAGAGGCTGCATATCTGGGGTCATGGTGGTTAGTGGGTGGCAGCACATCCAGGCAGTGCCAGACACCAGAAATTAAAGAATTTTTTATTTTTTTTAAATAAACAAACTTGCACTGGTCAATGCTATAAATAGAGCAGCTGAAGCCATGTGGGTAGAAGAAAACAGAGATCTCCAAAGGAGCACCGTGGGGACAAGTTAGGCCCCATCGCACTGACTGCCTGTAGGGAAGAGATACGTGAGGATCCTCAGACAGCAGGCCTTGGGGGGTGGGTTCAGACAGACAATGGAACTGCCCCTAGGGTGAGAAGATAGAGGGAAGAAAAAATTACCTACCATAGCAATCTTGTTTCTTCCAAGGGAATCTTACTGTATTCTGACTTCTGCAGTATGGTCTCACCACAAGACTGCCCCGGAGCCAAAATGGTTACTAGAACCTATGCTATTCATGGAATGTTAAGCTTGAGCTCAGTTTTCAAACCACTGTACCTGGTAACCATTCTGCAACTGTCATATTCTTACGGGGCAAATCTCATAACAAGTTATCTAAACTATACTAATAATTAAATAACACATTATCAACACCCAACACCAACTATTTCCCTTTATTTAAAAATGTGGGCAACACTAAGACTCAAGTCAGTAAGCCCAAAAAAAAACACCCACAGGTTTCGAACAGCATGGACAGCTGTGTTGCAGTGCCTATAGGTTCTAGCAGGGGAGGTAGAGTGGGAGCTCAGAATACAGTAAGATTCCCTTGGAAGAAACAAAATTACTATGGTAAGTAGTTTTTTCTTCAAACCCCAGGAAATCTTACTGTATTCTGACTTCTGCAGACTGCCCAAGCAGTACCTTTGGAGGAGGGTAGAGAACCTATTTAGAAAAACAGGATCTGCAGTACTGCTCTGTCAAACCTGGCATCACTTCTGGCCTGGGTATCCAGGCTGTAGTGCTTGTTAAAGGTGTGAACTGTTTTCCAGGTAGCTGCTTTGCAGATCTCTAACAAAGGGTTATCTCTGGCAGGTGCTATAGAAGCAGCTGTACCCCTTATAGAGTGGGCCCTGAGGCCTACAGGAGACTCTTTACCTACTTTGCTGTAGCAAAATTGGATACAGGCTACAATCCAGTGGGCAATGGTGCTCTTTGAGGTGGGTTTGCCCTTCCACCCTTCTCCATAGGTCAGGAAGAACTGGGTTCTATACTGTCTGTGTCCCTTCGTGTGATCCAAGCAGTAGCTTATAGCTCTTTTTACATCGATTATACAGTCTTTGTTCCCCTCAGCTGGAATGATCAGCGAAGAAGATGGGCAAAGTCATGGACTTATTAAGGTTAAAGTCTGAGACCACCTTAGGGAGGAATTTCCTACTGGTCCTAAGGACCACCTTGTCCCTGTGGACTGCTGTATAGTCTGGCTCCGTGGACAAGGTCTGGAGCTCACTGATCCTCCTGGCTGAGGTGATGGCTACCAGGAACACTGTTTTCCATGTCACATACTTAAGCTGTGCTGAGGACATGGGTTTGAATGGTGGTTGAATTAGCTGGCTAATGGATATGTTAAGGTCCCATGCAGGAGTGGGTTCCCTGTAAGGGGGATGTAAGTGCAGTAGACCCTTGAAAAACTTCCTGAATACCTGATTAGCAGCCAGGGATGCCCCTTTTCCAGCAGAAAAGTGTGCAGAGACAGCTGCTAAGTGTACCTTAAGGGTGGAAGGCCGAAGGCCCAGGGAATGCAAGTGTGCCAGATAGTCCAAGACTACTGATAAACCAGCCTGGTGGTGGTCTATCTGTCTCTGCGCCAAATAGAAAACCTCTTCCATTTAGATGAGCAAGTCCTTCTGGTGGAAGGTTTTCTAGATACCCTGAGGACCTCTAGCACCCCATCTGAGAGGTGTAGGTCAGCATATTCTAATTCCTCAAGAGCCAAGCTCTGAGTCTGAGGTACTGGAGACTGGGGTGCAGGACTGCCCTGGGAGGAGCTCAGTAGGTTATGCCTTCTGGGCAGGGAGATTGGTTTGGAGATTGACAGGGTCAACAGCAGTGAGTACTAAGGTTGCCTGGCCCAGTCTGGAGCAATGAGTATCATTGTTGCTGGTTGAACTCTGAGCTTGTTCAGTTCTCTGAGAAGCAGGGGAAATGGGGGAAAGGCATACAGAAACTTTCCTGTCCAATCCAGCAGAAGTGCATCTAGAGGCACTGTGCCCAGTGCAAGAGGCCTGCAACAGAACAGTGGCTATCGGTTATTGTCTGGGTCTGCTAAGAGGTCCACCTCTGGGGTGCCCCACCTTCTAAACACCACTTGCAGGATCTGCCTATTTAGTGACCACTCATGGTGATTCTGGTTGATCCTGCTGAGGGCATCTGTGAGGACATTGTGCTTCCCTGGGAGATGAACTGCTGAGAGGGAGATCCCCAGGGAATAAGCCAGGTTCCACACCTTCATGGCTTCTGTGCACAGGGTGGATGACCTTGTGCCCCCTTGCTTTTTGATGTAGTACATCGTGGTTGTATTGTCTGTTCTGACTTGAACCACTTTGCTCTGCAGCATTGAAGTGAATGACTGAATGCCCATATAAACTGCCCTGAGTTCCAGCAGGTTTATGTAATGCAGAGACTCCTGCTGGAGACATGTACTGAGGGCATTATGCTCCCCTAGATGGGCACCCCATCCTAGGAGGGAGGCATCTGTTGTCAAGACTGCTGATGGTGGCAGCTGGGGGAAAGGCATGCCTTCCCTGAGGTTGTCCTTTTCTTGCCAGCATTGCAGAGCTTGAAGCAAAGTTCCTATGACTGGTACCATCCTTGACAGGGAGTCTCTTCTCTGAGACCAGTGAGCCCTGAGGTGGAACTGAATGTCCCTCATCTGGAATCTTGACCCTGACACTGTTGCTGTTGCTGTTGATGCAGCCATGTGACCTAACCGCTGGAGAAAATGCCTTGCTGGTCTGGAGGTATGAAGCTGGAAGGAGTTTGCCAGCTGTACCTAACTGTTTACACTTCCCTGAAGGAGGATGGCTCTTCCTGTCAGAGTATCTAGTTCTGTGCCTATAAACTCCAGGAGTTGAACTGGTGTCAGCACTGACTTTTTGTGGTTTACCAGGAAGCCCAGTGTACACAGGGTATCCTGAGTGATGGTCAATGCTTTTCTTACCTGCTGAGGGGACTGGCCTATGACCAGCCAGTTGTCCAGGTATGGAAAGACTGTAACCCCTAGTCTCCATAGGTTTGCCACCACTACTGCTAGGCACTTGGTGAACACTCTTGGAGCAGATGTCAGGCCGAAAAGCATGGTCTTGAACTGGTAGTGGCCTGATGGCAATCTGAACCTGAGGTACTTTCTGTGTGATTGCCTGATGGGAATATGGAAGCAGGCATCTTTTGGGTCCAGAGATGCCAGCCAATCTCCCTTCCTAAGTGTAGGGAGAATGGTAGCCAGAGTGACCATTTTGAACTTTGGCTTTGTCAAATGTTTAAGTGTATGAGATCCAGTATGGGTCACCCACACTCTCCTGTTTTCTTTAGAGTAAGGAAGTACCTTGAGTAGAAACCCCTTCCCTGTAGGGCCAAGGGCACCTGCTCTACTGATTTTTCCAGAATCAGTTTTGCTACTTCTTTCTCCAACAGAGTTGCCTCTGCTAGGCTGGCAGGTCTGAAAAGTCTTGCCCTCAGTTTGGGAAGAAACTTGAAACTGAGGGCAAATCCCTGTCCCACTACCTCCAGGACCCACTTGTCTGTGGTGATGGATTCCCAAGCCTGGAGATAGTGGGCCAGCCTGCCTCCTACTGGGAGTGGGGAGGCAACCCTGGCAGATCCCTCAGGGGTCTGCTTGGTCTGTGTACTTTGCTGTGTGCTGGGGCCAGCCGGCTGCTGCCCCTTCTGCCTCTGCCTCTAAAGTACCCCCTCTGAGGCTGATAGGTTTGTGACGCCTGAGTCTGAAAGAAGGGCCTGTAATGGGATTTACCCCTGTCCCCTTTTCCCTGGTACTTCTGTGGTGTTGCTGCCTTCTCTTTTGTGAGCAACACTCTTATAGGCCACTTTACACTCATCCATCTTCTTCATGTAGGCCTGTTTGCACACCAAAGAGAGATGTAGACTCACAAGGAAAGTCCAATGCCTTTGTCTGTGTGTCCTGTGACAAATTAGTGGCCCTTAGCCACTGAGGTTGCCATGTGCCTGTCTGCAATGCCATTTGCATCCACTGCCATCCGAAACTGGCATTTAGAAGCTTCTATGCCCCTTTTTACAGCTTTGGACAAGTCTGATGCCATGGGTCCAGGGCATGCCTTGTCTATTTTCAAAACAGTGTTCCAGAGGCTATTCTGATATCTGGACACATAAGCCATGTAGGTTGCTTGTCTAATAGCCAAATAAGCACCCACCTAGGATTTCTTGGCCATATAATCCATTTTCCTGGACTCCTTTTCTGGTGGATGTGATGCCAGGGGAAACCTTGCTTTATCACATGCAGCAGCCGGTACCACCCCTTCATGGCTGGGGTGCCCAAAAAGAAAGTCTGCTTTTGACTTGGCCACCCAATACTTCCTATGCATCCCCTTGTCCACTGGGGGAATGAAAGTGGGGGTCTGCAAAGTCTTGGAGGCCTGTCTCTTCAAGGACTTATGGATGGGCAACAACAGCCTTTTTGTTGCTGGCACATCCGTCATTTCCATATAGTCTGGTTCTCCTTTCTCCTTTGTGGATTCTTGGGTGGAAAGATCCAGAGTCTATGCCACTTGCTTCATAAAGGCAAAGTGGGATGAAAAATCCTCAGCTCCCTTCTCAGGAGAGTCAGGACAGTGAGGATCAGGGGATACTTCTGGTTCAAGAGGTTCCCCATACTCTTCATCCTCATCATGGTCATCCTATTTTTTTATTATAAATTTGTTAACCGGGTAGGGAAACTGGGCAAAGTCCTTTTTCAGGTCCGACCCGAAAGGCAGGTCGACAGTAACATACAACAAACATTTGACTAAAAAAAAGCAAAAACATCTGACTAACAATTACATAAATCAATAGATAACAAATAACATTTAAACTGAAACTTAAACCCATAATTGAAGAAGTACATCAAAGAAAACCGGGTAAATCATTCCATAAATTAGCAGCTGATGACAAAAAAGATAAAAATACAGATTTTCCCCTATTAATTGTAGCCCTCAGAACAGTTCCATGATTTGGACACAAATTGACCTGAGAATCCCTAATATTTACCAGATCAGACAAAGGGAAAGAATTCCTAGCATAAACAGCATGATGTACCAAATTACCAAGTGCATAGGCAAACTTTAATTTAGGAGATAGCCAACCCAAAGAAGAATATAGGACACAGTGATCTGTCATTTGCAGAGCATCAAGAACAAATCGACAAATATTATTGTAAACTACACTCAAAACCCTCCCCTCCCTTCCACCCAAACCATAATATAAGGAAGAAACATAATCAAAATGAGGTAACAAAGTACCAATTGCAATTGTTCTATGAGATTCCAATGACAAATAAGCCTTACATTTATATAACAAGCCCAATTTTGAGTTTATAGTCCTACTAACAGCCTTTACCTGTGGCAAAAATCCCAAACAAGGATCCACAAGAACTCTCAAATACTTGAATATGGTAACCTGTTCAATTAAATCACCGCATTTGTCAAGTATATGTAAACACAGATTTAACTTTAAACAAGGAGCACTCCCAAATACCATGCACTTGGTCATTTTTACATTCAAAATCATTTGATTATTTAACAACCAAAGACCAAGCTTATCCAAATAATTTTGTAAACCAATATTAACCAACTCAATATTCTGATTCTGGTTATACAAAATCAAGTCATCTGCATCCTCATCCTCACCTTCCACAGAAACCTCAGTAAATTGTTCAAGTGAACCAGGAACTGAGAAAGAACTCAGGTCCTGAACTGAGTTCTGTGAATTGGGCCACTGAACCGGAACCACGGTACCGGTTTGCAGTGCCTGAAGAACACTTATAGCATTAGTTATTATTTCTGCGGTTGGAACTGATAGATTCATCATTTGCAGTTCCCTAACCGAGTGCTTTTCCTTCCTCTTTTTCTTTGCAGAACTTGCCAGTTCAGTGGCAGTGTCTGCGGTTCCTTTCTTACCCGAGGAACCATCACCCTGGTCAGAGGGTTGTTCAACCAGTTCTTTGTTTTTTTTCCTTCTGAGAGGAGGACATTTTATCCAAAGCTGGGTCAGCAGCCTTTTCGGACATTTTTTCCTTCAGTCAGTTCAAATGCCTCTCAAGCGCTGACTGAGGAAAATTTTTACAGATTTCACAATCTGCCTTAAGGTGGTCAAACCCCAGACAGACATACAAACTAAGTGAGGATCTGCTTTAGCAAACGGTTCCCCACACTCTACAATGCTGAAAACCCGTTGGGCCGGTTCTTTTCTTGGGTAGTGACATAACCAGTAAAAATTCCTAAAGTGGGTTTTCTGTGAGCCCAAAACACACAAAATAAAGAATATCTCTCTAACCCCCACTTTTTTTTTAAACACGGTCAGTTTAGTGACCCGGGAGAGAATGAGAGTCACCACAGTTTCTCTCAAAAATGTAATGACTGGCCCAAGTAAGGTTCAGATATGTAAATTCAACTTTAAATATGTATGTAAATAAATGTTCGGTTTCCTCCCGGCTAAACAAACCAAAAAGAAACCAAAAAACTTACAGAAATTAAACTAAATCTAGACTAATCTACCCGTAAACTCAAGGATAGGGCTTTAAAAATGAACAGAAATAAAATTTACTTCAGAAAAACTGAGAAAATAAAATCTTCAAGAAAGATGAAGGAGGGGTCTCCAAGGCGTCTGTACTAGGCAAGCGGAGTAAAGAATCTGACGGTTGCAGAATGTTTACCAGGGATAGTGGTTTGAAAACCAAGATCGAGCCTAACATTCCATGATTAGCATAGGTTCTAGTAACCATTTCGGGCTCCAGGGCAGTCTTATGGTGAGACCATACTGCAGAAGTTAGAATACAGTAAGATTTCCTGTGGTTTGAATCTCCCAGGACCGGATAAAGACTGAAAAGGCCCTGGGCATTTTCAAGCTGAAGACCCCCCACCCCCCCAAACTGAAAGTATGATATTCTTATAGAGGCACTTGATGTAACTGCAATTTCAGCTGCCCATCCAGACAAATTACTCCCAGACCTTGGAGTCAATAAAACTATTTATTATAATAAAACAATAGAGTAGCACCTCCACCATACACACATCAATGCTTCACGTCACTCTGACACTTTTTAAAGACATAATGGCCACATTCCAATGTCACCCTTTTATATCACAAATTAATGGTATGTAAATATATGTAAACATATACCTTAAAGAGATAACATCATAATATGTACCCTGCATAAAAATATAGTAAAAGGGAGTGCTAAAATTCACAGCACCCAATCTACAATACAGGGAGACACTTGCAACTGAACCACTGAAATCGTAAGAAGAACAAGGATGGAGAGAAACACCAAGAAAAACAGGGGCCACTAAGAGAAGGAAAGGAGGGAAGGGGAAGGGAAGGAAAGGGGGGAATAAGAGGAAAACAAGGGGAGCAGAAAGGAAAGACAAACCATAAGCAAAAAGAGACAGCTATATATAAATGTATGTCCACAGTTTCTATCTATTATATGCAAAATATAAAAACATATGAATTAAAGAATATATATTATTTAGTGGTGCAGTTGCCCCAATATAGTTGGGGTTGAGTAGACAGTTTAATGTTAAACCCCAATTTTTGCACTTTAATAACTTTGTAACCGTTCAACGAATTTGCACACAATTCTCATCCACTGTCTCATGTGGTAGATCTCTGGATGTGCCAAGTTTCTTTCCGGCTGAATGTGCAGACTCTGAGATCCAAATAGTGCAAAAAGTGCATTTTTAGTTTTTTTTTTTTGCTGTTTTCTTTGAAGAGGCCTACAGCTCAGGTGGTTTGGATTTTTTGTATGAAATTCTCAGGGCAGAAAGGGGCAGGCCCACAGACGTGCCTTTTGCTGGTTTGGTGAAAAAATATAAATCCGGTCCAAAGTTATTTAAGTTTTTCATTTCAGGTTCTGAGCATGCTCAGTAAGCACTTTAAGCTAGCTGTATGAAATGAAAAAAAAAATCCTTTTTCATATGGGAAAAATCCTTCTTCATTTGCCACCATCTTGTGTCTGTTTTTTTCCCCCCAAAAATTTCAAAACCCAAAAAATTAGGGAGCACATCAATTCGCTTCCACCATTTTGCTCCCGGACAACCTGCTCCTGACCATTTGCTCCAGACTAATTTGCTCCCATCCCTTCGCACTCTGTGTCTTTTCACTCCCAAACATTTAAAAAACTCAGCTTGCAGAATGAACTTCATTGAATCATTAATTAAGTAATTAAGTAACCAGTTTTGGCAGATTGATAAAGTGGCAGTTCAAGTGTGTACAGCCTACAGACAGCAGTTGATTGGTGTACTAATTATAGTGCCACAGTGCACTAGCGGGAGTGAGTTAATTATATCACTGAACGAATGCAAGTTAATACAGTTACAGTACCACAGTACACAAGCGGGAGCGAGTTGACGTGGAATGGGAATGGAGGGAGTGAATTGACTCAGGAGTGTGTGGTCGGGAGCGAATTGATGTGGAATGAATTGACAGGAGCGAGTTGACATTGACCTACAAAACTGACATGCTGGAGACAGACCAACACATCTATCTTTCTCTTCAGGACTCAGTTAGTTGGATTCTGCACTTAGGTGTTAAAAATGACCCACAAATGTGTATTTTGTTACATTTCACATACTTTTTTGTGACTGCTTCCCAGCTGTATGAAAAGAAAAAGGAATCCTTTTTCATTTGGGGCAATCCTTTTTCCCGAGAGAAAAAATCCTATATTTTGTCCCTAGTGGCTAGTGGCACCCACCATCCACTAGGGTTACCAGATTTTGGGACATCGAAAAGAGGACACTTCAGTTACCTGTCGCCCCTGAAAAAGGGATCTCTTGGGCTCAGTGGGCTTACCCAGTGAACACAATTAAATGAATAAACAAACTGTATTTTTACAGGGTGGATCCCCTCCCCGCGATGCTACATGTTCTGAGCAGCATGGATCTCCATCAACTTACCAAATAAATTAGGCTAGCACTAGCCTGTTCTGCAACCCTCTCACCTCTGCTCACAGACTGTCAAACTTCATACAAGTCCAGTTGGGACCACGGGTTATGAGACTGCAGCTGCAGTGACTGTCATCAGTCTGAGCTGAGCAAAGATGTTTTTTATTGTACCAAAATACCATGATGATTAGGAAATAAGTTGCTTGTTTCTTTGAAATGTGGCAACTTTTAACTAGACGTAGTGTAGATACAATAGTCTGCCACATGGTACGTCAGTCAGTGCTGAGATTATAATTGACATATACTGTGTGTCTTGGGGGGAAGGGGGATTAATGACATTTCTCGCTACAAGAAAAATGATCAAGACCTGAAAGCACATGGGACAAAAGCCTCCTCTGCAAAGACTTTGATCACCCCCCCCCTTTAATCTGCCCACAATCTGGTCCAGATGTCTCTGCTCATGCAAAAGCGTGACTGGCTGCAGATCATCAGCATTACTCCCAACTCTACAGCATCATCCCGCCAGCTGCATTATTTCTGAATTAACAGGCTATGCAGACATGCATGAGTTAAACAGCTTAAAACTGGACACAAGCAACACAGTCCCCGTATACTCAGCCACAGTAGTTTTGATTTATTAAAATAATACATACCACTGCTGCTACTTTGTGCATAAATACCTAGCTATAGCAACAAATGACTCCTTGCTGCCACACTCAGCAGTCACAGGTAACAAATTAAATTCATAAAAGAAAGGATAGTCAGCTACCTGGTAGAAAGTGGGCTACAGGATGTTTGACAACATAGCTTCGCACAAGGGAGGTCATGCCAGACAAACCTAGTTGAGTTTTTTGATTGGGTGACGAAGGGGGTCGATCAGGGAGGGGCAGCAGACATGGCCTGTCTGGACTTCAGGAAGGCCTTTGACACTGTTCCCCACAGAAGGCTGGTAAATAACCTGGAAAGTTTGGGGCTGGCACAGAAAATAACTAGGTGGGTGGAGAACTGGCTGAAGGGCAGAAGCCAAAGGGAGGTGGTAAATGGGGTACATTGCAGAGAGGGAAGGGTGATGAGCGGGGTAAACCAGGGGTCATTGCTGGGGCCCACCCTGTTTAACATCTATATCAGTGACATGGCAGAGGGTCTGCAGGGGAAGGCCTGCCTCTTTGCAGATTATATGAAGATCTGCAATAGGGTGGACACCCCAGGAGGGGTGGAGGCTATGAGGGAAGATCTATGAGTTCTGGAGGGGTGGTCAGAAACCTGGCAGCAGAAATTCAATGCAAAAAAGTGCACAGTAATGCACACGGGGTGAAATAACCTGCAAGCGATTTACACACGGGGAGGGGGTGATGAAATTAAGGCATTGGAGCAGGAGAGGGATCTGGGGATTATAATTCCAGATAACTTTAAGGTGGAGACCCAATGCAGCAAGATGGTGGGCAAAGCATATAAAATGCTGGTCTGCATAGGGAGAGGTATAACAAGCAGATGGAGGGAGGTGCTAGTACCACTTTACAAATCCACGGTGAGGCCTCACCTGGAGTATGGTGTCCAGTTCTGAAGACTTCACCTGTGCAAGGACACAGATGGGATTGAAAGGGTTCAGAGAAGGGCCACCAAGATGGTGCATGGATTGCATGGGAAGCCCTATGAGGAGAGGTTGAAGGAGTTGGATCTGTACCCGCTGTAGGCTAGAAGGGAGTGGGGGGACATGATAGAAATGATTAAGTACATGAAAGGGATTAATAGGGTGGGGGGAGCTTATTCACAAGAAAAGCAGGTGCTAGAACTAGGGATCATAGTCTAAGATTAGAAAGAGAAAGGTTTAGGGGCAATGTGAGGGGGCACTACTGCACTGAGAGGGTGGTGGAGCCCTGGAACAGACTGCCAGAGGAGGTGGTGAGGGACAAAATGGTGGAGGGATTCAAGAGGGCATGGGAAAGACACAAGGGGTTGACCAGTGGGAGGAGGGGGATCTCTGGATAAGGGGGGCAATGGGGGTGTAAGGACAGACTCAATGGGCCAAGAAGGGTTCTTTTCTGTCACCACATATCTATGATTCTATGAAATGGTCCCTCGCCGTTCTGCCCCCCCACTCCAACCTCCCACTCAGCACCCACCGCTCCACACCTCCCACACACCCTCAATCACCTGAACAGGTCCCAGGGTGAAGATATGTCTTGCTGCTGGAAATGCCAGCTGCTATATGACAAAGTAAGGTCAATGTATTTCAATGGGGTTTTCAAGTCTGTAACATAACTTTGCCATTTTAGCATATTTTGACCCCACATTTTCAACATGGCCTTGTCGGGACCCCACCTCATGAACAAAGTTGGTGGAATTATGCAAATCTGCCTCGAAAAGTGATTTCACAGTCTTTTGGTGAAATCCCTTTTTGGATGAGATTTGAACATTTCACTACCCTTGTTCATGAGGTGGGGTCATAAGAAGACTATGTTGAAAATCTGCGGTCCAAATATGTAACAATGGCAAAATTATGCATCTCCATTGACATTTTCCAATGCTCGCTTGTAACTTTGGTACTTTAAAACATTTTGACCTCCAATTTTTTTTTTTACTCTGTTTATACTCTGTATTCACGGGGAACTCTGTCAGGCATCCAGCTCTCTCGCTGCTCTACCTTCGTGCTTGAAACTCTCCAGCCCCTGGCACCAGCTCAGTGATCCCCCCGGCTCTGAGCCCTCTGAGGTAGGGCCGCTCTTTCTACCCAGGGCGCTCTATCTACAATTTGGTAGGCCAGGCTGGGCTCAGCCCAAGGGTGGAAGGAGTTCGGCAGGTGGAGTATGGCGGTGAGCGGTGGTGCTATTGCCTATCCCCAAGGACGGGGGTTTTCTAGCTTTTTGTTGCCCCCTGGGGAGGTAACGTGCCATGATGTCTGTGCACAGCTGCCCTGCTGACATCTGCCGCACTCCCCACCCCCTTACAACTCGAGCTGGTACGCCTATAGTACCCCCGATCTCCATCGGGGGTCACTAGGACACCAAGCTGCCCCTGGAACCCTCCCCAGAGAGAGAAGAGGTGAGCAGTCCTCTGGATGCTTGATCCTCTCCCTCCCCAGCTGACCCCTGGCTCCCCGAGCTCATTCCTGAACCCAGGTCACCGGTGTGGCGCGAGGTGTGGCGTCCAGTGCCTCAACCCTCAGCGCCACTGGGCTGACTCCAAATTTTTAACAAAACAATTTTTGTACACCATCTCATGAACGTGTCAGCTGTCATTTTTCAAATCCTGCCCAAACTGTGTTTTCACACCTGTGGCATGGAGTAACGTTTCGGCGGTGATTTGAAAATTTTCTTTACCGGGTTCATGAGGTGGGGTAATAAGAAGGCTATGCTGACAAATCGGTTGCTGTTTTGCTACAAATACAAGCAAAGGACCCAGAAGGCCCTGCACTTCCACAGCAATATACATGTCCGCATCTATGGAGGGATGGGAGCACACGGCCCAGAGGGCCCTGCAGTCCCACAGGCAAATGAGTATATGATTATACTAACTCAAAAAGTAAGGAACTTCTTTGCAGAAAACTCCATTAATGTATCAGTTAGGTTTGCTATTAAAGTGACAAAAGTATGGAAATGCGATGTTAGGGTTTTCAACCCTAACTCCACATTCCCCTCAAAGCAGCCAAAGGGAGCAAGGCAGCACAAGCAACCACAGACATCCATCATCAGGTAAGACAAACAACATACAGCTCTTGCCACATGACACAAGAGACATCCATCATCATGGTCCAGTGCTTCTGCAGCAATGGATACATTCCATAGGTGGTTGAAGGCACCTGCAGGCAATCATCCACATGGGCACAGAAGCACAGGGCTCAAAGGGCCCTATGCTTCTGTGGCAGCATAGGTGCCTTTGGCACCTGAGTGAAGACATCTGCACTTCCCAGGTGGTTGATGGCACTTGGCTGCACTGCTTGCCTCACAATCCACCTCACAACCCACCTGGGGCATGCAGTGATTTAGCATTACTGCACCCTGTCATGTGTTATTGCTTACTTACAATTTACAATGTAATCCTATAGGAATTTTATATTGCACTTCCCAGGTGGTTTAAGGCACTTGGCTGTGCCTCATGCCTCATAACCCACCTGGAGAATGCAGTAATTTAGCATTGCCGCACACCCTGCCAAGTGGTATTGCTCACTTAGTGTTGAAGGCTGGGGGGGATGGGGGGAAGGGTTGAGGGTAGAATAGGTAGGATCAGTAGTGTTATAATAGTATTTATTGAATTGCTCTCTCCTTTCTATTTCGGCTCAACTTCCCTATTTTCTTCTTTATCTATTATTTCAATACTCTGTATACTAAATGGTTCGTATCATAAATGACAGAAATCTGTAGGAGAATCCTAATATAGTGGATGTAAGCAACTTTTGTAATTCCTTTTTAATTTTCTATTTTCTCCTTCCTTTCTGCAACTGTAAACATATCTAATGTGTCATATGACTGTAAAAGATATAAGTCAATAAAGTTTATTTAATGTGAAAAAAGTGGTATTGCTCACTTAATGTTCATAATGTGATCCTATATACATTATATAACTACACTTCCCAGGTGGTTGTAGGCATCTGGCTGCATCTGATGCTTCATAATCCACCTGGCGCATGCAGCAATTTAGCACTGCCATGCACCCTACCATGTGCCTTTTCTTAGTTACAATTTACAGTGCGATCCTATGGAAATTTCATATCGCACTTCCCAGGTGGTTAAGGGTGCTCAGCTGCACCTTGTGTCTCACAACCTACATGGGGCATGTGACAATTTAGCACTGTTGCACACCCTGCCATGTGGTATTGCTTATTTGCAGTTTACAATGTGATCCTATGGGAATCATATACCGCACTTCCCAGGTGGTTGAAGGCACTTGGCTGCACTTCATGCCTCACAACCCATCTGGGGCATGCAGTAATTTAGCATTAATGCACACCCTGTCATATGTTATTCCTTACTTGCAATTTACACTGTGATCCTAAGGGAATTTTGTACTGCACTTCCCAGGTGGTGTGCAAGTGTGCATGTGTATCCATGGCTACAGAAGCGCTGGACCATGATGATGGACGTCTTTTGTGTCACATGGAAAGAGTTGCATGTTGTTTGTCTTACCCTGATGCTGGATGTCTGTGGTTGTTTGAGTTGCATTGCCCCCTTGGCTACTGGGGGGAAATACAGAGTTAGGGTTGAAAATCCTAACATTGCATTTCCATACTTTTGTCAATATATATATATTAGAGGCAAAAAACTACGTTTAATGCATCAGTTAGGGTTGTTCCACAGCGACAAAAGCAAGGAAATTCGGTGTTAGGGTTGAAAACCCTAACTCTGATTTCACCCCCCCCAGCACCACACACACACAGACACACACACATACATGCAAGTACGGGGGAGGACCAGGGCAACACGACCAATGACAAACAACCAGCAGCAGGTGACAGAAATAACAAACAATTGTCTAAATGTACTACAAGACATCCCCACCCACCTGACCAAGTACTGCATGCTCAGTGGAGATTAACAGCAAAACTGAGGCCACGTACACCAAATGTACACATCCCTGATTGCAGCTGCACACACAACGTACCACACTTAGTAGTTGCATCTGAATCTGAAAAACATATTTCTGTGGTGTTTTACCCCAAAATAAAGACATGGCTAGCATCCTCAGGGCCTGACTAGGTGAATACAAAAATAATTAGGTTGCTAGAGGGTCTCAATTTTAAATGCCAAGCATTTTTCCGATCACTAACTGAAAACAAAATGGCAGATTTGTGACAGTAAAAGGGCCATTTGCGACAGTAAAAATGCATTTGCGAAAATGTTGAACTTTTTGTTAACTTTTCCCATTGACTTACAATGGGAACTTGTTTTTTGAATAACTTTTGAACCGTTTAAAATTTTTTCACGAAATCTTCAAAAGGCACATCGGGAACCCCGGCCGCACGTTCCTTGAAGATTTCGGGCCGGTCACACAAACCATGGATTTGCACAAAATTTGGAATGCGTTAACCTGGGGGTAGATCTCTTTATATGCCAAGTTGCATTTTGATTGGATTTGTGGTTTTCATGCAAGAAAGTGCAAAAAAACATGTTTTTCGCTTTTTTGCCCATTTTTGCTGATTTTTGCTTATCACACTGTGGCCACACCTTTTGTAATTTTATACTGAAGTTGTCAGGGTAGAAAGAGGTTTCCCCAAAGAACAAGCCAGCATTTGTTTGGTGAAAAAAATATTAATCCGTTCCAAAGTTATTTAATTTTGAATGTTCGGGTTCTGAGCATGCTCAGTTCAGTCTTTGGAATATATGTATGTTTTGTAAAAGAGAATTTGGCTCACGATTAAGGATTTTGTCATCTTGTGAATGGGGATTTATAAAACCCCTGTTCATGAGGGAAAAACTCCCCTTTTGCGAGCTGCCATCTTGTTTTCATTTTTTCCCCACAAATGAAATATTGTAACTTGTCCCACGGATGTGTTATGCGGTAATTGAAGTTGGGTTTTGTTCAGGGTGATGCCCTGTACAAATCCATGGCTTTGGTTTACTTCAGGTTTGTGAAAAAATGTCTGTTTTTTAATTTTAAATATCCTTGTTCGTCACTTGCTTCCGATCCTTGTTTGCGAGCTGTCAAAATCCTTGATCACGATTTCTGGACCAGATGGCCCTATCTCACAAACAAAGACTGGCTCGAGAACAGGGATTTTGTCAGCTCATGAAAGGGGATCGGCTTGTGAAAGGGGATTTTGACAGTTCGCGAAAGGAGAATTTGTTTTGAATCCCCTTTCGTGAGCTGTCAAAATCCCTTTTTGCGAGCCGATCTTTGTTCATGAGTTGTCAAAATCCTTGATCGCGATTTCTGGACCAGATGACCCTATCTCATGAACAAGAATTGGCTTGTGAACAGGGATTTTGTCACCTCACGAAAGGGGATTGACTTGCGACAGGAGATTTTGACAGCTCGCGAGAGGGGTTTGGTTATTTAAATACTCTTTCGCCAGCTGTCAAAATCCTCTTTTGTGAGCTATCAAAATTCCTTTTCACGAGCTGTCAAAATCCTTGTTCGTGAGATCAGGACCAGATGGCCAAAATCTCACGAACAAGGACTTCTCACGAACCGGGATTTTGACAGCTCACGAATGGGGATTTACCTCACGAACGGGGATTTTGACACCTCACAAACAAGGAATTTAAAAACTTTTCCAGTGTATGGCTAATAAACGGTTTGGTCTTTTGACTTGAAATTTGTAGGGTACAAAGGGGGTGTCCTACAGATGTGAATTATGCTGTTTAGGTGCAAAAAGTTTAATTGGTTTCATGGCTATGCCATTGCGAAGGCCTAACTCTCACCCCATTCTCCTATACTGTAGCATGTCAGCTTGTTTACACATGGAATGGGGTGAGAGTTGGGCCTGATGACCCCATGTCACGCCTCAATGCCTGTTGGTACGTGCAGGGTGGGGGATGGGTTGGTAGGGGTGGTAACCTAACACTGACTTTCAAACTTTTGTTGCTGTGACATCAACCCTAACTGATGCATTAGCGGAGTTTTGCAATGAATATGATATATATATATATTCATTGCAAAAACATTAATACATCAGTTAGGAATTCTAATACAGCGACAAAGTCTGAAATTCAGTGTTGAGGTTACCAACCCACCCCAATCCCACCCCCACTCCTGCATACACTAACAGGCATTGGGGTGTCTTGGGGTAATCTATCAGTAGCTCCACTCCATTCCATGTAAACAAGCTGAGATGGTACAGTACAGGAGAATGGGGTGAGAGTTAGGGCCGATGACCACAAGATATACCCTGATGCATGTTGGTGTGTGGAGGCTGGGGAGTGGAGGTGGGGGTGGGGAGGTGGGGTTGGTAACCCTAACACCGAATTTCCAGACTTTTGTTACTGTAATAGAAACCCTAACTGACACGTTAACTGAGTTTTTTGCAATGCATTTCCCCTTCTTTTTGAGATAGCATAATAGTATCCTGGGTCCTTTGGACCCTGTACTCCAATCCCTCCATAGATGTGCATATGTATGGAGGTGTGGAAGTCCATGTGCCAAGCAACAGTGACCAAATTGTCAGCATAGCCATCTTATTACTTCACTTCATTTATCCCAGTACAGAGAAATTGTGAAATAGAAACATAAAAACATAGAAGTTGATGGCAGATAAGGACTGCAAGGCCCATCCAATCTGCCCAATTTTTCTACCTCATGAATGTGCCATAGGCCTTTACTCTGTCAATGGCCTATCTATTCATACTCATCTGTATTGCTCCCTTATGCCTATCCCATGCCTGTTTGAAGCCCTGCACTGTATTCATATCCACCACTTCCTGAGGTAGGCTGTTCCATGCATCTACCACCCTTTCTGTGAAAAAGAACTTCCTCACATTACCCCTTCATAGGCCTCCCTCCACTCTCATGCTGTGTCCTCTTGTCCTGCTATTTTTCTTATATTGAAATATTTTACACTCTTTCACCTTGTTAATGCCCTTGAGATGTTTGAATGTTTCGATCATGTAGGTTGCAATCCTCTTCCCACTGCTCTCCCCTAACACTTCTAGTCCTGGGTCATTCATACCTAAAGCAAATTATCTATGTCCTAACATTCAGTGGTGTGATCTGAATCTGTAAGTCTGTACAAAGCCTCTACTACCCTACCCAGAATGGTTTCCATCTCCCTCCTACTCACACCCTTCCTGGTTCTTACCCTTATCCCAGTCTCCCCCTCTACACCTATTGCCACATCTCTCTCTGTTTTCCTTCCAGGTACCTCCTTCATCCTGTCAATCACCCCCACAGCTCCTCTTGTAAACAGACCCCACTTTACCTCACTGCAATTTACTACCACCCTATCTACCTCCATCCCAGCTACATATGAAGCCCTTGTCACCTGCATTACCCTTCCTTTCTCAATCCCAGTCTTTGTGGCCGGCATCTATTGCCGCCCAAGCATTCAACCCTCAGTCACAACTGAACTCTTAGCCAACATCACCTCCTTCTCGTAATCTCCTGAACTGTTCATAATGGGTGACTTGAATCTAAATTGGTTGTCTCCCAAGTTAAACAAGCTATGCAATGACATCACTGCTCTAAACCTCACTCAACTTATAATTGAGCCCACATGCCCTAATCCCAAAACACAAAAGCACACCCTACTTGACTGGCCACTCACAACCCATCCGCACCGCATCATTAAATCTGGTCTCCTCCCTGATGCCCTTAGTGATCACAACCCCATTTTCATTGTACGTAAGGTCCATCACCCCAAACCTCCCCCTAAAATCATACAGCTCTGGTCCTTTAAATCCTTAGACCTTACCCCACTCAGCTCTGCACTTGCTTCCACTGACTGTGTCCCCCTTCCACTGCTATTTCTGTTGACCAAGCCCTTGACTATTTTAAGGTTCAATTTATTGCCACCTGGAATGCCTTTGCTCCTTTCAGAAGGACCAGAGTCTGTGGGCTTCACCTCCCTTGGATCACCCCTGAACTATTGGCCTGCTTCAGGGAGCGTGACCGGGCCTGTAGAAAATACAAATCTACTAAACATCCAAACGACTACGCCAAGTACAGAATGCTATGCAATTCATGTACTAAAGCTACTAGACTGGCTAAGTTTGATTATTTCAACTCCTCATTCCTGACTAACATTAACTCTCCATCTAAATTCTGGAGGGTAGTTCATGCCCTATTCTCTCCCCCCTTTCACCCTCCCTCTCCAGTTCTCAAAATAAATAACTCCCTATTTTCCAACCCTGGCTCCGTGGCCAATGAATTTAATGCCTACTACACCTTGCGTGCCACGTCTCTTCTAAATTCCCTCTCCCCCTTGTCACCTACTAACTTCAGCCCTTTGACTCAGCCAGTGCCTACCCCTCCCCCTTTTTCCTTTTCTACTATCTCCTCTGATAAAGCTTTTAGTGCCCGTCTATCCCTCAACCCCTCTAAAGGCTCCTCACCAGATGAGCTTGAGCCTAAACTTTTCTACCTTTCTGCTCCTGCAGTTGCTTATCCTATCTCCCTAATCCTTAACCTCTCCTTTATTTCTGCCTAAGTACCCTCATCCTGGAAACACACTGTAGTTCTTCCTCTCCCCAAGAGTGATGACACATCCACTCTTGGCAGCTATCGCCCCATTTCCCTCCTTCCTACCCTTGCCAAACTTCAAGAACATTTTATCTCTCAGCTATCACCCTTGCTCTCCAATTATTCCTTCTTCACCCCTTGCAATCTGTTTTTTGGAAGAACCACTCAACAACCACCTCCCTCCTCAGGCTTACTGACTCCATCCTTTCAGGGATGGATGATGGCCTGATCACCTCTGCCATCTTTGTCAACCTAGCCAAAGCTTTCAACACTGTTTCCCATCCCCTGCTTCTTGATTCCCTCTCCTCGGCTGGCCTTGCCCGTCATCTACCAACTGGTTTAAATCCTACCTCACTGGCAGGACCCAGTCATTGAGAATCCTTGATTCCATCTCCCCTCCACTTCCCATCAACACTGGTGTCCCTCAGGGCTCAGCGCTTGGTCCCCCACTCTTCTCCATTTTCCTTAATGATCTTCCCACAGCCTGCTCATCCTCGTCTATCCACATGTACGCTGACAATACTGTTTTATACAGTTCCGGCAAAAACCTTGCTGCTGTGAAAACCAGCTTACAGCATGACTTCAACCAAGTTCAGCTCTGGTTTGCTTCTCACCAGCATTTTCTAAACGCCAAGAAGACAGTCTCAATGACCTTTGGCACCAGACAGAGACTCTCTAGGCTCCCGGCCCTACCCACCTTCCACACCCTTGACGGGACCATCCTGGAGAACACCTCCTCATTTAGATACCTGGGGGTTTGGCTGGACCAGCACTTCAACTTCTCTGTGCATATCAATGCTATTCTGAAGAAACTGTGCCCCAAGCTTGGTGCTCTGTGCAGGAATCATAGTTGCATCCCACTGACTGCGAGGCGCGAAATTGTCCAGAAGATGATACTCCCCATCTTTGACTACTGTGATGTAGTCTATGGTGCTGCTCCCAAATCTTCCCTGACCAAATTGGATACTCTCTTTAACTTCTTCTGCAACTTTGCTCTCAACTCCCCTTCCCGACCCCACCACTTTGAACTCTATCGCTCTCTGACCTTCCTTCCACTATCTCACAGATTCATCTCACACTATGTCAAACTAACCTACAAATTCTGGTTCAGAATGCTCCACTCCTGTCTCTCATCCTCTCTCTCCGCTCCATTTCCCCCCACTCACTCTCTCAGATCTAATGACACCCGCACCTTGATGGTCCCTCGCCGCGCCACCCTCATCGGTCAGATTGGTTTCGCCCATCGTTTCCCTAAAATCTGGAATTCCCTCCCCCCCGAAATATGACACTCTTCCTCCAACTACTCCCTTACCTCTGCCCTACACAATTACCTCTCCCTCAGCTGTTCTTGCTTTAACCCTCCATAATACCTATCCCCAGTTTCTGCCTTTCTACCCTGACCCCCGGCAGGCTTCTCAACATCCTGAAGGGGGAATCAGGAAATGGCTACCCCTTCTCCTCATATTCAGTCCTTGCCTCTCCCCCTCTCTTCTCCACCTGCCCTTCTGGGTCACCCGTGTGCACAACCTATCCCATCCTTTTTACTCCAACAGCACTTACATACTACCTCGAGCCTGCTCCTGGTACACTCATGCACTATAATGGTTCTGTCACATTATTACTGTTTTGTGCGTTTATATGTTCTTTTGTATGATTTTGGACATGTATTGTAATTTACACAATGTTCCACGACTGCTTATTTTGGTTCTCAACATGGCCGACAGGCTGGGCGTGCTGTGAGCTGCAAGCTGTGAGCTGCATACTGTTTACTATTTATTTTATTTTACTCGGTTTTTACGTTTTTTTTGTTTTATTTCATTTTGTTTCATTTATAGTTTACCTTATTCTGTGCTGCAAGCTGCTTTGGCTCAGTAAAGCCTGGAGTAAGACGGCAGTTTATTTCGTAGCCTTGGCCGTTTTGATTGCCCTGCTGTATGTGGTAGTGTTATCAGATGCCGCCACTGCATTGGGAAATGCAGGGTCTTTGATCTGAGGTGCTGCTGTCGATGCCTCAGTGAACTGCGTGGAGCAGACTTTTGATTGGGCCAAGTCTGGCTGTGTGGTTGGCGACGAAGATTGTTCTAATCCCTGCCTAGGTGTAGAAGGACATTGGGGATTTTTGATATGGGCTGATGCCCTACTGAGGTGTCCTTTCTGACAAGGAGCTGTGGGAGCCGAATAGATTGTGTGTGGGCGTCCGCTCTAGGAAGGAGTTCTGGGAGTTAAGTGGACCACTTGTGAAGGTGCCAGTTGGTGTGCTGGGTCTAGGAATTGAGTGGTGGCCCTAGACTGTGTTTTGGTGGGCCTGAGGTTTGTGCTTTATGAGACTGGCCTGACTCTGCTGGGGATCACCGACTAGATTCTGCTGCTCCATGGGGTCTCCAGGGATCCTTAGTCAGGGAGTTGGCTGGTGATCCTAGGGTGCCCCTAGACCCCCGGGACTGGCTACTGTGTAGCATTGATCTGGGTGTTGTGGTGGTGCAGTGGAATATTTCTGGTTGGGGTCTTCTAGGTACGGAGTTTGGTAGGCTTGTGCTGCTATCGATCGTTTGCTGGATTCTTCTCGGCTGGACCCATCCTGGCTTTGACTTATTCTTTGAATTTACTGCCCATTTTGGATATATTTGATTTCATCAGCTGGTCTTACCCTGCATTGGATTTACCTGTTGGATTAACCTACACTGTTGGATGATTTCTGTCCTGGATTATTTTGTTTATATCTACGTTTCAACTGTTTTGTGGTCTCCCCAGTAGTAAGAGGACCTGGGCATCCACATTTTATTTGTTTTATTTATTTATTTTATTGAATGTTATGTTTATGTTCATTTTTATTTGTATTTGATTGATTTATTTTATTCTGGGCAGTGAGGGTGCCTGGAACTCCCCTATTCCTTGGCTGTGAGAGGGCTTGGGGGGGTGAATTTATATTAGTGTTTTGCATCCTGTCAGAGGGGATTGTAATAGTTTCTGGGATTGAAATCGTCCAAATAGTGTGGAGTAGGGTGGTATTTTGTGTATATTTTTAGTGGGTGGGTATTTTTGTTTAATTTTATTGTTGTTCTTTTGGGGATCTTTTCTAGGTTGGGTGCCTGAATGCTGTGTATACTGGTGTTAATTTTTATTGTGGAATGTGTAGGTTTTCCCCCCTGGTCATGTGCTATTTGTCCTCCACTCTCTGCACCCTCCACCCCTTTCTCCCCCTTTATTGTTGTCAACTTACCAGCGCTGTCGTGCACTGGGTATCACCTAGTAAGGTGGGGTGGGGGCGGGGGTTGGACATTGGAGGACAAATGAATGCATCTCTCACATTGGTCTGGTCAGGCCTAGAAGATGCCCTGGGGCAAAATGGAGTCTGGAATGGGGTGCGCCTTATCTAGTCACCTTACCCAAGGGCACTGCCTTGTGTGGCAGGCAAGCAGCTGGGGCGGCCCTTGAAGCCCATCCAACTCGAGTGGTGTTATGCAATGCCAGATCTATTAAAAATAGGACTGCAATCATTGCAGATCTTATTGAAACAACTGATCTAGCTTGCATCACCGAGACCTGGTTGGGTGAAAATGCTGGTCCCACTTTGGATGCTGCAATTCCGACTGGGTACTCGGTGATACACCACTCGAGAGTGGATCGCGGGGGGTAGCTGTCTGTTTTAAGACCGAATTGGGCCTTACGAATGTACCATTTGAGGAAGCCAAATCATTTGAGTGTACCGTGGTGGCTGGTGTAGGTTGCAGGTTAGCTCTTGTCTACCATCCACCTGGGGACGAGATGTGTTTCCTACAGGAAGTAGTGGATTTTGTCGCCGACATGGCATTAGAGTCCCCCAGGTTGATGGTACTCGGAGACTTCAATGCCTGGGTCAACGATAATCTCTCGCAGTTTGGACAACACTTCCTCCAGCTTATGACATCTCTGGGCCTCACACAGGTTGTTACCTCTGCAACCCATATACATGGTCACTCTCTTGATCTGGTTTTCCTCCTGGGATCAAGGCCTCCAACCTGGAGGTGGAACCAGTCAGTTGGACTGATCACTACACCGTGAGGTTCAACTTTTGCGGCCCCCTTCGGAGGTCTGCCCCTGTGGAGATGGTCAGTTACCGGCCTTTACGGAAAGTGAGTCCTGAAGGCCTAGCAGTGGTAATAGACCTCTCAGAGTTTCCTGTGACCAGCTCGAGTTCAGAGACTTTAGTGGTGGACTATTATAAGGCCATTTCATCAGATCTGGACTTGATTGCTCCTGTCCGTGTTCATCCTCTCCCCATTCACCCTCAGGCACCTTGGCTTGATGGGCCTTTGAGGGAGCTGCAGCAAGTAGTACGTAGGTTAGAGAGGCATTGGCAGAAATCCGCCCTAGTTGCCGACCACCTTAGATTGGTTGAACATTATAAGACTTACCAATCAACACTCTCCCGTAAGAAGGAAGAATTTCTGTCTGGGAAGATTGCTGCCACTCAAAATCGACCCGCCTAGCTCTTCCGAACTGTTGACAGGTTGTGTAACCCAACCTGTCTGCAGCTCCGAAGACCTTTTTCGCAAGTAGAGTGTGATGAGCTTGCTTGGTTCTTTGCAGATAAGGTGGCCAACATCAGGTCGAAAGTTCGTTCAACTCACTCTATGGGGGTTGCTGATGATCGGTGCTTGGTCACCTCACCTCGAGCTTCCTGGAGTACCTTTACCTTGCGCGAGCTCGTGGATGTCATATGGATTATCCAGAGTATGCACCCTACGTGCTGTAGTTTGGATCTGGACCCAACTTCCTTGATTATGGGTTGTTGGGATTTGATCGGCCCGGTCCTGGCTCAGATAGTCAGGTGCTCTTTGGAATCTGGTGAGTTTCCAAGCTCCCTGAAGGAGGCGGTGGTAATCTCCACCCTGAAGAAAGCTTCTTTGGACCCAGACTCTCTGGCCAACTACAGACCGATCTCAAACCTTCCCTTTATAGGGAAAGTGATTGAGAAAGTAGTGGCGATACAGCTGGACGACCACTTGACCATCCATAACATCTAAGAACCTCTCCAGTCCAGTTTTCATAAGAGGCATAGTACTGAGATGGCGCTAGTTCGGGTGCTCAATGATCTTCTGATGGTGAGGGATCGGAGGAACCGTTCAGTCTTGGTGGTCCTTGATCTCTTCTCAGCTTTTGACACTGTAGACCATGGGGTGCTGCTTGGATGTCTGAGGTCCATCTGCGGACTGTCAGGTACGGTCCTTAGGTGGTTTACATCTTTCCTCACTGGCAGAAGTCAGAGAGTGGTGTCTGGGATTTTTTCCTTGGACCCTTTCTTCCTGCCATGTGGGGTTCCTCAGGGTTCAGTGCTGTCCCCTTTGTTGTTTGCAGCGTATATGCTGCCTCTTGGAGACATCATAAAATGGTATGGGCTGTGGTTTCACTGCTATGCTGATGATACCCAGCTCTACCTGTCTTTTGCCCTGACCAGGACAGAGCTGTCTCAGTACTTAATACCTGCCTCTCTGAAATCCAGGACTGGATGAACTTGAGCTGGTTAATGTTGAATGCCGGAAAGACGGAGGTGATGGTAGTGGACCCAGGTCGCTGGATAGAGGGGTTTAGGGCTGATCAGCCCTCTGGAACTTTTTTTGGGGGCTCTCAGATCCTAACCTCTGAACGGGTGCGAAACCTGGGGGTAGTGCTCGACGACGGGCTGGCTTTACGATCTCAGGTGTTGGCCGTCGTCAAGTCCTCCTTTTATCATTTTAGGAATATCTCCAGGATTAAGCACCTGGTTCCATCCAGGGACTTGCCTACATTAGTCCATGCCTTTGTGACTTCGCACCTTGATTATTGTAACTTCCTGTACTTAGGGCTTTCTGGGGTTGAAATCCGCCACCTGCAGCTTTCTTATAGGCAGCAGCAAGCAGATTGTTAACTGGGGCTCCTCGAGTATCCCATATTACTCCTGTGCATAATCAGCAAATTGGCCGCCGATTAGGGTGGTGGGATTACCTTTAAAGTTGTTTTACTGGACTTATAAAGCCCTTACAACAGACTGGGGCCCGACTAGCTGAAAGAGCTTTCCGTGCCCCACCATCCGGTGCTATAGTTGCCTCGGATAACGAGGGGTAGCTAGAGATTCCGAGGTGTCTTTGAATCTTCTCCAGGCTTGCATTTATGCACGTCGCCCCAACCCTTTGGAATTCTCTACCCTGTCAGCTTCAGGAGTGCATGACTGTGGAGGGGTTTAAACAGGCATTGAAAACCTTTTTATGGAGTCTCGCTTATGATGGCTCCATGTAACTCTGAACCCCTGTTATTTATTTTATCTTTAGAAAATGGGCTTTTTATTTGCTGGACTCTGATTGGCTAATACCCCTGCCAGGGGGGTACATTAACTTTCAATAGATGCCCAGCAAATAAAAAGTGCCAGTCACCTGACCCCATCACCACCTAAATAAAGTATTCTTTTGCCCATTCTGCTTGCTCATTGGTCAAAACATCTTTATTCAATTTGAAATTGACGCCATTTCTTTCTGTCGCTTACTGAGTGTTCCTGCCATCGTTTACTCCATCTGACACTCTACCCCACCACAGTCACTCCATTCTACAAGCAAGCAATACTACAAACTGCTCATTTTTAAAATTGTGAATCCACTTCTCACAATTAACACACAGTAATAAAACATTTTAAATTAGTAGTGTTAGCATGTCAGTGCTCAGCGCTACTCGTAGTCAACAATTCTCCCTGAATCACACTGCCTCTCCTTGACTCACATTAAACATCTGTTCCCTTCTGTTTTTTTAAATAATCACGTTAGTTAACTTACTGACCTTTCCTGTACCATTGGCACTCAGTGAACTATACTTTCTTTTCCCCTGTAGTTTTCATCAGCAACCGACACAGGTTACGAATGGGAAGAGGAGAGGGAATTGCACAGATCAGTCAATTGCGTGGCTCACAGGTGAGTTAAAAGAAATGTCCGCTCCTGCTTAAAAGTCAGGTCCTCCATAATCGCGACTGGGAAGTAAAAAAAAAAAAAAAACGGGACTGGGCACATCTCCAGTACTGGACAATCCACAGAACAAAGAAAAACGTAGGCTTTGTTTCCCGATCGCTACTGCGGCTGCTATAGTACTTCCAGCCAGCACTTGTGTCAGTAGTTCTACTGACTAACCAAAAGTGACAGTTAGCCAGTGTTCTAAGAAATCAAAAATAAAAAACAACAAAAAAGAAATTGAGCTGGGGGGATATTTCAAGAGTCAAGATGGGGATGTAGCACATATGATGCTGTCAAAAACTAATATGAAACAGTGCACTGCCCTCTACTGGTAACTATTTGTAAGCAGTATACCAGTAGAGGACTACTTTACTAACAAAATAACTTTAAGTTCATTTGTATAAAAACATTTTTATTTCTTAATTATTACAAAAAACTTAACATGTAGCCCATTTTCTAAGCGCAATAATACCCTCCAGGGTGGGCGGTATGGGCAATACCGGACCTTCCAGGGGCTATAAGGCCCTCCGCCTGCGACGTCGGGCCTCATTACGCCCTGGGCGGTCCATGCCTATACACCCCCACCCTCTCGGGTATTATTGCTTACGTATGTTACTTATTTATTATTATGTGTATTGTTTTATATGACTGTTTTTATCTTTTTGTAAAGTGCCTTGATGGCCCGAAAGGCGCTTATGCGAAATACAATTTATTATTATAATATTATTTATTATTTATTGTACAATACCTTGTGTTCCAACTGTTGCATAATGTTACAATGCTGTATTGTTTGTACTACCCACATACTATTGTAACTGATCATCCTTCACAACCCTAAGTAACCCCCTTCCCCAGGTTGCACAGTGAGATGAGCAACTTGTTGTTCAGTGTGCCCTCCTGGTGAAACATTTCAATAAATAAAATAAATAAATAAAATATCACCTCTCTCCCTCCTTTGCTCTAGGGTATACATACTGAGCTCCGCTAATCTGTCCTCATGTTTTCTGAAGCAGTCCCTGCACCATTTTGGTTGTCCTTTTCTGGACTGTCTTCATTTTGTTAATGTCCTTGTGCAGGTGCGGCCTCCAGTGCTTCACGCAGTGCTCCAGATGGGGCCTAACCAGTGTCTTGTAAAGAGGGATTATTGCCTCCCTCTTACGACTTGTTATACCCCTACTAATACACCCCAACATCCCTCTAGCCTTACCTACTGCTTTAGTGGTCTCCTTGGATGATTTCAGGTCATCTGTGATGATGATGCCCAAGTCTCTTTCTTCCCTTGTGATTGCCAGCAACTCCCCTCCCAACCTATAGGTGGCTTCAGCGTTTATTTTCCCTATGTGCATGATCTTGAACTTCTTTGCGTTAAACCCCAGTTGCCACTCATCTGACCATTTTGCCAGTTTATCCAGATCTCTTCTCATTCTGCTCACCCCATCTGGATCATCTACTCTGTTGCAGATCTTGGTGTCATCTGCAAACAGACAACCCTTACCCTCCAGTCCATTTGCAATGTCACCGATGAAGGTATTGAAGAGGGCTGGCCCCAGGACTGATCCCTGAGGTACTCTAGTTGTGACTTGCATCTGTTCTGACTGTATACCATTTACCACCACTCTCTGTTTTCTGCCCGCCAACCAGTTTGCCACCCAGCTGACCAGCTTCTGACCCACACCAAGCCTACCCAGCGTATTAATCAATCTTCTGTGTGGAACAGTATCAAAAGCTTTGCTGAAGTCAAGGTAGGTGACATCAACTGCACCACCTTGGTCCACCACTCTGGTTACCCAGTCAAAGAAATGTGTGAGATTAGTTTGACAGAACCTTTCTGCTGTAAACCCATGCTGTCTTGGATCCTGTGCTACTATGGATTCCAGATGCTACACTATCCTTTCCTTAAGGAGTGCCTCCATAATCTTGCCCACTACTGAGGTAAGACTGACTGGTCTGTAGCTCCCTGCCTCCTCCCTGCTACCACTCTTGTGGAGCGGGATCGCATGAGCCCTTCTCCAGTCTTCTGGGACCTCTCCTGTGCTCAGAGACTCACTAAACAGTTCTGATAATAGCTCTTCTCGTTCCAGCCTTAGCTCCTTTAGTACCCTGGGATGTATGCCATCAGGGCCTATTGCCTTGTCTACCCTGAGCTTAGTGAGCTCTTGTAGGACCCTTTGTTTTGTGAAGGGACTTGTGCATTCCTCCCTCCCCCACTGTGTCCATGGTGTTGAGCTGTGGGCCCTGTCCTACCTTCTGCTCAGTAAATACTGAGTAGAAGTATCTATTTAGGAGAGATGCTTTTCCTTGGTCCTCCTGCACACACTTCCCCTTATCCCCTTTGATCTTAGCAATACCCCCCTCTGGACTTTCTCCTTTTACTAATGTATCTATAGAAATTCTTGTCCCCTTCTTTTACTGTTCGTGCTAGTGTTTCCTTGGTTTTGGCCTTTGCCTGCCTTACTGCCTTCCCTGCTTCCTTTTGGGAAGTTTAGTATGCCTCCCTGTCTTCGTCCCTCTGCATTCCCATATATTTCCTGAAGGCCAACCTTTTGGCTCTGATCTTTTCTGCTATTTCTTTTGAGAACCAAAGTGGTTTCCTCCTTCTTCTGCTCTTGTTTTTCTCCCTAACATACTCGGATGTTGCTTCAAGTAGTGCATCCTTAATGCTTGCCCATTTTGACTGTACCCCCTCACCTATATTTGTTCTTGCCAGGGCTAGCTTAACTCTGTTGGTCATCTTATCAAAGTCAGCTCCTCTGAAGTCCCATATTTTTGCCTTGGAATGTGATGATTTAGTTCTAGTGGCCAAATTGAACCATACCATGTGATGGTCACTGGTCCCCAGGTGACCTTCTATCTGGAGATCTGTGATTCTTTCCCCGTTAGTCAGTACTAGATCTATGATAGCCCTGTCTCTTGTGGGTTGTTGTACTAGTTGTTTGAGGCCCTCCCCCAGCAGGGAATCTGCTATGTGTCTAGTTCTGGTGGATGTTCCTGTTGGTATTGACCAGTCTGTATCTGGCATGTTGAAGTCTCCCATTATCAGAACCTCCCCTTTAGCTGTCATGTTTTGTATATCTTCTAACAGTAATGTGACTATGACCTCCCCCTGGTCTGTAGGCCTGTAGACAACCCCAGTTCATATGGCTGTCCCATTTCCTGTTTCCAGGGTGACCCACAGTTCCTCTGGCTCCTAATGTGTATTCTGAATTCCTGTAGCTTTGATATATATATATATATATATATATATTTTTCATATACAATTTTTTGTATTTCTGGTTTTACTCCCTACCCACCCTCAGGGCCACGGCGTACACGTGTGTGTACGCGTGTGGAGGTGCACATATATGCCAAGATCCAGTGGCCCCTTCTACCCCTCCCCTGACTTCTGTCACTGCCCGTTACTGCCTATGTGCCCACTGGACCTCCACCTGGTGAGAGCAGGACTACGGATGGGCAGACATCCATCCCTTTGGACGGGAGGCCATAGCTCAATCCCGCTCCACCCCTCCCCCCCGAACTGGCACCCTGGCGACCCGAAGTCATTCCTGAACCCGGGTCACCAGCATAGCGTGAGGTTAGGTGCCAGCGCCTCAGCCCTCTGTGCTACCGGGCCGGCTGTAGCTTTGATATTTTAATTGACATAAAGTGCCCCCCCCCATGCATCTCGGGCTCTTCTGAGCAGTACATAGCCGGGTAAAGAAGTCTCCCAAATGTGGTTACTGGTGAACCATGTCTCGCTAATGGCTACTATGTCCAGTTTAGCCTCTGTCATTGTTGCCTGCAGGTCTGGGATCTTATTTCCCAGACTGCAGGCATTTGTGTACATGATTTTCCATTGGCCAGATTTTGGTGGGTTAGTTGTTGGGCAAAGTCCGGCATTTCCCCTGCGTGTCGTATGGGGATCTGAACCTTTTTCCTTACCTGGTGATGCAAATGAACTACAAACATGCTGAACTCCTGTTTTATCACTAGCTGGGGGGGGGTGTTCTTCCCATTCGATGTATCAGGTGCTGCACCCCTCTCTCCATTTGCTAGTTTAAATATTCTGCAAAGATGTCAAACTTCTGCCCCAATGCACTGACTCCATCCTTAGTCAGATGCAGTCCATCAAATTTAGAGAACTTTCGCTCCCGAAACTGTTGTCAGTTACCTACAAATTTGTGTCCTTTTTCCTGGCACCAGCTCTTGAGCCACATGTTTAGCTCCCCTATTTCCCCTTCTCTGACTGTCGATCTGCCCCCCTCTCCCAGATAGGTAGGATGTCACAGAAGGAGATGCTTTATGATATGGATGACAGTTTGTCTCCCAGTTTGGTCAGGTGTTCCTTGGTCTCCACAACTGACCGGCTGGCGAGATTGTTAGTCCCTATGTGTATCAGGATGTCAATGTTTTCTCCTGCTTCCTACATGATTTTAGCAATGCGGTCAGTGTCTCTCCATGCTGATGTACCTGGGAAACATCTGACCATTACCCCTGGCTGGAGGTAGGTATCAACTCCTCGAATCATGGCGTCTCCTATGATCAGAAGTGTTTTGGATTTCCTTCTTGCTTTTTTCGTTTTGGTCCCTGTTTTGGGTGAGTTTTGTAGTGCGAGTTCCTGTGCTGCAGTGTCCTCTGCCCCTTTGTTTGATTTTGGAGATAGAGGCAGATACCTATTTGTAGTTTTTATATGGTTTGTGGAGGTGATACGTTGGTGAGCACTGAGTGATGGGGCACCCAATTTGCCCCTTCTAACAGCCTGCCAACCTCCTGGACCAACTACCCTCTGCGGTCGAGGCGCTTCAGTTGGATGTTGGGGAAATGGTCAGTGGTTCTTGTAATATATTTCCTCCTGAATATGTGATTTGAAGTGTGCAATCTCTGCCTATGTTGCCTGGAGCTGAGCCCTTAGATCTCCAATGGTCCAGCATGTAGGACAGCATCCTAAATCCTGTATAATTGCCCTTTTGAAAAGTGTCCCGCAGTACCTGCAGTTAATAATATCCACTCCAGTTGAGCTGTCGAGTTTATAAACTGGTCCAAGTAATTAGAAGGAAAATGAAAGCAAAAGTTTGATTTTTTTTTTATATATTATTTTTTGTTTGCTTTGTTTGTTTGTTTTTGTGTAACTTTTTATAACAAGTTAAATTACTTGTGCCCCTGTAAGTGAGGTCACTGTGTGGATACCCATCTGGTCCTCCCCCTCCTGCTTTGCTACAGGAAATGTAATGACCATGCTACTCTATAAAAGGAGTGTAGCATAGGGTGGTTGGGGGTTGGGGTGGGTGACTGGGCCCTTCACCTGCTGAAAAATAGAACCACGGATGAAAGAAACAAAGAAGGTAACAGCAGAAACAATCAACCAACAACAAATGCAGTAGCCCCGAAAGCTTAGCCTAAAGATAAATAAAACTGTAAAACCTGTAAGCACCACCTGTAACAATTTCACAGGAGATATACCCTGCAGAAAGCACTTTGCTACAGAGAAAAAAAAAAGCAGTAACAGAAGATATACCTTGCAGAAAACAATTTGAATCAGAGAAGATTACAGCAGTAATCTGTAAGCACAAAACAGTAACAAACCTGTAGGGACACCATGTAATAATGCAGCAGAAAGTATACCCTGCAACAGCAATTTGAATCAGAGAACAATAAAGCAGTAAAATGTAGCAAAAAACAGAAACATAACCTGTGAGCACAAAATCAAATAGTAACACACAGTAAATCTGCCTAGCCAAAAGAAGCCTTAATCTTTTTCCTTGCTCTGATAATGTTGTTCTTTGCCTTGTCCTTACAAGCAAACCTAGAAGAAAAGAGCTCAGGTGAAGCTAGGTGTCTTTGCCAGTAAACCTTGCAAGGCAAAATGTAATTATGCGCAACTGCAACAACATTCTGCATCGCAGGCAGTAAAACACATTTCCGGCAGGATGTGGAAAGTGGCTTCCATGTGTCAAACAACAGTGACCAAATTGTCAGCATAGCCATCTTATTACCCCACCTCATGTACCCCGGTACAGAGAAATTGTGAAACGCAAGGCAACATGTAATTTATTCACAACTGCAACACCATTCTGCATCACAGGCACTAAAACACATTTCAGGCAGGATGTGGAAAATGACAGCTGTACTGTTTATGTGGTGGTGTCAAAAATGGCTATGTTGAGAATTTGGCAGCAAAATATTGAAAAGTACTAAAGTTATGTGTGTGCGTAGAATAAATTTAACAGACACACGTAACTCAGGCATTTTTAGGAATATTTTCACCAAATTTTCAAAATGGCCTTTTTGGAACCTCACCTCATAAACAGTGGCACAGTAATTTCATTCATTGGTCCTGAAAGGTGATTTTGCACAGCGACTTTGCCATTCTGTGCCACAGGTGTGAAAACATGTTTCAGGCAGGGTGTGAAAAATGAAAGCTGTACTGTTCATGAGGTGGTGTGAAAAATTTGCAATGTTGAAAATTTGGAGTGAAAATATTAAAAATTGATGACATTATGAGCATGCATAAAAAAATTTTAATGACTGCAAGGAACTTGAGCATTTTTCAGAATTTGTACACCAGATTTTCAACATGGGCTTTTTGGGACCCCACCTCAAGAACACTGGCACTGTCATTTCGTTACTTAGTCCCAAAAAGGTGATTTTGCATAGTGATCACAAAAATCACCTTACGGGTCTGATTAACGTGATGACAGTGACAGTGTTCATGGGCTGGGGTCCCAAAAAGTCCATGTTGAAAATTTGGTGTAAAAATTATGAAACATGGCCAAGATATCAACATAATTCTTCAGTTTATGGCTTGGCTTTGAAGAGTGCAGACGTGTCTCTGTTGACAGAAGATTGCAACTGACAGTCTCTGGTGGTAAGAATAGGGTGGGGCAGCTTTGGGTGGTGAGTTGCTCAGTGGGAAGGTCGGGATGGGGAAGGGGGACGGGAAGACGATAAGGGACCATTTTCTTTTTTTACAGAATAAAAAAAAGGTCAGGGGACAGTTTTCTTTGTTAACATGTTTTTTAAAAAACCCATCATTTTGGGACACAGGGAGTAGGCTCCCCAGTCTCCCTGAGTGCTGGAAGTGGGGAGGGTTTACCTCAGAATGTGGACATGGGGATTGGGCACCCCGCTGTTGGCAAACTAAATATTTATTTATTATAGAACAACGGGCCTGGGGGGGCATCCGATACCAGGGGTGGGCAACCTGGTGTTAGAATACACAATTAAGGACACTGGGGGGTGTTAGAATGCTGAAATGAGGATTGGACACCCTGATGTCAGCAGCATATTTATGCTTTGGGCTTTTTCTTTGGGGGTGTATCCGACACCAGGGGTGGGCATCCCGGTGCCAGAATTAACAATGAAATATTTGGGGACACTGAGGGTGGGCTCCCCAATGTCCCACACTAATGGGGGTGTGTGGCTATATGCCGACATGGGGATTGATCACCCCGATGGTGGAAAAAACATTACTTATTACTAAAACATGCCTTGGCCCCTCTTGGAGGCAGTAAAAGGAGAAAATCTCTTTTTATTAGGCAAACACCAACAGGTGTTTACCTAAACAGGGGAAAGGAACACAATTTTGAAGCTATTTGGGCCAAAAGTGGGCAGAAAAGTTTTTTTTTTTTTTTTACAGGAGCTAATGTTTTTTTTTTTTGTTTGTGGTAGTGCTGCAAATTGCAGTGATTTTTGTGAAACAGTGCTGCAATTTGCCACAATTTTCACGCAACAGTGCTGTTAGTTGCATGAAAATTGCTGCAGTTTGCAGCAGTTTCACAAAAGATGCAGCAAATTGTGGCACTACCAACAGCCAAAACACAGAAAATCTATTTCCGGCAACTATTTTGAAAAAATAATGCCAGGATCACGTTCCTCGGGTCCCGGATAGGTAAACACAACTGTTGGTGTTTACCAAGGGGCAGCATTTTCTGAATTACAATGTTTTTTAGCTGTTCCTAACTGAAAACAAGATGGTGGGACTGCCACAAGGGGCGCTAACCAATATAGCAGCCTAACCTCCAGCTCTACAGTCCAGAGGGTTTTGTCTAAGTAAATTTGAATATTTTGCAATGCCTGTTCCATGGGAAAACTACATATTCTGCATCTCTTGGACCCAAGGATTATAACTTCAACTTTATTTTTGAGATTTCTCCTCAAAACTGGACATAAAATCGTCATCTAATCTGAGCACCCAGAAAGAAGAGTTCTGGCCTTGCAGATTGGCTACCCAGCAACAGCCCCAGCACTAGGAGTAGACTTCAATAGAGGCAATGTTCGGCCAACTAATGACCCAAATGTCCCAAGTTACTTTGGCTACCAACCGCAACCCCCAAGTGATGCAGAGCCTCGAGTCCTGAATGTTGCACTCTGAATGTCACATTACCGCAACTGAGACTACAGTACAGGAACTTGTAGTGGCAGTCCAAGAACAGCAACATGCCATCCAGCAGATGAGGGGCAAAATCGATGACCTTGAAAACCAAGGCCATTGGAATAATCTCTGATTTGTGAGTTTTCTGGAGCAGATCGAGGGGTGCGATACGGAGGGCTTCCTGCAACTTGACCTCGCAGAGATGCTCAACATGAACCCCTCCCATCCACTCCAAGTTGAGCGCGCTCACCACTCGCTTGCCCCCATGCCCAAGGTCCAGAACAGTCACATCATAGCTTATTTTGTTGACTACTGTGAGAAAGAGAAAGTTCTCTCTAGAGCTAGGGAACTTCAACAGGTGCATTGGCAAAATAACAGGATCAGCATTTTTCAAGATTTTTCCAAAGATTTTTCCGACCGGAGCAATGCGTTTATGGATGCCCGCCATGTGATGCATAAGATAGGGCTTCTGTTCTCATTGCACTATCCGGCGACAATGCAGATAGTGCATAACAGAGTGCCCAAGAACTTCGACAATCCAATTGTCCTGGATGCCTATCCTTGAGAGCACTGGCCCATGGGCGTAAATCACCTTACACAGCTACCTGCACCTGATAGACCCCCTCCGGAGACCCTTGATAGGTGCTCAGTGATCCACACTAACTGATCCAGGGACTGGCAGGAACCCAGAAGGCCGATGTGGGAACTTCCCCCGAAAGCCAACTATAAGTGCCACTCTTCGAGGAAGCACGGGAAAAGAGATCATCCATCAGAACGTGGGCCCCCATCTCCTACTGTGGGAAACCTGATGGATGTAACAGCTGCTGACCCACTACAGGGCTTCACTGCCTACAACTGCTTTGATCCTCTGCAGCCTAGCTCCCCAGAGCAACACCCAAACACCTCTGGTGATCCTGGTGCCCAACAGCCTGTCTCAATGTTCTGTCCGGGCTACTTGGCCAGCTTCGACCTCCAAAACCAGAAGATCGACAGCGGATCCAGTGAGACAGAGTCGCAACAGCAGCAACCCTCTGACATGGTGCCTCCAAACTGCGCTGATGCAGTGAGACCCCCGAGCAGGCCTGTCCTGGCCCAGCCTTCTCCAGCATCCCCAGCACAGTGTAAGGATATTCCTGTGTGGTCAGATAAGTAACCTCCTTGCTTACCTATTGTTTGTTTTGCTCCTTTTATCTCTGTGTTAACCAGTATACTGTCTTTTTTTGGGTAAGAAGTTTGGTTGACTTTCCAGGTTGGGGATGCAGCAGGGGACCATTTTTTTGGTGGCGGTGAATGTAACTTTCTAATTGCCTGCCACATGTAGGGCCAAATCAATGCTGCACGAGTTACAGGACTGCAGAGGCCCGCCCCCATCATCCCCGACCTGGCCACAGTTACTTGACAATTATGGCATCTCTTGCCATGCCACGCTCCCATACTGGAAAGGATCCATGGGGGCTTTACTGTACCTGATGCAAGTAAGCTGAAGAGGAAGAAGAAGACTTTCATACTTGCTGGGGGGGGCAGTTTTTGAACCCAGGCATCCCTTCCTCTTCCTGTGAACTTTTAATGTTTGTTGTGGCTTTTGGGGCCAGCTGTTTGCTGCTGTAAGGTGGGGGGGGTGAAATGCTATGAATCTGGGGGAAGGGAGGGCAGGGGAGAAGGAGCTGGAGATCGGTGCTCCTAAGGTTTCCATAAGTGAGTGGTTCCAGAAATTATGATACAGGTGTTGGAAGTTGGACAAACAACTGATGTGGAAACTGGTCATGCTAAAGAGCATAAAGGTCGCCAGGGCCATGGGATGATACCTAGCAATGTCCCTTCACCTCATTTTACAGTTGTCCCCCTATCGCTCCCTCCCTTCCCCCCTGACTGCCCCACCTCATCTAATCCAAGCTAGGGTCCCCAGACAAACACCCGGTCCACCGTCAGTGGGCACCATGCCATTTGCTTTGGGCCACGCAGCTCTGTGAGTCAGCTCACTGGAGCTGCAAGACTTCCTGCTAATATGCCCCAACTCCCCCTGCGCAGTTCCTTGGACAAAGGTGGGTTCCCCCCCCTCAGACTCCTGGCATCCTCCCAAATGGGCTCACATTGTGATTTCTACTTATACCCCCTAGGGCTACAGGGAGCCAGGTTTACACCAAATAGTTCCCACTGAGGTGGAATCTACATCACTCTGGGGGCTCAGTCCCCCCGGTTACTCCCCGTGGTCCTGATGGGCCCACTTCCCCTAGACAGTGCCCTGGGAATAGAGGTTGGCCTTCAGCAAGTGTCTGCTGCCAATGGGAAACCTCTACTTCCCTACTGTGAAAGCACTGAGGTACATACTGTATATAGTTTGTATATATGTCTCGGCTTAAGGTTGCTTATGTTTTTTCAGAGAACACACACAGTACGGTTGTCAGAAAATGGACCGCCAACAGACTGTGGCCCTGGGGATGGGCCACCGCACTCACCCCTTTCTTGCCTAGCTGCTGACCACTGCTGCTCAGTCCTTGGGGAGTGCTCTGCCTCGCTCCCAACCTCCGGAGGCACATTGCAAATCTCCTCTTATGATAATCTGCTTCTAATTCCCAATGGGTGACATAAATTGTTTGACGTGTACCGTCAGAGGGCTTAACACACCCAACAAATGGAAGCAGGTGCGGACCCACCTTCAGAGGTTGAGAGCAGAAGTTGCGTTCCTTCAGGAGACCAAGCTTACCAAGGGGGACCACGACAAATTGAAAAGGGACTGGGTGGGCCAGGTCATCCATGCTTCAGTCCCTACTAGGAAATGGGTGGTAGCTATACTGTGCCACAAGACCCTGCATTGGAAACTCATGAAGAAGTTAAATGACCCAGAGGGTAGATGAGTAATTGCCTTGATGAAAATGATAGATGGCCCCCTCATGCTGGGGAATGTGTATGCCCTCAACGAGGACTCACCCTCCTTTTTCCATAAATTGGCACCGGTCCTCAATAACATGGCCCCACAAGAAACCCCAGTATTGCTTGGGGGGATCTGAATCTGACCCTGGACCCTTTCCTGGGTAGAACCCCCTCAAACATTGAGCTGTACTGTCGGGCAGCTCAGGCACTTGCCCAGATGAGATGAGACATTGCCCTCACAGTCATTTGGAGGATTTTCCATCCATCCCAGCATGACTACACCTTCCACTCCCTGGTGCACAGCTCCCATAGCCGAATAGACTTCTGGCTCACCTCCCCAAGTATCACCAGGAACTCTAATGACACTATACAGCCCCTGGTAGTATCCGATCATGCCCCGGTATGTCTATCTTTTACTTGGGGCACCCCTTCCCCTTCTTCTCTGGCCTGGGGACTTGATCATCTGCTCCTCTTGGACCCAGATTTCCCCCTCCTGGCTCCAAAGGGAAGTGGAGGCTTTCTTTCAGAACAACCCTAACTCTGACACCTCGGACAGCAATACCTGGGAGGCTTTCAAGGCCAACCTTAGGGGAACAATCATGGGTTTTGCTCACAAGCACCAAAAGAGGAGGGAACAGGAGCTCAAATCCCTAGAAGAACAGTTCCAGGTTGCAGAGGCATCCTTCAAAGCTCTTCCCACTCCCTCACTTCAGTTGGAATCGGGGCACCAGGTGGCCACCCTCCAGATGCAAGTGAACGAACACCATTTTTTAGGAAAGCAGAAATCTCCATTATCCAACTTAAACATAAATACTGGGAGGGGAGGGAGAAAAGGGGGCAAGATCCTGGCCTACAGACTGTGGAAGCAGCAGGCGGAGTGCCATATCTCAGCCCTGGTGGATAAGGGGGCATCACGCAAATCTCAACGAGGGGGATTAATCGTACTATGGCTGAGTTTTACTCCTCACTATATACATCTTCCAGGCAACCCAACCCTGAAGGCATTCTTCCCTTCCTGCATTCCCTTCATCTCCCACAACTCTCTGAGCAGCAGGCCCTGGATCTGGATGCCCCAATCACACCCGAGGACGTTGCTTCCACGCTGATGTCTCTCAAGAAGGGAAAGGCCCCTGGAGGAGATGGTTTCCCCCTGGAAATCTGGCAACTTTTGCAATCCACAGTTGCTCCATCTTACAACAGGTGTTCACTGAAGCTCTGCAGGTCGGAACCCTCCCACGTCCTTCAGGGAGGCAGTCATTACCATCCTACCAAAGAAGGGTAAGGACCCCCAGAAAGCGACCAGTTATTGGCCTATCTCCCTTTTGAATGCTGATAACAAGTTACTGGCTAAACTCCTTGCTAATAAGCTAAACCCTCTCCTCCCCCAACTGATCTGTCAAAACGCACTCCGCAGGTCAGGCCCCCTGCTCCCACAGTGCCAATCTCAGAGTGCAATAGTGTGAACAGATAACAGACAGGGTAACCCTCCTGTCTGCTTTGGGACCGAATCACCTTTAGCCTCAAGTTCTGGAGGGATTCAAACTGTGAACCTTATGCTAGCATACCCAAATGTACAGGCTCAGATAATATTCTCTTTTGGGGGATGCAATATATCTTTTGCCTAAGGGCACCTAACCGGGTATCCAAAATTAACAATTTTTAACTCTATAAGAGACCTAGGTATTTCCTACCTTATTATACAAGCTCAGTTACACAATCAAGCTTTTCAACAGCTGTCAGACTTAAATACAGGCACTTCACATGCAAAAAGAAACTAAGACACCCAGGCAGTATTTCAAAGAAAAGGCTGTTTAGTAAAATATGATAAAAATAGGTAAAATTAAATACAGAAAATATACAATCATGTAAAGCAAAAAAGGAAGTTACAGAACAACCACTCCTACCACAGATACTTAATTATTTTCCAAGTATTACATTTTTAAGTGCTGTTTACGTTAGAGATATGTCTGTCTCAGAGCCCAGGATTCATATATCACCTTTCCCAGAAACAATGTTTCATTTTTAACTCTATCTGCCCCACCCCCCTTTTGATGAGGTCAGCTAGAACCTCCCTTAGATTTTTAATTTCTAACATAGCTATCCCTGAGGATGTGAGTCATCACTTTGAGAAATCTGTAACTAGCCATTTCCCAAATATGACGGTCTTTAATCAAACATTTCTCTTTGATGTCCCTTCTCCTTATTTCCTGCTGCTAGTGTGATCTGAGGGTTTTATGACTCTTCACACACTTCTGGCTATGTGATAAAATGAGAGGAACCAGATCAATTACCTTTCTTCCTGTAACATCATAAAACTCACATTTAGTTTCAACTTCAAAAGCTTGGGCATGTCATAAAAGGTAATAAAATGCCCTTCTGTAAGGAAGTCTTAATTAAATGGCTCCCCTGGTCAGTTTAATGACATCCTGTGGTTTCAGCTACTGACCTTTAAAGTTAAATGCTAAATTTATCACATACTGACATTTCATACACAAAGCATTTATTTATAATATAAATATCATACAATAACCATAAGCAGAGGGCAGAGCGTCACAATCCACCCCTCCCAGGTAGGTTTTTTCAAAGGCCATTACAGCACGGATCACATCAGATCACTGGTGAACTTAATCCACAAGACCAAATCTCTCCCCACTCTGGCAGTGGCAATTGCAATAGATTTTGAGAAGGCCTTTGACTCCCTGGAATGGGATTTCGTCCAGCAGGTGCTGCTTACAATGGGTTAGTGGAGGGTTTTAGGTCCTGGTTCAGTGTCATTTATGCCTCCCCTTCCACTAAAGTACTCATCAATGCCATGCTGTACCCCCCTTTCCCTTTAGGTAGGAGATACATGCCAAGGCTGCCTCCTGTCCCCCCTTTTATTTGTTATAGCAGCGGAGCCCTTGGCAGTGGCCATCAGGCAGAACTCTGAAATTCAGGGGATCCCCGTAGGGGATGAGAACTACCCTACATTTATGTACGCAGATGATCTTTTACTCCCCCTGGAGGATATGGTCATGGCTCTTTCCCCCTTGTTAGGTATCCTTTCAGAATTCACCACCTTCTCTGGGCTTCGGCTCAACCAAACCAAAATCGAGGTCTTCCCCCTGAATGAGTTCTGTTCCCCAGACCTGGCTGCACAACACAAACTCCATTGGTCACCCAAAGGAATTAAGTACCTTGGTATCAGTATCTCTTCTGACCTCTCCATACTCTGGGAGATGAACCTCAAACCACTGCTCATCTCTATCTGTACGGAGCTAGAAAGATGGCGAATGCTCCATCTCACCCTGGCCGGGAAGATCTCTGCCATTAAAATAGTTACTGCCCCAAAGATTATGTATTTCCTAGCTCTTATCTCTCTGAAAATTCTGAGACATTGGTATACCAAAATAGATACCATGTTGGGGGCCTTTATATGGGAGGGGAGGAAGCCTGGGTACAGCAGAAACAAACTGAGGGCACATTGGATGGACGGAGGGTGGGGTCTTCCCTGGGTAGATGGGTACAAGTGGGCCTTTCAGGTGGATCAGACTTTGAAGTGGTTTGTAGAGCTGAGACCAGATTCCCCCAATGGCTGGGTATGGAAAAAGTGGCGAGTGGGGTGGCCCACCTGACCCTATTGCTGTATTACTGTCCCCCTAGAGGTATACAATCTCACTCAACTATTGGTCCACTCATAGAATACTGGAGAAAGGTGCTCAAAAGGCTGGACACCAACCTGACCCCTTTGGGGCTCACCCCACTATGGGGAAACACAGAGATCACCATCAAAAAAAAGCCCGTATACTGGGCTGCCGGGCAGATACAGGTATAATGTGCCTGAAAGACCTGTATATCCCAGGGTCTAGTACCCTGAAATCCTTCAAGGACTTAAACACCTCCCATGTGGTCCCCCCAAAGGACTTCTGGTGCTTTCTCCAGCTTAGAAGTGCAACCATGGAGTACATCCATAAGTGTCCCAGGGTAAGCTTTCTTCCCCGGTGGAACAATGGCTCCAATTGGAGAGGGATCAGACTAGCTGTACATACTCAGCCCTCAGGGACACTATTCCCTCCCAATCTTTAGAATCCAAATGTAAGTGGAAACTTGCACTGCAGACCCAGATCCCCACCCCCGCCTGAAAATACTGCCTGAGGATTTCTTACATAGCATACCCAGATACCAGAAGTCAATTAATGCAAAACAAGATCTTGCACTCCTGGTATAAGATCCAAGTGGTCCTCAAAAAGGCAAAACTGACCCAGGATGATCTATGCTGGAGGTGCCAGGAGTCCAAACGGGACCTGGTACACATACTTTGGCACTGTAGGCTAATCCAACCATTGTGGAGGGTTGTGTGTAAGTGGGGGTCCGAAATTGTGCATAAATCTGTTCCCATGGCCCCGGAGTTGTTTATTCTAAGAATGTACCCACCCCCCCATCTCCCATCTGCACTCCTCTGAGAAAACACTTCTGGCAATACTGAGTATGCAGGTAAAGAAACTCCTATTGTGCAAATGGAGAACTCAGGAAGTCCCCTCAGTTTCAGAGGTGATTAACAGCCTTGTATAATGTGCCAAATGGTCTAGGATGTCACATACTGTAGCTAACTCCCTGCCCAGGTACATCAATATCTAGCAGCCCTTTATTACGTTCCTGAAACCCAAAGAAGGTATAGGCTGACCAGGCCCCCCTGCAGAGTATATTATCTACTTTGGGCCCCTCAAGAACAGCTTGGTGTACCCCCCAGAAAACTCAGGATGTTTGAAAAGAGGTCACAGCAGTGTTTCAAATAGTTCTGTTGTGTGTTCAAGCATAAAATCCTTCATCTCTAGGTAGTGTGCTTTGAATGTGTTCTCCGTTTTCTTTGTAGATGAGGCCTCAAGAATGCTGCCCATGGATTTTTCACATATTGCATATGGCCCTAATCCCAGGTACAATATTAAGAGAGAAACAGGTAAGTCCCGACAAACTATCTTTTGTTAATCCAGTTCCAGATTTCGGTTACACTCCCCTATACACTGTAACCCCTTTGGGGCAAATGTACACCCCACAGGGAGCTCCATGTTATGGCTCAGCTTATTTTGAATAACATTTTTAGGCACCTTATGTTTACTCCTTTGTTATAGCTGAACTGGTTTTATTGTATGTAATGCAACTCTATTGTACAGCACCCTCAAGTTTTGTGAGTGCAGCTTAAAATACTCCTTCCATGTAATGTTGCTTTCTGTTTATGTCTTTAACTGGAAACAATCAAACACTTTTAACTAAAAAAAAAAAAGAAAAGATGGTGGCTGTGCGAAACTGCAAAACCCATTTGCTGCAGTCAAAAGTGCTTTTGCAAAAGCAAAAGTTGCTTTTGAGGTGGACATATATTTTTTCCCATAGGCTATAATGGGAAACTTTAAAGTTTAATAACTTTTGTACGGATTAATATTTTTTCACCAAACCTTCAAAAGGCACATCAGTGACTCAGACCCCATATACCCTGACAATTTCTGACCAGCCCCCCAAACCATTTGGGCCATAGCCCCGAGCAAAGAAATTGACCAAAAAGTGGTATTTTTCACATTTGTTTGCACTCCATAGCTCCACAACTTCACATCTGACTGGAATGAAACTTGTCAGATCCAGAGATCTATGGTATCAATAGGCATATGCAAAATTTCAGGCAAGTCAGATGAACGGTTGCAAAGTTATTAAAGTGCAACATTTTGGATTTAACATAGAAGTGGCTGTGCGACTCTTACTACAGTGGCACTACAGTGCCACTATAAAAAATATATATATATAGATGTACCTTATATGATTCTCCAGTATTTGGTACAATAAACGCATTTCCCACCTGTACGTATTCATGCGCTGAAGAATTGCCACATCTGACCGTCCCTTCTGGTGGTTTGTTCCTTCATGGTGTGTGTGCTGGAATATGTATACTGTGTACCAATACATCAACTAGGTTCTTTCCCCTCTGGTATGTCATTCTTGGGCCATTTGACACCACATCTGCTAAAGCTGGTTCCATTTCTAGGATGTGTCAGTTTTTCTCCATTATATTTCTCATTTTAAAAGCCTGCGCACTCAAAGTAGTGACGAGATCAGGATCATTGTGTTTATTCTTACTATTCCTATTCCTATTTCTATTTCTAGGTCTCAGCAAAGACTGTCTGTCCTTAGAAAATGGGCATCTAAAATTCTCACTTCTGATTGGCCAGTTCCCTACTCAGAGCCCTAGTCTATCAGACACTAGAGTCCAGTAAATAACAAGTGCCAGCCCTTTCACCCACTCACATATACTTGCGCCCAGCCTGCTTCTTCATTGGCTGAAAGCACCCTATTGAATTTCAAATCCCCACCATTTTTTTCTCTGGCTTAGTGAGAGCTACTGGTTTTCCCAACATGCCTTAGCTAAGTGGCACCCATCTGTTTGGTCTTCCTCTCTGAAAAGCTTAGTAATATTAATGACAAAATAAAAATAGAAACAATCTCACATTTTTATGCGGTCAGAAGAAGAAAGACCAAGAGACAGCAGGTAACTGCTTACCTCTCCATAAACACACTGACTGGCAAGAGGGCCACTTTGCCGACTGCGGTCCCACACCCCTTACTCCAGCTAGCCACTGTCAGGCTGGAAACTTGCATCCATCTCGTTTCCATCTCCACAGATGATATTGATTAGAGCCTTGCTTCCCGGCAATAGATGGCTCAACTAAAAAATGCCACCGTTGTTAGTGTATAGCGAGGCAAGAGAGAGAGAGAGCGACAACTGCCCCAACCCCCAGCTACCAGTTACCTCTTATTAGTGCAACAACAAAATTACACAGTTGTTATGTGGCTTACTTGTCACAAGTGAAGGTCATTTTTTCTATTTTGAACAGCGCTAGCTCATAATGTGCTCACCGCTACTGAACACATCTTTCCCGGCTTGCTTAGGCTCCACCCCCACTCTGCTCCTGATCCACGCTCTGCTCCCAATCCACATCCCTGCCAGTAGGTCAAAAGAACTAAAATTATTAAGGAGGAAAAAAAGATGTACTGACACAGACTGTGATTGCTGGCACTGCTTGACATCTCTCGAGTCCGCTCAGCTCCCAATGTCAGGCTGTTGCTCAGATGTCGTGCCGTGGACCGACTACGCACACACACCAGCTCCAGATGATGATCACTTTCCCCATGCTCACTAGTGGGTTCCCTGACAGGAATTCAAACACTGCTAACTTTGTTTGAAGCCAGCCTACCCTGCCCAATCACGGTAAACAGATCACGGAGGTAGCCATGATAACCAGGGTAAACGGACCACGGAGGTATCCATTATAACCAGGTCCAAAGACACAGCTACAGAGACTCTAAATCCCTAACTCAAAAAAAAAAATTGTAATGCAGGCGGAGGAACTATTGTAATGCAAATCTTATTTTATACTAATTTATTATTACCATTTTTTAATTAAACTTACTTTCTTTTACAGTACCCATTTTCTAAGCACAATAATATCCTCCAGGGTGGGTGGTATTGTGCTATATCAGACCTTCCAGGGCTATAAGGCCCTCCACCTGTGGCATCGGGCCTCATTACGCCCCAGGGCATTCCGGTATAGCACAATACCGCCCGCCTTGTTGGGTATTATTGCTTACATTGTATCCACTTGAGCCCTATCTCTCTCAACACATGCATTGTTGCAACCCATGTTGTGAAATCTCTGTGTTAAAATGTCAGAACCCTCAAGATGTCTCTCACTGTTACTGCAGTTGTGCTTGTGGCACATGAATTGTCCCACTGGTACATTAGTTGTCACTTGCCTAGGAGGGCAACTAGCAACATGCAATATGATACTTGTATCTGTAGGTTTTCTAAATAAATCAGTAGAAAGACCTCCCTCATCACTCTTAGATATAATTAAATCCAAGAAAGTAACAATTTGCTTACTTGCTTACAGGGTCTATGTCAAATTTGTATTAGATCCCTCTAAGTATTCAACAAATGCCTGAAGTTCTGACATTTTACCTCTCCAGATAATCAATATAACATCAATAAACCTGTGATACATATCCAGTTTATCAAAATATTGATTAGTTCCATCATCATAAACAAATTTCTCTTCCTACTGTGCCAAGTATAGATTTGCATAATTCGGTGCCATGCAGTCCCATGGCAGTACCTTTTATTTGATGGTATATATTATTTATGAAAAGAAAAACATTTTTAGTCAATACAATTTCTGTAAGATGGATAATTAACTCAATAAATGGAGCAGAGTACTCGATACATTCATATAGAGCTTCTCTCAATGCTTCAAGGCCCTCCTCATGGGTATATTAGTATACAGTACTAGGACATCTAAGGTGGCCAATATCTGATCAGAATGTACAGCCACATTGTCTAAAACCTCTAAAATGTGAGTAGTGTCTCTTATGTATGACCAAGAATGCTGGGCTTCACTTTGTATGTGAAAATCAATATATTGTACTAAGGGCTCAGTAAGAGAGCTGATCCTTGCTACTACAGTTCTTGCTGGGGGATTAAAGGAGTAGTCCACCCAGAATGTGCAAAAAACATATGTTATGTAGAGTGTTTCGATATGTATGTTAAATCCTAGTGTGTCCTTCCCTCTGTCTGCTATTTTGGAGTTTTTCCTAAATTGTCTACTAGCTGTATGGTAGTTTTACGACCCCTGGGGATCGCCATAACAAATAGTTTTATTGGCTTTCTTTCTCCCAGGATGCCCCCATCTCATGTGGCAGTGATGTAGCCATGCCCTTAGATTTAGCATGTGTATTGCTTTAAAATTAGTTTAACAACTGCAGAGCCTTGTAACTTCTTATCCAGGGAGCACAAATGGCAACAGTTAGTTTAGCCGATACCTGAGAGCAAGTTAACTGGGGTTTCTGTAAGACAACAGCTACTAAATAGCTCTAATTCATTATTTGTGTTTTTGATGTTAAAACACACCTGCTAGCTAGACCTGATGCACAGAGAAAACAAAAATAGTGAATTAGAGCTATTTAGTAGCTGTTGTCTTACAGAAACCCCAGTTAACTTGCTCTCAGGTATCGGCTAAACTAACTGTTGCCATTTGTGCTCCCTGGATAAGAAGTTACAAGGCTCTGTTGTTGCTAAACTAATTTTAAAGCAATACACATGCTAAATCTAAGGGCATGGCTACATCACTGTTACATGAGATAGTGGGCATCCTGGGAGAATGAAAGCCAATAAAACTATTTGTTATGGAGATCCTCAGGGGTCGTAAAACTACTATACAGCTAGCAGGCAATTTAGGAAAAACTCCAAATAGCAGACCGAGGGAAGGACACACTAGGATTTAACATACATATCAAAACACTCTACATAACATATGTTTTTTGCACATTCTGGGTGGACTACTCCTTTAAACAAATATTTATGGATCTTAGGAAGCCCATACTATATATAATAGCTCTAACAGGATGTGGTACAGTTAAAATAAATCACAAGTCTCTTGGCTGATAATGTTCTAAGTGCAGTTTCATGGAGAATTGCATTTTTCTCTTTTGTAACAATTGTTGTATGATCACTATGAAATTTCTTGTAAAAACAAGCATCAGATAATTGTCTCATCATTTCCTGCTGATACTTATCTTTGTCCCTCACCACAACAGATCTGCCTTTATCTGTGGGCTTTATGGTGATGGTTCCATTGTCATGTAGCATTTTAATTGGATCCCTCTTCTCTCTGGTGCAGTTGAAGCAATTTGGGTTTGGGAGGTCTGCTGCTAGCTTCTCCACATCCTTCTCGCATGCTTTGAGAAATATCCCAGCAACGGGGCTCATAGGTGGAATAAACTTGGATTTCTTCTTCCACATAATACCTTGGACCACATCAGGATCAGTTATATCTCTGCTGAGATTGTGTCTTTATGATACAAAATGTGTAAATTTAATTTCCTCACAAACTTATTCAAGTCCACAACAATAGTATCAAACTCTTTGAAGTAATTAATGGGGATGAAATAAAGTGTTTCAATCAGAATACTAGCTTCAGCTTCTGCTAATGTATAATTTGAAATGTTAAGAATAAGGTTGTTCGTATGTTGCTCAGAACTGTCCCCATGAGGACGGTTGAAGTTCTCATCCATTATTTTGTAATTAGCCTCCACTTGGGTAGTTATTACCTTCCTCTCTGCTTCACCCCCCCCATGGGCCTCTGATAATGTGGATCCCTGTATCTCTCCTGTTCCCTGTGTTTCCCTTGTTACCCTCCTCTTGCTCCTCCCAGTACCAGTGATGCCTCTGCTGGTATCTCATCTGCAAACTTCATTAGTGTGGGGCTGCTACCTGCAACTCTCTAAGGGAGGATTGGCAGGTTCGAGAAGGGAGTCTCTGACTGTTGGGACATAATTAATTCCTCTTCTCCCCTGCAGATCACTGCTATTTTGTCCCTCCTTATTAATGCTTTCTGGTTTGTTGGGGGGGGGGTGTAGTGGAGGGGGTAATTGATTGTATACTCTGACAAGGTATATTGAATTGGTTGCATGGGTCTCCCATAGTCAATCCCTGACCCATAACTAAAAAATGCTGTTCTGTTGTGCACTCTGGTTCACTGCCAACACTCTGATTCTGAACCTGATGCACTAGTGTACATGTCAGTATTGGCTGATCGTTTTTAAAATGGAGCGTAGATAAGCATTACATTTGCTGCAATCAAAAATATGTCCTGTCTCATAGTCAATATGGTCCCTCTCAGATTTCTGTGATCTGACTTTCCTAACTCTTTCAGCTTGTACCTTTATAGTATGCTTTGATTTTTGTCTATATGACTCATATTCTGAATGGGTACAAAATTCATTGAAACGTGCCTCATAAGCAATAAAGTGGATACTGATTTTTTAAGAATGAGTGTAATTAATCCTGCAGAAGATTCTAACAAATGAATCTGCCAGTCTTTAAGAAAATGAGTTCTCTCAGTACCAAAGGTAGGTTGCTTAACTAATCTCAGCCTTGGGGAAACTCGGTTAACCTTTAGGTATACTTCAAGGGCCACTCTCTGCCAAAAAAGGGGTCTTGCTCTTAAAGCAGACCTCTCGACTGTGACATGTGCTTCCTTGATGTCAAAAGGTATTTTCTACCCCTCCTTATCCCTAATGTTATTTTCAAAATTCACAGTTGTCCTTTGCAGCAGATGGTTTGAATCTCCTTCTTTAAAAAATAATGATTCAATGAATGACAAATTACTGGTAGGATCTGAAACCATGTTGGGGGTGCTACTCACAAATGCTGAACTGGCTTGTTTTCCCAATGCTATTATCTGTTGCTGGAATCATCGTTTGTCTGTGTCTGTGCCCGCCAAGGAAGATAAAAAGCAAACATGTACAAAAGGTGGCTCGAGACCACAAGGCAGTGCCAAAAATAAAATCACAGGTCTCTAGAACATGGTTTCGGCTGCATGTCCAGACAAAGCACTCCCAGACCTTGGAGTCGATAAAATTATTTATTACAATAGAACAATAAAGAGTAGCACCACCACCATACACACATTGATGCTTCACATCACTCCAGCGCTTTAGTAAGACGTAATGGCCACATTGCAATGTCGCTCTTTTATGTCACAAATTAATTGTATGTAAATATATACCTTAAAGAGATAACATCATAATATACACATTGCATGAAACTGTAGTAAAAAGGAGCAATAAAATGCACACAACCCAACTACAATATAGGAGACATTTGCAGCTGAACCACTGAAAACCTAAACAGAACAGGGATGGGGAGAAACACCATGTGATCTTATTTTTGGCTCTGTGTCATGGTGTCTTGAGCCATCTTTTGTACATGTTTACACACACACACACTGCAAAAACAAAGATCAACCCCCAAAAGAAAATATTTTTGACACAGTTTTTCTGATTCTTGAGATCATGCGTCTTGTACACATATATAGATTAATACGTCCACTGGAGTCACTCGTTGTGAGATAAGAGTGGTTTCACACATGTTCTGCTCAAGAGAGAGAACAGTGGAGTGAAGCTGAGCTGTTCAGACTTGAGCAGAACGCAAGTGAGACCACTCTTACCTACAACAAGTAGTGACAGGGGATGTATTAACATATTAAAAAACAAGGGAGCACTCAATGCTATTTTAATGAAACAAAAACCTTGTCCTGGAATGTGCCTGTTTCCAGGGCATCTGTGCATGAGACACTCTTCACAGAATAAGAGTGTCCCGCACAGGGAAAAGGAGCACTCTGATTGGTCAGGAGCACTCCCTTGATCTATAATAAATCCTTATACTTTATATAATGGCTACTCTTTAGGTGCCCACATTAGCAACTATCCTGAGCAGCTTACAGTTGCAAAGCCTGTATAAAGGTCCTCCTGCCCCCTAATCTCCTAGTGTGGGGAAGTTCTGAGTTACTTGCATAAGATCACACAGCAAGACAATGACTTTGGTGGGATTCAAAATCAAACTTGATGATGACATGAAAATGATTTATTTGTTCGTTTGGTGCCCTGAAAGTGAACTGCCTAAGTGTTTAGTGCCCTACCAATTGACTGCCTATCTGCCTGGTACTCTGTATAGACTTACAAATTATGAATGATCAACTTACGTTTCGTTGATTTATTTATTCATTTATTTTTGTATTTGTTAATCGGGTGGGTACACTGGCCCCAGGGACCATTTTCAGGCACAACTCGGGACATAGAGATGGCACAGTACAAAGATATAAAAGGAATATATACATCAAGTGAGGCCAGCCAGAATGTAACAGTTTGGATACACATATAAAATCAAAGCAGGTGAATTAGACATATTAAATAATGACAATATGATATGTAGCAGTTTGGATACATACATAAGAGATTTAAATGAGCTAGGGATAGACATTTTAAATAACACTAATAAGACAGAGTCATGGTGCACAGTTACAGGCAGATTTTGCTAGAAGAGATGCAGATAAGCTTCATTGGAAGGCTTGCGTAGGGCTAATGTTAAGAACAGCGATTGTTTTTTTTATGAAATTCTACCTTAATAGATGGTTGATATTTTGTTGCTAACAGTTTATTAAGGTGAAATTAATAAAAATATCAGTCGACAAAACAGGAGTTGATCCTTTAGCTTTCGTAAGTCTATGGTGTCTCTGTGAAGGATCCTCCACCAGTACACACACAGAGCGGGGTACACAAGGGCATACTGAACATCTCCTATATAGCACCCTGTTTAGACTGCCTTGTGTCACGAAAGACTTCCTAATTACTGCTGCCCAGTGGAACTAATCTTTTGACTAATGTAGAGGCTGCCTATCCTTCAGCACCAGCTGGACAACCTGTTACTACCTTCTCTGAACATGCTGAAATTTTGCCTAAAAGTGTCAAAATACATTGACCTGTGCATGCCCAAGAAATCACACCAGACTTGTCCAAAAGACTTTAGTTAAGCAGCTACCCCATCCTGCACCCTTCTGGGTGCACACTCATAACTCCTGGGGTCAGTTGTCAAGCTAGAACTGAGTGCTAGTCAGGTCAGGTCACCTTTGCCATGTATCTACATGCAGCCAATCCCTGATAGGAAAGTGAGAAAGTGTAGGAGCTGCACCAGTTTGCTAGTTAAGGACTTCTGTTGCACAGTGGGGTTGGGATTTCTTTTCTTCTAGGTTTCACATCCTTCTGGATCACTGTATGTCATGATTCGTGCTGCTCATCCTGCATCCTCCACAGCACCTTCTGTCCCAATGACCCACTAGGGGTCTAACAGCTGACACTCTGGGGATTCCTTTCCTTCTTGCCATTGGATATACAGCAGCTTTTGCCCCAGAACAAACTGGTGGCCCGACAACTGATGCCATTAGGATTCTCTATGTTGTTGGTCCTATTCCTCAGTCACATTATATCCTGTCCCATTTGAAAGGTCAAGTAGCTGATGCCTGCTGGCCCTTTGTTTTGATTTCAACCTGACCCATCCTCCATTGATGCAACATCCCATTCTGACAGAGCCCTTCAACAGTTCACATGTGTGAGACTCCAGCTGGGTACCCAGTAGTTGAACTGACTATTCCTAGAGTTGAAGATTGTATAGAGTTTAATATGTGGTTTCATAAATTAGGATAATTAATAGTGTAACCCCCCCCCCAAAATTGTGGGGACTTACCTGGGCTCCTTGCCAACCTGGAGACTTCTAGTTGCCACCTCTGTGCTCGCCTCTATCCCAGGGACTGCAGCCTTGTGGGGGACCAGAGGAGCACTGCTGGAACCACTGGGCTGCTTGCCTCATGATGATTATCATGTAGCTCCCTGTGCATGTTCAAGCGGGGGAGGGGGGTGTCAGCCAGAATAAAAGCTGGGCAGGAGCCCTATAAAAAGAACTTGACTGGAGCACTGTTTTCTTTAGGGAAACAGCCACTATCTTATTGTCCCCTGACCTCAGCCACAACCAATCAGAGGTTAGGGATCTCAGCAGGGGACCACAACAGCCTGTTGAGAGAATGACTGTGCTGTTTGCTTGGACCCCTTTCTGCTAACCAATCAATAAGGTGTTGAGTGAATGTTCTGTACACTAATTCTGCAGGTTGACAGCCCTCTACACCACTGTCTGTCCCCCAGAAAATGTTGAGGGCAGTTACAGAAGGGGAAATTGGCAGTAAGCTCTTGGAGGGAGAGGAGGGCTAGAGTGGTGCTAGCCAGAGCAACCTAGGAAAGCCTGCCTGGCCTTCCATAGACAACCATCAGGGAGTGACTTCAATGGTTTCCACAACCTGTGTATCCAGAGACTGAACTGCCTGTGTGTCTACCATGTTCCCCATATGCCGTGGCTAGTGGGCATGCACTGATTCACATATGGGACACCCCTTGGCCATGGACCGATGAGTGTGAGCCCTCAACTACTAAGTGCTCGTGTGACTACCAGCTGCGCCTTAGAATGCTGGTGGCCCTGTGCACCCCCCCTTACCTTACTTAGTGGCTGATCTCCTGTCCTGATCAGCCTTCTCCAGATTCCTCCACTGCAGATACGGGCTGTGCTACTCTGCTCACTTCACACACATGCTCCACTGGACCTGACTGCTCCAGGGCCAGGTTGCAGCTCTTATTTCTTCTCCTTCTCTGTCTGCGCTCTAGGAGTTCCTCCAACACTTGTCTTGACCTTAAGCGTAGTGCTACACTGCTGGCACTGCAGTCCAGCCCCGTCTCCTATTTCGGACTTGACCTCCGACATGGAAAAGTTTGACTACACGAAAGGAGTGGCGCTTAGTGACTGAAACACCAACCGTCAGACCCAGCACTCAGCCACTTGATGCATGGTGCCAAAATTAAGGGTGCAGGCACACTCACCCTTGTAATCCACCCCCCCCCGAGTTGACAATCATTAATTCCAAAGTAAAGGGCTCTGTTGCTATGGGGGTCTGTCGGCACTTTGCTTTGGCGATGTGATCGTCATCAACAAAGTGGTGTCATTGTAAAGCCATTCAACAACTTTGTTGTCGAAGCGACTTGGTGGAACCGAAAAAAAGTATCCAGAGTCAGAGAGCAGTTTGTGTGGTGTGGGTGGGTGAAGGGGTTAACAGCTAACATCTACGTTTGTGGCTCAGGTCGACCTCAACCTTCATCCTTCCCCCATCTTTAGGAGACACTTGCTCATGGATGAGCACAGAATGGAAAAAAAGTAATGCACAGAAAAAAGTCAGTGCTTTGCACAGAAGACAGCTTCTTAAAGGGCCTCTGTAAAACAAGGGCCCAGGTGCAGTTGTGTCCCTTGCACTCCCCCGACACTGGCACTGCCCCGATACATCCACTTCACGAGGTTTATTTAAAAACAATTTTGCAATGTATTCCCCCATCCCTTGTGACTATTCCTCCCAAAATATTTTGTTAATATCTTACATTTTGTCTCATGAGCATATTATTAGTGTAAGCCACTAATTGCATTATTGTTGAATTTAAGGTTACACTGTGATTTTGCATGTGTAGGTGGACACTTTGGAGAGGTAGATAGGTACCTCATCCCGGGGGGTTGTACTGCTCTGACACCAGGCCCACTTAAATGTTACTGTGGGTGGAGGTACCATGCTAAACTTGACAGATCTGGATTTGAATCCCCCTCAATCAGGAAAATCAGAACCCAGAACCCTCAGCCTTGTTTGAGTATGTAGTGCTATGTGTACGCATGTCTGTGTATGTGGTGCTGTGTGATTTACAATGAGTGTGTGTGTGTGTGTGTGTGTGTGTGTGTGTGTTTATGCGTGTGTGTGCACGTATGCATTTGTGTATTTAGTGCTGTGTATACACATCTGTGTAAGTGGTGTTGTGCGATTTACAGTAGTTGCGTGTGTGCTTGTGTGTAAGTATGCGTTTGTGTATTTAGTGCCGTGTGTACACGTCTGTGTATATGGTGCTGTGCGATTTACTGTAGGTGTGTGTGAGAGTGTGTGTGTATGTGTACACATGTATGTGTGTGTGTGTGCGTGCATGCATGCGTGTGTTGTACATATGCGTTTGTGTATTTAGTGCTGTGTATTTATGTATTACTGTATTTTTCAACTTTTCCTTTTATTATTTATCAGAAGAACCTCTGAGCAATCAGGTGCCCATTTCCAGCAGTGATCTGGGCCAGGGTGACAAACAATATGTGTCATGCTATCAGGAATGCTTATTCATTCAGAGTTCAAATGATTTTTTTTATCCGTTAAGATCAAATGCAGGCTGTGATCACTGTGTTCATATTGTAAATTGGTTACTGGTCACATACCATTGTCTTCGTATTTTTTTTTTTCCCACAACCTCATCTAGATGGCAGATGCAGCACCTCATTTTTAGTGTATGTGTGTGTGGGGGGGAGGGCTCTCAATCAAATTTTATATGTGGGAGGGAGTGAAGAACACAGAGGTCAAATTAAGGTTACCACCTGTCCCAATTTTGTCAGGACAGCCCTGGCTGTAGGGGGGGGTGGTACTGTATCCAAGCAGAAACAGGGAATTGTAAACTGTCCTGATCTTTAACTAGAAAAAAATGTTCTTGCTTTGCTCTAAAAGTTACAAAAAACTTCAGTGCTTTATATGAAATTTTTCAAAATGTTGGGAAACAATGTAAGTAAAACACTAAAATATGGTATTATACTGATCATTCAGAGAAAATAAGTATTTTGCATTGGCCAAGGTTACACATTGTCCTGCAAAAAAAATGTTTCAAAATGAAATGTTCTGATTTGAGCTTCTTTAAAGGTAGTAACCTCAGGTTAAATACTTGTTCCTGTTTCTACAGTAAGTTAGCTGCTTTGATGGTATTTGAACCTGAGATCTCTGTTTTCACTATTTAACCACCACACCACCTTCCCTAAAACAGTCTGGACGCGATGGTTTTGTGAGTGTTTAAACTGAAGGACGGGTGATTTCTTGACTACATCACCAATGCAAAACTGATACCAATCAGGAGAAATAATAGGAAAGGATGGTTCTGATTAGAACCTAAAGAGGTTCTAAAAGGTTCTTGTTTTTGAACCTAGCAATTTGCCTACACCTGTATCCTATATCGGCTAAATACTCATTTGCATTTCTTACTGCTGGAACAGTTTATTTATTGGGAGATTTCATTTTTAAGCATGTTTACACTTGCACTTACCTTACGGTTTCTGATTTGCTTCCAATTCCAGCTAATGGGTTCTAACGGTTCTTTTTCCAGAACTGGTTCTGCCAGCCCCTAGTAAATGAAGATTACCATTCTGATTATTGATGTGGGGAGAAATCAGGGTTCTTGACATTTTGTGGCCGCATCTGTGGTTCCCTGAGATGTGCTTAATTTGCTTGTTCTTGGAGGCTCATCCCCTCCTGCACTCACCTCCAAGGAATATAAATCAGGCCTGTGTGTGTGTGTGTGTATATTTCCTGGTATTACTTTCTGCTATTTTTCTCCCCATAATCAACATTTTAGTCGAACTCCAGAGAGCAATTGAGCCATCAGAGCCTAGTCATGGGGGGAAGGGCAGCTGAAATCACTCACTAATGGATGCTTACTGGGATGGATAGGGTATGGCTCACAAGCCACAAACGGAGGCCCTATATCTTTCTGATGTCACTTTTGCAGCATGTTGGCCTGTCCTTTGCTGCTGCCAACCTTCTGTGTCATATAACCTTGATTAACTGCCCAATCAGATGTGAGCTAATTGGTGTGGTGTTGGAGTTCTGTCAACCTGACACAACGCCCCCCCCCTTGACAGAATGAACAGAGGCCATCTGTCAAGGTGGGAATTTCAGGCTCCTATAGGGAGATTTGCCCATACTCTCCTGACCCAGTTCATGATTCAAAGGAAGGCAAAGGGAAGTAGGAGTGTGAGAGCTCTTACAAGGGTTCAAAGCAGTAGTGCAGGGCATGTTCTGATGCAGGGACTTTGTTTTAATGTATTTATCCAGGATACCCCAGTTTAGCTGCAATATCTTGTTTTCTGTGGGGTTCACCTTTACTCAGTTTTACAGGTGGCTGGACTAAGGGCCCAATCCTCAGAGGACCCAGGCACCCTTCCACACCCACAGAGGGGTATTTACAAGGGTGTGTAGTGTGCAGAGGTCCCACTGTACACATGCAGGGTTCTCCCCATATCCACACCCCTGACAGCTGGCCCCCTCTGCACCCAATCCCAAGTCATGCACCTGGCTAAGGGGGTAGCCTGGATAGTGGTGGGCCAGGAGGCATGGCCTGATTGGTCCTTCTCTACTAACCCTAAGTCCTCAGAGTCCCCATGGAGGATGGTGGGCTAGAACAATACAGCACTGGCAGATGTCACCAGCAATTTAAACTGTTTGGCATTCCATCGTGGATATGTCAGTCTTTCAAGGGCTGCGATATCCCATCACCCCTTGTACACTGTGGTAGCAGATATCCACTGACATCCCGGCGTGGGCACCATAGCCCAAGATATCTCCACCCCCCCATGCCTGATGCTACCTGCCCTCACATGTGGCTCCACACCAGTGGACCACAGTTGGCAGGGGTTGTGGATGCCAGTAGGCATGCCAGCTTTCAGAGCTGTAGGTTAACATACCTCAGATATGTCCAATTTGTGTCTACATGAGTTGCCTTTTAAGCAGAAGTAACTTAGTGACTTGCTTTAGATCACATAGTAAGTGACAGTGGTGGGATATGAACCTGGACCTTCTGGTTCCCAAGCCAGTTCTCTGAATAGGGAAGGGGGTTCAGGGAGAGATATGCCTCTTCGTAGATGACACCAGTGTCTCTAGAAGAGTGGATACTGAGCCAGCCTGCTGGTGCAGTGGTAGAGCTATTGCTTAAGATGCTGGTGACCTGAATTTGGCAGCAAGCTCAGGTCATTGGAGGGCCAGCCGGTGGGGGAGGAGGATCAAGCATTCAGAGGGCTGCTCTCCTCCTCCTCCTCCTCTGGGGGGAGAGTATGTAGAGCCTGGTGTTAACCTGGCCCTTAGCTATTTAGGGGAAAGGCTCATGGGACTGCTTAGATGGGGGCAGAGGCGGGGCAGATGCCACCGGGTGGCTCGCAGGAGCACATGTCACACATCATGGTGTCATTGCATGCCATTTTTTTTAAAATTTTTTCTTTGTAGCCTACCTGCCGACTTGCATCAGCCCAGTCATGGACCCCTTCTGCCTCCACCTCCAACTTGGCTGTGACTTCCCCAAAGCCCCCTGGCTTACTCTGCAGGGTGGGGCCCCAGCACCTGCCCTAAGTGCCGCGAGCACTGTATTAGGATGGGGAGCTGGCCCTGGAGGCTGATTAAGGCAGAGGGGCTAGCTTCATGGATGCAGCAGGCAGCTGGGATTTTTTCCCCTATACGAGGGTGGGAATGTGCATTGGCGGCCAGCGTCCACCCCCCCAATGTACTGGCGCCAGTGCTTGTGGTACACCCAGCCTCCACTGGGTGTCCAGAGTGCACCGGACACTCTACCCTCCTCCTCCCTGGAGAAGGAGAGCAGTCACGGGAAGCTCAATCCTTCTCCCCTGGCCGGCCCTCCAACGTCCCCGGATCCATTCCTGAACCTGGGTCATCGGTGACACAAGTTGGCACTCTGCCCCTATGCCAGTGGGCTGGCTCATTTTTATTTTTTTATTTATTTAGTTTTTGTTTACTGGGTAGGGTGTACTAGGCAGTAACATGCCTATTATCAGGCATGACCTGGGAGAATACAACATCAGGATAATAAAAGATTACAGAAACAACCAGCAGGACATTACAGGTTACATGGCAACGATGCAAGTTGATACATTCAGCTGTGGGAAGAAGCAATAGTACAGTTTTCAGAGGCCATTTAGATTGGTGATATAATAAGGAATGCATATAGTTGCAGTTTCTAACAATTTGTAGCAAGGAATACATATTGTTACAGTTACTAACAGTTTGTTGCTAGTCACAAGAGGTAGGCTTTTTAACAATGCCGCAGATCTTATCGATTGAGCAGTAAGTGTGTTTAGGGGCAGGAGGTTAATTACAGGGTGAGTTGTCTGGGTGAGTGGCTATGGGAGGTGCATAGGGACTTTTGCAGCACATGGGCTCGAAGGTGTCTTCAGAAGGGACTGATACTGTGCTCTGTACACACACTGGGAGATATTTTGTTCCAAAGCATAGAGGCCGTATAGGAGAAGGATACCTCACTGTACCTTATGCATGATCTGGGGACCTTTAGCTGGTCTGTGCCAGAGGATCTAAGGGTGTAGCTAGAGGTATTAAGTTCAAGGCATGAGGCAAGGCAGAGTGGGATTTGGCTATGTAGCACTTTGTGGACAATAAGGTCCATGAGAGCTGAGGGTGAGGGCCATCCTAGTTTATTGTACAGTAGACAGTGATGCGTAATGCAGTTACATCCTAGAGCAAATCGGCATATGTTATTGTATCCCACTATCCATTTCCGTATCAGGGTATTAGAGGTGATGGCAAAGATGGGTAGTCTATATGTAAGTTTTGGTAGTAGTAGAGAACATGCAATAGTAATTCTAACAACAGAGGTGAGGGTACTGCCGGCACGATAGGCCAGTCCCAGACTAGAGTTTTCAGCCTTACACGTGGTAGTAATGTGCTTGTTGAAGTCAAGGGAGGAGTTCAAGGAAATACCTCAATATTTAAAAGTTGTGACAGTGTCTGGAAGAGAGCCGTTTGCATCTGACACTGAAAGTGGCGTGCTTAATCTACATAGTCGAGGAGGAGTGCTGAAGAGCATTGCCTTGGTTTTGGTAACATTCAGTAGCAGCTTATTTTCATAGAGCCAGGATTGTACCATCTGGAGGTCAGATGACAGGGCATTATTGATGTTGCTATGTCTCTCAGGGGAGGAAAGCACAAAAACACAACCTCCGGCAGGCGGGAAGATGCTCAGACCCTTGCAGGCTCTGGTTCTGGCAAGCTGGGCTCACCAGGCTACCTACTAGATCTGGTCTCGGTGGCAGTGACTGGAGGACTCCACCACCCCACCCCCTCGCATGAGGAAAAAATGTGGAAAAAAAACTGGAAGTGTGGATATTTAGGAAGACCTAAGGACTATAAAGAAAGATCTGGAAACTCTAAATAAGTGGTCAAGAGTGTGACAGCTGAAATGTAATGCAAAAATAGTGCATGGTAATGCACATAGCAGCCAAGAACAGAGGCATAGAAAATTTATGGGCTGGTAGGAGAGAGCACATCAGAGGAAAGGGACCTGGGGGTGTTCATGCAGTAACAGAGAACATGAAGGCACCAGCGTAATGTGGTAGGGCTGTGGGCAAGGCTAATTGGATGTGAGGATGCATAAGGATAGGGATCACTAGCAGAAGGAGAGAGTGGTAATACAGGCCTTGTACAGATCCCTGGTTCACCCTCACTTTGAGTACTGGGTGCAGTTTTGGAGCCCACACTTGATAAAGGACAAGGACAGGTTAGAGGCAATGCATACTATAGGGTAGGTTCTATGAGAAGCGCTTGGAGAATCTGAACAAGTACTCATTGGAGAACAGGAGAAAGAGGGGTGACATATTTGAGACATTCATGTTCCTATGTAAAGTAAACAAGGGGAACAGCAGTGAGCTGGTCACAATGAGTGGCATCAGGGGTACCAGGAGTAACTCCCTGAAATTGGCAGGCGGGGGGTTCAAGAAGGATGTCAGCAAGTCATTTTTGTAGAACATGGGAGGGCTGGGGTGGCCTGGAAGAAGCTACTGGAGGAGGTCATTGGGGCTGAAACCATGGGAGCGTTTGACAGGGGATGGAACAGGCATATGGGAATAGTGTGTAAGGGGACAGCCGGGGGGGGGGGGGTGCAGTTAGGGAGGACTGACAAGGCACGGTCTCAAAATTAGACAGACTTGGGCAGACTTAATACGAGGTTGCAAGGCCTTCATCTGCTGTCATTTTCTGTACTTCTCTAATAATTACACTACTAGACCATGCTGCCTCTGTTTTTGGATTCAAAAACCCAGTTGTCCTACACTGTTCCAGATTCTTAGACTGTTGCCATTAATATAAATCAGAAGCAAACCTGATGGACAGCCAGATCTTGCTTTATCCCATTACACCTACAGTTTGTACCTATCACAGGGGAAGAGAGACAGCTTTGCAGAATATGGCTGAATTTTGGGTGATTAAGCACATTAACAGCTAATGTAGTTCCTCTCAGAAATAACCAGAAACGTTTGAAGACAGTGTGGAGTTGGAGTGAGCCCAGGACATCAGAGGGTTGGTGGGGGGAGGAGAACTCTGTCCTACTCTGGTTAGGTAGGGAGGTAGGCATGGCTGCTAGATTGTCAACTGACTGACCACAGCCGCCACGTGTCTCTGTACCTGAGCTGCTTCCTCTGGTACCTATCTCGGGGTGGCCTGTCCGTGGCTATAACCAGCAGTTTGCCCCGCTGGCCTCGCCCATGTTTCCTGTCACACCCTGCCTGGTGCTCTATTACCCTGTAGTGACTGGTTCTGGATGGTAATCTACCTGATTCTCCTCTTACATCCTGTTCTGACTTATTCTGCTGCCTTGTACTTTGGTATTCTTCAAGACTGTTGGGAGTCTACCATCGCCTATTTTTCCTGTACTCGGCTGGATGCCAACTTACGTAGTTATCCATGCTACCTCACTGATGATTCCACACGTTGTGCTCAGTCAAATGTGATCTGTGTACCACAAATATATACCTTATTCATATGTTACAAAAGTGCCTTAATCTATGTACCCTATTCTTATGATTTATCATGTGCTTGAACCTAATGTATGTTAACCCTGTTTATGCCTGATGTTCATGTATTGTACCATTGTAACCCTTCTGGTTCGCGCCTGAAAATAGGCACTTGGCTGCCTAGTGTGCTCACCCAGTAAACAAAAGCAAATAAATAAATAGACTGTAGTGCTGCATCAGGCCTAACTGTGTGAGGGGGGAGGATGCAGGGCACATGCTCATTCAGAGTGTGGGACGTAACAAGGTGGACAGCCCCCAGTACACAGCAGAAGGACGTTGCCAATCTCAGGGTCTGCTGGTCCTAATTGAATTCCTGTGGGTGAATACTTAACACTTACAGGTTGCAACCTTCAGGAGAAACTATAGGTGCGATGTAGAGGGAGAGAAATTCAATTGGTAGTGTGATGGACCTTGCAACAAGGCATGCCTGACTGGCCATACACGTAGTACTACCACCACTTCTGGTAAACCGATCCAGTCTGGTAAATTGTGGTTCAAGAGTGAGTGCTAAAGATGCTCAAGTCGACTGAGCTGCAAGGGCTTCAGCCCTCATTGGGCTTAATAAGGAAATCACTAATTTCTCTGCTACACAGGGAGTCAAGAAACAGCCCAAGTTTAACAGAATAACACTGCTTTATTAACAACTGATCATCTGCAAGAAAAAAGTTCATGCCAATGACAGCTTTAAACATGAACCCTTTAGGTGCCCTCCTAGGCAGGCCAGATCTACCCCTTTCCACCTGGTACCAGGTTTTAACCAGACCCAAATAGGAGCTCCCATAACTCAGTCCATGGTTACTGCAGAGGTAGAATCCCTACAGGCCTGTAGATGTTGCCACGGGTTGGCCAGTGTTGGTGCACTTGAAACAGAGCAATGTTCTCAATCCCAAAACCCCACAGGCCATACAGTTGTTTAAATGGTTGGAAATCCCTCAAAATTGGGTATTTGTAATCCAAATGAAGCAAGGGGTGCTGTCCCTTCAAACAATGCTGCACTGTAGCGTACTCATGCTGCCCAAACCTGGATGGCTCCTCCTGATGCAGCAGGTTGCTGGATCTCTGCTCTTCCAAGGCATCTACAATGCAGGTAGGCTTCTTCTCTTTGCTCCTTGCTAAACTGGCTACTTTGGGCACTGATCACAGGCTGTTCTGGCCTTCCGCTCGTTTGGGGCTGCTGAGGCCCTGATCTGACCACATGTCCTGGCTTCCTAACCCCTCAGTCAAAGGCAGCCTGGCATCATCCTGTAGTGCCTGATACAGGACTTGGATCAGCAGTCCTTGGTCCTTTCTCCACACTGGATCTTCAGCGTTGCCCACATGCTGGCTTGCATGTGGTTGCTGCTCCCTTCCTCTATGGAACTCAGCAGCTCTGTTCACAGTTTGCTCTCCGTTTTTCAGGTCTGGGGTGGCACAGCTTGCACCCACTCCCAGCACTGCAGTCCTTTCAAACATGAGATCTCCATCAGATCTGCCCACCTCCAGCACAGTCCTGCCTTTACAGGGCCTGCTCACAGTCTATGTGCACCCTCTTGAGCACAGAGTCTGATGCTGCACTGTAGACAACCAGGCCGTAGTCAATAGTAGAGAGGATGGAGCTTGTGACTGATAGGCGGATGGCTGCTGTAGTAAGGTGTTTTCTGTGCCTGTAAAGAACACCAAGCTTGGTGTTGACTGTCTTGACCACCTGGTCAATATGTTGAGCATAGGATAGGGTGTCATCCATGGTGACTCCAAGGTATTTGAAGGAGTGTACCTGTTCCAAGGGGGCGAATACATTGTTGGTGATGTTTATGGTGGGGTATCTTCTCTTGAGCTGGGGGCTGGACAGGATCATGGTCTTGTTTTTTTTTGTAACTGAGCAGAAGTTTGTGCTTGCAGAACCAGTCTTCTATTTTACTGAAGGAGTGCTGAAGTGCTGCTTGGAGTGGCTCAATTTGAGAATTGCTGTTGAGGATGACAGCATCATCCGCATGTGGGATTATCTTGGCATCACAGGCTTGAGGGAGATTATTTAGGAACAGGCTGAAGAGCAGTGGTCACAAGATGGATCCCTGGGGGAACCCCAGCATGACTTCCCTGGGGTCAGACACTGTTTGTCCTATTTTTACCCGTTGTGACCTGAGGGACAGGTAGTCTCAGAACCAGAGTGTTGCATTGGCAGCCACCTCCAGGCTTTGAAGTTGGGTCAGTAGGCGGGTGTGGTTGATGGTGTCGAAGGTTTTTGTTAAGCCTGTGAATACCGCCCCTACTAGTTTGCCTTCATCCATAGCATTGTGAGCATAGTCAGTGAATTCTACAAGGGCAGTCGTGTACTATGCCCCTGCCTGAACCCGTGCTGGTTGGGGCATTGCAGTTGGCATTTGCTGATGTAGTCTGTTAGTTGGTCTGCCATAATCTTCTCAAGGGCCTTGGATGGGGGGAGAGGATTGAGATCAGCCTGTAATTGGACACATTGGTCCTGTTCCTGCTTTTGTGCACAGGAGTGACCAGCGCTTGCTTCCAGGTGGCTGGGAATTGTGCCAGGGTCAGGGATTTGTTGAACAGTTTTGTAATAGGCTTGATGAGCACATCAAGAGTTTGAGACACCTGCTTCATGTCTACTCCATCGCTATTCATTCTGGTCTTCCTGAGCACTTTTTTTATGTAGAATGCTGCCTCCTTTATAGTAACTCTCTTGAGGTAGAAGGTAGGGTGAGAGGTACTGGGTGCTTTGTCATCTGAGGGAACCTTGGCGGGGTGTAGGTAGTCAGGAGGGAGTATTGTGCTTAGATCTGTGAAGGCAGAGTTGGAGGAATCTGTGATGAGGCATGAGTCCGTGGTAGTAGAGCTGTTAATGTGGAGAAGCTGTGGGTTTCTCTTTTCTTCTTCCCCCAAGAGATTCTTTATGTTTCCGCAGAACCTTTTGCTGTCACCCCAGCTTTTATTGAGCAGCTCCTTGTGGTGATCTGCTTTAGCCCTCCATATTACATGCATGCAGCAGTTTCTAGCTCCCTGGTGCAGCTGATGGTCATGGTCTTTACCCAAGACCCTGACTTTTAGTCAGAGGTTGTCCCTCTCCTTCATCATGGCTGGGAGCTCACCTGTGATCCAACCATTAGTGGACCCCCGCACTTTCCTCCTTTTCAATGGCGCGTATAGGTCATAAATATTGTTGACTTCATCTGTGAAGTACTTCAGGGCCTGGTCCAGGTCTGGCAGTGTGCCAATGGGCATACCTCTCAACTGTGCCACATTATGAGGAACGTTCCTCATTTTACTTCTCAAAAGCTCCCTGTTCCACATTGTGGGGACTTGTTCCACATTCAGTATTAGCATTTTAAGGCAAAAATCTATAGCAAATGATGCAAAAATATAGTATTCAATTAATAACAGACTTTCTGAACATAAATGAAAACATTTTAACAGTGTTCTGAGCCTCCTAGGTAAAGATGTGATTAAGTGTTCCACATTTTGCTCATTTGTTCCACATTTTGAGAGGCAGTGTTCCACATTTGGGGGACAAAAGGTTGAGAGGTATGCCAATGGGTGACCAGTCATGGCGGGATGGGAAATTTTTAAGCAAACCTAACTGACCTCTTTTCAGGATCCTGCTCTGTATAGTGATGGGAGGGGATGTTTTTGAACTTATTTGACCATCTGAGGGTGACAGGGAGTGGTCGCTCAGCATACCTGGTAGCACCGTGACCTCAGATATTCATGATGGGGAGTTCGTGAGGATACAGTCAATGAGCGAACTCTTGCCTGTCTTGTGGTTCCTTCAAGTTGGTTCTGTGACTAGTCGTGTGAGGTATGCGCTTGCCACAGTATCCTTGAGTGACGCGGAGTTGTCGCTTTCCCAGTTTATATTGAAATTCCCTGTGATAATTAAATCACTATCCTTGGGTAGGGAGGCCACTGCATCCAGGACATTGGGCACACTGTCCTATGATTTTTTTGGGGGGGGGCAGGTAGGCTGATGCAATGGTCAGTGTCTTACCCAGCTGTAGGACTTGTATTTTCATGACAAGGAGCTCATGGTCTGTGGCCATCCTAGAGATAGGGAGGACAGAGCCATTGAGGGAGTCTTTTGTGTTGATAAGACAGCCCCCACCCTTCTTGCCATGCCTGTCATGCCTGAATACCTGATATCCAGGTAGCACTATTTCATTGTTTTTTATATTGCTATATATTGCCTGTTAGCCAAGTCTCAGTTAGGCATGCTATGTCCAGTTTGTGTTGGGCCATCCAGACCTGTAATTGTGTAAACTTTGCTGTTAGGCTGCAAATATTCATTGCAGCTATTGTCAGGCCCTTTGTCTTGATGCTCATAGATTCAGGTGGCAGTGGAGGGCCAGGATTTGGGTGCACATTCCCAGATAACAGGAGGAGCATTAGGATAAATTTCCTCATTATGATGCAGAGGGTTATAGAGATTTGTGACTTGCAATTCTTATTTTACCTTGGAGAGGCTTCTCCACTTTCAGAGGTGTGTGTGTGTGAGAGGAGGTAACCTGGTGGAGCCGTGGTGTGTGTCGGAAGCATTCTCCCCTGTTGTGGTCCCATTGTAGTAGGACTGCTGGTATGCCCCCTCTGTGGAGGTTGCTCCTGGTACTGTTAGCCAGTGGCCAATTCTGAGGCAGTGTTCTGGTTAGACTGAAGAGGGACAGGTGACCTGAAGGGCACCTCAGGTCACCTGGGCCCACTGACACAAATGTGATAGCAATGAGCAGGAGAGTAGTGCAGTTCCTGTAGTTTGTTGTTGTTGTCATGGGTTAGGTTTGGAATTAGGCAGATCAGAAGACTAATACGTATGGCGGAAATACCACCCAGACACTATGATGAGAACTTAGTTAGGGGCAGGGGGTGCAATGCAATAAATGAGACTTAAAAACCTGCCACATATACAGTTAGGACAACCAGCCTACCCACTACAGATTGCTGTGCTGCCCCGCCCCCCCCGATTACCTCCCAGGGCTGGGTAGTATGCTTTCAGCTCCGTCAGCATCTCTTCTCCACAACCCATCTGGCCACACACAGTAGAGGTGAAGACTGGCAGTTTCCCTGGTGGAAGATGGCTTGGTTCTAGTGGTGGATGTGGTGAGCAGGCTGAGGTGTCACCCTCCCAGTCCTGTACCTCCCATTTTATGTGTCCTGCCCACCCGTCTAGCAGTGTGCAACATGACTGGGTGCTAGCAAAGCCCAATACAGCCAATCCACACACTTCGTCCAAGGTTCCCTCCCTATTAGTTGCTGAGGTCCTGCACCACCGTCCATGGTCACCCTCGTGGTGGTAATGCAGTGAGTTGTGACACCCTCCCTCCCCTGAGGAGGAGGAGAGCATCTTGTGGGATGTTTGAGCCTACTCTCCCCCCCCCCCGGCCAAGCCCCCATTGGCCTGGGCTTGTTCCTGAACCTGTGCTGTCAGTGCTGCAAGTTGTAGCTGTAGCACTGTGCCAGCAGGTTGGTTAGGTATGATATTCTTTGATGATCTCCCAGTTTCTCCTTCCCCACTCTATGCTAAAACATTATGTCACAGGAAATGGAGATGGTCCTCAGCCTACAAACCTGGCTTGAAACTAATTCTTGCCTATGCGTGTGTGTGTGTGTGTGTGTGTGTGTGTGTATGTGTGTGTGTGATGACGATAAGCCCAGCCTCGCTCATCATCCTTTCAGCCTGCTCCTGAGTGTGATGTGACCTGAATTGCTGATATCTCATCCACAGGGTCCCATTAGGGCTGCTGTATTCATGCCTTGGGGAGCACAGGATGAAGATTCTTATTGGGATTTAATAGGTGGAGTGTGCCCTTGTGCATGCCCTGCCACAGACTTCATCTCCAATCTACAAGCCAGATAATATCAAAACAGGGCATACAATAATGACATGGGTGTGCTTTTCAGAGGGGAAGCAAAAAGAAACAAGTCTTTTTTTTTTTCTTGCGGCTTAATAGAGCAGCAGGAAAAAACAAACTCAGATACTAAAGATATATAACCCATGGGATGGGGGATGGAGAGGTCTATGTCACATAGCAGAAAGCAGATGCAGTACAGATGAAATTAATAGATAGGAAGAAGAAGAAGAATCAGCATTTATATAGCGCTTTTCACATACGTTGTATCCCAAAGTGCATTACATGCAATACTAGAGTCGTAGTAAAATCACTGAACATGTAGTGGCAGCCATTTCACACATCAACACCTACACTCAGCCTTGGACAATTATATGAACTGGTTTTATGGGAAAGGGAATGTTGGCAAGGACTTCGGGGAAAGTCACCTACTTTTGCGAAAAGTACAATGGGTTTTTTTTTCATCTGCTTGGACACCATCACAGATCAGTAGAAGCACCCTCAATTTAACACCTTGTCTGAAGAACAGCACACCTTGTCAGTACAGCAACCCCCTAGTATGTGCCAGCATTGAAGTATGAGCCCAATCCCAGTGTGGGACTAGAACCCACAACCTTCTGGTCCAGAGGCAGATGTACTACCAACTGAGCCATGCTGACATGTAGGAAGCCCCTAGAATGTTTCTTTTTTTCACACTACCCTCGCCTTTTTCCACTCCACTCCAACTCCAACTCCCACTCATTGAATACAGAAATATATGTCTCAAAAACATGAGGTGCAGGAAATAACAAGTTAAGAAAGGACTAAACCTAAACCTGTAACTTATAAGTGTTTGTTATACTGTTCTAGGACTGTCCTGCTGCTCTGCTGTGCTAGGCCCATCATATTACAAGCAGATCAGCAACATAGTTCAATACCGCACCAAGGAGTGTGCGAGAAGTAAGTTCCAAAGTCAGAACAAACATCTGCACTCCTCAGCTGCACATAATAAGGCTTTAGTCACAAAAGAGATTTAAAACATAGGGCCAGATGACAATGAAAATAGTTGTAAGTTACAAGAACCCGACCGGTTTTGTACACAGTACATCATCAGGGAGTGGTTCTAGAATGTTGGTCTTAGGTCCTTAAATCAGGAAATATTTAAAGTAACAGTGAATTTAAGTGCATTTCATGTTGAAAGTGCTCAGTGCCTTAGATAGCTAATAATCCGCTTAAAGAGATATAATATAACTTATATTATCTAAACATTTCATAGCAATATCCAGCACCTAAAACCAGAACACAGTGTTAAAAAATAACTGCATGAGGTCCATGGAATGCGCTGCCCTAGGAACTGGTGGAGGCAGAGACTGCAGAGGGGTTCAAGAGGGGCTGGGACAGGTATAGGGGGAAGGTGAAGCTGAAGAAGTCCAATACAAGGGGAACATCTTGGACTGGGGATAGAGAAACCCAAGGGGGTGGGGGGGAGAAGCAAAGTCGTCGTCCAGTATGGGTGCTGACTATCGAGCAGACACAAAAGACCATTAGGCCTACTCTGCTGGCATTTTAGTATGTTAGGTCTTTGCCAATGCCAGGCAAGAATTTACTTATATCAATATTAGAGTACTGACTAGTGTCTGAATCGCACGGGGTCCCATACTGGAGTCAGCCAAGACAATTCCTTCCAGTTCGATAAGGAAAAAAAGGAAAGAAACAACGGAAGTCATATACATAACTAGAACTAAGAGGTGCATAACTGAAATTAGCAAGGCAAATATGGGCACCAATGCACAGCTGTAAGAAAACAGAATCCTAAGCAATAACAAAAAACAATGTGCATCTTTTTTTATACGTGGTAACAAGTCTGTTTCGTCATTTAAACCAGGGGGTGTTAAAGCGCCCAGCATAAAAATCCAGTATGACTCTTCTTTGTTTTAATGTGATCTAGATTACCCCTCCTCCCCACCGGGCTGAGGTAAACTCTTTCTAGACCACAGAATTTGAAATTATGTTGCACATCTCTCTGTCTAGTCTCCCTGCAGTGAATGGCCAAGGCCCTTCTGGTATCGCTGTTCTCAATGGACCTAAGATATTCACCTATATGTAACTTTAGTGCTCTTTCCCACATAAAATGAGCCACATTGACAAATAGCCAGGTATACCACATTTTCTGTAACACAGTTTACAAAGTCCCTGATTTCATAGTTTTTGTTACTGTTACAGCTAGTGAAAGTTTTGCACCATAAGGTGGAACTGCAGAATTTACAGTTGCCACAGGGGTAGGTCCCTGGAGGTCGGGCCATTCTGTTGTCACTATCCTGATTATTACCTGATTGGTAGCTATGTACTAACTTCTCTCTTAAATTAGCACCTCTCTTAAAAAACATTCTGGGTATAGTCTTGGTGGCTTCTCTCAACAGGTGGTCCCCCTCCAGAATGTTCCAGTTTGAATACACAGTATCTTGTATCTCTTTACAATGTCTAGAATATTTAGTTACAAAATTCATTCTGGGTTCACTAGGTCTAGGTACTCTACTTGTTAACAACGTGGTCCTGTCTGTTTCTAATGCTTCAAGTGCTTTGTTTACAGTGTCTTGGGCATAACCTCTTTCAAGAAATCTATTACACATTTTTGTTCCATTGATCAAAAAGTCACTATCTGCACTGCAGATTCTGCAAACTCTTAACAGCTGGGCTTTGGCAATGTACTTATTTATTTTTTTTATTTAGTTTGTGGCAGCTGGATGCCAACAAAAGTGAGTTCCTATCGTTCTCCTTCCCGTATAAGTCAGTCCTTAAAGTACCGTATTCTTTTTTATGTATGGTAAGGTCCAGGAAGGAGACAGAATTGGAATCACACTGTACAGAAAATCTGAGATTAGATTTGCTGTTTTCCAGATACAGTATAAAGTCAGTAAACTCACCTTGGTGCCACGCCACACCATGAATATATCATCTATATAATGAAGCCAGATATCAATCCTCTTGTAAAATAGTACATGCCAGCATCACAGTAGGAGCCCAATCCCTGTGCGGGACTAGAATCCACAACCTTCTGGTCCAGAGGCAGATATGCTAACAACTGAACCATGCTGAAACCTAGGAAGCTTGTAGTAGAGTGCTTTTTTAAGCACTCCCCTCTCTTTCTTCTTCCACTCATACCTCTCAACCTCTTGCCTCATAAATCAGGGACAAGGCTTAAAAAAATCAGGGACATAGGACCAAAATCAGGGACACATCTTCAAACTTTGAGATATCCATCCAGAAAGCTGGCAGAATATGGGGCTTAGTGCAAAATGCATTTTCTAAAGAAGAACAAGTCTGTAACTTTAATGCTTAACATTGTTTTGTGCTTCCATTCCCCACTGTTTAGCCACGAAAACACAAATTTTAGGAGGGACAGAGAAAAATTTTGAGGCAAAATCAGGGACATCCCTGAAAATCAGGGACCCTTGAGAGGTATGCTTCCACTCCAACTCCCACCCATAGAATATAGAAATTTGTGGCTCATATATGAGGTGCAGGGGGCAACAAAGTTAAGCAAGGACTAAAACTAAACCTGTAACCTGTAAGTGTTTGTTATACTGTTCTAAGTCTGTCCTGCTGCTCTACTGTGCTAGGCCCATCCTGATACATAATTGTGTTGCTGTTAGAAATAACTCAGCTGGGGCCAGCCTGGTGACATAGAAGGCTGAGGCATTGTGTGCTTGCATGCCTTACCTCTCACCATGCTGGTGACTTGAGTTCAGGAACAAGATTGGATCAGTAGGTGGAGGGGAGGTGATTATGCTCTTAGCTGCCACCAGGTGGAGGCCTGGCAGTAGCGCTGATGTATGAGCTGCACATGACAGTCAGGGAAGGGGGAGCCGTGGTTCCGGGATGTATGCACACCTCCACATGTATGCACAGCCTCTGCCACCATGGCTAGGGGAAGAAACAGAAACAGAGTCTGGCTTGGGCTCTATGACGTCCTGCCCAGCAGCACCTACCCCACACTGCTGTCTGACTGGAGAACCCCAGTACTGGATGTGTGTGTCTCTGGGCGGGAGGAAGATGGCCCTCTCTCACCTGGGCCTGCCATGGAGGCAATACATGAGGGTTTTGGGTGGTTCCAGTTGAGGTTGAAGCAGAATGCCAGGTGGGGGATGGGGACAGGACTGATGAGTCTGCCCGAGCGGATCACAAACGAAAAAAAATATATTGGGGGGAAAAAGGAATAACCTAGTTGTTAACTCAGTTGTTAAATGTCATTTGGAAGACGGGTAGTTGCATAAAGGGTTTGGGCAAGAAAATTTTAACCCTTCCTTCTATCCATCCAGAATAGCAACTTAGTAATGAAGTATTGTTATGGCAAAAGGGGCTTGGGATCCATCTCTTTCATCCCTCTCGCATAGACATAGTTAGTGATGGCAGAAAAAGGCCCACTGGCCCATCAGTCTGCCCACCCTGCCTAATTATTCTGCACTGGCCCTAAAGACAAACCCACCCCTTTATTTCTGCTGCCCCATTTCTAACTAATCCAGTATGCCTGCACATCCCTGCTCAAAGCTGCTTACTGATTTGGCCTATACCACTACCTCTGGCAGCTTGTTACTCTAGTTGACCACTCTTGAAAAGTGCTTGAGGACTTTCTTCTTGAATCCCCCCTCCCCACAAGGTCCCCGTATTTGAGCTCAAGGAGAAAAGTTCCTTGGTATCCACCCTATAGATCCAACCGCTACTTGTTTGTTTCAATCATGTCACACCTTTCCCTCCTTTTCCAGAGGGAGTACACAAACAAGTCCGGCTGCCTCTTCCTGTATATCTTGCACCCTAGTCCCTGTACTGATTTAGTTGCCCTATGCTGCACTGCCTTCACTTTGTTGCAGTCTCTCCTCAGGTGTGGACTCCAAAACATCGCATAGTATATCAGGTGTGGTCACTCTAGTGACCTATACAATGGGAGGATCATCTCCTGGCTTCAGCTACTTATCCCTCTTCCTATAAATCACAGCATCCTTGTTGCCTTATCCATATCTTTGTTACATTGTGCTGTTATTTATAGTCTCCAACATCATGACTCCAGGTCCTGTTCCACCACAGTGCTTTTCAACCCCCTCATTTCATTTCATTTCATACTGCACTCTGACTCCTTTTCCAAATGTGCATCATTTTACAGTTTAAGAGTTGAAGCTGAGCTGTCATATCTTTGACCAGCTCTCCTACCTGCCTAGATCCTCTCTGAGTTCCCTTATTCCTTTCCTCCATATCTATTCTTGCACAGATCTTTGTGTTATCTGCGAAGAGGCAGATGTTGCCTTTGATGTCTTCCTGTATGTCACAGATAAACACAATGAAAAGAAACAAGCCCAGCACAGACTCCTAGGTCACTCCACTTGTTACTTTCCTTTTTTCTGAAAAGCCCCCATTAACCACTACCCTTTGCGTTCTACCCCTTAGTCTGTTCTGCATTCAAGTCAACAATCTGTCCTCCACTTCTAAGTCTCAGTTTCTTGGCCATCCTCATATGGGGGACAGAGTCAAAGGCCTTGCTGAAATCTAAGTATACTGTATTGACTGTCCACATTGGCCCATTTCCCTCCAGAAAGTCCACTAGTTCCTCCATTAGTACAATACAGATGCTATGATCTTTCTCTGCCTCTTTGTGAATGACACCAAAATCTGCAATAGGGTGGACACTCCGTGGGTATGGAATGGATGACCAGAGACCTGAGAAAACTAGAGGAGTGGTCAAGGGTATGGCAGTTGGGTTTCAATGTAAAAAGTTGCAAAATAATGCACTTAAGTACAGAAACCGAGGGGTGGAGTACAAAATAGGTGGAGTGGTATTGATGACCACCAAGCAAGAAAGAGACCTGGTGGTAGTCATATCTGATGACCTACAGGTGGCCAGGCAGTGCGACAAGGCATTTGGAAGGGCTTGAGGGATGCTGGGGTGCATAGGGCAGGATATCACCAGCAGAAAGAGGGAGGTAGTATTGCCTCTGTATAGATTGCTGGTAAGATCCCACCTAGAGTACTGTGTCCAGTTCTGGAGATTGCATCTCTGGAAAGGCATACACAGAGTGGAGACAGTCCAGAGGAGGGTAACTAAAAAAGTGCAGAGACCTACATTCAAAGTCCTATGAGGTGAGACTAGGCAGTATGGTTATAGTGGTTTAAGGCTCTGAGCTGCAAACCTGGAGACCTGGGTTTGAATTCCACAGCCCCCACTTGCATATTGTGTGACCCTGAGGAAGTCACTTAATTTCCTTATGCTCCCAGGTCACACCTAGAAACAAGCTTCTGCTTAGTGTGCTTTTCCTGGTTAAACAATTGCCCCTTTCCCTTTCCTAAAATACTTCAATATGTACACCTTGCAACAGAGGAGGGAGAGGGGAGATATAATAGAGATCTTTAAATACCTCACGGGGCTAAATAAGGTATAGGAAGAACATATTCTTCACAAGAAAAGGTGCTCAAGAACAAGGAGACATGCTATGAAACTAGAGGGGGTAGATTCAGGAGAGATGTGAGGAAGCACTTCTTAACAGAAAGAGTGGTGGATTCCTGGAACAGCCTTCCAGTGAAGGTGGTGGGGGCAAAAACAGTGGTGGGGTTCAATAATGCCAGTGATAAGCACAAGGGAATCAAAGTGAAAAGGAAGGGGGAGAGGGAGAAAGAGCTGTAGATCAGATTTGATCTGCGGTGATGGTGTAGGTAGGGAGGAGTGGGCAGACTGGATGGGCCAAGCGGTCCTTATCTGCTGACAAATTCTGTGTTTCTGTGTTACTATAGATGTCAAGCTGACTGGTCTATTGTTTTCTGGCTAATCCTTCCTTCAGCTCTTGTGTAGCAGGACCATGCCTGATATCCTGCAGTCCCTAGGGACCTCCCCAATAGCCAGACAGAATTTGCTTATGTCTGTAAGTGAGTAGAAAGAGGTTAAAAGTTTGGAGAGGCAATCAGTAATACATTATCTACCAAGCATATTAGACAAAAGAGCCATGGACAAATGTTCAAGTGACCTGTTGGTTGCCACTGCACTTTGAGATTTTGCACTTTTAAGATTACAAATAATGAGATAAAACAAGACTGGATAAGCAAAAGTCAGTGCCTGCTTTGTTGTGTCTCAAGTACAGAGAGCCTGTTTTACAATGTATGCTGTAGAAACTACTACACTGAAAATCTGTAATGTTTTGAAACCATTACAGACTGAAAGGCCCTGTGTACACCACCCTTGGAAATCCCCTATGTAATGCTACAGAGGGTCCAAACCGTTATTATAATGATTTGTGTTTACACTGGTATCGTTACAGAAAGCGTTTTCGGAACCATTATAGAAATCTGTTGTGAGGTGGTTTCAACAATGGTTTTCTGTAATGGTTTCAAAGCTCTGTTTAACTGCCCACACTACACAAGTAAAATCCTGTAACATTTTGAAAACGTTTTCAATAGTAGTGTGGCTGCATTGTAATGTTTTCAGTCTGTACGAGTTTCAAAACTTTACAGATTTTTAGTGCAGTGTAGACAGGGCCAAAATGTTACAGTGTATCCACCCTACCACTGATAACATTACAGGATTTTACTTATGGGCCCAGATATTCAAACTGCACTCAAAAAGTGCGCAACAGCAGGAGCAAGCACAAATCCACTGCGCCCATGCGCAAGAAGCGTGATATTCAAATAATGCACAGGTCAAGATGCGCCTACGGCACACAACTGAACATCGTACCACCTGTGCCATAGCGCAACCAAGGATGTGCAGTTGTGCATTTCTGATGTGCCATAGCGCAATAAGGGATGCTCAGTGGAGCAGTCCAGATGCACCATACCACAACCAGGGATGCCCTGTGGAGCAGGGCAGCAATGCAACAGCACAACCAGGGATGCAGGAGCCCACCACCCATGCCACAGATGGGCAGAGGAGCACACAGCAGAACAGACATCATCCCTCACACCCCATGCACTGCACAACCGAGGGAGAGCTGGAATAACCACCGGCCCATGGATACCAGCAGCCAACCCACAGCCGGACTATGGTACCCCAACACATCCCCTGGCAAGCTGTGACTGGGACACAAGGAGGGCCGACCATCCCATGCCACACCATCCCACCAATGCAGAGCACACCCTGCACCACGATCACCATACACCTTCCCAGGAGTAGCGCCCAACAGTGCAGGACACCCCATGCATGCCGCCACCCCCACTGTGACAATGCAACTTTGGGCACCACGTAGCCATGCAAGGCAGCCCCACCATGTGCACCCTGCAGTGGGCGGCAGCAGACAGCAATGCAACAACAGCATACACAGTGCCACCCTGCACATCCCCCGAGGTACAGCTGAGAGACTGATTCATGCGGTCACACACGAGGTACCCACATGTGACAGGACATGCCCTGGACCCCACCACCAGTGGTACAGCACCCTGCACACCCTCCCAAGGACACATCCCATCCCAGCACTGGCCACAACAGCCAGCACAGACACACACAGTGTTGCATGGAAGCATGCACCACACAGGATGCAACACAGTGCATGGACAAATGCCCACCCATACCCAAGGGCACACCAACACAGGGACACAGTAGCGGGTCAACCAAGCCACTGGCATGTGGCCACAGCTGCCGTGTACACACGTCCAGCACCCCTACATGGCACAGGTGTGCCAGCCACACTACGCAGGCACCATGGAGCTGTATGCCACCAGCATGCTACCGGAGCACAAGTGACAGACACTGGAGCACATCCCCTGCAACAGACACAAGCGACAGCATGGAGGGGGGACAACAGTGGAGGCCACAGTGCCACCCAAGGCAGACGTGCACCATACTGGTGATGGGAGGCAACCTGGCATTGTGCTGGGTACAGTTGTTATCCAGCATGGAAAGCCACCACTGACATGCCAGCAGACCGTGCATATCACAGACATGCAAGAGTGTCAGCTGCTCAGGCCATGGACGGTCTGATAGGGGTGCCATGCACACAGTGCATGCACCATGGACCACTGCATACAGGCATCCAGTGCACAGAGAACACCACACAAACCACAGACAGTGACTGATCCCCTGCCTACACAATAGGCGGTTCCCTTCCGGATGCACAAACATACCCATGCATGCTGCAGCCCTGACGCCATGCACACCACTGCAGCTGAGCATCTGTAGCCCACTGCAAATCAGAGACCACCATAGTTGTCATAACAAAACAAATGTATTTAAAACAGGTAATCAAAAAAACTATTTACAAGTATGTACAATGGGGGAAGGGCCACATACCAGGTGGGGGCGGGTAAGGGGCAGGGGTGAACATATAGGAGAGGGAAGATGGGGTGTGAGGGTGGGTCCGGGAGAGGTGTATTTAGGGGCATGGATGGGCTATCATCTGCCCTGGTCATCCTCCATGTGGTGCCGATGTCTCCTACACCTCCTCACCCCGTGTTGGTTCATCCATTGGTGGAGCTCCAGGGTCACCCTTGCCACCTGTAGCAGCAACTGCAGTCCCCTTTCAATGGCCTGAAGTCACTGTCCACCTAGGACGAGGGAGCAGAGTCAATACGTCTGACTGTCCAGCCCCCTGCAACCCACCCAATGTGCATGGCATACAGCCATGTGCCACGCCCCTGTGATGGTGTGCAACCACCCACAGTGACCGTGTCCACAAGACCTGCGTACCCAGGCACCCACAGCCATGTGGACCACTGCACACACCCACTGCCCATGTCCTGCACAGCACCACCATGGCCGTACAGTGACTTGGCTATGTGGTGGGCAGGCAGTGTCACAGCCATGTACCCGGTGCATGCATGGACCACCATTGACGCACTCCCAGACATGCACTGCCACTGGACAGTGCTGACTGTAACAATTTGCGTGCATGGCAGTGGTGTCAGTGGATGGTGGCCATGCCCCGCTGCCCGCCCAGTTACACAGCATGCAATAGTAATCATGGATATAAGGCACTCATCATCATCAGGCTGGTCCCTGCGCCTCTGCAGACCTTCACCCCTCCCGACCTGCTGGTCCTCCAGATGGCACCTCCTCTCCCTCACCAGCCTGTGCTCTTCTGGGCCTAAGGTGCAACCATGGAGAGAGGAACATCAATACAATCTGGTAGCAAAGTCCCCCCATGTGTGTGCAATCCCACACGGCCATATCCATCCACCCCCACACCAATACCACCACCATGGCCAACACTGGACCGCCCCCCCATGTGCCAGACACATGCAACCATGATGGCGCTCATCAGTGCAGTCCCACCACATGCAGATGCTGCGTGGTACAGCACTGCCATTCTCTATTGCACTGTCACCGAACAGTGCGATAGTGGTGCACCCATGCCGGACGCATGGTGCCTAGGGGGCAAAGGTCAGGCACAGGGTCAAGGGTCTCTCACGCATGGACAGCCACAGCGCAATTGGAACCCCATGCATGTAGCATGATTGGGTGCCTGTGTGCCACCTCCTGTAGTGGCCTACAGCGCTGTGGCCCCAGTGTGCCTACGGTGCCCCAGTGCCATATGTGTGAACAGTGCAATAGCGGCACTGGCACAATGGTGGCCATGCCCTGCATTGCCTCCTGTGCACAGTATGTCAGCAGCATGGCAGGTGCCTGCATCATCACCCCGGGCATGCACAGTTAGGTGTGTATTGTGCATGTCACAGAACAGTGCCCTTGGATGAGCACATTCAACACAACTGCACAAAGCGCAACAGTGCGATATTCAGCCGGCATATGCAAATCAGCTAATCAGCCATTCAATGGTGCAGACACTGCATTTGCATCCACTTAAAAATGCAACTCACCTCATTTGCATGCACTGCACTATAAAACTGTGACATTGGGCTGCACTGGCCATAGTCGGTTACTGCAGTCTATTGTGGTGAGTTGCATGCTGTTTGGGAGTGTGTACTGTAGTGTTTGGGACATGCATGGGACTGCACAGTCACAGGTAACACCTGTCATTCTCACAGGATGAATAATGACTGATCGTGAGGTGGAGGAAGAGGAACAGAGACGTGGGTGGAACAGGAGGCCTAACTTCACTAAGGCAGAAACAGATGCCCTGTTTGAGGCCTACCTCGACCAGGAGCCGCTGCTCAGTGGATGCCAGGGAATACCACAGGCCCATGCTGCATGGGAAGAGGTGGCATGTGCCATCATCCTGCATGGGAGCCACCAGCAGTCCGTGCAGGAGTGCAAAAAAAAGTTGGGCATGGACAAGTGGAGGATTAAGGAGAAGGTAGCTGATATCAGGGTAGCACAGTCTGCGACCAGTGGGGGACAGCCGGACATGCAATGTCTGACCCCACAAGAAGAGTGGGTTGCTGGCAGCATGCAGCATTGTGCCATTGAGGGTGTTCCGGGTGGTGGATTCCAGATGGTGGTAGCCTGCCACTGCGTAGGTCCTGGTCTGTCAATGGGGGGGCAGGTAGGTCACATACATTAATGCTACTGTTTTTCCCTTACAGCTCCTGAGTGTCTACATGGGTCAGCGGTGGTGGGCTACTCCACTGAGGGTGGTAGCATGGAGATAGAGGAGGGCCTGTCCACCTCCACAGGCATACGAGGGTCAGGGTGACAGTGGGCCCGCCTGGACATCCAGACTGATATTGGTGGAGCAGGTGCGGAGGAGGCCCTACCCATGTCCCAGCGTGCCAGTCTCTGTGGATGCCAGCATGCTGAGACTCAGGCTGGTGCCAGATCCATCACTGATGATGATGGAGCTAATGTCATGGGCAGTGATACGTGTGGGCCACAGGATGGCCACACAGCAGGTGACATCACAGGCATGGCTGTGGGTGGTGCCGCCATGGAGGCCTACATGACATCACAGTCCCAGCCTGCGCCTGTCTGCACCAGTGGGGCAGCACTGGTGTGTGTCCAGGACAGTGGGGCTGTTGCAACCACTGCGGCAGCACCATTGAGCCCTGGAGAGTGGCAGCCAGAGGGGCAGTGTCAGCAGTTGGCCAATGGCCATGGGGGTACAGTGTCAGGGGGTGGTGTCTGTGCACTGCCTGTGGACATGCCCAGACCTGGCCCTGGTGTGCAGAGCCCACCCTCAAGGGGTGCTGACCATCAGGGCCGCGAACACCATGAGGGACAGCATGATGATCAGGCAGATGACCTCTTAGATGAGCACATCCGCATACTCCAAGCATCAGTCAATCAGCAGGTGCGGCTTCTGATGGCGGGGGATGCACTCAGTGCGGCTGTGCACCCGGCAGAGGAGCAGGGCAGCAGAGACACCGCTCTGTTCCTAGCAGGGATGGACCGGTTGTGGGATGATGTGACCTCTGCCATTGACATGCAGACACAGGCAATCACAGCTGTCATGGCCACAATGGGCATACAGTTATTTGCCCATGCGTCGCAAACACCGTGCAGTGCAATGTCCACCCCCATTCCTGGCATCATGTGACACCCTCCTTGTCGACACTGGGTTCAGCAGTGGGCATCCTGAGCATGCCTGGCACAGGCATGTTCGGTCTGCTACAGACCCATATGCAAGCACGGTCGTGTTCATGCAGTGGAACCCCTTGGGGACTGTCGGTGCCACCTCATGAGGCCATTGGTCAGCCTGTCACTGCTGGCAGGTCTCAGTGGGGCTGCCCATGCATCCGTGGTGGCCATGGCACTGTGGCATGTGACTGACCTTTCTCTCAGCATGGCTACAGTCTGATGCTGCCCTGTGTGCATTGTGTTGTTCCACGTGCAATGCATGGGTGGGGTTCCTGGCCCTGCATGCATGCACATGTTCCATCTGCAGCCCCTCCTGGCTGCTGTCTACTGTGGCGTGTGCATGATGATGTCTGCGTGCCTCCTACCCTTTGTGCATGTCTTGTGAGGTGTGTGTGTGTGACCACGTGCCTTGTTAGACCTTGCCCATCCCTGGTGGTGTGTGCAATTCCATGCTCTGCCAATTCCCTTAATGACATGCACCCCTGGTGTTTGTCCATGTGTGTTTGTGGGTTGTGCCTTTGCCACTGGTGGTTGCACATGGCCCCATGACTTACCTGGGTTGGCTGAAGTGCTCCTCTGTGATGGTGTCCTGGTGCAGCTGTGCCAGCCGGATCAGTCGGGGATCCCTTCACCCAAGGAGGGGGCTGCCCATCACCATCTTCACCAGCGTCCTCATCGTCCCCATCGCTGTCCCCCTCTTTGACCTGTATGGCTATCCCACAGTCATTGGCCATGTTGTGCAGGATGCAACAGGCCAGGAATAGCCCACAGGCCTTTGAGAGGCTGTACTGAAGGGCACTGCCAGACGTGTCCAGGCAATGGAAACGTGCCTTCAGCATCCCGAACACCCGCTCGATGACATTGCGTGTTGTGGCATGTGCCTCATTGTAGCATTGCTGCGATGGGTTTGCTGGCCACCGGTATGGTGTGACCAGCCAGGGATGGAGTGGGTATCCACTGTCACCTGTGTGTAGAGGGTGGAAGTTAGTTTGGTGATTAGTGTCGCCCTGCCTTGGGCCATCTAGGCCAATACCCATGTCACCTCTGACTATGCTCCTCCCAAACTCCGTGTCTTTCTGCGTGGTTTGCATACTCACCCACTAAGTGGCCAGTGGGGATGTCCCCACTCTCGAATCTGTGGCACAGTGCTGACTGGTGCCAGATGAAGGCATCATGTGCTCCCCCAGGGTGCGTGACACAGACATTGATTATGCACCCCCTGGAATCACACACCACGTGGCAGTTGATGCTTGCATACCCCTTCAGATTCATGTAGGCGGCCCCTTCGGGGCCAGGTGGTGTGCAGATGGCCACATGGGTGCAGTCTATTGCCCCAAGCATGCCAGGCATACATGCTATCCTGTGGAACTCCTGTATGTTTGCTGTGTGCTCCGCCAGTGTGGTGGGGAAATGGATATACTCTGCAGCATGTGGCAGCAGTGCACTGAGGAATTGGGTGAGGTGGCGTGACGCAACCGACTGGGTTATGCCTGTTGTGTCCCCTTTTGATCTCTGGAAGGTACCCATGGTGAGCAGGCACATGCAAGCTGTCACTTTTGTCTCCACTGACAGAGCATGGCTTCGTCGTGTGGGTGCCTGCATCACATCACTGCACAGCTCAGAGAGCCACCTCAGAATTGCCCGGTTCAGGTGGTACCAGCCCACGATCTCGGTACTGGTGTACAGCTCGAAGCTGGTGTGGGCTCGGTACTGCCTGCTGGGGGCATACCACCGACGGGCCCTTCCACGGCTGTGCCCCCCCTGCTGTCTGCCTTCTCACCCCCCTCATAACTGCCTCCATCTGGATGGTGGCACTGGCCATGTCTCTGGCTTGTGTCCCACCCCGGCAGCTGTTTCTGTGTTCCCCCCGCTGTCCTTGCTGCTACTTCCCCTGCACCAGGAACACCTTCCTGTGGTGGCCTCAGTGCTGTGTGACACTTCCCCCTTTTGCACTGCACTGTGGCATTTGGCTCCCCACACCTTCCCTGTTCCTGAGGGTTCCAGGTGCTCTGTCTCTGTCCTGCCTTGTGTGTGTGTTGCCTGTGTGGCTGGCTATGGTTCAGCAACATGTGCCTTCCCCCTAGCGTTCTTGCACCTCTCTCTCTTGTTCCTTTTTATTTTGGCTCATTTCTGCTATCGCCCAACTTCCGCTTGCTCCCCTATTGCACGTGGCGCATGTTGTTGAATATCGCACTGTGCCATTTATGCATGGTTCCTCCCCCTTCAGTTGTGCATGCATTCATTATCATTGTGTTCTTGCGCAGTGTGATTTGGGGGTGCATCTGCCTCCTGCTGAATATTGCAGAATGGTGCATTTTTGGACTTGCGCTGGCGCATCCCTATTGTGCATGGCACAACCCTTTTGAATATCAGGGCCATGTAGTGTAGACAGGCCCAGAATATCAGTTTTCAACAAAGGTTTTGAAAACACTTTCTGTGACATTACCAGTGTAAATGCAGACTGTTGCAGTAATGGTTTGGACCCTCTGTAATGTTACAGAGGGAATTTTTTGATGTAGTGTGGATGGGGCCTTGACAATTGAGATTTCCATGCTATTCAGCACCAAACTAAAACCATTAGAAACACTAGATGTAGTCTTTGTGAGCAGAACAATCCCCTTTAAACTCATTACATCCAATAGCTTCATATGAAGTCCAACTATCTATTATTTACCTGACACAAAATTGCCACCCAGGTAATAATGAGTTAAGAGATGTCTGCAAGTGGCCCTGGCCTGCTATCACTTCTTCTGCCTTCTTAAAGGAAAAGTCCCCTCAACCTATTTTCTGTACACTTGTGTACTTTGTAGGCATGAACAATGATTTTCTGTCCTGCATCCCACTAAGTTCATGTTAATTTAAATATAAATGAGGTTGCTTCACTCTGTTTTGCCCTGTTATGAAAACCTGCTTGTCTCCATTGCAAAGGTTATGACTCCATTCATGCAAGACATCATGGTAGTTGTTGATGCATATCTGCACAAGCCAGCAGAAGTTATACTCGCATTCAGTTCTGTTACATGTCTTCTGAAGTCCCTGTAGTATCTAAAAGCAGTTTTTTTTCTAACTCAGATACACTTTAAACTACAGAAAACAGCAGGGCACTTACAGTACTATGCCTTGATAAGTTTTCTGGCCAGCATAAGAGACGAACATAGGGACTGCAGAGGACAGCAACAGCACTGACTAATACAGTATAACTACTGCAGACGCTAGCACTAAACCATCATAAAATTCCAGGATACCTTACATGAGTCAGGTCATGACCTCTGCAATGCAGTCAAGCAGGTTTTCATGCCAGATTTAAGTAGCTTCATTCATATTTAAATCCTGCTGAAATTAGGAAGGAGCAATAGAGGCAATCATTGCTCATTCTTACACACTAATAGGGTACGATGTGGTGAGTATCACAGAGAAAGAGAAATTCACAAACCAGGATGCATCCTTTAGGGAAAGTAGGGAAGGTAAGAAGGGAACACAGAGGGGCAAAAATAACCTCGAGAGCAATAACAGGAGGCAGGGATGGAGGGCAATGTGTGTCAATGCCCACAACCTGGCAGAGAAGATCCCAGACATAACTGCCACAATGGCTGAAGCAGACCTAGACTGGGTTGCAGTAACAGAGACATGGTTCAATGGGAACCACAGCTGGGATGTAGCCATCCCAGGACACAGCTTTAGAAGGGACTGCAAGAAGAAACAAACTCTGGTCAGAGCCGATACGGCTGCTAATGGTGGTGATGTTGTGCAGCGAGAGTGAAAAAAAGCACTGTTGGAGCTCTTGCCATACCAGAGCTCGCTGTACCATGCCTTGCACCAACCTCTGATAGACCTGTGCATGCGCAGTACTTGTGCATGTGTAGTTTGAGTCAGAGTCACCTGCCATGCACAAGATGGTGGCTCCAACAGACCTGCGCATGCGTAATACTTACTCATGTGCAGTTGCAGTCGGAGTGTCACTTCCACAGTTGCAGAAAGTAGTGCACCAGGTGGGGCCCGAGCACTAGGGAGGGGAGCTCCATCCATAGAGGTGCTGGGAAGAGGAGACACCACAGACAAACAGCCACTTCAACACTGTGAACAGCAGACTGCATCACTGTAGGAAAAGATGGCGATCAGATCCGTGTTTCTCCTCCAGTGATGTGATCCCAAAATGATTGCAGAGGTCTGCCCAAGCAGCCATAAAAATGGAGGGGAGTGGCCAGCTATGGTAAGGAGGGAATCAAGCCTACTGAGGGTCAAGGAACTCACAGTGAGGCTGAGGCCCTGTGGGTTACCATTGAATCTGGAAACAAATCCTCCATATGGGTGGGGGTGATCCACAGACCCCCCGTCCTAGGTGGAGGAAAGAGACAAGGATATTCTAGAAACCATACAAATGATGGCTGATAAGGGGGAAATAATTCTAGTAGGTGATTTCAATCTACTGGATGTGGATTGGGATTTCTAGAAGGCTTCTTCAGAAAGAAGTAAGGAATTCCTAATAGCTCTAAAGGGAGCTAGACTCAGTCAATTAGTAAAAACAACAACTAGAAAAGAGGCTGTACTAGACCTCATACTCACAAATAGTACCAGGGTCTCAGGAGTAGAATTAGGGAGCCATCTGAGCTCTAGTGAGTACAGGACTGTATGGTTCACCGTGAGTACAACTGAGGACACAAGTCACTCTAAACTGAGGGTCCTTGACTTCAGAAAAGCATCTTCCACAAAATGAGAGTACACATAAAATATATTTTAGGCTGCAGGGTGGAAGGGGGACTAGAAGAAAGCTGGAGAAAATTAAAAGAGGCAATAACTTCAGTTACTTCAGATTGCACCAAGCAAGTCAGCAAAGCCAAAAGGAGAAGAAACCCACTCTGATTTATCAAAGAAGTAGCAGCCAAAATAAAAGAGAAGAGGAAAGCCTTCAGGAGGTATAAGATGTCCAACGTGGAAAGTGATAAGGAGTTATACAAAGAAAAGTTGAAAGAGTTAATCTACCCTGGCAAGAAGAAATACAGGTGAGGGGGTACAGTCAAAGTGGGCAAGCATTAAGGATGAATTACTTGAAGCAACATCCCATTGTGTTAGAGAGAAAAGGAAGTGCCAAAGAAGGAGGAAACCACTGTGGTTCTCAAAAACAGTAGCAGAAAAGGTCAGAGACAAAAGGTTGGCCTTCAGGAACTGAACGCAGGGGGACGAAGATAGGGAGGCATACCAAACTTCCCTAAAGGAAGCAGGGAAGGCAGTAAGGCAGGCAGTGGCCCAAACTGAGGAAACACTAGCACGAACAGAAAAAGAAGGGGGCCAAACTTTCTATGGATACATTAGTGAAAGGAGAAAATCTGGAGGGGTATTGCTAAGATCAAAAGGGATAAGGGGGAGTGTGAGGAGGAGAACCATGGAAAGGCATTTATCTCAAATAGATACTTCTGCTCAGTATTTACTGAGAGAAGGTGGGGCAGGGCCCAGAGTTCAACACCATGGACACGGGGGGGGGGAGATGAGCACTAGTCCCTTCACAAAAGAAAGGGTCCTATAAGAGCTCGATAAGCTCAGGGTGGACAAGGCAATGGGACCGGATGGCATACATCCCAGGGGACTAAAGGAGCTAAGGCTAGAACTAGCAGAGCCATTATCAGAACTGTTTAATGAGTCTCTGAGCACAGGAGAGGTCCCAGAAGACTGGAGAAGGGCTCATATGATCCCACTCCACAAGGGTGGTAGCAGGGAGGAGGGAGGAGGCAGGGAACTACAGACCAGTCAGTCTTACCTCAGTAGTGGGCAAGATTATGGAGGCACTCCTTAAGGAAAGGGTAGTGCAACACCTGGAATCCATAGGTGCACAGGATCCAAGGGTTTACAACAGGACGGTCCTGTCAAACTAATCTCATAGATTTCTTAGACTGGGTAACCAGAGTGGTGGACCAAGGGGGGGAGTAGTTGATGTCACCTACCTTGACTTCAGCAAAGCCTTTGATACTGTTCCACACAGAAGATTGATTAACAAGCTGGGTAGGCTCAGAGTGGGTCAGACGTTGGTCAACTGGGTGGCAAACTGGTTGATGGGCAGAAAACAGAGAGTGGTGGTAAATGGTATTCAGTCAGAAGAGATGCAAGTCACAAGTAGAGTACCTCAGGGATCAGTCCTGGGGCCAGTTTTCTTCAATATGTTCATCAGTAACATTGCAGATGGACTGGAGGGTAAGGTTTGTCTGTTTGCAGATGACACCAAGATCTGCAACAGAGTAGATGATCCAGATGGGGTGGGCAGAGATCTGGATAAACTGGCAAAATATTTAGAAAAGTGGCAACTGGGGTTTAACGCAAAGAAGTGCAAGATCATGCACATAGGGAAGAGAAACCTTGAAGCCACCTATAGGTTGGGAGATGAGTTACTGGCAGTCACAAGGGAAGAAATCGATTTGGGCATCATCATCACAGATGACCTGAGATCATCCAAGCAGACCACTAAGCAATAGGTAAGGCTAGGGGGATGTTGGGGTGCATTAGTAGGGGTATTACAAATTGTAAGAGGGAGGTAATAATCCCTCTTTACAAGACACTGGTTAGACCGCATCCGGAGTACTGTGTGCAATACTGGAGGCCACACCTGCACAAGGACATTAACAAAATGGAGGCAGTCCAGAGAAGGGCAACCAAAATGGTGCAGGGACTGCATAAGAAAATGTATGAGGACAGATTAATGGAGCTCAATATGTATACCCTAGAGCAAAGAAGGGAGAGAGGTGATATGATTAAAACATTCAAACACCTTAAGGGCATTAACAAGGTGAAAGAGTCTAACATGGTTCAATATAAGAAAAATAGCAGAAGGAGAGGACACAGCATGAGATTAGAGGGAGACCAATTAAGGGGTAATGTGAGGAAGTTCTTTTTCACAGAAAGGGTGATGGATACATGGAATGGCCTAACTTAGGAAGTGGTGGATATGAATACCGTGCAGGGCTTCAAACAGGCATGAGATACGCATAAGGAAGCAATACAGATGAGTATGAATAGATAGGACATTGACAGAGTAAAGGCTTATGACACATTCATACGGTAGAAAAAGAAATGGGAAGACTAGATGGGCCTTGCGGTCCTTATCTGCCATCAACGTCAACTTCTGTGTAAGCGGCAGGGTTGGCAATTAGAATCGCAAAGGCCCAAACTAAGGAGAGGACAGCAAAGGAGGCAAAAAGGGTGATAAACCTTCTATAGGTATGTAAGGGAAAAAAGAAAGAGCAAGGGGGGAATTGTCAGGTTGGCACGTGAGGAGGGCAAGCATACGGAAGATGATCAGGAAAAAGTAGAGATCCTGAATTGCTATTTCTGTTTGGTGTTCACAGAGGAGGAATGCGGCAAAGGACCAGCAGCGTGTAAAATGGAGCTCCATATCAAAAGGGCGTACATGAGCCCCTTCACAGAGGAAAGAGTCCTAGAAGAACTCAGTATGTTAAAAGTGGACAAAGCAATGGGGTCAGGTGGAATTTACCCAAGAATCCTGAAAGAGCTTAGGAAAGAACTGGCAGCTCCACTAGCGTAACTATTCAACAAATCATTAGAGAGTGGGGAAGTCCCTGACGATTTGAAAAAGGCAACAGTGCTACTGCTCCACAAAAGTGGGAGTAGGGAAGCAGTCGGAAACAATTGTCCAGTCAGCCTTACCTCAGTGGTAGGGAAGATAATGCAGTTCCTATTAAAAGAGAGGCTAGTCACATTCTTGGGGGTAAGTAGACTACTGGATCCAAAACAACATGGCTTCACAACAGGAAGGTCCTGCAAGACAAATCTGATAGAGTTCTTTGATTGGGTTACCCAAATGGTGGCCCAGGAGGTATGGTGGACATTGTTTACCTGGACTTCAGCAAAGCCTTTGACTCCATTCCCCACTGATAAATATGCTGGAGCATATGGGCGTTGGGCATAAAATAGTAAATTGGGTTAAAAACTGATTAGACGGAAAGAACCATAAGGTATTGATAAATGGTACACTGTCTAGAGAGGGCGAGGTGACTATTGGGGTTCCGCAGGATTCAGTGCTGGGACTCATACTTTTCAATGTATTTATCAGTGATATAGCTGATGGACTGGATGGGAAGGTGGATCAACATACCTGAAGGAGTCCAGAAGATAAAGTGTCTGACCAAAGAAAATGGGTAGAATGGTCAAGAAACTGGCAGTTGCAATTCAACGCCAAAAATGTAAGATTATGCACCTGGGAAGAAACAACACAGCATGGAAATACTATCTAGGAGGGGAGCAGTTGCCTGCAACAAAGCAGGAGCATGATCTTGGGGTAATTATCTTGGATGACCTGAAGGTTAGCAAGCAATGTGAGAAGGCAGTGCTAAAGGCTAGCAGCATCTTGGGATGTATAGGAAGGGGCATCACGAGTCAGAAAGGTGGGGTGATTATGCCACTATACAGGTTCCTGGTGAGGCTGCACCTGGAGTACCATGTCCAATTCTGGAGGCCACACCTCAAGAGGGATATAGACAGACTAGAAACTGTACAGAGTAGGGTGACAAAGATGGCGTAGAGCATGCATCAAACACCATATGAAACAAGACTGTAGCAGCTAAGAATATATTCCCTATAACGGAAAAGAGACAGGGGAGACATGATATAGACCTTCAAGTTCCTTAAGGGCATCAACAGGGTTCAAATGCAAAGTCTCCTACAGATGAACAACTGTACCAGACTAGAGGTCATGACATGTGTCTAAAGGGAGGTAGATTCAGGAGCAACTGTAGGAAGTTTTTCTTCACCGACAGGGTGGTGGAACCTTGGAATGCCCTGCCCCTGGGAGTGATGAAAGCAAAGGCGGTTGGGGCTTTTAAGCCAGCATGGGATAAATCAGTATGGGAACTTCGGGAATGAATCAAACTAAGCGGGGGGTTCATCTTCAATGGGCAGACTAGATGGATCACATGGTCCCCAACTGCCATCACTTTCTATGTAACTATGTTGATAAACAGAATAAAAGGCTGACAGGACCTTCCCTTTAAGCATCCTTGGGTGTTAGTCACCAGGTCCCATAGATTTACTTACTTTCAACAATTTAAGCTTTTCCAGCACCCTTGTCCTTGTTAGTTTGCCCATGCTGTTTGAACACTTGCCCCCTCTTCCCCACATTCTGGTAGTGGGCCATCCTTCTCACCAATAAATACTGGTACTTCTCCCTAGTACACACAGTACATTCTGCCCAATTCTCATACTGTCCTCTGGTTCACCCCTGTCCCACTTCACCTGCACTCCCCACATCCCACCATATCCCCCCTGCATCATTGTGTGTTTGCACCAATTATAATGCGTCACAAATTTAGTAGGCTTCTTACATGACCCTCATAGCATGTAAGCAATAAGACACAATGGAGTATGCATGGGACATATTTTACTGCATGCCCAGGGGTGCAGTGAGGCACGAAGCCACAGACCAAGTGCCTTCAGCTCCTGGAAGTGCTGTAAAATCTGTTCCATGCACACCCCCAGAGTGTCTTATTGTGCTTATAAAATAGGCTCCTTTTTAAAAAAAAATTTACAGTTGGGAAATGCATGCTTATATGTAAAAACAATAGATTTACTTGTAGGCATTTATGATAAAATAGTCATTCCTCCCACTACAAATGATGTCATTGATGATGTCATTGTATTACTGCTGAACAAAAGTTGTCCTTTTCTGACATCAAGATTCAAGATATGGAATGTTTATCATGGAATGTTTGCCATGGAATATATGGATTCAAAATTCTGCTGAGTTCCACTGGCAGAATGTTCCTCTCCTAACGTACTGTACACACACAAACAACACAGAGGATAATACATGATGATCAGTTGTTAACCATGGTATAATCACCTCAAGTGGTTGCTAGGCCCACTATGTAACCCTTGAGGTTTACGGTTGACATGGCAACCACAAGAGGTGATTTCACCTGGGTAACAACTGATCATCATGCATTTTTTTTTATAGTGAATGGGATATGCTAAAGAGAAAAAAAACGGCTACCAGCTGACCCTAAGACTTGTTTCACACAGTATAACACTATTTACTTCTTACCTCTCAGATCCACGTATGACACAGTAAACGTTGAGTTGCAAAACCATTTATTTTGAATGAACAACACCAAAAGAATTTACAAATTAAAACTATTGCTTAAAAAAGAAACTGCTAAGTAAGGTTAAGGGAAGTGTTCATTTTCATTTAAATAAACTCAGTAAAAGTCCAGAGTAAAATGCGGTTGGACAACCATGATCATGTGCTTCCAGTAGTCAGGGTCACGTCCTCGCAGTTTGTGCGGAGCTAACCTGGAGGTGGGACATTAAAACATCTGATCTGCACTGAAACTGCTGCAATTGGGTGTATTTGTTTAAATCTGGCACATGGAAGTGTGAGCGCTGTTCTGACGTGTGATTTCTGTGAACCGCTTGTGTTCTATGTTGTAATCCCACTGGTCTGATGTATGCATGCAAGGTTTATAAACACACTACGTCAGAACAGTAGGTTTACTGGATTAGAAACAGATTGCTGGTGATCATTAGCAAGCTCTCTCCATACATTACAAAGGCCTCTTCTACAGCCACAGACTCAGTTATCCCGCTGTTAGGGAAAGCAGAAGAGATTTCCCTAATGAGCAGGTAAAGAAAGAAGGGGGAATTTTTTATTGTCAGCAAAGAAACAGTTGCAATGAAAACTATAAACATTACTTAATGTTTCTAATTTGTTTATCTGTGTAAGGAAAGTGTGATGATCAGAGAAACAACATTTAATTAATTTATTTTATTTTTTTATTTAAGGTAGTTTCATTTTTAGGGCCCTGGTGAATTTGTTTTACAGTGTAAAGGTAGTAGTCATGTTTGTGATGGAAGATCAATTCTGCTTGTAGGGGGGCACTGATGAAAGTTAGTTCTGGTTGTAGGAGGACTGATTTGCTCATTGTGTGATGTAATTTAGGACCAGGATGACTGTGCATGAAACAGATTTCATGCACGGTCACATGATATATTTTGACCAATGAGATTTCTTTATTTTGGATGCCCATTTTACAATTGTGCTATATGCTCTGTTTTCCTACTCACACCTTGTAGTACTAGGCTATCCCAGACAGGGTATCTCTAGGATCCTTTTATACAGCCTGTCTTTACCAGTTGAAACTTGCAATATTAGGCTACCTCATATTAGGGTGGCCAGAATGTATTTATTTTTTATTTTATGCATTTGATAACCAGGTAAGTACACTGGTCCCAGGGACCATTTTTCAGGCACGACCCGGGCCATCTAGATGGCATGTAAAGTATAAACATTGCAACAACTTTTAGTTACAAGAACAACTGATAATAATATTGTTGACATTAGGACTGGAACAAAAACACAAATATTTACATTTAGATTCTTTACACTTTGCATGATCAGAAATACAAGAAGTTCTGGGATCTGGTTCTAGTTCTAGTCTAGAACTTGGCAAATAGTCCTAGGGTTCTAGCCTTTAGAACTTGAACTCTTTTTTGTGGCTTTCAAACTGCAAATGCCAAGCATCACATTTCCATGCATTTGGCACATCTACAATGGGCCCTGTTGTGAACTGCTGGAGTTGGAGAGAAAGAGCTTTGAGTTGAATCTTTGACCTGGGGCAGTTTGCTGATGGAGTAGGGACTATCACTGGAGGATATGCAGAGTCCCAAAAAGCAGGGACTCAAGCATTCTGGTAAAAAATCCATAGGTTATCATCAGGAGGTGAGCATGGGCCGTGAAAGGGCTGATAGTGCAGTATTTTCTGGGACTATGCCTTGGGATGAGCGCAGTTAGGGGCCAAGAGACCCCTGTACTCTCAAGGCTAAATGGAGTACAGCCTGCCAACTATCTTTGTGTGAGTGGCCATCTGTGGGGTTCAAGTTAGACCCCAAAGTGTCTGTCAACTGTACTGGGAATCCGGGCAAGGACACCTTGAGTGAGAGTGGAGGTGTTCACCCGGATTGACAAGACATCTGTAAGTGGTTAGAACAGCTGCTCTGGACGTGGGACACTACTCCTTGGACACTAGACTCTCTCATTGTTTGGTTTTTAATGTTTTTTTGGTTTTAAGAGTTGGTGCTGGAACATTAAGAGGGGAAGGGGCTGGTATTTTGTGGGTCACTTTGTGGGAGGGATTGGAGGGAGTGCGGGAGGGTGAGGGTAAGTTTAGAGTGGCAACTGGGGTTTAACACAAAGAAGTGTAAGACCATGCACATAGGAAAGAGAAACCCTAAAGCTACCAATAGGTTGAGAGGGGAGTTGAGGCAATCACATGGGAAGACAGAGACTTTGGCATCATTATCACAGATAGCCTGAAATCATCCAAGCAGACCCCTAAGGCAGTAGGTAAGACTAGAGGGATGTTGGGATGTATCAGTAGGGGTATCACAAGTCGTAATAGGGATGTAATAATCCCTCTTTACAAGACACTGATTATGCCCCATCTGGAGGACTGTGTGCAGTTCTGGAGGCCTCACCTGCACAAGAACATTAACAAAATGGAGGCAGTCCAGATAAGGGCAACCAAAATGGTGTAGTGACTGCACAAGAAAACATATGAGGACAGATTAATGGCGCTCAACATATATATCCTAGAGCAAAGGCGGGAGAGAGGTGATATGATCAAAGCATTCAAATATCTTAAGGGCATTAACAAGGTGAAAGAATCTAACATGTTTCAATATAAAAAAACTAGCATGACAAGAGGACACAGCATGAGACTAGAGAGAGGCTGATTAAGGGGTAATGTGAGGAAGTTTTTTTCACAGAAAAGGTGGTGCATGAATGGAATGGGTTGTGACATGTGGACAGCTAGTTCTGAGTACACTATGATTTTTTGTAAAATAAAAATATGTTATGGACTGTCTCTCATGAGAGATGCTGAGACAGCTTGTGAGATCCCACACACACACACACACACACACACACACACACACACACACACACAGGTTTTACATACAAGGTATTACCTGGAAGGCCAGAAGCTAATTACAGACTAGAACAGGCCTTAATCAAGATTCTCCTGTTTTTCTAAGTTAAATATAGCTTTAACTGCTAAGAGGGAAATCCGTATCCATTTTATGACATTTTGAGGAGGAAACCAGGTTACGGCACACTGGTGCAAAATCCTAAATGCTTTGATGTGTGTGTGTGTGAGAGGATACTGCTTATAGATGAAAGGAAATTTACAGACTTGATTGAGAAGTCACATGGGGAAAGGAGTGTCTGCTGATGTAACCTTAATTAACTTTCCTTCTAATATGAAAAAATATCCTGGGTATATGATTTTTCATAAACAGAGGAGGAGCTAGGTGACCTCACACAAAGGGGTTGGCAAAGACAGTTTCTTAAACAGATTCTGTTTTCCTTCAGAGACACTTTTATGTACTCTCTGACAAAGAAACATCTTTGAGCACTTTACGCAAGTATACAGGTAGAGAGAGAGACAAAATCTAAGTACTGTAGTAAGAACTGCACTGTTAAAACCTTGTTCTTTTAAAAGATTGTATGGTTCTTGTGATATATAGCTCTGTATTTTATGTTTTACATACTTTTATCTATTTTAGTAAAACTCTATTTTTAGAGCCTACTTGGTCTGTCTTTGTATTTTCTTTTCTTTAACAAGTGAAGTATTATGGTTAAAGCAGACACTGTACATAAGCTTAAATGGTGATACCAAACTGGAAAAAGGTGAGAGTTTAATCTGAGGTCTTTTATTAGAGTTTTTAAGGGTTCATTTCTGTACACCTGGTCAGGTGCCCGTAGGCAAAGATATCTGGTGCCCCAAAGACAGAATTGTCTGAGCCTGTGCATTGGGTACACTAACAAGAGGTTCACAGTTTGAATCCCTCCTGAACTGAGACCAAAGGTTGATTCGAACCCACAAAACAGACAGGAGAGTTACCCTGTTTCTGTTAACTGTCCACAAGACTGCACTAGGGGGTTGGCACTTTGGGAGTAGAGGGCTGACCTGCTGAGTGGGTTTGTGACAGATTGGTTGCCAGCGGTGAAAAATATTTTGATATTACTAATTTTTATTGTTCAATGTGTCAGCTTGAGACCGTCAGCTCACTTGCAAAGAAAGAAAAAGGCAGTGATTTATTTAAAAAAAAAGGAGACAGAACTATATCACTTGGGGTACAGTCAAGTTCCTACCCGTTTAATTTTTTTTCCTAAAGTGCAAGTCAGAGTAGCAGTAGTTAGGGAAGATGGCTTCCAACTACAGCCGGCACACTGTAGATTACTTAAAGCAGTTGTGCGGGGACAGAGGAGTCCCATTCAAGGCAAAAGCCAGCAAACAGAACCTAGCAGATACCCAGAGCACCGAGTCACAGACCGTGACTGAAAAGTACCCAACCTCAAGTGTGGTAGGGCTAGCAGCCAATGCAGTGTCCAGACCCAATGAGAAGGACAACAGGGCCAGTGCCAGTGAAGGTCCACAGCAGCAGGGAACGGTCACCAGTATCCTGGATCCAGAAGTACTCAGGCTGCAAATTGAGTTGTGCAGAATGGAGCTGGAGTTCCAGAGAGGAGAGAAGAGAAGCATGAACAGCGAGATGTAGAGGAGAAGAGAGAGCAAGAACACCATGAGGCAGAGCGAGAACGCTGAGAGGCAGAGCAAGAATGCCAAGAGGCAGAGTGGGAACAGCGGGAGGCAGACCGTGAGAAGCATGAGCGCCAGCGAGCTGCAGAGGAGAGGAGAAGAGAGAGAGAGAGCAAGAACACTGAGACACTGACCATGAGGAGCAGGAGCACCAGAGGCAACACGAACTGGAGAAGCTATGACTCCAACTGGTGGCACCAGAGCAGGTAAGTTGCTTGGGTTTAACTGGGACTACAGGACTAGGTTAGAAATTGAATTCCAAATTAATAGCCGAATTTAAAGAGGGGGAGGATATGGACGCCTTTTTAAATTCTTTTGAAAAAGTTTCTATTCAGGCTAAAATTCCTAGAGAGTCCTGGAGCTTCCAGCTATCCCCGCTACTTACCGGGAAAGCTTGGGATGCATTGGGTCAAATGGACAATGAGGACAGTGATGACTACAGCAAACTTAAAGCTGCACTGTTAAAGAAATTTGAGTTTGAATTTCAATTAAAAGATTAATTCACAAGATAGCCAGCCTTGGAGTGGGTCCCAAGGTGGTAGCCTGGATAAAAAATTGGCTAGACAACAGGACGCAAAGGGTAGTAGTAAATGGAGTAAACAGTGAAGAAAGGAGGGTTACTAGCGGGGTACCACAGGGTTCAGTACTGGGACCGGTCCTTTTTAATGTCTTTATAAGTGACATTGCAGAGGAACTGGAAGGAAAAGTATGTCTCTTTGCAGATGACACAAAGATCTGCAACAGAGTTGATACACAAGATGGAGTGGAAAGGATGAGAAGGGACTTGCAAGGTTGGAGGAATGGTCAAATGTATGGCAGCTCAGATTCAATGCAAAAGAAGTGCAAAGTAATGCACATGGGAAACAAAACCCAGGGAAGCGTACACAATGGGGGTGAGATACTGACAACAGTAAAAATAGAAAGGGACCTGGGGGTAATTATATCAGATGACCTAAAGGTGGGCAAGCAATGTGAGAAGGCGGTAAGGAAGGCTGGGGGATACTGGGATGCATAGGAAGAGGCATCAATAGTAGAAAACAGGAAGTTGTTATCCCTCTGTACAGACAGTTGGTGAGACCCCATCTGGAGTACTGTGTGCAGTTCTGGAGACCCCATCTCTGCAAAGACATAGACAGAGTGGAGGCTGTCCAGAGGAGGGCAACCAAAATGGTGCAGGGTCTGCACCAGAAGACATACGAAGAAAGACTAAAGGAGCTTAATATGTATACCCTTGAGGAAAGAAGGGAGAGAGGGGACATGATAGACACTTTCAAGTACCTCAAGGGAATTAACAAAGTCCAAGAGGGTAGCATCTTCCAGAAAAAGAGATGTGGAAGAACAAGGGGGCACAATTTGAAGATAGAGGGGGGATGGCTCAGAGGTAATGTGAGGAAGTATTTTTTCACTGAGAGGGTTGTGGATGCATGGAACAGCCTCCCTGAGGAGGTCATGGAGTCAAGAACAGTGAGAGACTTCAAGAATGCATGGGACAGGCATAAGGCAGTCCTAGTGTAGGGTAGGAGGAAGTAAGCTGTTGGTTAACTAGGATCTGCAACTTATCTGTTAGGTAGGAAAATGGGCAGACTAGGTGGGCCAAGCGGTCCTTATCTGCCGTCAAATTCTATGTTTCTATGTTTCTAACTGCTGAATCATACAGAGCTAAATTCTGTAAGCTCAGGAGAAGCCCTGACATGAGCTATGAGGAGATAGCCACAAAACAAAGCCAGTTTTTAAAATGTTGGTGGGAAGTAATTAAAGCAAACTCTGTTGATAAAACTGAAAATGGGATTTTGTTAGAACAGTTTTATTGGGCATGCCCAGCAGAGCTAAAAACCTGGCTAGAGGATCAAGATCCCAAAACAGTGCAAGAGGATGCTGAACTCTCGGACCGCTATGCCAAGAGCCGACCTGCTCTGAGAGTGAATGGAGTGGGCATGGCAGTGCAGAAAGGGAAAAGCGCACCTTTAGGGCAGCTAAAACACTCATTGCCTCCACCGAAACCAGTTAGCCCCAGGTTTCAGAGAAAAGATTACTCTGAAAAGAGAAGTGAATGCTGGTTGTGTAAAGAAACAGGGCATATTGCCAGACAGTGTCCGAAAAGAATGAGCAATAATACGCAGAATGGTACTAGAAAAGAAGTGGGTTGTTTGTGTGTCCCTGGGAGCATTTCAGTGAACATGAGGGGAACACATGCACCCAGTCATGGTAAATAGTGTACAGACACAAGAGTTAAGGGACACGGGGCATCCTTGACTTTTGTAAAGGGGTATCTAGTAGAACCTGGTCAGCTTATACCCAATAAATACGTCACTGTACAGGACTTTACTGGTGAGGTGAAAACATTGCCACTGGCTAGTGTTCTCCTAGACTAGGGTGAAATAGGGGGAACTGTACAACAGGTGGCTCTAGCCAAAACCTTAGCAGTGGATGTGATCCTGGGCAACAATCTCAAACAGGGGATGGTATGTGCAGTTACCCGTAGCCAAGCAGCATGGGAAAATTGTAGTTCCCTGAACCCCAATGAAACCATTGTGGAAACCACTGAGAGGCTGGTTCCCCAGCCTGTGTCTCCAGATGGGGAGACTAATGGAAAGGGGGTAGAAATTTCCCCAGAAGCAAGTAACCCCACAGCTACTGAGGGTTACTCTGAAGAGGGAAGGGTGACTCATTGTCAGAGAGTTGGGATTGACAGTGATCCTGAGTGCCCTGACACTAGTGCTAGGGACCCTAGTTTAGTGACTGAAGGGGACCTGTCCATGCCTTGGGAATGTGTGAGGGGTTTTTTGCTTCTCAGAGAAGTGACCCTAGTTCAGAGAAGCTGAGGGCTTGGGCAGACTCGGACGATGCACAGGGAGGAGATGGCAGACATAAGGTTTATTGGGAAAATGGACTTATGTATACTCAGGCAGTACAGACAGAGGGAGGGGGTGCCAGGCAGGCAGCTTGTTGTTCTCCAGGGGTATCATGAGCAGTTGCTCAAGATTGCCCATAATATTTCCTTGTCTGGTCATCTGGGACTTGTGCGCACTATGCAGCAGTTGGGTCAGAATTTCTATTGGCCTAACTTCACCCCGCAGGTGAAGGAGTATTGCAGGTCTTGTCATCGGTGCCAAGAAAGAGGGAAGGCGGGGCAAGAAATCCCAAGCTGCCCTGATTCCATTGCCCATAGTGGAGGAGCCATTCCAGAGGGTGGGGATGGATATTGTGGGGCCTTTAAATATCCCCAGCTCCTCAGGGAAGAGATTCATCCTGACTGTGGTGGATTATGCCACCCGGTACCCAGAGGCAGTTGCCCTATCCTCACTGAGGACTGACAAAGTGGCAGATACCTTACCTGGGATTTTCTCTTATGTTGGGCTTTCGCAGGAGCTTATCACCGATCAATGGGGTTTCTTCATGTCGGACTTGATGAAATATTTATGGGAGAAGTGTGGGGCGGTGCAGAGATGCATGACACCGTATCACCCACAAGCCAATGGGCTTGTGGAACGATTCAATGGTACCCTAAAGTCAATGCTCTGGGCATTTGCTGAACAGCATGGGAGGGACTAGGAGAAATACCTTCCCCACCTATTGTTTGCATACAGGGAGGTGCCCCAAGAGTCGACAGGATTTTCCCTCCATCAAACTCTTATATGGACGCTGGGTATGTGGGCCCCTAGACTTGATCCAGGAGGACTGGGAATGCAAGCATGCCACCCAGGGAACTCCCATTGTGGATTACATCCTTAGGTTTAGGGAAAGGCTGAAGGAGCTTATGGGGACAGACCAGAGCAACCTAGCAGCTGCCCAACAGAAACAAAAAGTGTGGTACGACCTCAGAGTCAGAGCTCACTCGTACATTGGTGGGTCAGGAAGTCATGGTCCTTATTCCAGTCTGGAAAGACAAGCTGCAGGCTGAGTGGGCAGGATTATACAGAGTGGTTAGGAAGGTAAATGACGTGAACTATATTGTGGAGTTACCTGACTGAAGACAGACAGAAAGGATGTACCATGTCAACATGATGAAGCCATATGCAAATAGGGCTGACATGGTGTTTGCAGTGTGTAGTCCTGGGGAGGGGACGGACAAAGGAGACCCCCTTCTGGACTTGCTGGAAAAAGTAAGTGGAAGTCCTCTGTGGAGGCAGTAAAATTGTCTCCCCAGCTGACCCCGGACCAGATCCAGAAAGTAAGGGAGGTTTTAGCAGACTTTGCCCCAATGTTTAGCGTCAAGCCTGGCCTAACCCCCTTAGTGATGCACGATGTGGAGACAGAGACACAGACGCTCATACGGCAGACAGCATATCAGGTGTCAGAGGCTGTCCAAAAGGACATTAGGAGGGAAGTGGAGAAGATTCTGGATTTAGGGGTAATCCAGAGATCCCACAGCCCCTGGGCCTCACCCGTAGTCCTTATGCCAAAGACAGATGGCTCTACTAATTTCTGTGTGGACTATCATGGACTGAATGCAGTCACAACATCAGGCGCCCACCCGATGCCCCCGATGGATGAACTCCTGGACAAGTTGAGAGGGGTGACCTACCTTACGACTATTGACGTGACCAAGCAGTATTAGCAGGTAGAGTTGACAGACAGAGCTAGGGAGAGGTCGGCCTTCATCACTCCGATAGGCTTATTTGAGTTTAAAGTAATGTCTTTTGGAATGAAGAATGCCCCGGCCACTTTCCAAAGGTTGGTGAACCAGGTGTTAAATGGTGCTGAGGAGTACCCCGTCGCGTACCTGGATGACATTGCCATCTTTAGTACCAGCTAGGAGGAACACCTATCCCACCTTAGAGAAGTGATGGGCAGGATACAGAGGGCCGGGCTCACTGTCAAAGCTGAGAAGTGCGGGGTAGCCATGGGAAAGGTGGCATACCTCAGGCATGTGGTAGGCCGGGGACAGCTCCGTCCTAACCAAATAAAAATAGAGGTGATCCAGGCATGGCTCAGACCAGCAACACAGAAGCAGGTCAGGAGTTTTCTAGGGACAGCAGGGTACTACAGGAAATTTGTACCCAATTACAGTGCCCTGGCTGCTCCCCTATTTGACCTGACAAGGAAAAGGATGCCCAAGAAAATTCCCTGGGACCCAGCCTGTAAGGAAGCCTTTTCCAAACTAAAGGAGGCACTGTGCAGTGCTCCTGTTTTGACAAGTTCTGACTATAGCTAAACCTTTATAGTTCAGACTGACACCTCAGACATGGGTATTGAGGCAGTACTGAGTCAGACATACAGCCAAGGGACAGATCACCTTGTAATGTACCTGAGTAGGAAGTTACTTCCCAAGGAGCAGGCATACTCCACTGTGGAAAAAGAGTGTCTTGCCATAGTGTGGGCCCTAAAGAAATTAGAGCCATACTTATATGGGCAGCATTTTGTGGTGCAGACTGACCGCAATCCCCTGGTTTGGCTGACACAGATGGGAAAGAACGATGTTAGATTGCTAAGATGAAGTCTTGCTTTGCATGGGTATGATATGACAATCGTACATAGAGCTGGAACCAGAAACTAGAACTCAGATGGTCTGTCTCGCGTGTATGAGGAGTGAACTGATTTGGGACGCTCATCCCAAATTCAGTCTAGGTGGGGAGGATTGTGACACATGGTCAGCCAGTTCTGAGTACACTATGATTTTTTGTAAAATAAAAATATGTTATGAACTGTCTCTCATGAGAGATGCTGAGACAGCATGTGAGATCACACACACACACACACACACACACACACACACAGATTTCAAATACAAGGTGTTACCTGGAAGGCCAGAAGCTAAATACAGACTAGAACAGGCCTTAATCAAGAATCTCCTGTTTTTCTAAGTTAAATATAGCTTTAACTGCTAAGAGAGAAATTAGTATCCATTTTATGATGTTTCGAGGAGGAAACCAGGTTACGGCACAATGGTGCGAAATCCTAAATGCTTTCATGTGTGTGTGTGTGTGAGAGAGGATACTGCTTATAGATGAAAGGAAATTTACAGACTTGATTGGGGAAGTCACATGGGGAAATGAGTTTCTGCTGCTGTAACCTTAATTAACTTTCCTTCTAATATGATAAAATATCCTGGGAGTATGATTTTTCATAAACAGAGGAGGAGCTATGTGACCTCGCACAAAGGGGTTAGCAAAGACAGTTTTTTAAACAGATTTTGTTTTACTTCAGAGACACTTTTATCTACTCTCTGACAAAGAAACATCTTTGAGCACTTTAAGCAAGTATACAGGTAGAGAGAGACAAAATCTAAGTACTGTAGTAGGAATTGCACTGTTAAAACCTTGTTCTTTTAAAAGATTGTATGGTTCTTGTGATACATAGTTCTATATTTTATGGTTTACATACTTTTATCAATTTTAGTAAAACTCTATTTTTAGAGCCTACTTGGTCTGTCTTTGAATTTTCTTTTCTTTAACAAGTGAAGTATTATGGTTAAAGCAGACACTGTACATAAGCTTGAATGGTGATACCAAACTGGAAAAAGGTGAGAGTTTAATCTGAGGTCTTTTATTAGAGTTTTTAAGGGTTCATTTCTGTACACCTGGTTAGGTGCTCGTAAGCAAAGATATCTGGCCCCCCGCAGACAGAATCATCTGAGCCTGTGCACTGGGTACACTAACAAGAGGTTCACAGTTTGAATCCTTCCAGAACTGAGACAAAAGGTTGATATGAACCCACAAAACAGACAGGAGGGTTACCCTGTTTCTGTTAACTGTTCACAAGACTGCGCTCGGAGGTTGGCACTTTGTGAGTAGAGGGCTGACCTGCTGAGTGGGTTTGGGACATGGGCTACCTCAGGAAGTGATAGACATGAATACAGTTCAGTGCTTCAAACAGGCATTGGATAGGCATAAGGGGGCAATACAGATGAATATAAGTAGATAGGCCATTGACAGAATAAAGGCCTATGGCACATTCGTAAGGTAGAAAAAATGAGCAGACTGGATGGGCCTTGTGGCCCTTATCTGCCATCAACTTCTATGTTTCTATGTTTCTACTGTGGTTGGAGTAGTGGGGGGGGGGCGTTGTTTGTTTGGAGTCATTTTATTGTTGTTGGTTGGGTGTGTTGGGGTGGGTTGCTGAGGTTTTAAGTGTTTTTATTATAAGCAGTAGTGTAAGTAGTTCTAATAGTGCCTCTCGTACTTAAAAAGGGGCACTAACTATTGCCTAGACAGCCCATCTGTATTGCCAGGCTGTGACCCACTGCAGAGCCTGATGTCCATATCACAGGACTGCAGCACGAGGCTCCACCTTAGCAATTTGGGGCTCTGTTCGCTGATCTTTTGCACCCATGTAAGGTGGTTGTGGTCAGTGACCAGGGTGAACTCCCTCCCTTACAAATAAGGTTGCAGCTTCTGCAAAGCCCAGACAATCCCTAAACAGTTCTTCTTGATTGTGACGTAGGCCTCCTCTCTAGGCAGAAGCTTTCTGCTCATGCACATGACTGGGTGTTCCTCTTCCGAGTATGTAATCTGATTCAATCATGCCTAACCCATAATCAAATGAATCTACATACACAATAAACCTTACAGAATAGTTCAGGATGGCAAGACCAGGTGCCCAACACAATGCCTCCTTCAGCTGGTGGAACACAGTTTTGCAGGTTTTCCTGTATTGAACCCTTTTCAACATTTTCTTCCTAATGAGATTGGACAGGGGTTTGGCCATGCTGCTGAAATTCATCACAGACTTATGGTAGTTCCTTGCCCTTCATAGGAAGACTCATTACATTTTCGTGTCAGACGACTCTAATAGATTTCTTTGACTGGGTGACCAAAGTAGTGGACCAGGGAGGGGCTGTGGACATGGCCTACCTAGATTTTAGCAAGGCATTTGATGTAGTCCCACATAAAAGATTAATACACAAGTTAGCCAGCCTTGGAGTGGATCCCAAGGTGGTAGCCTGGATAAAAAAATTGACTAGACAACAGGACGCAAAAGGTAGTAGTAAATGGAGTCCACAGTGAAGAAAGGAGGGTTACTAATGGGGTACTGCAGGGTTCAGTACTAGGACTGGTCCTTTTTAATGTCTTTATAAGTGACATTGCAGAGGAACTGGAAGGAAAAGTATGTCTCTTTGCAGATGACACAAAGATCTGCAACAGGGTTGATACACAAAATGGAGTGGAAAGAATGAAAAGGAACTTGGCAAGGTTGGATGAATGGTCAGATGTATGGCAGCTCAGATTCAATGCAAAGAAGTGCAAAGTAATGCACCTGGGAAACAAAAATCCAGGGGAAGAGTACACAATGGAGGTGAGATACTGACAACAGTAAAAATAGAAAGGGACCTGGGGTAATTATATCAGATGACCTAAAGGTGGGCAAGCAATGTGAGAAGGCAGTAAGGAAGGCTGGAGGGATACTGGGATGCATAGGGAGAGGCATCAATAGTAGAAAACAGGAAGTTGATATCCCTCTGTACAGACAGTTGGTGAGGCCCCATGTGGAGTACTGAGTACAGTTCTGGAGACCCCATCTCTGCAAAGACAGAGTGGAGGCTGTCCAGAGGAGGGCAACCAAAATGGTGCAGGGTCTGCACCAGATGACATATGAAGAAAGACTAAAGGAGCTTAATATGTATACCCTTGAGGAAAGAAGGGAGAGAGGGGACATGATAGAAACTTTCAAATACCTCAAGGGAATCAACGAAGTCCAAGAGGGTAGCATCTTTCAGAAAAAGAGATTTACAAGAACAAGGGGGCACAATTTGAAGATAGAGGGGGGATGGCTCAGAGGTAATGTGAGGAAGTATTTTTTCACAGAGAGGGTTGTGGATGCATGGAACAGCTTCCCTGAGGAGGTTGTGAAGTCAAGAACAGTGAGGGAATTCAAGAATGTATGGGGCAGACATAAGGCAGTCCTAGTGGGGGGGTAGGAGGAAGTAAGTTGTTGGTTAACTAGGATCTGCAGCTTATCTGTTAGGTAGGAAAATGGGCAGACTAGGTGGGCCAAGCGGTCCTTATCTGCCATCACATTCTATGTTTCTATGGGCATGGCCCATCCCTGTGAGAAAACTTTTCACTGGCTCAGGCCGGATGTACCCACTCCCCACCCTTTGCCCAAGGTATGGCACTTCTGCCATTCCTATCTGGCACTTCTTTGCCTTGACTGTCAGCCCAGTGGCCTGCAGTCGACAGAACACCTCGGTCATGTGCCTGACATGATCCTCCCAAGCCTGGCTTAGATGGCGATGTCATTCATGTACATCAGAGCGAAACCTCCTGCCCCATTCAGACTGTGGCCCATGAGCCATTGAAAGGTGGATGGCACATTCTTAATTCCAAATGACATTATTCCAAACTTAAATAATCCAAATAAGGTGATGAAGGCTGATCGCTCTCTGGCTTCGGAGTCCTTTGTCATGTCAGTGGTGGACAGATAAAAGGCTTCCCCTAACATCTCTAGGACCTCATCCGTTGTGAGCATAGGGTATGTGTCCAACTCTGTGCTCCTTCTGAGCTTCCAGTAGGCAGTGCGGAACCTCATGGTCCCATCCTTTTTGTGGATCAGTACCACCGGGGAGGTCTATTGACTACTAGACTTCTGGATCACCCAGAGAACCAGCACCTCCTTGATCTCCCCCTCTGTAGCATGTCTTACTCCTTGTGGGACTCTTCAGTGTGGCTGTCTCAGTGGGACTTGGGACCCATATCCATGTGGTGCTCTGCCAGTGTGGTATACCCTGATTTCCCCGTGAACATTTCACCAAATGTATGCAGCATCACATGTATTTCAGGAGCTTGGTGTCAGTGACTCCAAGAGGGTGACAGCAGCTTGCTGATGATTCTCCCTTAACCTTTCCCAGGAGATCAACCAGCAGGTCTGCTTCAGCCTCCTCTATTGTATGGCTGCACACAGCCAAGATCATCTTGCCCCAGTCACGGTAGGACTTCATCATGCTTACGTGGTAGACTCACTGCTGGTACCTCCTGTTTGGTAGCTCCACCATGTAATTAACATTATTCACTCTCCTGGCCACCCAGTAAACCCCTCCCAAGTCACCTGTAATTTGTTCTGTCAGACAAGGATGAGCATCATCACCCCTTGCCTGACTTTGTATTCCTGAGTTCTCTCCCCACGGTCATACCATGTCTTCTGCCTCTGTTGCGCAGTGGCTAGCTAGTCGTGGGCCACCCCCATGAGCTTCTTGAGTCATGACCTGAAATTCAGCACATACTCCACAACAGATTCCCCTTGGGGAGCAAGATCACCCTCCCATTCATCTCTTATCAAATCAAGTGGACCCCTTTGGCCAAACAGGAGCTTGAAGGGTAAAAACCCTATGGACTCCTGGGGACTTTGCAAATGTGAATAAGAGATGGGTAACCACTTCTTCCACTTTTTCATATGCTGGTTGGTGAGTGCTCTTAATATGTTTTTTAGAGACCCATAGAACCGCTTAACCAGACTGTTAGGCTAGTGGTGGTATGGCGAGTCACTGAGCTGCCTTACCCCACACTTCTTCCAAAGACTAACCAACAATTCAGATATTAAGTTTTTATTAATTTTTTATTTATTTATTTAATTAAACATTTCAATAGGAAAAACATTCTGAGCAGTGATTGCTTGTTTTCAGATGTGTCTGGGGTGGGGAGGGTGGGCAGATTAAGAATAGACATGGTATCAACCAGCAATAAGAATAGACATGGTATCAACCAGCAATGTACAACAATCAACAATATGCATGGCAATGAAATACAAGGTGCTAATAATAGTAACAATCCAAGAAATGCAAGCAAGCAGTATATAGTACACAAGGTACAAGTGTGATATGAGGGGAAATTTAGTGTGTGTCTGGAGGGAGAGTGGGGCTGGAGGAGTGGAAAGAGTTGCAGGAGTTGGAGGAGAAGCTACAAAGGAGAGAGGTGAGGATATGGTGGGATATAACATGACAGATGGGAGGGGAAAGGGAGTTCTGGATTTTGGGGAAGCAATGGGAGTAGGTAACTTGACCAATGGAGGTGGACCTAGAGTTGATGGCCATAATACAGTGGTCAAGATTATGAAGGGGGTAGGTAGAAATTGGAAGGGGGAGAGGGAAGAGGAAAGACAGAGAGGGAGAGAGAGTACTGAGCCAGTATTTATGTATGAAATTGACGCATTGGGAGAGGTGTCAGTCCTCAAGTGAGGGGAAAATGAGAGAGTGGTATAGGTTGCAATGGTGAGTGCGGGGGGGGATGGTCAACAACAAAGTGGCAGAAAGCATGGAAGATGGTGTCCAGTGTGGCTAGGGAGATTTTGGGAGTGGCATTGTAGACTACATCACCGTAGTCAAATATTGGGAGGATAATATTTTGGGCAAGTGACTGGTTGACTGGCAAAGGGATACATCCATGGTTCCTGTCAGGGCACTGAGTTTAGGGTGCAGTTGTTTTATGGATGGCATCCATATGTCAAAAAAAGTCGAGATGTTGGTCCACCCAAACCTCGAGACACCTAAAGGAGGTAACATCCTCAAGCATAGTCCTGTTGGGGGTGTGGAAAGATGGGAGGGAGGGGAGCCTAGAGAGTCTCCACCTCATGCCAAAGGTCATGGAGACTGTCTTCTTGGCATTCAGGAACAGTTGGTTTTAGTGGAGCCATTTCTGAACTTTCTTGAAGTCAAACTGGAGTCTGGACTCCACCTCAGAAGGGGAGTGCCCAGAGGTATACAGGACTGTATCGTCCACATACATATGGATTGAGGAGGAGGGGTTTACAGCAGAGGGGTCAATTAGGAAGACTGAAAATAGGAGCAGGCCAAGGTCAGAGCCTTGTGGGATGCCAGTGTTGATGGCGGGGGGAGGGGAGAGATAGAGAGTCTCCAACCCTGACTGAGACCTACTTACAAGGTAGGATCCGAAACAGTTGGTGGTACTGGCTGATAGCCCTGGTTTTGGTGAACTGGTGTGACAGAATCTTCTGGAGTTAGATCTACCAAGCTAAATATTTCCAGTAGTTCATCTGCCACCTTCTCAGTCACGATATAGGACAAGGGCACTGCCTCTGGGTAGCTTCTGGTGTAATCTACAACCACTAAAATGTACTGCTTGCTGGCGCATCTTGGGGTGCTGAGTGATCCCACAATGTCTATGGCACGTGCTGAAATAGCTCTTCAAATATAGACAGTGGAACAAAACCACCTTACAAAAGTTGTTACATTATCCTACAGACAATAATTAAGATGATGATTCACCCAGTTTCCCCACAACTCATCCTACCCATTTTATCTCAGAAAAGCATAGAAACATAGACAAGGATGGCAGAAAAAAACTACTGGTCCATCCATTCTGCCTATAAAACCCTAACAAACCCAGGACCTATTGTCCATACAGGGTTCTAACCCACACTATCTGCCACCATGCTCTCTGCCCTACTGCTATCACCCTGAGCAACCACTAAACCCTTTACTCTGTCCCTGCCATCTGTAACCAAAACAGGCAGATGCTGCATGGCAGTGACTATATTATAGTTAAGGCTGAGCAACAGGTTCTATGTTAAATCCCTAAATTTACACTTAATAGACTTGGCAGTATTTGATAAAATTAACTGAAATGTTTCTTGCATTGTCTAGTAGACAAATCTAAATATGGGAAAAGTTTTGTGATGGCAGCTTGTGCGGTTTCTGAGATTCACAAGTCATTTTCCTGTAGATATCAATTTTTTTCTATACTTAACATGGATTTAGGTTTTGCTGTCACATGCACGGAATTAAATTTTGTTTCTGAAAGTTTCAGAGTAGAGGCGTGATGTACGAAAGCAGTGCCTTGGAAAGGCTATGTAAAAATGTATTAAACAGTTCTAGAGTTATAGGAATTTTATTTTGAATGAAAAGCATGGAAAATACATACAAAATGTATAATTAAACAAGCATTTGTCAATGCCGAATGTTGTCTTGCTGGCATTGGCATTGGTAGTGCAGGAGTTAGACAGATGCATAATAAGAATGGCAGTGAAGTATGGAGCTGCCGCCAACCACATCCCCACCCTGCAGAGACTAACAGGCATTGGGGTGTGCCTTTGGGTAGCTGGTCATAATGCTCATGCCATTTCATGTCACCTTACCCTGCAGACACCAACAAGTGCTGCAGTGTGCCTTGGGGTCTTCAGGCCTTACGCTCACCCCATTTCATGAGAAAATATGCAGAGATGGGTGCTGTATAGGAGAAAGGGGGTGAGCTTTGGGGCTGAAGACTCCAAGGCACATCTCAATGCCTGTCACTGGCTGCAGGGTGGGGGTTGGGGTGGAATGGCATCAGCATTACAGCCAACAATCCCAAGTCACACCCTTGACACCTGTCAGTCTCTACAGGGTGGGGCATTATGGTTGGAAACCCTAATGCCCCAGGTGTCTTTTGGTATTTTCACTCCAAATTTTCAACATGGTTTTTTTGAGACCCCACCTCATGAACAGTGGCACTATCAGTTCATTAGCTGAAAGGTAATTTTGTACAGTGACTGCGCCATTTGGCGCCACAGGTGCAAAAACACAATTCAGGCAGGATGTGAAAAATAACAGCTGTACTCTTCATGAAGAGGTGTAAAAAAATGGCAGTGTTGAAAATCTGGAGTGAAAAAATTAAAAATTGGAGAAGTCAAGAGAACGCATAGAAATTGTGCAACGCATGCCTGTAATGCAATTATTTGGGGAATTTTTTTAACCAGATTTTCAACATAGGCATTTTGGGACCTCTGCTCATGAACAGTGTCACTGTGATTTTGTTACTCTGTCCTGAACATTGATTTCCCACAGCGCCCGCGCCATTGTGTGCCACATGTACAAAAACACATTTCAGGCAGGATGTGAAAAATTACAACTATACTGTTCATAAGGAGGTGTAAAAAATGGCAATGTTGAAAATCTGGAGTGAAAATATGAAAAATTGCTGAAGTCACGAGCGTGCGTGGAAACTGTGCAACACAAGCCCATAATGCAATTCTATTGGGGAGTATTTTAAACAAATTTTCAACATAGGCAATTTGAGACCTCTGCTCATGAACAGTGTCACTGTGATTGTGTTAATCTGTCCCAAACATTGATTTCCTACAGCGCCCACCACTGTGTGCCACATGTGTGAAAACACATTTTGGGCAGGATGCGAAACATGACAGCTGTACTGTTCATTAGGAGGTGTGAAAAAAAGGCAATGTTGAAAATCTGGAGTGAAAACATAAAAAATTGTTGAAGTTACGAGTGTGCATGGAAACTGTGCAATGCACACTTGTAACAGTCATTTTTCTGAATTTGTTCACCAAATTTGCAACATAGGCTTTTTGGGACCCCACCTCATGAACAGTGGCACTGTTGTTTGGTTAATGGGTCCCAAAAGGTGATTCCGCGCAGTGACTGTGAAATGATCTTTTGGGACAGAATAATAAGATGACAGTGCATTGTTCATGAGGTGGGGTCCCAAGAACCCCATGTTAAAAATTTGGAGCCAAAATTCAAAAAAATGGCTGAGATATCCACCTAAGTTGACCCCCCAATTTATGCCATTATACAGCTTACTGGCATTTCTTCAGTTCGTGGTCAGCTTTGAAGAGTGCAGACATGTTCCCGCTCCACCAAAGATCACAGTGCTGGCCCTCCAGAGGTAAGTATGGGGTTAAGGGGGTGTGGGGAGTTGAAGTGCGCAGAAGGTGGTTGCAGGTTGGGGGAGGGGTGCTGCCGACAATTGACTGTTTTCTTTTTTTCAGGAACAAAAAAAAAAAAACAACCAAACAAAAAAGGACACTGCCCTGGTGGATGGTTTTATCTCTTTACAGGTTAAATAAGACAAATGTTGTGCACACTGGGGTGGGCTCCCAGTGTGCCCCATGTCTTTTGGGGGGGATGATGCTGGGCCACACAATGGGAGTGGGGGCAGGAACATGCCGATGCAGTTGACTTTCTAATAAATGGAGGCACACTGGTGTGGGCTCCCCGTGTACCTCACAATCTGTGCATGTGTGGGGGGGTGGCGGGCATGCCAACAGGGTGATTGGGCACCCCCTAAGTCAGCTTTGTTTTGGTATTGCGCAGCGGATGGCAGGAGCCACCATGTTTATTTGAAATGTTTAATCAAGAAAGAAAGGCATGTAGGGGAGGCATGTCTTCTTGTCGTTGCATGACAAGCTAGTCTTGGATTGCAATGGCACATTTCTTTCAGGTTGGTGGCACTTTGCAAACTTGTGTCAACGCTAGCATGCTGGATCATTGGAGAATGAGGGATGCACCGTCTAAAGTGTGCCCTGCATTCACTAGCACTGATACACCTCTGCATTTATCCTACTACTACAAAATGTTGCTTGCATGTATGCAAACCAACATGAAAAAACACCTGACAAATGCCCAGAGATACCTATTCTGGGAACCCATAAATCCAGGTTGCCCATGTATCTCAACTGTCCCTGATTTTCAGGGACATCCCTGATTTTGCCTCAACATTTTTCTCTGTCCTTTCCAAAATTTGGGTTTCAGTGAGTAAATAGTGTAGATTGTAGGCATATATTAATCTCAAACATTAAAGTTACAGACCTGTTCTTCTTTAGAAAATGCATTTTACGCTAAGCCCCTTACTCTACCAGTTTCCTGAATGCAAATTGCCAATTTTAAAGATGTGTCCCTGATTTTGGACTTTTGTCCCAGACTTTTTAAAGCCCTCTCCCTGATTAAGAGGTATGGTTACCCAGCCTAGCAAGAGTCATGCTGCCAGAATCAGGTCAAGCAGTGAGCCAGTGATCCCTTGTTCTTTCTGTACCTGTCTCTGTCTGTCGGTATACCTACAGTTGCTCTAGTGTCGATCTGTCTGTCTATCTATTTCTGTCTGTCTCTGTCTCTGTCTCTGTCTATCTATCTGTCTGTCTATCTATCTATCTATCTGTCTGTCTGTCTATCTATCTGTCTGTCTATCTAGCTATCTGTCTGTCTGTCTATCTATCTATCTATCTATCTAGCTATCTATCTATCTATCTATCTGTCTGTCCATCAATCTATCTGTCTATCTATCTGGCTATCTACCTATCTATCTATCTGTCTGTCTATCTATCTGTCTGTCTGTCTATCTATCTATCTGTCTGTCTGTCGATCTATCTATCTATCTATCTATCTATCTATCTATCTATCTATCTATCTATCTATCTGTCTGTCTGTCTGTCTATCTGTCTGGCTATCTATCTGTCTATATATTTGTCTGTCTGTCTATCTGTCTATCTATATCTGTCTGTCTGTCTGTCTGTCTATCTATCTATCTATCTATCTGTCTGTCTGTCTGTCTATCTGTCTGTCTATCTATCTATCTGTCTATCATGGGACACTGTCAGCTAATTATTGACTGTTTACTCAGTATTTCAGATATGCCCCTGTAGCCCCCTGTAGTTTTCAATAAGGAGCTAGAACTGTACTGTTATCCCTGGTTTTCTAGAAAGATGAATTTTTTTCACTTTTTTTGATGTGTCTCTTAATTCAGGTGAACCACTCTTAGTGCGGCTGCCTGATGCTCTGGCACCTTTACACAACAACACAGCACTGGAGCTGTGCTGAACTCATGCATGGATCGAGTGTGGACCTTTTTGTCCTGAATGACCTAAACACAGATTAAGATTACTTTTATTAGAAATAATTTATAAAACATATAGTTTGTCACATGTATAGTTATTAAAAATGGCAACAGATGTTTTAAAAACAATTTCATTATTCAACTAAAGTGGTGAGCATTTTATGAGCAAACTTGGCTACATCAAAGTAAGTCACTTTTTATCAGAGAACTGTAATTTTTTCATCTTGTTATCTATTGAATCATACGGATTCTTAATACATGAGGAAATCTATTTTCTTCTCTCTTCTGACAACAAAGGACAGTTCAGCAGGAGATGAACAGTTGTTTTCTTTATATTTGTGTCACATTAAAAATGATCATCTTGGCTAGTTGCTGTCCAGTAACTGTTCCACCCTTGTTGTTCATATAGGAGACCCAATCACAACTGATGTACTGCTTCCTTTCCCTTTTGTCCTCTACATTCTAAGTAGTGTTCCATTTTTGTATTGGTCTTTACCTTTTTATATATCTGCATCCCTGGCAACCCTTCTAGTCTTGCCAGGTCTTTTTGAAAATAGTTATCTATGAATCCTTGCTTTGCCCTCACTACATATATATCCAAAACACCATTATGCTCCTGTCCCCATATATGCTCCAGGCCTGTTTGTCTTAGTTTATTATCCAGTATGTGGAACCATGTTCTTGTATAACATAATCTTCTAACCTTTTCCAAGCATTGTTTGGACAATCTTCTTCATCCATTTTGATTATTTTGTTCCAGTATCCCAATGCTCTACACAGAGCTTGTAATTCAATAGTTTACATGCCTGCTTCCAGTCTTAGAATTGCAGTTGGTGTTTAGTTTGGTGGACCTAACAACAATCTAATGAAAACCTTTTGCACAGTTTCTACCATTGCTGAGTTGGTATCTGGCCCTCTAATGTTGGAGGGTGCTGAGTCATGCCCTCATAGTATGATCTGAGTCTCCGTATAAAAGGAGGATGTGCTGTGGAGCAGAGGAGAGGTAGAAGTCGGCAGTGTGGTCTGTTCTGTGGGATAGACCCTGGGCCTTGGGTCTATAAGAGGGAAAGAATAAAAGAAAGGAAGAGGAGATTGGAGCCAAAGCAATCCCACTTAAGGGGATAGTGTTAAAGTTGTGGGACCAGTACAGGACACAGAAAAACATCTTGAAAATGACCATGTGGGCAGGTCCAGGGCAAGCTCAGGATCTGAGGGAGGAAAGTGCCTTTGTAATGGTCACTTCTGGTAGCAGAGTGAACATAGAGGGAAGGCCTCAACAGGTGTCAATTGCATCCTGGGTACAGGCTAGCCATAGAGTGCAGGTCAGTCCTAGGGGTCCAGGGCCACTACTGGGCCTTTCTTGTCATAAAGCTTGCACCATCATGTGGGCTAAGGGTGTAGGATGATGCATATGCATACGTTCAGGGTACTCTGGTTATTGTCTGGGCATTCCAGAGTTGAAACTGGGTATTTACTACTCCAGTGAAGAAGGGAGACAGCAAAGGAGAGACAGGTAGTGAAAGATTATTAAAAAAAATATACTTCTCTTTATTCTAAAGGTGGCAAGCTCAGTGAGACCCCCACACAGAGACTAGCCCTGCTTTTCAGTACCATAGACAGGAAATAATCTCACTTCAGTGCATTCAAAATGCTACCGCCAGAGTGATTTCTGGTGCTGGATGCTGTGCTCATGTTACTCCCATTTTAAAATCTCTTCATTGGCTTTCCTTAAATCTTAGGATATATTTTAAAATGTTGGTTTTGTTGTTCTCTGTACTTAACTCTGGCCAACCTTCTTATTTATCTGACCTTTTTTATTAGGAAACACCTTTACATACTCTTTGCTCTAGTTAAGCTGGCCATCTAGATGTTCCACATTCTAGGCTTAACAGGCTTGCTCCAAAATTCATGGTGCTGGAATGGTATCCTGAAAAGTTAGATACCATCAGATACCACCCATTTGGCTGGATTTCACATTTGGGTGGATGGCAGTGCTACTGAACCAAGATTCCGACCAATTAAAACACACTAAATTTAAAACTGAGAAACGAAAGGCATTCTTTACCCAATGAATAATTAACCCAAAGAATGCTCTCCCTGAAGGTACTGTGTCTAGTAAAGACAAAATGCAATCCAAAAATAGATTAGATAACTACCTATTAAAGGGTAATACTCTGATTTATTATAGATAATCACAGGAGGAGGACATATGGGCCCACAGCCTTTCTCTCACTCCTAAGACCTTAGTATGAACCTTAATATAAGGCAGGGATCCAACTGGTAGAATGGATCTGGTGGATCCAACCACTGGACCCATTTCGGATCTGACTACTCAACCCTGTAACTGACCTTGTGTGTTTGGATCTGACATTCGATGTCTGGATCCCAGGTCGGATATCAACACTATCTGATGGTCAGAAGTCAGATCTACCAAAGCACTATTCAATCACAACTACCTTAGATCATTTTCGCACCTGGGGCCAGCTCAGGGAAATTCAGTTCCTTTGCACATTCTTCAGTCCCCCAAGAGGATGAGTTTTTGTTGAGCTCTTTGATTTTTTTTTTATATTTTGTAATGCTTATTCCAGATATTACCTGTATGAATTATTTTTTCTGGTTTAAATATTATATTCTTTTAATGTTTTTTCTGTAATTGTATTGATGCTTGTTGTTGTGCAAAACACTACTACTTTGAACTGGTGTGCTTTATAAACAAGCAAATAGAAAAAAATAAAATACATTTTTGCTGTCTGTGGTCTGTGGACGCCTTTAACACAGAGAGGTACAAGGAATTCATTAGGTTTTTCCTCAACAGTTATGCTTGATAACTTTCTAAAGCAGCTCTGTACTTCAATATTACATTCATGAAAGTACTAGTTCAGCAATTATAGTTCCCAGCAATTCACATACACTGTATATATGTTAATACTTCTGTACATTTGTGTACCTTATGTTGCCTACTATGTTATACACTGCATGTGTGACTTTTTGCCATTGCAAATTCTTACAAGTTTTGTAAATGTTGTACCTTGTACTGTCTGATATCCTATATTGTACACTGTATTTGTTAGTTTATGTAGTATTATAAAATGGCAGGATAAAATCATGTAATCTGATTGGCTCTTATTTATGTGTAAAATATGGTTTACACATGGTTAAAAAAAAGGACTGCTCAGCATTGAAGAGTCTGGAACCCAGATCAATGGGAGTTAGGAACACAGGCATTTCAGTTACCCTCCTACAGCCAGAACTGATCTTCCACCACAAACATGGCTGCTACCTTTACACTGTAAAAAAAACTTCAACTGGGCCCTAAAAATAAAACTACTTTAAATAAAAAAATAAAACAAATTAATTAAATGTTGTTTCCCTGATTATCACACTCTCCTTACATACATAAACAAATTAGAAACAATAAGTATTGTTTATAGTTTTCACTACAACTGTTTCTTTGCTGACAATGAAAAATCTCCCTTCTATATTTACATGCTTATCAGGGAACTCTCTTCTTCTTGCCCTGACTGTGAGATAGTTGAGTCTCTGGCTGTAAAGAAGAACTTTGTTGTCTATGTGTACAGTGAGTAAGGAGATAAACGTTCTGCCAGTAGGACTAAGCAGAATTTTGAAACCATGTATTCTGTAGTAAACATTCCATGATAGCCATTCCATATCTTGAATGTGAAGAAAAACAGAGAAAAAACAGGAAGAAGAAAGTAGGCAATAATATAATTACATCATCAATGACATCACTTGCAGTGGGTGGAAGGACTATTTTATCACAAATGCATACAAATAACTCTATTGTTTTTACATATAAACATGCTTTTTCCAACAGTAAAAAGTAAAAACAGGGAGCCAGATTTTATAAGTGCAATAAGGCACTCAGGGGTGTGTGTGAAACATATTTTACAGAATGTCCAGCAGCTGAAGTCACTCGGCCTTTGGCCTTATGCCTTACTACCCCCTGGCAGTGCTGTAAAATACATTTTACACACACACCTTCATGCCTTATTGCTTACCTATAAAATGGGTACAGAATTTGCTGTTTCCTGATTGGCCAAGAAGACTCTGAAACAGTGTGGTTCAGGAACAAGAACAGGAACCACACTGCAATACAATACAAGCATTCACTTTCTGAAATGTAACGGAAACACAGAAGACTTCATATTACAATAGGATTATATGCACTTCAGAATGCTCTTACTTCATATCAGCATTCTGAACTAATAAGTCTGTAATAAGGTTTAGTCCAGAGAGCAAATGCTTCCAAGAAGGAGATCAAAACTCATATAGAAGACAGTTTAGAAAACAGAGCTCACATTCATCTGGAATGGATTTAAAGGTATCACCATAGAAATACTAGAAAAACAGAAGTTTGACCTTGTGAAAGACCCCCTGCCAAACTGCAAAAAACATTAAGGTTGCTTAATAATGAATCCAGCCTGTCTATATATGTAACCCCTTGGTGGCATTATCCCAAAGCCTACTACCCCTGCCTGCATGGCTAGTTGCAGGTTAAGGGGCCTGGGTACTGAAAACAGGTGCCTCCACCCAGAGGACAAGGTTATTGCTGGCATGGCTGACCTGGGTACAGCCCTCTTGGGCACTGTAACCCACGTCTTTCCTCTCTAGTTGCCTAAGCAATGTACCACAGACACAGTTACAATAACCCCTAATCAGCATACAAATCCCCACTCAGTTTGCACTTACCACTAGGGCTGGCTCCACCAGTTCAACCCAGGAGACCCCCTGTAAGATAAGGTTAGACACAGCAGGTAACAACAGTACAGTGCTTCTGGTACAAAATAGAACCACAGTCGGGTTAAATGCAAAAATAAATAGATCTGATGTATTCAGGTGGAATGAACAAGCAAGGGGCATAATTTAACTGATTAGTTCTGTAACTGATTCAATCAGGCAATCATGCATGTACTTTAGAGTCCCTTCACAGTCACACACTCTGGGTACCCAATTGAAACAAAGGTGGGCTAGCCTAATTCATTGCCCGGGGTAGGCTGGCATTGCAGCTGGTTGGGGCCCTGTGATGGAATGAAGAAACATACACAACCACGCACGATTTGTAATCCGGAGCCTGGAGGCTCAGTTCATGACAAGGAAACAACAAAGGAATCAGATGACAACACTTTTGATTTAGCTGATGTTGTAGGGAGCTACCCTGGGGTTTACCCATGCTACCCAATATGAGACACAGGAGGGACGAGATGGAGACTACAGGTTGACAAGCTGGTATGCCAGGAGAAGCAGGGCCCACACGAATCACTGAGGTGTCGTTCCTGTTTGAGATGGTTGAGCAGGGGGCTGATCCCCAGGCAAGTCTCTCATTGATGGTGATCTCTGCACCTAGAGTAGCTAGCTGGGCCATAGGTGGCAGTGGCCCAGGCTGGGTGAACAGTTCAGATTTAGTCCGGTAAACGCTGGATTCAGCTTCCAGCAAGAGTGACACAAGCAGGCAGTGGGGAACCAAATTGCGGCTCACTACAGCATTTAGCACACTTATAGTAAGACAAAACACAATACCACAGGTCAGATGACAGTCTGGTTGCAATTTCAGCTTTCCTGAGCAAAACCGTGATCTCTGTGGTGATTTCAGACGTCCTGACAGGCCGATGGCATACAGCAAATCTTCAGTCTTCTTCAAGCGATGGTACAGGCATATTTCAGTGGCTTTTGTCACAATTGGTTTGGATACAGTCTAATTATTTAAGCAATCTCTAAAGATCCCTTTCGAGAGACAGCAGGCAGACAAACCAAACTTAGCCTTTCCACCAGTTTCCTACGAAACTACGCAGGAGCAGCTGCTTGAATGTTTCGAGCTGTTCACTCTCTCACTCCAAACTCAGACTGACTCTCTGCTGCAGGCAGCTTGGGACTCTCCATTTGATTCAAAACGTTCGATTCATTGATTCATCTTCCTATCACAGCAAGGGCTCCCCCTCCAGGTTCATTTAGGTGCCAAAGTGGAAAAACTACAATTCCTACAGAAATTCACTCCCACAAGACCCCTAGGGGCAGGCTCCATTTTAGGGCCCCAAAAGGTACTGATTGGTGCATACTGGCAGTCCAGAACCAAGATGGTGGTGATTCACAGAAACGGCCATGCTGCAAACAAGGCAGGTTAGACAAACTATGATATCAGTACTATGAGAATAGATAATCAGCAAATAAGTACAGCTTCTGACAGGGCTCCCTCTGTGCAATTAGCGATTGAAGAACAGAGCAATTATCTGGCAGCCCAGGTGGGACACGAGCTTAAGAACACTCAGCCCCCACCCAGATTAATTATACAATGCGATATAGGCAGTTCTTAAAGAGACAAAACACAGAGGCTATAAAGGCACTCGCAGGCAATAGCTTTTAAATGGTTAAGACACAGGACACCAGCCTGGCAGTGGGCATTTAGGCACACCCAATGAAGATTTTTGGGAGCCCCCATTTGTAGGGGGTTACATTTATACAATGTTTGTACATACACTCATTCAAAACTGCAGAAGAAATGTGTTACTAATTATAAATGGTATGATAATTATAAATGGTACGATACGAACAAGGAAACAACATACAACAACTTTTAGAAGTTATGCCATGTTATGGAGACAGGTATTGACATTGTAGCACAGACCTAACTCCACAGCAGATGCCAGTAACACATGGCCGGCAGAAACAAGCTGACCAAAAAGGCACTTTTACTGGCAGAAAAGCATAGTTCGAAGAGGTTCTTCCTGGGGACCAGCTGCCTCATGGTGGGTCACCATTTTTAAAAGTAACAGGTAGCTTGGAGCAATCCAATTCATGAGGTTGAGTAAACAGTTACCAGATCGATAAAGTATAGGATAAAGCCTTGCTTCGTCTTATCGCAGTCTCAAAGCAACTTTTGACGAGTACCCACACATTTAGCCAGCCCTACCCTCTAGTCCAACAAAGTACCTGTTTAAAGTTATACCTGTGTTAATTATCTGAGTCAGTGTCACTACCTTTGGTACAGGAGGCAAATTCCCTGGCAATTTTTGCTGTCAGTTTCCTGCAGCTGCAGGATCAGTGTCAATAAAGCTCTTACCACCACAGATAATTTTAATGTGAGCTGGCAGTATCAGCACGTGTTGCACTCCCATGCTCCTGAGCTGTGATTGTACTCCATCAAAGGCCTTTCTTTTAGATCTGGTGGCATAACTAAGATCGGAAAAAATCTGAATCAGAGCTCCATTCCGATCCATTTTGGTCGCTCTTCTTGCTGTTTGCAGAACCTCATCTCTTTCTGAAGCATCCGCCTTGACTGCCATCACTGTTCTGTCACTATTCTAGCCAGGTGATTGGTGCCCATGGCAAAGTGAGGGGTGATTCGGTAAGATGTTTTGATGGTTACTTAGTGTAGCTGTAGCTTAGCCTTCAACCATTGTTGCACACAGGATTTGAGGTCCCCCTCTTCCGCACCCTCTGCCAGTCCAATAATTCTCAAATTCTGTGCCCTGGCTTGATTCTCAAGAAGTTCTAGCCAAAGCCGGAGCACCACATTTTCCTTTGTGAGACCAGCTGCTGTGATGAGTGCTTTGCAGGCAGTATCAGTAGATGTCTTTGCTTCCTTCTGCACACCCATTATTGTGGCATCCAAAACAGTTACTTTGCCCACCAATGGCTCTAGTTTTGTGTCCATACTCTGTATTGGCTTTGAGAAGCACTGTATTAGTTGGTTGCAATGTGCCTACTTTAAAGCCCAAGGGCTACGAGTCCATAGTCCAAGTCAGCTGTGGTATCTTCTGGCAGGCTTCTTTTTCTGATGTACCTCTTCCCGCATTGCAGCCCATTTCTCATAAAAAAGGAATGCACCGGATGGAAAATGCACTGCAGAGCATGAATCTGCTGTTGAAATTTTAATTAAAGAATAGGAAAAATCGGTATTTTGTGTTTTTTTGCCTGTCTGGCCACAGAGCTCCTTTACATGTGTCTTTTCAGTTAGGCAACAAGCTCTGCCCCCCCTCCCAATTTGCACTTCTTTAGGCAACCAGAACCCAGTGCACTAACATATCAATGCCTCACAAATATGTTTCATAAAAAATTGTGGCAACCAACTTGGTCAAGTAAAGTAAATATTGCCTCTTCTCACTTGCCATTAGGTGACAAATTCTCACCCACCAACTCCCACAACACACAATTAAAATAAATATGCAATGTAGCACTTCCACTTTATTAGGTCTTATTCTGCACTTACTGAATAAACTCCTCCACACAGCCAGCACCTATTTTTTCATGTCTCTGGTGCTGCTTCACACTTCACTATCTCTTTGACATACGGTCACTATGAAGTTGCTCTCTATAGGCCGCTCATTTCTCCTGCACCCTCAGAAAACAGCACATCATATTGCTCTCTCCCATGAAATTGGACCACCCACCATAAACAAGCACTTTAAAATATGTCCCTCTCACTTACTAAAACCCGAGCAAACAAATACTGAACAGCCACAGTTGCTACCTTGAAGGGGAAGAAGAGTGAATTACTGAGGCAAACTGGGATTTGGAGAGGGAAGGGAGTTGTGTTGTTTAGGTAAGACTCACTAATTTAGTAAACAATGCCACAGTCACATGTATAGATATACTGTACATGCACAGTATACAAATTCAGCAACAGAAATTCATAGGAACTTCACAGAGCTGCTATAAAATAAAGAGCTCAATGTTTGGGGAATAGTGAAGGGGCATATACTGCTTGTGTAACTTGTAGTACTTTTTGTGGCTTTACTCTGTTCCCACCCTTAAGTAATAGGTATGTTGGTAGTAATTGTTAGGGAATAGAAGGCCCATGAACACGAGTGAGCAGAGCGCCAGAGAAAGAGGAGGAGGAGGGGATGGAGGAGGACAAAAAACACTCCCTAAGCTAGGAGTGCATGCGAGTGATGGGTTTAAGTAGAGTTTGTGGAAGGATCTATTCCCCACATTGAACCTTGGGCTTAAGCCCTCCCATTCAATGTTTGTGGGATAGTGATAGGGTATTAGTGCTTGTGTAACTTGTAGTATGTTTTGTGGCTTTATTCTGTTCCTACCCTTGAGTAGTAGGTATATAAGTAATAATTTGTAGGGAACAGAAGACCCCAAAAGACAGCTCCTGCAACTCATGGAGAGTATGACTGCTAGCACTCAGGAGAGGAAAACCACCCAGGTGGGGGAAACCTCTGAGGACCCATGGCCATTGGTCTGCCCATCCTCTGGGCATACTAAGAGGAGACAAACCTGGGTTCTAGCAACCAATAGTACTTATAAGGAAGGTGAGCTGCTTGGAGGGATGATGGTCTATCCTTGTTCCATGGATGATGTGTTTTGGAAGGACGATACTGAGGTTGAAGAAGCAGGACTTTTCTGAAGGAGCATTAGAATCCTGAGAGTGAAGAAGATCCAGTTAAAGAAGGATGAATGAAGTCCAAGTTTCCAAGGTGATGATGAATAATTGTCCAAAGGGATTACAGGGATGACTGAGCAGGGAAAGCATGATTCGATTAATAAGCTACCAGGTTGTGAACGAAGGGAAATGCAATGGTTTGTGAAGTCATAGGAAAACTATCCAACTTGTAGGAGGTTTGACATTCATGGTAGAGTCTGGAGGTGAGGAATTCAGTGGTGAGCGATAAGTTGCTAAGTAAGCATCCATGAAGTGGATGAAGGAGTCGAACGGAGTCTTTGAGTGCCTGATAGGAGAAACGATATGAGTGATTTGTAGACCAGTGCAGGCAGATTGGCATGTGCAGTCTAGATGGTAACTGAATGAACAGAGGATAACTGGAAGATGAGTACAAGGATTACTATAGCTGATCTGAGTATTGATGTTGTAGATATCCTTGAATAGGCTCTTGCTGGTCCGCTGGCTGAAGTAAATATGGGTATTTCTGTGGCGTAATTGCCCATGATATGCATTGAGGTGGCCATGGCTGGTTAGCTTTACAGGTAATCCGATGTCTAAATACTGTGGGAATGCTGATATATAGAAGAGTCTATAGGCTGGGGTGGCAGTGGAGTCGAGAGTAGTGCAGAATGCCAGAGGTGCCTAGTGCTATAGTCAATTATAAAGATCTGTTGGGAGGCAAGAATGGGGTAGTGAAATCATTATATCGGTTGTGGATTTTCAGATTGAGAATTGAAGGGAGCTTGTTCTCAGTGAAAGTCTTCACTGGAAGGAGTAACAGAGATAAATCTGAAGGACGAACTAGAATGACCACTGGATGGGCAGCTGACGTCACTGATGGTAATAAGATGAAGGAATGCAGACGACTGTATAAAGTATGGTGATGCTCAGGAGCTAGAAGAGAGTGGTTTGGATAGAATGAAGTTAGTAAGGCAGCTAGGCACAGGAGACCCAATGTTGAAAGTTCTGGGAAGGCAGCTGTAACGGTCTTAGGACAAGCAATGGCTACTGAGAAAGTAGGAGTCGTGTAACATGGTCAAGATAGCCACTGCTGGTAGGAGAAGCTGCAGAAAGGTAAAATGGATGATGCCAGTATTGCTGTGAGGTATCTTGCATTTCCCGGTATCCATAGCAACAATGATGAGTACAGAGCCAGAGCATAACAGAAGGAATTAGGTCTCTTCCATGTACGAGGATAGTCTGTTAGACATGATGGATAGTGAATTCCAGTGCTTGAATAGACAGGATTCGTAGGGAGTATCCAGTAGAGATAAATGAGATCCTTATATTTTCCAGCTGAATTGGGATTCCAGGACTAATCCTGAGGAGATGATTGGGCAGTATAGAAAACTCTGTGGTGACGTAAGAGTGTATGAGGTATGTTATCCAAGGGATGTTTGCTAGAAGTAGTTTTCCTCAGGTAAAATGAACAAGCGTTCTGTCGAGAAGTGGATGGGAGCTGTTAGAATGGCCAGAGTAGGAGTATGAGATGGGTAATTGGAGGAGTAGTTGCCCTGGTAGGAATAGTGGACGGAGATAGGTTAATATGCCCAAAACAGCCACAGCAAACAGGACAAAGTCCCAAGTTGTCAAGGCAGAGATGAGAAGACAGCTATCCAATGATAAAAGGAGAGTCCGGAGTGAACCCAATGGACTTGAGGAATGGATCTGGGAAGTAGATGGCATAGGCTAAGCCATATGACAATGCAAGCGTGGGAAGGAACAGACCGGGTCAGCACCTCAGCGAACTGAATTGGAATTCAGGAAGGCTGCAGCAAGCTACTACAGGATGAACCAAGGAAGTCCAAAGAGCTAAGCCAGGCACCAAGAGTGATGGAGAGGAGATACTGGAGTCCCACAGCTGACAAAGGCTTCAAACGACGAGTGCAGAGGACAAAAGGTACTGCAGCAAAGAAGGATGAGGTTCCCGCTTCCGAAGAAAAAAATCAAACTCGCACGGTAGTTGGAAGGGGTGACCCACAGCTAGAAAGTCCATGAGGCAGATGAACTGGAGTGAGGTAGAGACTGAACAAGTTGGCTTGGTCCAAAATCAAGAGGGAAAGGAGGCCAAGGCGGGATCCAGTACGATGGTCCATGGAAGTGCAGGATGGAGACTGGTGAAGAAGGATGGAAGGCAATCAGGGTATAGGGGTTCATTCCTGGAGGGAAGCGTCAAGCGGGTAGCAGGTACAAAATGCATAAGGATGAACAGTCTTGTGTAGACACAAGCTCCCAACCCAGATAGTTGATGTCAGGTGACCTGGACATGACACACTGGATAATGACGAACAGTGAAGGCAAAAAGGTAAATGGTTCCATTCCTGAAGGGAAGCATCAAGTGGTGGTCTGGTAGAGGGTGCATAAGGTTTAAACTGTTGAATGCAGATGCAAGCTTCCATTCCTGGCAGTCAGGGTGAAATGTCCATCATTTGATGCCATCAGACAGAGTTGAGAGGTGGAGGCAAATGGAGTACAGAGGTTCCGTTTACTGAAGGGAAGCAGCAATCCATATCAGCTAGAGGATGCAGAAGGTGGAAAGAGTTGAGTGCAGACTCAGGCTCCCGACCATGGAAGTCAGTATGACATGACCTTGGTTCGAGGCAGCAGGCAAGGTGGGATAGAGAACATGAGTAGGACAAGGTCCTGTTCCTGAAGGGAAGCAGCATCTGGGTATCAGGCTGAGAATGCATAGGCTGCAGCAGTGGAATATAGACTCAGGCACCCATCTGTGACAGTTGAGGTAAGATGATCTTGACTTGATGCAGCTATGCATAGGTAGGATGATGAAGACACACGGGGTGAAGAAGTTCTATTCCCAAAGGGAAGCAGCAACTGGTATTAGGTTAAGAAGGCATGGTATGACACAGTAGATTGCAGACATGGCTCCCATCCCTGGTAGTCGGGGCGAGCTAACCTGCACTTGATGCTGCCAAGCAGAGTTAGGAATGGAGGATGTCAGGTTGGTAAGTATCAAGAGGTAGTAACTGTAATGGAATCCCATCCCTGGTAGACAGGGGAAGCTTACCTTCGCTCAGCACCTCAGAAGGTCTGGAGTACTGATGGTATGGGCTGGCAGAAAGTGCAGATGCTGCTGAAGAGAGAGAGAGAGAGAGTATATGAGGAAATTGAACTGTAGACAGGCATGAATAAATGTCACACAGATATGGTAGGATGGACAAAGGAAAGATGGAAGGTGGGCACACAAACCATATTGATACGTAGAAAGGAGGGGCTGGGTTGGAAGCAATAACAATGAAGTGCAGAGGAGGACCTAACATTAAACGGACGCACTTGTCAGGGAGGAGTACTGATGTGAGGGTAGGTAAGTGAGGTCATGGGTAGCAGGGTCGGTAAGGTGGGAGGAATCTCAGGGATGGCAGAATTGGAGTGCCCCCCCAGTGATATCCCGGAGAACAGGAGCATTAGCACCAGTTTGCCCTCTATGGGCTTCACCCTACTAGCACCTGGCTAATTGAGAAGGAAGGGTAGCAAATGCAGATACAGAACTGAAACTATAACACAGGTGCTGATAATGGCTGATTAAGGTAGTGCAGATGTTACTGGAACTCATGGCATGCCAGGTAGCGAGGGAAACAAAATCATAGCAGGCATCAGGAGGAGTTTGCAAGCTTGTTTAAAGATATGGTAGATAGTACATATATACTGCTTCTGGCAAGGAAAGGCACAGCAAGCCCAGATTTGTAGTTAGGTGTGACCTGGAAACCCATGGTGATAAAGTGACACGCTAAGGTTTATCTAAATGGTGTTTGTGGGATTCAAATCCAGGCCAGTCAGACATCCAGTTGCAGTCAGGGCAGTAACCTCAGGGCTATAATTCCTTGGTCAGACCTGACTTTAAATACAATGTGCAGGTAGAGAGAGCGATACCAGTACAATCATGGAGAGTCCTGCCTGGTAAGTGGCTTACACTAACTTAATTAAACCCTTTTCAAAGGCAATATGCAGTGAACAAGTCACAAGGGAATTTAATTAAGGTTCAATGTTTGCATAGGTATTAGGGAAACATTAGAGCCAGATATGGTAGAGCTGGGGTTAGGTGATAGACCATGCGAGGAGATGACCAGCATAGTAAATACGTAGCATGTAGAGCATCATCAATGCAGTGAACAAAACTGAAAAAGAACGCTAATCCCACTCAGCACCAACCATATCCCGGGTCCATGAAGCAGAGAAAGTGCCTGGTGAGAAGGAATGCCAAACTGCCATGGAGCAGATGGCAAACTGCGGGGCTGCAACAAAAGTTATGTGAACTGGAACCGGTCTCAAAGCATAAACTGTGACTCTGCAAAAACATTAAACAGTTTCGGGTGGGAACGCTCCTTTCCACGTATTACCTAAATTAAAATATCATTGTTCTGGTTCAGTTTAGGATTCCTTTAGTGTCCGGGAAGCCAAAAGATGAAGAAGAAAAAGGTGCTGGTATTGCTACGGAGGAGTCGAGGCAGAGATAGGGACAGCTGGCAGGGGTTGGACAGGAAGTGGGCGTGCTTCAGGAGGGGTGCTGGAGGAAAGTCAGGAAAGTGGACTGAAGGAGCTCGGGGTGCTCAGTAGCACCGAGAGCAAGAGGGTGATTGATGTGGGCAGAGAAGCCCAAAAGAAATACAAAGGGGGAGAACCCAGGATCCAGCAAGGGATGAAGATGTGCGGAGGAAAGGAGCGGGGAAATGGAACGTAGCCACTGAGGAGAGGAGAGGAGACAGGCCAAGACATGGGAGAAGAATGGCAGGCAAAAACACAGAACTGGAAAAATACTGCAATGAGAGTGAAGGGGGACACCCAAGGCAGGAAGAGACAAACCAGACATGGCAGCAGAAGGGCACAGGAGACAGAAAGCACAGTCACACAAGCCATGCAGGGAGCTCAGGGACAAAAAACATTCCCTAAGCGAGAAGTGAGTGTGGGTGGTGGGTTTAAGTAGAGTCTGTGTGAGGAGCTGTTCCCCACATTGAACTGCTGGCTTAAGCCCTCCCATAATTGGAATTTATATAATCTTGCAGGGCTCGGAGATCCATTTAGTGGCCTAATAAGTGATAGTTTAGGAAAGATTTTTTTTTTTTTTTACATTTACCATACTTCTTTTGCCTTTAGGGTCAGTGACACCAGTAGACAACACCGGGTGGGCTGGGGATATTTTACTTTGGATGTCCCCAGGGTGTGCATGTGATGACATTCATGCAAGCTTGCATATGAGGTGCATCGATGTGCCACATCAACCCACGTAACTGTCCCTGCCATTTCTGCCATCCAGCCTATGTTAGATGGTAGTTAATTGGCATGACCCAGGAACCCCCTACCCTGAGGGAGGATGGCTGTCATTAGATGTTCACTCATTTCCTCTCCTGACCGACCCCGGAACAACCCTGGTATGTTCCTGAAGTTGAGTTGCTGGCATGGGTGGTTGTGTGGTGTCCAGTGCCTCAACCCAACGCACCACTGGGCCAGCCTATTGTTTTAAGTTTTTTAAAAAATTTTGTTAATTTTTTCAGTGTAAAATTATTTAAAAAAATTGCCCAATTTCATTACAAAATATATTTTCTCCTTAGGCCCCATTTTATAAGTTTAATAAGGCACTCCAGGGTTTGGATCACTATATGCCTGAACCACACTGCCCAGTGGTTGCAGGCACTTGGTGCAAGCAGCTCACATCACATAGTGTACCTCTAGGAATGTGGTTCAGGAACAGTAATTCATACCCTGTTGTTGCTTATTGCTTACTGTAAATTGTGTTTGTCACTTTATGTTTGCTTTATTTCTGCCCACCTTGTAACTTCCCCCAATAGCATTTGGAAGGGATCTCTGACTTAGCATGCATCTTACAGTCAACACATTTTAAATAAACTAGAGAATACACTTTTTATTCATTTTCATTTTTTTGCATGATTTATGCTCCATCTTGATAACCTAACACATTTGCAAAAAAAAAAAAAAAAATTCTACTGTTCCCAACTAACATCATGATGCCTTTACGACATCAGAGTGCTTACCATGACAACTGACTGTGATGTCACCGGTGTAGTGCCCAGCACATCCCCACATTATATCCATTTGTTGGGCCAAGTCCTTAAAAAAACACAGCTGTCACTGTTAGTCACCCCTTTTAACAAAAACATCTGATTAGGCCAAAGAAGATTGCTTGAATATTTTACTGACCTTTTGTGTTTGTTTTTCGACTTTGTTGTACTGTAAATGGGTCAGATGCACTGGGAGTGTGCACCGCCATGTTTGCTAGCACCACTACCCTCAAAAGACTGTGAGCCTGTTCCAGTATATTTCCATATGATTCCATTTGACTTTTGGTGGTATGCTCTGCCTGTCAGTAATTCCTTTTTTCTTTCAAATTGAATAAGCTTTATTGAACTTAATTAGAAAGATGACGGCATTGAACATATAATGGATACATGATGAGTAATATACAGACCAGTAATAAGTGAGCCTATCACTAAGCAGAATATCTATAGGTTAGTAACAGTTGTACAAAAGTGAACCAGAATCATGGATCAATCCAATCAAGTTTTTTTAAGAACCAATAGTCCCACCCATCTCCCCTTCCCACCCAAGAACCAAGAAGGGACCCCCCTCCCCCCCATCTTTGGAGACTGAGCTAATCTCAAAAAATAACAAGGGCCAATAACATGGCTGATGGGATGCAGAAAAATCAAATGCAAATTGGATATTAAACTAAACAGCAGTTCCAGGCATGGCCCATCCCTACCATACCATGGCAGGGAGACTTCATAGTCCCAAAGTAACTGATCATCACCCAGCACAAAAGGTCAGCAGGGTATAGAGGGGTTTCCATGTTCAAGTGTATTTCTTTTAGAAAGCTAACATATTTGCAAAAATGCGCTTGGCTTGTAAGGCCAAAAGCATTTCCCAATACCATTTCACATAGGTAGGGACGGTCTGGTCGCACCAGTGCCGAAGAATAACCTTCTTGGCACAGGCTGATTTTAGAGCAGTATGAGGTTTTTGATTCCCAGTTAAGGCCCCAGAAAAATCTCCCAGGATGCAAATTTTGGGTGTAAATGCCTGATCAATCACTTACAAGGGATCCAGGTGCTGCTTATTACCCCTCCCAGAAAGGCGTGACCCTTTCACAAGTCCAGTTGATGTGAAGTAGTGAACCTTGCTCCTTCTGGCGCCTGGTACATGTGTCCGATGCCAGCTTACCAATTTTGTGGAGTTTGATCGGAGTATAGAACATGTTATGTAAAATGTGGAACGGCATGAAGCAATATCTGTCCCATTTGATGTGTTTATAGGTAGCCTTCCAGATACATGACCAATCACGAGAACTTCACTGAGGGGGAAGAGCCTGACCCCAAGAATAAAAAAAAGTTTCTTCCATCTCAGCAAGAAGCTCCTGTAGTCTTGCATGGTAAAAGGCTACAACATGGTATGCAGGGGCTAACGGTACCAAGGAAAGCAGCTTATTTCCATACCTTCTGGGCCAGACCCCAGTACAAAAATGATGAAGCAACATGTGCCTGAGTTGGAAGTACTTGAAACACATGGAAGAGGACCAGTCGAGTTTCTGTGGAATGTTGGAGAAAGTAAGAAGCTTGCTAGCATGTATCAGATGATCAACAGACAGAGACACCAAAGAGGGCCAGGTCCCCTCGGTCAGAATCTTCCCAGCAATTTGTAGTTAGGATTCCCCAAAATGGGTTGGGTAGTGTCAAGGGAGGGGTCCAAATTTAACAAGAAACATTTATAAATGTTTATGAGCATACAAAGAGTAGCCAATATCTTTTAAAGATTTGGGAATCTTTTTGGGAGGAACATACAGTAGGGCACAAGGGTTCAAGACAAACTGAGAGCACAACGATCGCTCAGTATCTAGCCAATGAGGGACATACATAGGTTCCGGTATCTCTAATGTGGGGTGAAACTGGGAGAAATAACAGGAGTAATGAATGGCCAGAAAATAAAGGTAGACATTGGGAGCCTTTAAACCACCATCCTCTCTTGTTCTCAGAGGTTTACTCAGAGCCCTCCGAGAGGGTTTCCCCTTTCATAGGAATTTAGAGAAGAGTCTATTGACATGAGAAAACCAAGTCTTAAGCAGTGCCGGGGTAAGCATTATCATAAGATATAAGAGCTGTGGGAGAACATTCATTTCAAGAATATTCAAACGGCCCTACAGAAACAGTGGTAATAAGGACCAGCAGTCTAGGTCAATTTTTGTTTTTACAGTTATTACTTTTTCCCTCGGAGTCCTCTGCTGTCCATCTGATGTCCCCCTCACACAGGCACTGGGTATTAGGCCTCCTCCCCAAACCCCCACAACTTATCCTTCATGGCAGGGGGTTGGGAGCTTCTCAATCCACCAGACTGGATTAGTAGTAGTAGGGGAGGTGCTGTCCTGGGCCGTTGCGATGAGGACCATCTTCATCTGTGCAGAGGACTCCTTTTCCCATTTTTCTTGTGCCCCTTCGGAGGATGCAGCGTGCAAGTACACCAGCAGTGGCAGAGCGCATGCTCTCACGTGTGCTCCTCTAGGCATCCGCTGCAATCCCCTGCCCACATCTTCTAGCATTGGCGTGCTGCCTCCCGGCCTCCACTAGGGGGCAAGCAATCACCGAGTGCTGCCAACCCCCCTCCCTGGAGAAGGAGAGCAGTCCATAGGATGCTTGATCCTTCTCCTCCCCTGCTGACCCCCGGTGACCCATGTTTGTTCCACCATGGGTCGCCGGGCGCGCAGGTGGAGGCAAGGCATCCAGGGCCTCAGCCTTCAGCGCCACCAGGCTAGCTTGCGGTCTAGGTCAATTTGAATTTGATGAAGAATATGATCTAGATTATCTTGCTTCAATTTGACTGGACCGGTACTAAGGTAAATTCCTAAATATTTAAGTTTGTCCTTAACCCAGAGAAGGCCCAGATGCTCCTCACTAGTTTGGGTGGTAACGACATTCAAGGGCATGACCTCTGTTTTTGAATTATTAAATTTGTAATTAGAAATATTACCAAATTGGGTTATAATATCCAGAACAGCTGGTAATGAAATAGAGGGGGATGTAACATGGAGAAGGATATCATCTGCATAAACAGACAGTTTATATTGCAACAGGCCTAAGGGGATACCATGAACCTGAGGGGACAAATTGATTTTCCTGATCAAATGGCTTGAGGTATAAACTAAATAAAAACAGGGATAGGGGACAGCCCTGAAGTGTTTCTTGCTGCAAGGGGAATGAGTCAGATAAAACCCCATTGACAAAATGCGTGCCGAGAGACAAGTGTAGAGCACCTTGATCCAACAAGTGAACTCAGCAGGGAGACCATATTTAGGGAGCAGGTGGAACAAGTAGTCCCAGAAGACTATCAAATGCCTTCTCCACATCCATGGAAGTCAAAATTGATGGAAGGGGAGCATCCCTAGACACGGAGATAAGATGCAAGAGTTTCCAAAGATGGTCAGCAGACAACCTACATGACACGAATCCCACCTGCCCCCTACTGAGGAGACAGTCCCAGACTGAGTTTAACCTAGTGGCCAGGATTTTATCAAACATTTTTAAGTCAACATTAATTAAAGATATGGGTCTCTAATTAAAAACCGATAGGTGATCCCTGCCTGGTTTAGGCAGGACTACTATAATAGATGCCGTTAGAGAAAAATCTGAGAGACCGTGTGAAAAAATATATTGGAACAAATTCAGAAGGTGTGGTGCTAAAAGCTTTTTAAATTTCTTATAGAAATTTGAAGAAAAGCCATCTGGACCAGGGAATTTATCACTGGCTAAGGAGTCTATTGCTGAGTAAACCTCTAGCAGTGATAAGGGAGCTTTTAATAGTTCCACTTGAGCATCCCTGAGTAAACGTAGATCCAAGTCCTGAAGAAGGTATTAAAAAGGGGAAGATCAAAGGGATCTGAGGGAGCAGCATATAATGAGCAGTAGAAGGCCTGAAAATGTGAAACTATATCTCTAGGTGAGGTGATAAGGTAACCAGAATCTGACCTGAGGGACGGAACAATTCTGTCCGCTTGTTGGATACACAGACGCAAAACAAGGAGCTTTCTAGCTTTCTCACCCTGGTCAAAATACTCGGCTCTTGTTTTTAAAAGAAGATGTGCAGCTCTATTTCCAAGCAAGGTAATATACTGGGCCCGAAGAGCTTCAAGAAGTTCCAAATCTGACTGTGGGGAGGCCTCCAAAAAATTTAATTCGGCCATTCTAATCTATGACAGAAGAGAACAGGTAGCCTGGGATAGTTCTCACTTCCTTCTGGTAGCTAGACAAATTATTTTCCCCCAAAGGGCACATTTAAATGAGCCCCAAAGCATATCAAACCGTGGCATTATCAGTGAATTAAGAACAAAAGAGTCAGAAATAAAATATTGTAGTTGTTCAACCACCTCAGAGAGTCACAATAAGTGATTGTTAAAGTGCCATATTTTGTCTCTTACCAGAGAAAGAGCAAGGTTAACCTGTAGCACAGCTGAGTGATGATCAGACGTGACCTTGACCCCATAATGACTCAGAACAACACCTGACAGTGCTTCAATGCTTAGTAGAAAAAAATCAATGCGGGAGAAAGAATTATGTGGAATAGAGTAAAATTAATATTCTTTTGTGACCAGTTGTAAAGTTCTCCAGGCTTCCACAAGCTCTAAAGAGTCTATCAGATCTCGCAGGGCAAGTTGACTCAGGGTGAGAACTTGACCACGTCTCGCAGTCCTATCCAGGTCATTATCCAACACTGTATTCCAATCCCCAGCAAGAATCATGGTAAAAGACATCTACAGGGACAGTATGGAGATGAGTTTGGGGAAAAAAAGCAGGATCTTCCACATTAGGCCATAAACGGATCCCAAAATCAGCTCCAGATGTCCCGGCAGAGCTCTCACAAAGATGTATCTACCCTGAGGATTGGTCACATCCTGGAGGGGACCAAATGGGATAGATCTGGACACCAGGATAGCCACATCTCTTTTACGAGAGTCTGTACCTGAGCCCAACGTGTGCCCAACCCAAGAGCATTGTAACAATTGTACCTGAGCTGGAGGGAGATGGGCTTCTTGAAGAAAGGCCACATCCACTTGCAACTTATGAAGATGTAATAATACCTTAGTATGCTTCATAGGAACTGGGCCCACTTTATGTTCCATGAGCAATACCTAAGATTATGTGTCATATTGTACTGTAAAATATGGTTCTATGTGTGGTGCATAGCTCAGTGCTTGTGATACTTAGAATTGAATGATATGGTTGATGCTTAATTATATTAGAGGTAGTACAGTATGAGGACAGTACTTACAGAATGTAGGGGCTGGATGATAGGGTTAGTGCTTAGATACATTAGCCTTTGAAATGAACGTAGGTCAGTGGTTGTAGTACATAGGAACTGGATTGGATGGGATTGGTGCTTAGATGCTTTGCACTGAATAAGCTATAGTAGCTGTTAGAGCTTGATGTTTTGGCCTTTCTCTGTATTCCACCTTTGGCCAGATGCTTAGTTGAGGGTGGAATGGAAGGCCCAAAAAAGAAAAGTGATTGCTAGATGATTACCTCCTCCTACTCTGGAGATTGTGGCCAGTGGCATGCAGGAGAGGAAAACCCCCATTGGGGGAAACCTCCGAGGACCAATGGCTACTGACCTGCCCGTCCTCTGGGCATACTAAAGGAGAATAATCCCAATTGAACAAAAAGGAATAAGAACTGAATAATCCAAATCTTGAGTCTTGATTGAAGAGTAGATCTTCAGGGATTACTAGTAGAATCTTGAAGTTAAAGTACTAATGATAAGTGGCCATGAAGAAAGCTCATAGCACATCCAGTTAGCGAATCTTAGTCCAACCTCCATAGGTGTATAGGTGAGGTATGTTTCATAAAGCATGTGCGTTATTTGCTGGGAGCTGAGTCACGTCTTGGAATGGCTGGAGTACACTAAAATGGACACTCCTGGAGTTTGAAGGAGAAGTCGTCTCAGGGGATTAGTATGATAAGCAAACAGCTAAGACTCTTTGTGAGGCAGAAGGTGACTAATGTCCTTTTTTGAACTTGAAATAGGAAGCAGACATAGGATCCGCAGCTGAGAGGATCTGAGGCATTCAGCTGCTAATGATGTTTACTTGCGCAACCAAGCATGCAATTAACAAGTCCATTAGAGGACAGCAGCAATAGAATGATATTAAGTCCCTACGTAGGCTAACAGGAGCAGCTAAACCTCCATGTAGGTCAACCAGAGGTATGAGTGGTGAATGGGAATCGAACTAGGCCTCCACGTACGCTAGCAGGACTGGCTGATCCTCTACATAAGTCAGCCTGAGGAAGGAGTATAAGTGCGAGTCGGGCTAGCCTCCACGTAGGCTATCAGGACCAGCTGAACCTCCACGTAGGTCAGCCTGGGGGAAATAGGGAACATGAGTTGAGTTAGGCCTCCATGTAGGCCAGCAGGAATGGCTGGACCTCCATGTAGGTCAGCCTGAGAAGGGCTAAGAGAGTCAGAATCTCCACATAGGTCCGTCCGGAAATGAAGGGGAACTGGTCAGTTGTCACATCGGCTGGTAGACTGTCGAATAATGAAGGCTGGAAGAAGAAACATCTGCAGAATGGCTCAGAGGAAGCAATGGGCCTTATCACATATGGAAGATGTCTAATCCTAGACTGCAGGGTGAATGTCTGAAACAAGATGGGATACCCTGGTTGTCGAAGGGGCAGTTGTTAGCAATAGGAGTATAGCAGTGATCCCTGGAAATAAACTAGCACTGTAGATAGCAACTGAACTGACAAGAACATTGCAGAGGAGGGATATTGTGACAGTATGGAATCGATAGCCTGAGGGAATGGCTGAGGAGTACAGTACTGATGGTTGGTACAGGGATAAAGCCATGGAACATGACTGATAGAAATACTGCAGGTCGGAAGGAATGAGGGCTCACCGGTAGATGGGCTGTGCAGGTGAAGGAGAAACTGGGGTTTAGTAAACTGTGTTATCCATGAATGATATGGTGAGGATAAGAGTCTGATACACAGGCTGGGAGAATTACCAAGGCAGGAGTGGAAGTCTTGATATCTCCAGTGGGCTACATAGGTGCATGAGCACGAGAGGAAATGAGGTAGTACTGAATCGCTGGCAGGTCGGACAGGCAGAACCATTCCCAGTATAGACAAACAGGCTGATGGGGTTAAGTAATGAAGCAAATCCAGGGGGTATCAGCTGTAGAGCGAAGGCCTGGGCATTGCAGGCCCAGGAGTAACCAAGGAAAGCAGGCAGGTAAACTGGTGACATAGACAGCAGTGGTATGCTGGAGAACTGAATGGATCCCAAGGGACAGTGGAAGGCAAGCTGAAGGAAGGAAGGAAGCAGGGAGTACAGGGATGTGGAGCACTGAGACCTTGCAAAGGGCAGATGGCAGGAAGCAGAGCGCAATGATGGCATAATCAGGGGTTGAGCTGGATGTAGTTCAGTAAGGCAGGGTAGTTGTTCAGGAAAGCAGGGTAGATCAGTAAGGCAGGGTAACAACAGTCAGACTTGCACATAGGTCAGTAAGCAGTAGGGATGGTCAGACCTGCACGTGGGCCTGCAAAACATAGTAGCAATGGTGTGACAGGAATGTAAGGGGGAGATCTACAGTGTCAATAAGCACACAGGCCAGCCATATTATGGAAGGATGTGTGCTAGGTACAACAATTAAGCTCGAATACAGTATAGCATGTCCATCCAGGCACAGAACGAGCGAGGGGCTATATGCTGGTAGAATCTAGGTCTGAGTCCAAAAGGGATGCAATCCACAAGCAGTCATAGCCGCTGTAAGGGGAGACATCCAATTTTTAAAGAATCTTCCAGAAGAATGAGCAGAAGGGAACACCAGGTAGTTGGATGGTGTCTGGGAGTTGTCCGATAATCTCTGAGGAGCACAGACGGTAATTATGTTTCAAAGATCATGTTTCAGCTTATAATGCAATACTGTAATATAGATTTGAGCCTTTGCTTCCTTCGGGAATGCTCAGAAAATGGAGGTTTTGTGAGGAAGCCTGTTCTCTAGATACTCCAGACTGCTTTGAGCACTTCAAATTATTTCACTAATCGAGACACCACATAATTCATGGCAGCAGATTCAGGATACTATGGAAGACAGAGAGGGAGAGACATGGCAATGAATGCAGAATGAAAACATCCTGGCACCTAGAGAAGTGGCAGGGGTATGGCTGGTATTATGTCACAGAAATGGAAGGTAGGCAGGGCAAAATAAACTAGAAAGATCAGGGAAATATGTTGTCACAGGTGTACACCTGACCATAACAGAAATAATGTGTGTAATCACAGTGAAGGGAAAATAAACATTAGTAATTCCTGGACATCAAACAACATGGCTGACCAACTCCAAAGTGAAACTAAAGACTTCAGCGCAGTAGACAAAATCAGTTTGGAATATCCCGGGAGTTCAGCCAACATTTGTCGCAACTGAAAACAGGTTCTCAGGCATTCTCTCTGGTTCCGAGTGGCTGCCGTTGAGCAGAAGTTTGCTGTAGTACTAGTGATACATGGTCCCACACCAAGAATCTATCTCACTGGTTTGAACTTGTAATGCAAGCCACAATCCAGGACAACTGAATCAGCCGGCGCAGATTGATGACGATCAATGGAGAATGCCAGGCCAGGGCAGAGCACTAGTCAGAACTGCAAGGAGCACAGGAAAGCGAAGATGGGAGCCAAAAAACAGGGCTACATGCTGCAAGACAAGGCAGGACAAAAAACGACGATGTAAGGGAGCTGGTGGCAGAAGTACAGAGGCGTGGCCATCAGAGAAGAAGCCCAAAAAGAAAAGAACAGAGGCAGAGAAAGGTATGGGAGCGGGGGAGAGCACAACGAGGAAGGAAACCAGCCGTGCCACCGAGAAGCGATTGAGACTCACTGTAAGCAGAGTGGGCATTGCTGGGTGGTTTGACTAGGCTATGGGGGAGGAGCTACCCCCCCCCCATAGAACTACAGGCTACCGCTTTTCAAATAAAGTCGGGAAAAATAAACTCCACAGCAAGGACCCAAGAATTCAAATATGATAATAGTCAGCCCTCAGAGAAAACCCCCAACTCCCAACCCCCACCCTCTCCCAAAACCTCCCACAACACTTCCCATATGAGTAAATAGCATACCAAAGAGCAGATTGACTAGGTCAAAACAAGAAACATACCCCCTCCTCCCTCCCCACACCCATATTAAATACTTATAATAAACGTAAACCTCCAGAACAATAACATTTGAAACAACGTTAATCTGGTCTGACCCTTCACCCCCCCATCCCCCTCTCTGCAGTACAAGGACTGTAACCCACACAGACCAGGTGCATGATGCACTCCCTTTTCACAGTATGCCTCAGCGTCCCAGCAGCCCCCCTCACCCTATATCCCAAAGAAACAACATCACCCCCTATGACAACAACATCCTAGAACAGTCTCTAACATAAAAATTGCAACAGCAAAGAAGATATTGATCTGACTTAAGAGCGAGGAGGACATCACCCCAGGGGAGGACCCCCCCCCCGAGACAGAAATGTCCTGCCCCCTGTTGAAGTACTAAACAAGAGTCTTGTATTAGAGTTAGGCATCCAATAAGTCCAGGGTTTTAAATATGGATTTCCGATTGATTAGCACTTTCGCGTGGAAAAGTGCTACTCAATGTTACTTATGTGTAGCAGTTGGATCGAATTGATTAGCAAAATGACAAATTTGTCATATTTACTAGCCACAATATGATTAGTGTTATTTCTCACCTGATAAACACTTTTTTGACTTCCTTTGATGTATGGAGAAAAAGGGGAGAAAAAAGACTCGGGTATAGGAGTGTGTGCAGTCACTGAGTCACTTTATTAATTTTTTTCATCAGTGTCTCTGAGTGAAATTCAAACAGAAGCATTTTTTCAAGTTCATAGTCTTACAATATTAGTATTGAAACAGATCTGAGTTTTCAAATAATATAGTTTCTACTTGCCAACCTTCCCAAGCCTGACTACTTCAGTGACCCAAAAGTGAACAACAGTAGGGTAACTGAGAATAAGCAGCTGCAGCTGCACCCTAAAAGTAAAAACACAGACTCAAGTACAACTGACTAGTGTTCCCAGCCTCCCATCCATTTGCACTGAGCCTTTAACTTAAATGGTCAATTAAATGGATGGGTGGTTGGGAACAGTGGTCAGTTGTCGGGCTCTAGTGTCTGAAACAAAATGTAAAGTTCATTAGAAAATGGGTAAAAATATTTGAGGCTTCTGCTTGGCTGAGAGACTTGTCTAGGTGGGCATCTATCAGACAACAGATGCCCACCTAAAACAAGTACCTGTGCCAATGGACCTCATTACCTAAATCACAGTGCCAGTATTTTGCAACTCTACCTGATGCCATTTTTTTAACCTCGCTAAGTGAGACGAAAAACGGACCATGACCTCTGCAACTGTTACACAAAACTCTCCCACAACTCTACATCCATTTATTTATTTCAAAAATGTAACCCCGCACCAAAATCCAGCTTGGTTACTAAAAACCAATGGAACTACATTAAAAAAAAGAAAAAAAAATCACGGTAAGACAGAAGAGGGAAAAGGGATAGACGCGACGGTCACAAAACAGACTGCTGGCAAGGGTTCGGGCGTGATACAGATAGTCTGGCAGAGTAAACTACTGAACATCCTTGCTCCTCGACAGCAAATTGAATTAAGTTAAACAGCTACTTTAAAACTACCTAATGTGTCTCGCCAGGTCATCACTCCCAATGCTCCTGAGGTCCCTGTCGGCGTGCTGCCAAACTCCCACTCCCCAATTGCACAATGCACGTACTGCACAAAAAAATAAATCAAAGAGGAAAATGAAAAATAAAGAAATATTTAGGTTTGCCGACCCATGCCGTCCTTCCTTACTGTACTTCCGAATATAATGTCATGTGTGTGAGGTGACGGCTACATCTCACCAGGACCTGGCCAGTACATTAACACATAAAAAAGCAGAATGCAGACAACATATACAAAAACATAAAAAAAAATAAAAAAAAAGTAAAAAAGATCGTATTGGAAACTGTAAGCCCTGTGTGTGTGTGTGTGTGGGGGGAGGGAGGGTAACCATGACAACTAACCACAATAAACAGTACAGAAGCTGACATGGGACAAAACACATCATAGCAATACAGGAGGAGGAGGAGGAGGAGGAGGAGGAACTATTTTGTTATAAAAGTTATTTTGAACTAATTTTTTCTAAACTTGTTTTATTAAACTTTTTTTTTTTTTTTTTTTACAGTGCCCATTTTCTAAGTGCAATAATACCCTCCAGGGTGGGTGGTATGGGCAATACCGAACCTTCCAGGGGCTATAAGGCCCACCACCTGCGGCGTTGGGCCTCATTACACCCCTGGGCGGTCCAGTATTGCCCAATACCACCCACCCTGTCAGGTATTATTGCTTGCATACTGAACATTTTCTGACCTTGTAGTTTCCACTTGCCAACCTTCCTAAGTGTGACTACTTATGTGACCCAAAAGTGAACAGCAGTAGGGTAACTGAGAATAAGCAGCTGCTGCTGCACCCTAAACTAAGTAATTATTGCACAGACACAAGTGTAACTGACTAGTGTTCCCAACCTCCCATCCATTTGCACTGAGCCTCTAACTTAAACGGTCAGTTTTAAATGGATAGGTGGTTGGGAACAGTAGTCAGTTGTCTGACTCTAGAGTCTCATACAAAATTTTAAGTTCTGTTCAGTACCGAACATTTTCTGACCTTAAATCCTAAAGCCTCTGGTGCAGTCATGACTCGTGCTAGCTGACACGGAAATTTAATTGCGGTGGCTGGAAAGCAGTCTGAAGGGTAACTGAGAGTCACAGTCAGTGATATCTGAAAGTCTATCAGAAATGCACTGTTGTACTCGACTGATGTAATTAGGCACCTGTGTTATAAGGTGCCTGATGCTGTTGTTAGCATTCGAGACCGTAACATCTTTAAACATGACTGGTTCAGAGTCGTCAGACTCGTCGTCAGCTACGACGTCATGATCATGTTGCTGTAAGAGTGTCTTAAGATCAGAGTTGCATGTTCCAAGAAGATTATCTGTGAGATGCTGTAGTTGCTGTAAGGTTGCGTCAACACAAGCCAAAGCTAAGATCAAGTCAGCAGAAGAACCCTGTAAACTGAGGGAGTTGTGACAGTGGCTTTAGAAGGTTAATATAGAACAATTAAATGCGTGACAAATTTGGCAGTTTTCAGTTTGGTCAAAATTCCCTTAACTGCTTTTCTCCATTGGTGGCATAGTGGCACTTTCTGTGAGATTTTCGAGATGATGAATCGTAATTGTGTAGGATTTTACTAGTGTCTTAGCGCCACGAAGTTTGTGATCCACCCACCTTGTTCCAAATGCTCTTTCTAGTTTACTGACTTCACCTCCCACTATTTTAGCTAATTCTCTGAGCTCGTAAAGTTTCTTTGGATTTTTTTCATAAAGGTAGTACAATGTCATGAGATTATTGTTCATTTGATCAAAAAATGTTCCTTTTAGTGCATGTCTTATTGCCAGTTCAAGTCTACGGTTAAGACAATGAATAGACAGCAACCATGGCATTTCCACTTTTAGCAGAGCTGATAGCCCTTTTCTTTTCCCCAGGTTTACTGCAGCACCATCTGCACACATAGCAACCATGCGACTGTTCAAATCTAAAATGCTACTCTAAGAAGGCTTCTTGAAGTGTTTGTAACAAACCTTCTGCAGTGGCATGCTGAACGTCTTTTAATCTGAAAAAGGTAATCTCTGTTAAACAAGAACTTTCATTAAAATGCATAATATACAGTAATTCTTTTTCAGTACAACTTTCATTTGTTGCTCCATCTAGAAGAACCACAAAATACAGACTTTTCTGAAGGGCCATGAGTAGATTTACCTGTAACAAGTCACCAATAACTGACGTGAACATATGACAACCGTTAACATTTGCATATGCACTTTCGAGATCAATATCATGTCTTTTTTCGAGTTTAACAAATTATTCAAATTTAGTAAATGAAAGTTCTTTAGCAAGCAGACAAGCGATTTCAATCAGATGGTGAATTACAGCTCTGTCTTTTACTTCTGCTCCTAATATTGCACATCCTATTGGTGTAGTTTTGTATGTGGAAGCAATTGATTCTGGCTTTTGGTTTAGTGTAACAACTCGTTTATGAGCATCACATTGACTGTGTTTTGCAACATTGTCCTTTTTCAAAGCTGCACCTCAGATCCAACAATGAAACTTTCACTAAAATGTCTGCAGTACTTTAACTGGTCTGCCCACTTTTCGCACAGGGAACATTTTACCTGGTCTACAAACTCACCACCATTGTCTGTTTCTTACGCTAACCATTCGTGGCGGTGATCAATCTCCTTTTTCCATTTTTCAACAGTGTGCCTCCTTAATGTTTTGTTGGTGGTTGCCATGGTTGCTGTCTATTGTTTTGGATTGGGTGTTGTGGGATACTTATTAAGATAGAAGTGCACTTTGAACTGTTTGTGTCAGTGTTGCTTCTTTTCCAGTGAGTCTTGTAGGTTTGTACTAAAATGCCAGTCTTGTAACAATAAAAGTATCGAACAAAATTGTGTGTGCTTCTTTTCCTGTAAAATTTGTCCAAACTACTGCAGAGACACTACTGATTTACTTGAATCAGGCAGCTGAACAGTTGCTGTGGAGTGGTGGTGTACGTGCGTGCGTGTGTGTGTGTGTGTGGGGGGACTGATGCTAAAACTTAAACGGTCAATCAGTACATACTTGTTACCCAACTAGTAGGGTCTGAACTCAGCCTCTATGGTCAGGCAGTTACCCAGACTACTCTAAGCAGAGCTAGGGTGAGTGAGCCTCCAATTTATGGTTACCAGTTGGACCACCCAGTTTTACGTACGTCTGCTGTACACAACACTGCAGGGCTATGCAAGGCAGACCAATTTGGTTGGGGGGAGCTGATTGAGCTCAGCCTCTAACTGAAATGGTGAGGGTCAATCAGTGCCCAACTACTTAGTACAGGCCTGAGCCTCCAATTTAAATGGAACAGCCCAGTACTAAGTATGTCGTCTGCTGTACACTACTGCAGGGCTGTGCAGGGCAGAACAAATTGGTTTGGGGGGGGCTGATTGAGCTCAGCCTCTAACTGGAACGGTGAGGGTCAATCAGTACCCAACTAGTACAGGTCTGAGCCTCTAACGTAAATGGTCAATACCCTACTAGTTCATCTGCTGTCTGCATAGCTCTGTGCTGCTGTGCAGCAGGGCTGATAAACAAATCTGGGTTGGGCGTAGAGTCAGACTACAAAATTCTAAGCAAAAAATTAACACCAGTCATCAATCTGGCCCACGACTAGTGTCACAAGACAGCTTGGCGCTGCTATGTAATGCTGTGGCCAAAGGACACAAGGGCACATCGAGCAGGAGATGCAAATACAGTAAAGTTGAATTCCAAAATGTAACACTATTATTTTTTTAACCAGCGAGTCAGTTTCTGCCAGGAACCTTTTACAGTAGTGCCACCAACCCGACCTGCCCCACCCCAACCTCAAAAATGCACTTTCTTGTTCAGGCAGACTTTGCTAGCCCTTGCCAAACAACATGACATCCAGTTAGATAAATATGACAATTAATAAATGACTGTCTATGGCATGTCTGGAGACTGTTGGTTTAGTTTGACAAAATAATTCACTTCATCAGCTTGAGCTCCTTCCTGGCACTTTCCTTCCTGCCTGTGTCACTGAGCTTTTTCCTTCCTTCCAGATCTGCCTACGCAGCTGAGCAGAGCTCCTTTTCTGTCTGGCTATGCAGTTTTAGTCCTGCAGCTGTAGCTCTGGACCTCTGAGCTACAAACACAAGACAGTGTGTCAGTGTTTGTACTCGCCTAGTAATTTTTGATGAATCCCAGTGTCCCCAACGCTAGCTTGCCCCAAAATTAAGTTACCATACTTTTCTGGATGAACTGGGATGCTCAGCTGACCAGCCAGGCTGGCTGGGTGATAAAACCCACTGCAGCAGCGCCCCCTACAAAACAAAACAGGACTAGTAAGTACACAGTTAGGACCAACTACTTTACTCACTTGCTAATGAAAACTTAATTTCGGAGTGAGGTGAGGACCGTAACTTACCACAGGGTCACCATCTTGCTGGCAGAGCAGTCGTAATCAAAGACTTGTGCTACCAGGAGGACTCTGCACCACGGACCTGAAAAAAAGTTAACTCAGAATTTATTTAAAATTAGATCACTGACTCATTGTCTATGACCTCTTCCCCACAAAAATAATAAAAAAAACTCAGCACCACAATACCCCAACTACTCCTAGTGACGAGATGTCCTTCCCCGACACAGAGCTACTGGCAAGTGGCGAACAGTAACTCAGGGCAGAGAGTGGTCTTGGTGACTGTAGGGGCACAAGAAAGTGTCAGGCCCACATGCTCGACTGTGCTTGCTTGCATGAGTGAGTGCCCACTCACTGCCCCCAAATTAGGTTGCCTGCCAGAAACATTACATAGTCATTCCACAGGGCAAGGGCAGTGATAGTTTAGTTACTCCTGGGGCCCTGATGTAACACACAACCTTTCTATCTGTAATGTGATGAGGGAGGCCCAAACTTATGCTGACAGATGGATGAGGTTTACATCTCTGACCTGGTCCACCCACCAACAGGGCACAGAGTCATCACTGTACACACTGCTCAGTCACAGACCACTGACACAGTGACACTAGGGCAAGCAGCACAAAGCATGCAGCAAAACTTAAGAGCAGCAGTTCGCACCACAGCTATTAATTCCTCTTACCCACCAGTGATTTACTCGCAAAGAAAGAAAATTCTGAGAGTAAAACTTACTGCACCGACCTGCAGAGCAGTGTCCCCCCCCCAGCACCCTACTCTGTCACAAGAAGTGCCTCTCTGGGACCAAGGTGGTCCAGCAGAGAGAGAATCATTTTGTACTTATCCGAAGCCTAGGGCAAGTCAAATGAGAAAAACAGACCCCCAACTCCCCTCCATTAGGCCAGTGACTGAGCTCTTCAGGCACCGCGGCTAGATCAGACACCTCACCCACTCTTGCCCAGAATCACTGCAGCAGAGCACTCCACCATTCAGGTAACAGCACTGCCCCCACCCCCAAAAATTTTGAGGGCCACCTACAGGATAAAAATACTGCAGGCTGACCTTGCCTCAATGGAACTGGGCAGAGACCCCCCCAATACAACTCTGACAGTAATTGTTCCCCCCTCTGAGTTGCAGTGCATACTCAAAGCATCCCGACTGTTCTGCCTGCAACAGGAGATCTGAGACAGACTTGGTCCGAGTGATCCTCCGGTGGTGCACACAGCAGCTGCAGTGGATACATCAGGGGGGCTGTCGGAGCAAGGTGGGTATTAGCCAGGATTAAAATGCTGCTGGCTGACCTTGCCTCAGTGGAACTGGAGATTGGGCAGTGACCTCCTCTCAACACAACTCCACAGTAACTGTCCCCCCCCCCCGGAGTTGTGGTGCATACCCAAAGCATCCCAACTGTTCTGCCTGCAACAGGAGATCCGAGACAGACTGGTCTGGGTGATCCTCTGGTGGTGCACAGCAGCAGCTGCAGTAGATTCATAGGGAGGACTGTTGGAGCAAGGCAGATATTAGCTGACACATCCACCGTGCCAAAATCCTGCTCCACAGACATGGTCAACTTGTGGATGGGACTGCAGCACAGACAGTGCCTCATCGAAGGCCATGGTGAACAAACCCGAGTATAGCAAAGGAACAGTTCTGCTGCTGAGACTCGTGGTTTGTTAGCTGTGGCCATCAACAAGGATTCTGTCACACTGCGGGCCCATCCACAAGTTGACCATGCCCCAGCCTACTCTCCTATGCAGCTTCAGGTCCAGACTGCAACTCTGCAGCTCAGAGGTCATGCTGGGGAGGAGCCAGCACATCTTGGGCCAAACTCTACACACCTTTTGTTGATGGACAGAGCAATTGTGTGGGTCCTGGAGAAATTAAGCTTAGTGCCTCTTCACAGACTGGTCTCTTCTGCAGCAGTCTTCAACTGGGGGAGGGGCTAAATCTAGTCAGGCCCAGGCCTTAATCACTTTGTTTTCCAGCCTAGTACCCTGCAATAAAGATCACCCTCCCTAACCTCATTGCCTCTCATTACTGCTTCAAGTAAAGGTCCTCACATGAGTTTTACCCACCTTGTGTCTGGATTATTTTTCTGGGTCTCGTAGTGCCGCTGTTCAGGGAACTCTTCCACACCTTGCTCTGTGCACTGCTGCATGGGCTTCTTCTGTCACGTTTCTCTGTAGCGGCACTTTCCAGATGCGTGGGATCAGGCAGCCAATAACTGTGGAGGTGGGAAGAACTAATAGGCATAATGATGCGCATTTGCAAAAAAAAAAAAGAGTACCGTACACATGAAGCACCCACAAACAGCACAGAAATTGCGAGAAAACCTGGAAAAAATGGATCACACTTTTCTGTGATCCATTCCATGTTTTGACTTGCATGATCAGCTGGTTTGCATCACAAAATGCAATGCGATACCAGCTATTTAAAACCCTGAAGTTAAATAATCATAAAACAAATATAGTGATATTCCAGTTCCAGGGCAATGAAGGGTACACCCTCTAGCTTGTTGGCAGGAATGGGAGTCCGGTCCATGCTAAAGTGCTGAGTAGCTTTTCTTTAGGCTCATTACGTTTCACAAATAAATAATCCAGAGCTGATCTGGTGGCAAGACTGTGGAGCAGTGTATCTCTCTTCCCATCTATCGATCAGGAAACAAAGAAGGCCCCCACATATGTGCAGTTAGATTTGTGATCAGCAGAACAAAATAAATCCGGTCCATGGTGCCACATCCCATGGCAATTGCTTAGAAAACGTTGCTGTGTCAACATCATGGGGTGGGGGGGCAGCCAAACAGCGAAAGGCAGTCCACACAGGGAAACATGGGCAATATCATGCTAAAATCTGTTCCATAGACCACCAGAAAAAGTGAAGTTTCTGTGCCCATTTGTTCAGGGCAAATCCTTGAAATATAAAGAAAAGATGAAAGGTCTGGGTTGCAAACATCAACAAAGAATCATGAATATCAACATGTAGCCTTTGCAGGAGAAAACAGTTGGGGCAGAGCACAGAATGGAGATTGCTAATCGAACTTCCACTACACAAATCATGTAGATATCTAGTTTAGATGGTGACATAATACTTCACTGTGGCAGTGGTACTCACCGGTCCTTGAATAAGTCAGGAAGCACCCTCTGGAGCTCTGCCTTGGCATTATCCACTGTATCAAGAGATTCAGCAGTCATTAGCAAGTACTTGCAGATGTGCAGGATATAACCAGGTAATTTTGACCTTGATTTTTTTTTTTTTTAACACCCAACTTCTCCATTAGCTCCGTATATTGTTTTGCCACTAGAGGGAGCCTGATTAAGTTTGAACAATTTGCTCCCAATACCTCACTTGTCACATTTTACTGCTCTCTAGTAGCTGTTTTCACTTGGTGATCACCCCCTCATCACTCCCTCATCACCCCTCTCCAATCGTCGAAGCTATCCGCCATTGTGCACTCCCCAGATCAGCCCTCCTCCTCCTGCTCCTGTCAGGCAATGTCCACCCAATCCCGGCCTGGCAGCACTGGTCCTCCCCTGAAATCTCCTGGGCTGCGCATTGCTTCTATGAACATCTGTAGCCTCCTGAAAAACTGGACTCTCTACACTGCTGGGTGGCGCTTCATAAACCTGATGTTGTTGCCCTGGTTGGAAACCTGGCTGTCTCCCTCCACTCCTAACTCTCATGTCTCTCTCTGCTACACTCTCCACCGGTTGGACCATGTCGGCAGGAGAGGTGGGGCTGTGTCTTCATTTGAAGGATCTCTCATGGGCTACCACTCCCGCCTGACCTCACCATAAGGCCCAGGCACTCACTCTAAAGCTGTCCCCTGACCCAGCTAGAGGCCTAATAAATCAGAGCCTACATACCCCAAGAACCAATCCAGGCCCTGGGCCCACTAATTGACTACCTCACCTCCCTACCCAACTCTTCGGCCCAAATCTTGGTGGGCGACTTGAATATAAACTGGCTCTGCCCCTCATCCTCCTCCCACCGTGAGGCTTTCGATTCAATTGACCTAACTCAACTGGTCTCACAGCCTACTAGAAAAAACCCTAGGGGGGGAACAAGCACCCTCCTGGATGTGGTCCTCACCAACAGGCCAATCCGCATCCACAACATCCAAATCCTCCCTGACTGCCTCAGTGACCACTCCCCTGTGCTTTTCAACTGGGAAACCCCTCGGCTCTCATCCCTGGTCAAAACCACCTCTTGAAGGCGGCTTAGGCCTGGGGGACTCATAGGCCTTAAGCGCTTCCTTGCCACACTGATTGGTCCCTCTGACGAGGGCAACCAACATTGACTTGGCCTCTGGCCTCTTTGTAAGCACTTTCAACTTTGCCTGTGATATCTTTGCTCCCATAACTGCTAGGAGGTCCAAAGTGAAACATGCCCTTGGATCACCCTGCCCTACTGTGGCAACTAACACAGCGACAATCTTTGGCACCTTGCTGTTGCTACTGGCCGTTCAGCTGACAGGCAGTCCTATGCTGCCGCCCGCAACCAGTGCACCTGGGCCATCCGAAAAGCAAAGGCGGAATACTACCAAGCCTCTCTTACCTCCTCCTGGGGGACAACATCAAGCAACTGAATGGTCACTCCCAGTCCCCCTCTCCTTCTCTTCTCAACATCAATGGTACAGTCTCCTCTGACCCTGCCCTCATTGCCACCCACCTCAATAACTCCTTTACCGACCTTAGCTCAGTACTTCCTGGTAACTTTTCAGTCCACCTCCTCCATCTGTACCACCACCCATTCCCACCCTCTTTCCACCTCGTGTGTCACCATGCAAGAAGCTAGGCCTACTTGCTAAAAGCCCTAAAGGTAACACCATCTGTAATGACTCACTTGATCCTGCCTTTCGTCAGGTCCTGGATCAGGTCCTCTCACCTATTACGTGCATTTTCAACAAATCACTCTGTCTCGGACAATTCCCTCTGCCTGGAAGATGCCACAGTTACCCCTGGCCATAAAGGTGGTGACAGGACTCTTCCGGGTAACTACCGACCCATCTCAATCCTCTCCCCCCTCTCTAAGGCGTTAGAGAAAATTGTGGCGTCCCAAGTCTCTGACTACCTCTGTAAGTACAATGTTCTCTGCCCTGAACAACACGGGTTCAGAACAGGTCATAGTACCAATACAGCACTCCTGGAATTTTCCAACTTCCTCCATGCCTCCTTGGACTCTGGTGCCCTGGCTGGTGCTATATTCATTGACCTGTCCAAGGCATTTGATACTGTTTCGCATCCTCTTTTGCTCGCCACCCTCGACCTAATAGGCTTTGCCTCAGGACCTGTTTCCTGGTGCACCAGCTATCTCTCCGCCCGCTCCCAATGTGTGAAACTCAACGGTACTCTCTCTGAAACATGCCCCATTCACTCTGGGGTGCTGCAGGGCTCAATTCTTGGACCCCTACTATTCTCACTCTTTCTTAACTCCATACCCAGCAGTTGTACGGGTAAGATGCTTCTCTATGCTGATGATGCTGTTCTCGTTGCCTCCCACAATGACCCCATGCTGCTACAGAACTCCCTCAACTAGTCTTTGACTCTGCAGCTACCTGGTTCACTGAGCACCAACTTGTTATCAACCTTAAGAAAACAAAAATGATGCTCTTCTCCCAACCCCAAAATAAGTACAGCAAGTTTCCCTTAGCTGTCCACTCCACACCCAATCTCGTCATTGACCAGGTGCAGTCCTATAAATATCTTAGTATAACCTTTGACCCTGCACTTTCATTCCATGGACATATATCTGCCCTAAATTCTGTCGCCAGCTCACGGCTAGGCATTCTTTACCGGCACAAGAAATGCCTCCCTCCTGATGCCCTCCGCCTGGCTGTCACCTCCTCTGTCATGTCTCTCATTGACTATGGCCTTCCGGTCTATGGCTCAGCAGATCAGACTGCCCTCAACAAGGTTCACCTCACAGTTAATAAGGCCTGCAGGCTTATCACTGGTGCTCCCAGAATCACTCACACATGTGAGCTGTACACCTAGCTACCCTACTCAGCCTGGAAGAGCGACTCATGTCAGACATGCCAGCTCACCTTTAAAGCCCTCGTAGCCTTATCCCCATAGGCCTATCCAACTCCATTCACTGTACTGCACTGACCCTGATCACGCGCAGCTCGTCAAGAGCTACCCTAGTTATTTCGAGAGCCAGGACCTCTCAAGGTCAGAGGGCATTCCCTTACCGTGCGCCCCACTGGTATAACTCCCTCCCTGCCAGTGTCTCAAACTCAATAACCTTAGCTTGCTTTAAGCCCAGGCTCAGAAACTTCCTGCTTAGCTCTCACAAATGCAACTGCCGCTAGCCTAGTGTAAAAACAAAAACAACAACAAAAAAAAAAATATATACTCTGTTTGACAATGCTCACTGAGCGGCTCCCCCCCCTTCCTTTCCTTACTAATTCCTCCTCCCCTATCTCCCTCCCTTCTACCCCCACCAGCTCTCCCCTGACCATAAGTTTTGCACCTTTTGTTATCGTTTGCTCATTGGAGATTGTATTCTATTGTAACAAAATTGTAATTGAACTGTAACTTTTTTGTTTGTAAGTACTGTGTCCCTTGTACTACTGTTCTGATGTCCTCTTTGTGACGAGGTACCTTTGTAAATGAGCCTCTGGCTCAAAGGTTTCTAAACTGATATTTAACTAAATAAATAAATAAATAAATAACATTTTTAATTCAAGCCCTGCAGCTATGATCTTAGTTACCACCGGGTGAAAGGCAGCCCATTTCTGGTGAGTCCCCACGGGCAGGTCCTGTGTAATTCGTATTTTTTTACCTTCCCACAGAATTTCGTGTAAGTTCCGAACCTTTTGCAAAATGTGCTGCTTATCTACATAATTTAATCATTTAAGCATGAATGGCTGAGGAGGAGAGTCAGCCGCAGGTTTGGGTTGTCGTGAGCAGTGGGCTCTTTCAATCGCATATGTTGTGCTATTAGGGGAAGGGCCCACTATTCGTTCCAGAAGCTTTTGTACAAAAAGGGAGGGGATGAGTGCCTTTCTTACTTCCAGGGAGCCCAAATAGTATGAGTTTATTGTGGTGACTTCTGCCCTCTAGGTTCTCAAGTTTGTTCTCCAGCAGATGAACTTCATGACGCAACTGTGTGGTCTCGGAGTCTGTTCAAGCTTAGCCTTTTTCCAGTGAGAATGTATGGGATTCAACATCACCAACCCATTTACTTAAATCCCCTAGATCCCCCACAAAGAGATTTCAACTGGTCATTAATCTCACTAAGTGCCTCCCGGAAGGGTTCCATTGCTGCGAGGAAGCGCTCTTCCGTGAGCTGAGTCTGCACCACTGCAGGAGTAGTTGGGCAGCTGGAGCTGACAATTTGGGCTTTGGTTCTCTTGGTGCTCTTCTCCGGGGTCTGAGGTGGGGTGTGCCATGGCACAGCCTGGCCCATTTTAACTTTGGACATCCTGACTATTGCCAACCGAAGAGGACCCTCAATAGATCCAGATAGGTAAGTGCTCTGATTGCTGTCGCTTGGTGAAAAGGAAATAAAGCACAAGTTGATGAAAGAATGGAAAATAATATGGTGGATGGGGAGAGCTAGTGCTGAGCTGCTATCAGGACAAAGGCATCACGTGACTCCCCCTGTCAGTAATTCCTGAGGCTGACTGAAGCTGCAACTGCATAAGCACAACACACAGGGATCATTAGCATGCAGTGCGGAAGGGCTTCTGGATGGGATGCAGCATGCATGATGTAGTGTACTCCAGGCAGAAAAGCATGATCACATCATGCTGAGTAGCATTGTCTGAGTGATGCTTGGATAGTGCATCTGAGGATCTGACTGTCCTTCAGTGGATGGTGCTGATATACATCTCCGGATCTGAAATTTATCCCATCAAATCTGGATTTTGAATCTGAGGTTAAGTTTCAGATCTGAGGTCAGAGTCTTTGGATCCCAGGTCAGATACCAGAATCTGAGGTGAGAGACACAGGTCAGATCCATGGATCTGATCCGTGGATCTGATGAACCTGAGTAATCTAATCAGATCCATTAGATTTATGGATGGGATCCGAGATTAGACCTATTCTCAGATATCATCACTATGTGATGACATCCAAATTCTGACATTTTACCCACTATCCAATGGTATCTGACTTGATCAGATAATATCCATGCACCACTAATTACTGGTGCTCCGATAGCCACAACAGCAAAAGAAAATGGCACAATTCACTTTGGAAGTAATTTAGATATTTTATGGAAAGAAATAATAAAGGCATCGAGGAGCATAACTAATAGTAGAAGAGTGAGGTTAAGGAAAGTGAGAGCACAGTATGTAGATTTGGGGTGTTCTCATTTAATGTGCATAAGTGCCCCTGTAGAGCAGTACCTTCCCTCTTCTTGTCAGATTATTGTCATCTGCAAACTTCAGTAGCCTGCTCCTGGTCCTCATTCCAAGTTGTTAATAAATAAATAAATACATTAAAATGTATTTATTTCAAAAGTTTTACATGGAAAGACATAATGAGCTGATAACAGCTCGTTTCCAGATGTGTCCTGGATGTAAGAGAAATGGAGGGCAGTAAAACCTGACAACCATGCACAATAAATAAGATAAAATAATATACAGTCGTATAAAAATAGCAAGATACAGTTGAATAGAGGGGTCAAACATAAAGCATAGAATAAACATACATTAATTCTGACCATAGACAAATGTGCTAAATAATAGATTTAGCACAGGCCTTGTAGAAGAACCCATATTAAATGATATGCTAATGGATCCAGCTCTGACCCCCGGGGTACTCCACTCAAAACAGCCCTCCAGTCTGAAACAAACATTTGTCAATGTCAAATGTTTTCTTGCTTGTTGTGTCAGGTAGGTTTTGGTTGTGTTGCTGAGAATGATAAAGGCAGAGTGTACTAAGAGAAAATTTGCAATAGAGTCAGTGAGTAGTAATGTTTGTCTTATGTATTTTCATTCAATTTCTAAAATTCTTTTCCCTTGAGCATACCTGATCAATGTACATGCTAGAGTCATACTCTGCATGTAGTAAGATAATGTTATATATTTTAAAAGGTAAATACCACAGCACTGTGTCAATATATTTCATTTTACATAGCACTCATGGCACAAGATTGGGAATTCTTAAAATCTTCAAAATCCTGTATCTTGCTTCAAAAATGATAATACACATCCAAACCCTACCTGAAACACCACACAAGTAATAATACACATCCAAACCCTACCTGAAACACCATGCAAGTAATAATACACAACCAAACCTTACCTGAAACACCTTGCAAGTAAAATACACATCCAAACTCTACCTGAAACATCATGCAAGTAATAATACACACCTAAATCCTACCTGAAACACCTCGTAAATAATAATACACACCTAATCCTTACCTGAAACACCACGCAAGTAATAATACACAACCAAACCCTACCTGAAACACCTTGCAAGTAATAGTACACAACCAAACCCTACCTGAAACACCACGGAAGTAATAACACACACCTAAACCCTACCTGAAACACCACGAAAGTAATAATACAGAACCAAACCTTACCTGAATAACATCGCAAGTAATAATACACAACCAAACCCTACCTGAAACACCTTGCAAGTAATAGTACACAACCAAATCAGTAATACACAACCAAACCCTACCTGAAGCACCGTGCAAGTATTAGTATACAACCAAACCCTACCTGAAACACCACGCAAGTAATAATACATGATCAAACCCTACCTGAAGTACTACACAAGTAATAATACACAACCAAACCTTACCTGAAACACCTCACAAGTAATAATACACACCTAAACCCTACCCAAAGCACCACGCAAGTAATAATACATAACCAAACCCTACCTGAAACACCATGCAAGTAACAATACACAACTAAACCAGTAATACACAACCAAACCCTACCTGAAACACCATGCAAGTAATAATACACAACCAAACCCTACCTGAAGCACCACACAAGTATTAGTACACAACCAAACCCTACCTGAAGCACCACACAAGTATTAGTACACAACCAAACCCTACCTGAAACACCATGCCAGTAATAATACTTGATCAAACCCTACCTGAAGCACCACTCAAGTAATAATACACAACCAAACCCTACCTGAAACACCATGCAAGTAACAGTACACAACCAAACCAGTAACACACAACCAAACCCTACCTGAAAAACCATGCAAGTAATAATACATGATCAAACCATACCCGAAGCACCACTCAAGTAATAATACACAACCAAACCCTACCTGAAACACCATGCAAGTAGGAGTACACAACCAAACCAGTAATACACAACCAAACCCAGGGTTTTATTTAACTCTAAAAATTGATTAGCGTTTTGCTCACAAAAGTTCTAAAACATTGTGAAAATGCATAGCACTTGCCTCACTGTGTTTAACAAACATAACACTTCTAGAAAACCTGTATAAATGCTTTCTGTACAGTTGGTATTGTTCCAAGAAAAAAACTGCTAATCAATTATTTAAAACCCTGAAACCCTACCTGAAGCACCACACAAGTATTAGTTCACAACCAAACCCTACCTGAAACACCATGCAAGTAACAGTACACAACCAAACCAGTAATACACAACCAAACCCTACCTGAAGCACCACGCAAGTATTAGTACACAACCAAACCCTACCTGAAACACCATGCAAGTAATAATACACAACCCAACCAGTAATACACAACCAAACCCTACCTGAAGCACCACACAAGTATTAGTACACAACCAAACCCTACTTAAAACACCACGGAAGTAATAATACACAACCAAACTCTACCTGAAACATCACGCAAGTAATAATACACATCCAAACCTTATCTGAAACACCTTACAAGTAATAATAATACACACCTAAACCCTACCCGAAGCACCACGCAAGTAATAATACACAACCAAACCCTACCTGAAACACCATGCAAGTAACAGTACACAACCAAACCAGTAATACACAACCAAACCCTACCTGAAACACCATGCAAGTAATAATACACAACCAACCCCTACCTGAAGCACCACACATGTATTAGTACACAACCAAACCCTACCTGAAGCACCACACAACTATTAGTACACAACCAAACCCTACCTGAAACACCACGCAAGTAAGAATACATGATCAAACCCTACCTGAAGCAGCACTCAAGTAATAATACACAAACAAACCCTACCTGAAACACCATGCAAGTAACAGTACACAACCAAACCAGTAATACACAACCAAACCCTACCTGAATCACCACACAAGTATTAGTACACAACCAAACCCTACCTGAAACACCATGCAAGTAACAGTACACAACCAAACCAGTAATATACAACCAAACCCTACCTGAACCACCATGCAAGTAATAATACACAACCAAACCCTACCTGAAGCACCACTCAAGTATTAGTACACAACCAAACCCTACCTGAAGCACCACAGAACTATTAGTACACAACCAAACCCTACCAGAAACACCACGCAAGTAAGAATACATGATCAAACCCTACCTGAAGCACCACTCAAGTAATAATACACAAACAAACCCTACCTGAAACACCATGCAAGTAACAGTACACAACCAAACCAGTAATACACAACCAAACCCTACCTGAAGCACCACACAAGTATTAGTACACAACCAAACCCTACCTGAAACACCATGCAAGTAACAGTGCACAACCAAACCAGTAATACATAACCAAACCATACCTGAAGCACCACGCAAGTATTGGTACACAACCAAACCCTACCTGAAGCACCACACAACTATTAGTACATAACCAAACCCTACCTGAAACACCACGCAAGTAATAATACATGGTCAAACCCTACCTGAAGCACCACTCAAGTAATAATACACAACCAAACCCTACCTGAAACACCATGCAAGTAACAGTACACAAGCAAACTAGTAATACACAACCAAACCCTACCTGAAACACCATGCAAGTAATAATACATGATCAAACCCTACCTGAAGCACCACTCAAGTAATAATACACAACCAAACCCTACCTGAAACACCACACAAGTAAGAATACATGATCAAACCCTACCTGAAGCACCACTCAAATAATAATACACAAACAAACCCTACCTGAAACACCAAGCAAGTAACAGTACACAACCAAACCAATAATACACAACCAAACCCTACCTGAAGCACCACACAAGTATTAGTACACAACCAAACCCTACCTGAAACACCATGCAAGTAACAGTACACAACCAAACCAGTAATACACAACCAAACCCTACCTGAAGCACCATGCAAGTATTAGTACACAACCAAACCCTACCTGAAGCACCACACAACTATTAGTACACAACCAAACCCTACCTGAAACATCACGCAAGTAATAATACATGATCAAACCCTACCTGAAGCACCACTCAAGTAATAATACACAACCAAACCCTACCTAAAACACAATGCAAGTAAGAGTACACAACCAAACCAGTAATACACAACCAAACCCTACCTGAAGCACCACACAAGTATTAGTACACAACCAAACCCTACCTGAAACACCATGCAAGTAACAGTACACAACCAAACCAGTAATACACAACCAAACCCTACCTGAAGCACCATTCAAGTATTAGTACACAACCAAACCCTACCTGAAACACCACACAAGTAATAATACGTGATCAAACCCTACCTGAAGCACCACTCAAGTAATAGTACACAACCAAACCCTACCTAAAATATCACGCAAGTAATAATACACAACCAAACCCTACCTGAAACACCATGCAAGTAATAATACACAACCAAACCCTACCTGAAACACCACGTAAGTAATGATACACATCCAAACCCTACCTGAAGCACCGTGCAAGTAATAATACACACCTAAACCCTACCTGAAACATCTCGCAAGTAACCATTCAGCACTGACAAATGCTTGTTTACAATGTTTCATTTTCCACATCTGTTTATGTGTTTTAATACTTCATCTTTTAGAGTTTAGTCACGTTTATCTTATTTTTTCACTGGGCCCTATTTTTGTGTTGTGGGGTGTTGATGATTCAGGACCTGCTGTACATTGGAGCTATAAATATTTTCTGTTTACAGCCATTTTGTACTGCAGTAGGCACATGCCTTGAAATCATACAGTACTTTAATGAATCAATCTTTTAATTCAGCTTGGCAATAATAGTTATTGACCATTTTTGTTGCAGCTATTAAAATCTTATATCTCTAAATAATTGTGCAGCAGTAGATGCCTTGTGCCTTTAAATTTAGCTCCATATAAGAGGAATACCTGTTATTGCAAACTCCGTTCCATGACGAAACCTCACACAGAGCAAAATGCTGGGGTTTTGTTCATGCCTGCACTTTCTCTTCAGCAAACAAAATTACTGTGACTACAGTCCATTTAGCAGTTACTTTTATCTTTCTATAGTCCAGAGTGCTTTCAATTGTATGAAGTATGGTTTCAGAGGGCACCAAGCTCATTTATCCTTTTAGAGCAAAAGATGTATTTTCACAGTAGTCCACCCCTACTCTGAGGTGTTTTCTTACTTTTGCTGTTAGCTGGCCCCACAGAACGTTCACTCCCTCCCCTCAGTGCCCTCTCTTTCATTATTGTCACACCATCTCTGATATACAAGGCCACCCTTCCCTATCCCAGTCCCTCTGTTTTTCCTAAATAGAGCGTAGACAGGAACTGTGTGGTCTCTGTCAAAGTTGGTGTTGCTCACATTTCTGTCATGGCAATACTGTCTGATAAGCCATCGGCTGCCATGGCCTGCAGATCTCCTGTACTGTTCTCAAGGTTCCTGGCGTTTCTACAGATCTTTTTCCAGGACCTTCACATTTTGCTCTAAGCTGGCTGTTGCCTATCCCTTCTTCCCTTTTTTCCCTGCTCACCTGCTCCCTTGTGCTGTATCAGCTTTGTTATGCATGCTCCAGTTTAGCTCACCAGTTGGAGGAGTGCCAGCTAGGCCCTCCATGTGTATAATACAGCCAGGTGTCTCAGCACCAGCATTCCCCCAGTAGTTTAAATTACTGGAGAAATACACATTACATTGCTGCCCCAGTGCACTGCCTGGCTAAAGGCGACTGTTCTTGAATAGCCTCCTATTCAAGAAAGAGACCCAGAACCCCACATAGTAGAACTATTTGCTCACTCACTATTCTTTCAATCATTTATAAGATGGAACAGTTTTTGTCTGCCTCACCCCAGCTTTCCTAAACACTGGAAGGACCTGAGAGAATAGCACAACTCACCCCCCCAAGCTAACAACATGTACCCAGCTTGAAGAAAGAATCTTTTGCTTCCCCAAAGGTCTGCTGGCCAGGTCATTCATCCCTAGGTGGATTACAACAACTGATTTCTCTCCTGCTCCCTCAACCAGGATGTTTAGATTGGCTACTAACTTACTAGCCATTGTTTAAAGGAGACAGCATATTGACTTCTACTGCATGTCTGCAGCATAGCCCACCCTCTCAGTTCCCATAGTAATAAAATCCCCAGTCACTTTCTTACCTGATCTCCTAACACAATGCTCTATCCCCCAGAAGGATTTGCTGTTCAAGTGACCTGCAGATCCCTAGGTGTAACAGGTTCTACTCCCTGTGTTGGAGGGGTAGATTGCTGCGCATCAGATAGTGGGTGAAGCAGCTGCTTGTTGCAGTCAAAGAACTACCACGAGCCTGCTGATAGTACCACTCTACCTTTTCTCTGTTTACCACCCTCCATCATCCTTTGCTGGTCCTGGGAGCCTGTTAAGGCAAGAGAGTTGCAATAGGCCCCCTCAGCTCTATCTCTGACCTGAACCGCAGTAGATGGATTTCAGCCAAAGCTGCAGCCAGCTCCAATATGAGAGACAACAGTCCCCAACAAACCAGACAGCTGCCAAACCTCCAAAGCACACTGCAGAAGATGGCTGCACCACAGTTCCTGCAGCTCACTATGTCTTCTTCTTGCCGTTTGTGCCTGCATGACTCTATCAGTGAATTATACTTCATATAAAACCCAATATATTTCTTAGCTAATAGAAGGTTTTTATATGATACTCTGTTAGCAGCATACACTGAATCAAGAATAAGGCTGCATTGGTGGCCGATTTGGTAGCCTCTGCAGACCTGGCTTGTATTAACGAGATCTGGGTGGATGAAAATGCAGGACCCATTTTGGCATCCACTATTCCGGCTGGGTTCTCGCTTCTGCACCACCCTACAGTGGACTGACGGGGTTGGGGAGTCGCTATCTGTTTTAGATCAGAACTGGATTTCAGAGAAGTTTCCATGGGATCTACCAATTCCTTTGAGTGCACTGTGGGGGCAGGTGCAGGCTGCAGGATCCTTCTCATTTACCATCCACCAGGTGATGGGAGGGTTTTGCTGCAGGAGGTAGCAGAGCTTGTCGTCAGATTGGTATTGGAGTTCCCCAGATGGTTAATTCTGGGGGACTTCAATGCCTGGGTCGAAGACAAGCTCTCACCATTTAGTCAAAACCTCCTCCAGTTGATGGAATCACTGGGCCTGACATGGGTAACTACTGCTGCCACCCATGGGGGGGCACTCGATGGACTTGGTGTTTCTCCTGGGGATGGAGAACACTGACATGGTGGTGGTGGATCCTGTTAGATGGTCAGACCATCATGCCCTGAGATTCAGTTTTGCGACTCCCCTTAGTAGGCCTGCTCCCTAAGGAAATGGTACAGTACTGTCCTTTAAGAGGAGTTACCTCAGAGGGCCTAATGGTGGTACTGGACCTTTCTGGAATTCTGACTGATAGCAGTAACCCAGGGTCCCTTGTTCTCACCTATAATAGGGTGGTAGAAGGGGCCCTGGATATCATTGCTCTGGTTCATGTTCGTCCCCTGACCCTTTGCCCCGGGGCTCCATGGTATGATGGGTCCCTGAGGGAATTGAAGAGGCAGGGATGAAGGTTGGAGAGACACTGGCAGAAAACTCACCTGGAGGAGGACAGGCTTAGATTACCAGACCATTTTAAAATCTATCAATCAGCAATCTCCAATAAGAAAGCAGAGTTCCTGTCCAAGGAGATTGCTACAATGAAAAACAGGCCAGCTCAGCTCTTCTGCACTGTGGAGAGACTGTGCAATCCAGTCTGTCTGCAGTCTGGTCAAGCATTGTCACAAGGAAAGTGTGATGAGTTTGTGCAGTTTTTGGCTGATAAGTTTGCCTCCATCAGGAGCGAGATCACCCTGTGCTTCCCCACTGGTCATTACTTTGATCAACCAAGTGGTGCAGTTACCCAAGTGACCTGGTCTATCTTCAGCCTTCCGGCAGTCACTGATATTGTGAGGATCATGCAGACTCTGTGACCAACTTGCTGTAGTTTGGACCCGGGTCCAACTCACCTTCTCGTAGAGTGTGTTGAGGTCATTGGCAAGGTCCTGGCTGGGAGTGTGAGGAGTTCTTTGGAGAGCGGGATCTTTCCAGACTCCTTAAAGGAGGTGGTTGTTCGACCCCTCCTGAAAAAACTCTCTTTAGACCCTGACTCCCCAGCTAACTACAGACCAGTCTCTAACTTGTCTGTTATGGGTAAAGTTATCGACAAGGTAGTCGCTCTGCAGCTGGAGGATCATTTGACCAGCCACAGTATTTATGACCCTCTTTAGTCAAGTTTCAGGAAAAGACATAGCACTGAGACAACACTGGTCAGGGTATTAAATGATCTCCTGATGGCCAGAGATCAGAGATCCCATACCATCTTGGTTCTCCTTGATCTCTCAGCAATGTTTGATACTGTGGACCATGGGGTGCTGCTCGAGCGCCTGCGGCTCTTTTGTGGACTGGGAGGGCAGTCTTCAGTTGGTTTCAATCATTCCTCGAGGGCAGATCTCAAAGGGTGGTGTCTGGGATTTATTCCTTGGCCCCCATGAGCTGTTCTGCGGGGTGCCACAGGGCTCAGTGCTGTCCCCCATGTTGTTCACAGTAGATATGCTACCATTGGGAGACATTATAAGACAGTATGGTTTGAGTTTTCACTGCTGTGCAGATGACTCTCAGCTATACATGTCTTTTGTGCCTGGCCAGGAGAAAGATATTGTACTGGTGTTTAACAGCTGTCTGACTGAGATTCAGGACTGGATGAGTACCAGCTTGCTGAGGCTAAACCCAGGAAAAGCAGAGGTATTGGTGGTGGACCCAGATCATAGGTTGGCTGGGACATTGGTGGGACAGCCCTCTAGATTACAGCTGGGAGAAATACCATTAACTGTCTCAGACCAGGTGCGTAACCTTGGTGTGATTTTTGATGAGGGCCTGACCTTGAAGGCTCAGGTGTTGGCCGTAGTCAAATCTTCCTTTTATCATCTTAGGAATGGTTTACCTATAGCGCTTTGACAGCACTAGTGCCGACATCCCCTTCAGTGACAGCTACAATACAATATCTAATAATCAACAAAGTAAGGGATGGCATCAGCCCAGGTTCCTTGTCAGAGGTGCATAGGTATGGGACAAAGCATTTTAGAGTGAGCAAGGGAGCTCAGGAGATATAACGGAGGAGGAGGAGGGGGAAAGCGGGGGTAAAGGGGGATGGGGAAAGTCATAGAGGGGTGAGGGGAAAGAGTGGAAGGGATCAAGAGGAAATGTGAAAGGAAAATGATTAGCAACTCAGAACAGTTATTTACGTGCTGAGAACAGTTATGCATTAGGTCAGGATAGCATAAAGTTAGGATAAGTGCTGGTCACAAGAAGGAAGGTTATTAGAAGCAGCCACAACTGGCATCAGCAACTAGCTGTTGCTTAAGTTTAACCTTGAAAGAGCCCAAGGTGGATGCTGAAGTGATGTCATGGTGCAAAGAGTTCATCCATAGTGGGGCACGGTAGCCAAAAGATCTTTGTCCCAGAGAAGTGCAACTTTTTACTTTTGTTACTTTTTAGTGCTGAAGTATCTAAAATGATAGTAAAACTACCTCAGTGGGTGGCATCAGTTATTTCTGGAGTTAAGCCAGTGGTCAACCCTAACTTTTTTTGCACTAGCCAGCTGGGCTAGTGGACCAGAGATTGCACTAGCCCACAGAAGTTTGAACTAGCCCGTAGTCAATATGGTTAACAGTGATTTGTTAAACAAAAGGCAGATAAAATTGAAATGTATCAAGCATGTGTCTGAATTTATTTTAAACCTAAGTTATAAATGAACTTTGTGAAAAACTACTTCATATATACAACATTCAGTGCAGACTGTGTCTTAATGTGTCTTAAAGTTCTTCATATAAAAGTCAAACGATCCTTAAATGCTGCTGGACTGTGTGGTGTCACAGGAGTGTGGCTCACTCTCAGGCACACTTGTATCACAAACAGTCACTTATTTCTGAATGATCAGAAGAGATGTTTCCTGCATCAGGCAGTGACAAGACATGGCCAGTCTGTGGCCTCCTACTTCTCCCTGCACTGAAATTCCATAAACTGATGGCATTCTGGGTCTGAAACTCAATGTCTGGTGAGTTCATCTGGATCACCATCAGGTCAGTTAATGTGTCTGATCACAGCTTGGAGCGTAGCTGGGATTTGGTGATCTTCATCTGACTAAAACCACTCTCAGCCTCTGCAGAGCTTGCTGGCAATGTCAACAACAGATCCACCTGGGCAAGAATGTTAGGGTATTTCCACTGACATGTTGCATTCACCTTATCCCATAAAGCTACCAAGTCCGAGAATTATTGCCAAGAACCTCCTGGAGGAGACTGTCCTGGAGTTCAACTGACAGCTGGCTGGGGAAATCTGTGGGGAAGACCGAGTTTGGCCTAGCCGAGTTCTCAAGTATGGTGGGGTACTTATCTTTACTTTTTGGCCATGAGGTCAGTGGATCAGGGAACAAAAACAAATACGCTGAGTGCACAATGCTTAACTGAGAGTGAGAGCGAGAGAGAGAGAGAGAGAGAGAGAGAGAGAGAGCGAATGAATTGAAAATGCACTTGCAGCACAGCCACATTGATTGCAGCTAATTAAGCTGTTCTAATTTCTAGTATCGCGTGGGGGGTGTGATTCTTTGCTACCATTACTAGACTGAGACCTAACCTGTATAAGCCCATTTTCTCAGTGGGGCTACCTGTGTCTTTATTCCAGTTTGGAAGCTCATACCACAGGGACAACGGACAAGGCTGAAAAGAAAAGCAAAGGCAGGTCAAAATGCTGGTTTAACTTCCCTGTGTCTTTTTTTGTTGTTTGATTAGCGGTCTCACTGTTCTAACTGCACACTGACGTGAATGCTAGTGAATCTGGTGATGTTTTACCGGGGGGGGGCCTTGCTACCATTACCGACTGTGGAAAGGAGACAGAGACCTGCTGTGTTACTTAGAAGGAGCCCATTTTCTCACCGACGCATATCTGCTGCTTCAGAGTTTTGGAGGCTGCTTCTCAGATGATGACCACAGGGACAAGGCTAAAATAAACAGAACAGCGGTGGCCAGGTCAGAATGCTAGCTTTACTTTTTTCTGCAGTCTGTCTGTCTCACATTACATTTATTAGTTTGGAGTGCAGACGGACTCAACTGTGCGAATACTGCCCTAGTAGTCTGAATTGAATGATGTGTTTTATGGTTTGTGATCTCACTGTTCTGACTGTGCTGTGTCCTGAGTGGTGTAGTTGAGTTTGACTGCGGGGAGGGTTGCTGTCTCAGTGTTCCAACTGTACCCTGAATGCTGTGGTTTTTTCTTTTGGTTTACTTGTTTTACTTTGCAGTCTTACTGCTCCGACTGGGCTGTTGATGCTGGTGTTTTTTTTTCCCCTTTGTCACATGAGTGCCACACACCACAACAGGCACAGATTAAAACTGCAGCCTGTTCACCCAAGGAATTGCACTAGCACAGCTGGGCAAGTAACAGAGATCCTGCACTAGCCCACTGCAATCTATACAAGTACCCGGGCTAGTAAATGAATGTTAAGATTGATCCCTGAGTTAAGCTGCCATTTTATCTGACTTTAGTTTAAATGCAAATGGTAGAAGTCAAGGTTGGATGACTTAAACTTCTATAAAGAAGTACTAGAAGCCAGTCAGGGAATGGAAAGGCTTGGAAGGGTGAATAATTAAGATGGATCCTCATTTCATGATGGCAGGGGAGAGCAAGAAAAGAGGAAGTTCAGCACAACCAAGCTGGAAGGAGCAGAATGAGATTTCAAAGGAAAATCCCCTGACATGGGTGGAGCAAATGTGGAAGAATGACACAGACGGCATTCCCACTAAAGCTAAGCAAGTACTGTAGTCAGGGTCCCCCCCCACCTCGTAGGATCAGTGTTTCTCTTTCATTGATGCTCACCTTTGAAAAGTTAGCCATGGAAAGCTGTGGAGAAGAGACTCAGCTGGCAACTGTTTAAAGCACACACATTCCCTCTCTGTCTTGCTCTGTGAGCTGGAGAACTGCAGGAGACCCAAAGGGGAGCAACACACACACACACACACACACACACACAGCCTCATAAGGATACCACGTGGGAAAGTAAACTATCATTAGATAAGTGGTGGGTGGGTGTGGTTAACACGGTTGATGACCGGGCAACTGACTGCTGCTGAGTGGAAGGGTGGTGTTGCTAAACTTTGAGGGCGATTGGGTGAGCAGCTTCTGCTGAGCCACGGTGGAGTGGAAGGGGTTACTTTACTGTGGGGGTGACTGGATGAGCTGCTGCTGCTGAGCCACAGGGGAAGGGAGTTGCTTTATTGTGGGGGGAACCAAGTTAACCTGTCAGAATGCACAGATGAAAAGTGAGTTCCTTCCTCAACACTACTTACCATGAGTCGCAGGTGGGTGAGCAGCAGAGCTGGCTTGGCATGAGAATGTTCTCTGCTTATTGGGTGGTGATAAGAGTGGCTCGCTCCTTTAAACTATGATACGTTTCCACCCAGCAAGCAGAAAACACTGTCATGATCAGATTGTCTGATCGTTGATCTAGCACTGCTGTGCCCACTGTAGCTTGAGTTGCATTGGATCCAACAATGACACACCTCTGAAATGGCCTTATTGTACCAAGATGGTCACTTTGCACTGTGTGCACAAGCAAACATAAAAATGACCACACAGAACCATTCTCTGCTTCCTACCTTTTTTAACTTGATAGATATTTTGAAGAAAATGGGGTGTCTGGGTATTCCCATTGAGCTGATGGGAAGACTAAGAACTTGATAGACTAATGGCCTTCTTTCTTTCCTAAAATCATACATTTGTTTGTTTATAAGTTGCAGGCATGGACGATGTTGTCAAGATGAGAAAACTGGATTTGCAGACATGGAAGAAGTAGGACAAGAAGAAAGATTTAGGGTGAAGTTCCAGTCTGCAGATCCAAGGTAAGTTCTGTGTCTGGGAGATGGAGGCAGAGGAGTTTCATCTGAGGAGCTTCTCTTTTAGCCTTAGATGCATTTAGTTGCAGGAAATTTGTGTTTCATCATGCTTTGTCCTGACTTAGTCAGGAGGACAGGAAGAAATGGTAGGACTTACTAGAGTAGTCAAAAGAGAAGCATAGTTGGATATTTATTTATTTAAAAGTTTTACCAGGAGGGCACACTGAGCAGAGTACTGCTCGATTCCAGGTGTGTCCTGGGGGATCGGGAACATAGTAACAGATGTACAATACATACAGTGCATTTGTAACACAATATAAGGAGGTATGTACAAACATAGCTATGCTAACATAAGTTATACATTGATACATACATTAATTTATACATAGCAGCACTTGAGATAAGGTAGAGACAGAAGACAAACCAGAAACAGGAATCCACACTGTTCTCACACACTTCTATCCACACTCACATGGTGTGGAAAAGTGTTCATTTATGAGGTGACTGAGGTTCTGGGAGGGGGGCGTTAACCAGATGCTTTCAGGGAGGAAGTTCCACAATTTGGGCATGCGGTGTCTCAAGGTTGCTTGTCCTGATGATGACAACATGCATGGTACTGACAGGAGACGGGTGTTGGCATTTCTCAGGGAATATGCCGGTGCAGTATGGGACGTTAGCACAGCCTCCAGGTACGGAGGCAAGGACGGGAACCAGTACTTTGCTGTGAGCTTGGTGCAGTGGGCCCGTCAGTGTTCATGGAGCGAGGGCAGTTTTAGAGACCGATAGAGGTCGCAGGGGTGTGAGTAGGATGTGCTGTCAATAGCGAATCTGCAGAAAGAGTGGAAAAGAGGGTCCAGGCCAGCTAAGTTGGACTTGGGAGCGGCACTGTAAACTACATCCCCATAGTCAAATATGGGGAGAATCATTTCCTGTACAAGTGTCCTACGAGGAGGCAAAGGGATCAACCACGGTTGCAGTAGAGAGCACCCAGTTTAGGGTGAAGTTTTTTGTGGATGGCATCGATGTGTATAGAAAAGTTGAGATGCTGGTCCAGCCAGACCCCAAGATATCTAAAGGAGGGGCAAGCCTTCAAAGTCGTCCTGTCCAGGGTGTGGAAGGAGGGGGTGGTTTTGAGCCGAGAGAGTCTCTGCCTTGTGCCAAAGGTCATGGAGACAGTTTTCTTAGCATTTAGGAATAGCTGATTAGTGCGAAACCAGAGCTGGACTTCATTGAAGCCCTGCTGCAACTTGGTCGCTACCTCAGTGGTTGAAGGGCCAGAAGCATACAAGAGGGTATTGTCCACATACATATGTATGGATGTGAGTAGGCAGGCGGTGGGCAGGTCATTTAGAAGATGGTAAATAAGATCAGGCCGAGGACCGAGCCTTGGGGGACTCTGGTGGTAACTAGGAGGGAGGGTGAGGTGGAACCACCAACTCTGACGGGTTGGGATTGGCCTACCAGGTAGGAGTGGAATCAGCTGGTGGCCTTTTCAGTTAGGCCAGCAATGGAGAGCTTATCTAGCAGAATGGCATTAGAAACTGTGTTGAATGCCTTGGCCAGGTCTACAAAAATAGAGGAGGTGATGTGACCATTGTCCATCCCATCCAAGATGGAGTCGGTGAGCTGTAGGAGTCAGGTGGTAATGGAGTGGGACTTTCTGAAACCAGACTGGTAGTGTGAGAAGAAGAAGAAGGAGTTGAGAAAAGAGGAGAGTTGGGAGAGGACTAGTTTCTCTTGAAGTTTTGCCAGAATGGGGAAGAGGGAAATAGGACGGTAGTTGCCAGGGTCAGAGGAGTCACTTCCCTTAGGGAGTGGGGGGACAGCATCATGTTTTCATTCCAAGGGAATTGCGGCTAGAGAGAAGTAGAGATTGTACAGATCAGCCGGGGGCGGCAATTGAAGGGGTAGCTAGGTAGAGCAACCTGGAGTCCAGCCCAGTGGAGCATTTACTTTTGTTAGGGTTTAAGGAGATTAAAGCATTCAAAACTGCCGAGGGGCAGACTTAACAGAAGAAGAAGAAGGAGGGGGCAGAAGGGGGAGTGGGCTTGTGCATGGGTAGCTGCCACGGGGTGTTTGAGCTGGACTTGGGGGAGAGCAGACAGCAGTGACAAGGTGCAACTCATAAAATAGGAGTTAAACTCAGTTGCTACTGCTAGGGGGTCCGTTATAATGGTACCGCCTACATTCAATGCAGGTGGTGGTGGTGGGGGGGGGGTCTGAGAAGGTGGAGAGAAAAGAGATTTGACCACTTTCCAGAATTTTGCTGCATGGTTAAAGTTAGCCTGGAAGGAAGATTTGAAATATGATGCCTTAGCATTTCTGATTTGCCTCGTGCAGGTGTTACGTAAGGAATGGTATTTTGCATGGTTGACAGGGGAACCGGAGTCCTTGAAAGTCTTCCATGCCTGGTCTCTGGCTCTGGTGAGGGACATGATGTCAGCAGTGATCCACGGCAAGTGGGCACCCCTTACCTGAGACTGTCTGAGGGGTGCATGGATGTCCCATGCAGCTAGGAACTTGTGTTTGAAATAGAGCCATGCGTCATCGAGAGAAGAAGCCCTGTGGATGGGGGACCAATCGATGGCAGTCAGGTTGATTAGTGGCACAGCACGGTCTAGGGATTTAAATGACCTTGAGAGAATGGTTCTGGGAGGAGGGGCTTTAGGCCTGAAAATTTTACGGATTAAGTAAATCATATGGTGATCACTTAGTGAGTCAGGTAGGGTGCCTGAGGCAATTATGTGATGCCAGTGGGATGTGAGGGCCCAGTCCAGAAGGGAGTAGTTTTTCAATTTCTTGTTCAGTTGTGTGCATTCAGCAATCATTTGCAACAGATTTAGTGCCGCAGCTTGGTTATGGAACTTTGAGGAGGTGCTGGATAGCCAGTTTAAATTAAAACATGCCAGCTTAGAAGTGTTTGTTATTGTTTGTTTTTTTGACCAGGAAAGGAAAGCTGGAGAAAACATGTCCTGTTTTAGCCTGATCTTGGGGGGGGTGGAAAACACAGGAAGTACTAACTGGTATTGAATCAGGTTAAGCTGTTGGTGGATTAGTGAATGGGAAAATCTGGCCAGAACACTGAAAATTCCTCTTTTCTTTTTAGCAAGTGCCATTGGATCTTTTTTCCATATAGGTTTTTCTCCCTTCAGAGCACGGGGCAGGTGCAGCTCAGATTGTCTTCTCGAGAGGACTTGTTCTGGCTCCCCAGCTCAGGGGCATCATCCTACCTGCCCCAGTGCTCCCCTTTTTCCATTTTCTCCCCATTATCCTGAGACCTCGGTACATGGATGCACATGCGCATGGAGGTATGTATGTGCTCTGAGGCTTCAGTGATGGCCTCTTCCTCCCACCTGGCCTAGCGCCAGGTCCCCCCAGGATTGGCACTGCCACTGAACCCCTATCTGGTGGCAGCCAAGAGTAAGGGAAACCCACATCCCTCCCCGGGAGAGGAGAGCTGCCTGGCAGCAGCTGGATCCAACATTTTGCCCTGCCCCCCCCCCCGGCCAACCCCCGGCGACCTATGCTCATTCTCGAACACAGGCTGCCACCGTGAGAAGACGTAAGGTGCCAGTGCCTCAGCCCTCTTTGTCACTGGGCTGTCATGGGATCTTTAAAGAAGTCATAAACAACCGCCAGAAGAGACAGATGGAACCTAGCTTTAATGTCTCATTCGAAAGATGGCACCTCATGACAGCACAGCGTCTGCTCTAACACCATGCTGGGGCATTGGTATGGTACTTATCACCAAGAGGATTGTGCCCCTGCAGAGCTACCACCACACTTCCTGCAGAACCTGGTGTTTGATATAGACCTCTTCCCTGACTACAGACCAGGCCCAACCCTGTTTAGCTTATGAGATCTGATGAGATCAGGCTCCAGGGTGGGAAGTGCTCCTTGGCCTTGGAAGTGACAGCTCTCATCATAGTGTGAATTGGGGAAGAGGGATTATAAACAGGATAGGACATAACACTAATTCCTAGGCATACCACAGAAGGGGAGATGGGGAGAGAGGGGAGAAACCGCCACTAGGGATAACAAAGAAATGCTACGAGAAGTAAATGTGGAACTAAGAGAGAAGAGGGAATCATAAGATCATCATAAGGGCTAGTTCATCTTTGCCCTGGGTGGAGATAAAGATGAGGCACACTGATGAGTCCTGAGAAGGACGAACACCTGCCTTTGTCATCAGCTTTCAGTCTTTACAGTGTGTGAAAGGCAATTTGGTACTATACAGTTTTGTTTAAAGCAGAACCAGTCTATATTCTTTCATGGGGGTTTGCATATACATCCCATGATACTTTGTATTATTGGGCTATGTGTCCTTTTATATTTCTTTGAAACATGGCTTTGTTGCCTGTTCCCCTTCTTGGTAACCCCTGCCTCAGTACATTTGTACTGAGGTTCTTTGTCTTTAATATCACTTTCTATTTTGGGCTAAACATGATCCAGAACTGAAAGACCATCGTGGAGCTGGCTCCTCCTTCCCCTGGGCTGAGATACAGAAGAAGTACTCTGATGAGTCCTGTGAAGGTTAAAATGTGTTCGTTTCTTTTGTTTATTACCTTTGCAGTGAGTGTGCATGCGTGTGTGTGTGTGTGTGTAAAGAAAAAGATACTGTGGGCCCAGGGCAGGCAGTGGGGGCAAGGACATTATTTTTCTGCAGCCAGATATTTTGAAAGGAAGCACTGCCGTATTTGACTCACAATGCCTCACACTAAGGTCAGAGGGCACAATGACAGCCAACTCGTTAAGAAGGCTCCAAGAGTTCCAGTACTGAATGAAAGCGAGGAATTATGGGACATACTGACAGTTGGACAGGCACAAGCCCACAGTGAATCAGGAGACAGACACACACACACAAACACACACACACACACACACACACTCTTTATAACCTGCAGCCTTGTGACTCACAACATATAATTGTAGTGGGGTCTCACCAATGACTGATACAGTGGCAACACCACCTCTCTGCTCCTGCTGAAAATATCTCTCCCAATACAACCAAGTATCACACTGGCCCTACCCCTTGCTTTGTTCCCTCACATCAGGACGGCCTCATGTTGGACCTGGTGTTCTCACTGGGGCTTGAAATAGACAATCTCTGATTGATCGGGTGGTTTGGTCTGATCATTGCATGGTACAATTCATGTTCAGGGCTCCCACTGGATGCCCTCCCTCTACTGAGATGATGAGATGTCGCCCTTTACGGGGATTGACCCCTGAGGTTTTTTTGGTGGCAGCTAAACTATCTAGTGTGGGTGATGCATGCATCGGAGGTGTTGGTACTGGAGTTGACACCTATAATAAAGTGTTATCCGACACCATTGACTCCCTCACACCTGTCCGTGTACGACCCAAATCTTCTTACCTGAGGTCCCTGTGGTTTGATGGGGCTCTCAGGGAGATGAAGAGGAAGGGTCGGAGGTTAGAGTGCTGCTGGAGAAGATCTAGTTTGTAGGAGGACAAACTGGCCCTACGTGTACATTATAATGTATACCGGGGGCAATCAACCATGAGAAGACAGTGTTCCTGTCCAGGGAGATTGCTGCTGGGAAGAACTGACGAGCTATACTTTTTCGGACTGTGAACAGGCTACATTATCCTGCTTGTCTACAGCCAAGGAAGGTTTTTACTAATGCTGAATGCAAGAGTTTGTTCGGTTCTTCTCGGACAGAGTGTCCAGTATCCGGCAGGTGGTTTCTTCAGTCAGCAATGTCGTAGCTGGCAGTGGTTGCCCGAAGTGTTGTGAGTGCACTCCGCCTCGTTGGGGGGAGTTTAGACCAGTGGAGGTAAGTAAGGTTACAGAGGTGGCAACCAATCTGAAGCACACTTTCTGTGAACTGGACCCGGTGCCAACGCATTTCTTAATGAGATACATTGACACCGTTGGCTCGGTGTTTGCTCTGATTGTCCAGTGTTCCTTATCTGAGGGGATCTTCCCTGATGCCTTGAAGGAGGCATTGGTGAGACACGTTTTAAAGAAATCATCTTTGGACCCAGAGGTCAGGGCAAATTACCGACCTATCTCTAACCTTCCTTTTTTGGCAAAGGTAGTAGAGAAGGTAGTGGCGTTTCAGTTGGAAGAGCACCTGGTGACTCATGAGTTATATGAACCTTTCCAATCTGGGTTTCAGGCTAGGCAAAGAACAGAAACCACGCTTGTTCGGGTGCTGAATGATGTCCTCAGGGTGAGAGATGGAGGGGATAAGACAATTCTTGTTATCCTTGATTTCTCTTCAACATTTGACACTGAGGACCATTGTGTGTTGCTTGACCGCCTTAGGGAGCTCTGTGGACTCACCGGTACTGTCATCAACTGGTTTGAGTCCTTTCTTACCAACAGGAGGCAACGGGTTGTGGTGGGGAATTTCTCCTCCACTCCTAGCCTCCTATCTTGTGGAGTTCCTCAGGGATCGGTACTAGCCCCAATGTTGTTCACAGTCTACATGCTACCCCTGGGAGGGCTCATTAGGAAGTATAGCATGGATTTTCATTGCTATGCCGATGATACCCAGCTATATCTTTCCTTTGCCCCAGGAACATCCAATGTGGTGGACACGCTGAACAGCTGCCTTGCTGAGATCAACGATCTAGCTGGTTGCGACTGAACCCTGATAAGACGGAGGTACTGGTAGTGGAGTCGAACAGAGTGCATGATAGAATGGCCTCTGAATCAGTGACTGGGCTTGTTCTGGGATCTGTTTCATTGAAGACCTCCTCTTGGGTGCGAAATCTTGGTGTCATGTTGGATAAGAACTTGACTATGGAGGCGCAAATATCCTCCACGGTCCGCTCCTGTTTTTTCCATCTTAGAAATGTTGCCAGGATAAAGCCCCTTGTTCCGCCTCTGGACCTCCTCACCTTGATACATGCCTTAGATACATAAAGGCTTGACTACTGTAATGTGCTCTACCTCGGAGTCACAGGAGAATCTCTCCACAGACTGTTGCTAGTGCAAAACACAGCTGCTCGGTTACTTAATGGGCAGCAAAAATCTTGCCATATTACACTGGTGTCTCGTGAATTGCACTGGCTGCCGGTTAGGTGGGTGATCCTTTTTAAGTTGGGTCTTCTCACCTATAAGGCCCTACATGGGCAGGGTCCTGGTTATCTGTTAGACCTTCCTGTACCTGCTCTCTCTGTCTGCCCCCTCTGTTCTTCCTGTAGGGGCTCCCTGGTGATTTCTAGGACGAGGTTGAGATCTGCTGGCAACAGAGCTTTTAGTGTCGCTGTCCGCGTCCTTTGGAATTCACTGCCCCTTGGGGTTAAGGGGGCCCCTACTTTGGAAGTTTTCAAGACCCATCTTAAGGCCCTCCTTTTTTCCCAGGCATTTCAGGACTGGATTATTTTCTTTTTGGATTGATTATGATGATTATATGATGTGTAATTAATTGTTTATTTTCTTTCTCATATTTAAATGTGTTATGCATCCATTCTGTTATTTCGAATATGTGCTTAATTATTTTGTACAGCGCCCAGAGCCTCTGGGATTGGGTGTTTTTAAATAAACTTTGCCTTGCCTTGTTACATTGCCTTGCCGCTTTGAGGTCATCAGATATGATAACCCAACAGTCCCTTTCCTGCTTAGTGACTGATAGTATATCCCCCCATCCTATACTCTGTTTCTGGGTTCACATGCCCAAGGTGCATGGTTTTGCCCTTTTTAACACTGAACCCCAACTGCCATATTCTGACCACTCCTCGAGTTTCCCAAGATCCCTACTCATTCTTTCCACCCCCTCCAGATTGTCTACCCTATTACAGATTTTGGTATCGTCTGCAAAAGGGCACACTTCCCCTTTCAGTTAATCTGCAGTGTCACTTAAGAAGACATTGAATAGGACTGATCCCAGTACTAAGCCCTGAGGCACCCCAATGGTATCTTCCATCATTAGAGTGAGTGCCGTTAACCACCACCCTCTGTTACCTATCTGTTAATTAGTTTCTAACCCAATTCACCACTCTAGATACCACCCCTAGGCTGTTTCATTTCTTAATTAGACTCCTGCACAGGGCTGAAGACCTTGCTAAAGTCCAGATAAGCCATGTCCACTGCCCCCTGATCTATTTCCTTGGTCACCCAGTCAAAGAAATCAATCAGGTTCGTCTGGCATGACTGCCCCTTGTCAATCCATGCTGCCTTTCATCTTGCAGCCATTGGATTCAAGATTATCTACCAACCTTTCCTTTGTCAGTGTTTCCATTAATTTCCCCACTACTGAGGGGAGGCTCGCCAGCCTATAGTTGCTAGCCTCTTCCCTGCTGCCACTCTTATGCAGCAAGACCACGTTTGCTCTCTCCTAGTCCTCTGAAACCACACCCAGTTCCAGTGAGCCACTGAATAAGGCCATCAGCAGGGCAGCCAGCTCCTCCCCGAGTCATTTTAATTCCTCTTAAGTGTATCCTGTCTGGTTCCAGCCTTGTCCACTTTCAGAGCTGCAAGCCCCTTCAGGACTCTTTCTTCTGGACTTGAGTTTGCCTCCCTCCCTGCTTTGTTCCTGCTGCTCCCTGATAGTCCGTCCCCCCCGTCACCGTGAAGAGTGAGCAGAAATATCTGTTCAGGATTTCTGCTTTTTCTTGGTCCCCTTCTGTGCAGTCTCCCTCTGCTGCCTTCCTTATCCTCACTATCCCTCCCCTTGCTTTCCTTTTCTCACTTATTTGCCTGAAGAGAGTCTTATTCCCCTTTGCTACCCATTTGATTATCCTTTCCTCTGTCTATGTCTTTGCCCTCATTACTGCCTTATCTGTTTCCCTTTGTTTAACCTGGTACACCTTACTGTCTTTCTTCCTCTGCGTTTCCTTATATCTTCTGAATGCCACCATTTTTTCCTTCACCACTGTGGCCCTTTCCTTAGCATACCATAGTGGTCTCTTTTTCCCCTTTTGCTTTTACTCACACCTTTCATGTAGAGGCTGGTTGCCTTAACTATGCCCGCCCTTCCTTTTCCCCACTGTTCCTTCACCCCTCCCTAGAAAGCTCCCCCACTAGGCAGTTTTTGAGGAGGCAGTTACCCAGTTCTTTAAAATCTGCCCTCCTAATGTCCAGGACCCTGCTCCTCAAGTGGTTTGCCTCCTCGGCAGAATTTACGAGTGGTGGTACAGAGGGGTGGGCAGAGTTAGGGTTCAAAAAATCCTTAAAGTTGCATTTCCTTACTTTTGTTCTTTTACAAACTTTATCTTGTTCACTGGCTTAACTTTTTGTAATAAATTTCTTGTCTTTTTAAGAGAGATAACAATAGTTCCTCATTGCTTGCTTCGTGCAGGGCCTGCCTTGAAGCAGGATGTCAACCGTAACCATCTCTCGTGAAGCAGCTACACATGAACGTATAAAAATGCCAACAGATACAAGCCATAATGGTCTATCAAGTCTGCTCAACTGTGCAGCTCACAGTCTACTCTAATGCAGCATGATGCTTTGCACTGTGCCAAACCTGAAGCTTGCTTCAGAGGTGGTCATAAAGTCACTGCATAGTGACATACAGTGCATTGGCCTACAGGCAGCCTGATACAGCACCCCCCCTTTGGTTGCCAGCACATGTGTGTGGACAGTTTTTTTTCTTTTGAGCATAATTAGGCAATTTATGCCCCTTTTGTGCCCTAATATTCAGGGTGCCCGTGTTGCCTCCCCTGCTCAAGTTACAGCTTCTAGATGTGATCCAAAATGTGTTCTGGGGAGTTTCAGGTTGGATTTATAAAACTGCAGTTAAAGTGCCCCCTCACTGTAGTGAACCCCTCTAGAAGGATTTCTGTTTCAGTGAACTCCTGTGCTCCCATTGTTGTCTAATTAGGCAGAGTAACACCTCACTATAGCAAACCACAGCTGTACTGAACAAATTGGAGAGGTGTTACTTAGAAAGAGGGACCACTAAATTTAGTTTTATGGTGCGGTGGCAACTTGACCACCATACAAATTTGGAGGCCAAAGTAAGCAACAAATGGCAAAGTTATGACCAAAAGAAAACAACAACTGGTAAAAAATGTTGTGTCTTGAAATGCACATACTGGGTATGCATGTAGAGTTAGTATATTTTCCAGTTAGTTTTCTTTTGCATGTAACTTCGGCATTGTTGGATATTTTGGGCCGGTGTTTTCAGGGTGGCCAAGCTGCCATGCCACCTTATGACCACACAAGTGACCCCACGTAAATGCAATCCCACATATGTTTGTGGGTCAACTCCAAAAGACTTTTTGGGTTGGATTTACTAGGTATCACCTTATGTGGTCATGAGGTGGGTTGGCAATGTGGCCACCCTAATAACTGTTGGGTCAAAATGGCAAAGTTATGACCCAAAGTAACCCCCCCTTCAAAAAAAAAGAAAGAAGAGAAACAGTATGTGCATTTTGGGACTTAGTTTATTTCCCTGTATTTGTTCCTGTTCACAGGTAGAAGAGCATGTCGAGGGGCACTGAGGATCTGCGACGAGGTACTAGAGGTGGGCACTGGTGTTGGGAGGAGGGTGGTGTGAGTGTTAGAAAGTGAGTGAGAGTGGGTGAGGGTGGGAGTGATTTTACTACATGGTGGGTGGGATGGGGTACAGGCAGCAATGTCGGGCACCTACTGCTGCCGTATTCTTTATACATTGGCAGGCTGGGAGTGAGAGGGTGACTAGCAGTGGTGTTAGGCACCTTCTTTACTGATCGGGTGGCCAGGAGGGAGGTGATACTGGTGGTGGGGTTGGACACCTGCCGCCAGTCTACTCTTTACTGATTAGATGGCCAGGGGGAAAGAGGTATGCAAACATACAAACATGCAAATGAACATACAAATTTTCCAGCAGAAGAAGGCTTTACAGTCGATCATGTCACCCTGATGTGCAGCTCATGCATTGTTCATTGCATGGTGCTCCAAACCTGCTCCCCTAACACTTTTACCCACCCCATGACTTTATCCCACTCCCTCTTAAAGCCCCCAATCATTTTCTGGTTCACTGCCTCCTCTGTTAGCTTGATCCACCCTGACACTATTCTGTCCATGTGTGAAGAAGTGCCTTCTGCCCCCCTTCCAGAACCTTCCTCCCACCAGTTTGCAACTGTGTCCCCTCATTTTTCTGTTCTTGCTGATCCTAAGAAGTGCCCTAGGGTCGACCTTTTTACGTTCGCTTGGGTGCATGCGCAAGGAACGTTTTGGGAGAGTAGCACACTTTGGAGGTGTGCCTCTCCCTTTCAATCCAGTGCTCTGTTGAGCAGGTGTGGCGGTCCTGCACCAATGGGTGCAGGAGCTGTGTATGACAGCGGTGGTCTTCTGCTTCAAAGAAAACCACCGCTGCCATGCATGAACACCGTGTCCGCCACCCCTCGTCACGTGCTCCCCGTGCGCGTCATGCCGCCCCAAAGCTTTGGTGCACTGGACACCCCAGTGTGGCAAACATTGTTTGCCGACAGGGTGCCCAATCCCGTCGGCTCCATGGCCCCTCAAGCCATCCTGCTGCACGCTGGGAGCCCACTCCAGCGTGGCGACATTCCATTTTGTTTTGCCGATGGGGGTGCCCAATCCCCATGGCTCCATAACGCCCAGCAGTAAGTTTGGTAGACGGGTGCCCAATCCCTTGGCTCCATGGCCCCTGCCATCCTGCTGCCGCGCTGGGAGCTCACCCCAGTGTGGCAAACGTTTCGTTTGTTTTGCCGATGGGGTGCCCAATCCCGTCAGCTCCTCGGCCCCCAGCCATCTTCTGCCACACTGGGAGTCCATCCCAGCATGGCCAACGTCCCAAGTCATCGTTTTTTTTAAACCTGTAAAATAAAAGCGGTTCCATAGCGCATCTCCCAGCCCCCTCCCACAACCCGCACCCACCCACTGCACACCAGCCTCCCACACCCCTCACCCCATACTTATCTCCGGACTCCGTAGCGCGATCTTCGTTGGACCAGAAACATGTCTGCACTCTTCAAAGCGACCACGACGAGGAAATGCCGGTAAGCTGTATAATGTGCTAGATAGGGGTTTCAACTTTATTGCATATCTCAGGCATTTTTGGAATTTTGCACCAATTTTCAACATGGGTTTTGGGACCCCTTCTCATGAATGATGTCACTGTTATGGCGTTGTTTGGGCCTGAAGGGTGATTTCGCGGTCACTGCGTGGAAATCACCATTGAGCCTGAATAATGCCATGACAGTGACATCATTCATAAACAGTCCCAAACCCATGGTGATGGAATCTATCAACTGTTTTTAACTGGCGTTTATGGGCAGTTCCTATGCATGCTCGTAGTTTGCAATTTTCAATATTTTCACTCCAGATTTTCAACATTGCCATTTTACCACACCTCCTTATGAGCAGTGCAGCTGTCATTTTTCACATCTTGCCCAAAATGTGTTTCCGCCCATGTAGCGCACAATGGCACAGTCGGTGTGCGAACTCAGTGTATGGGACACATTAAGAAAATCACAGTGTCACTGATCATGAGCAGAGATCTTAAAATGGCTATGTTGAAAATTTGGTGAAAAAATTCCTACAAATAACTGTTTTACAAGTGTGCATTGTGCAGTTCCTACGCACGCTCGTAAGTTTGCGAATTTCCAATATTTTCACTCCAGATTTTCAACATTGCCATTTTACCACACCTCCTTATGAGCAGTATAGCTGTCATTTTTCACATTCTGCTCCAAAACGTGTTTCCCCCATGTAGTGCACAATGGCGAGTCGGTGTGCTAAATCAATGTATGGGACACAGTAAGAAAATCACAGTGACACTGTTCATTAGAGAGGTTTTAAATGGCAAAGTTGAAAATTTGAGAAAATTCTAAAATGACTGTTTTATTTAGCGTGCATTGCACAGTTCCCACGCACGCTCGTAGGTTTGCGAATTTTCAATATTTCCACTCCAGATTTTCAACATTGGAATTTTACCACACCTCCTCATGAGCAGTACAGCTGTCATTTTTCACATCCTGCCCAAAACGTGTTTCCGCCCATGTACCGCACAATGGCGCAGTCGGTGTGCGAAATCAATGTATGGAACACATTAAGAAAATCACAGTGACACCGATCATGAGCAGAGGTCTTAAAATGGCTGTGTTGAAAATTTGGTGAAAAAATTCCTAAAAATGACTGTTTTACGAGTGTGCGTTGCGCAGTTCCTACGCATGCTCATAAGTTTGCGAATTTTCAATATTTTCACTCCACATTTTCAACATTGTCATTTTACCACACCTCCTTATGAGCACTGCAGCTGTCATTTTTCACATCTTGCCCAAAATGTGTTTCCGCCCATGTAGTGCACAATGGCGCAGTCCGTGTGCGAACTCAATGTATGAGACACATTAAGAAAATCACAGTGACACTGTTCATGAGCAGAGGTCTTAAAATGACTGTGTTGAAAATTTGGTGACAAATTCCTAGAAATGACTGTTTTACGTAGTGTTCATTATGCAGTTCCTGCTGCACGCCGTGAGTTTCAGTAATTTTCAATATTTTCACTCCACATTTTCAACATTGTCATTTTACCACACCTCCTTATGAGCACTGCGAGCTGTCATTTTTCACATCTTGCCCAAAACGTGTTTCCGCCATGTAGCGCTACAATGGCACAGTCGCTGTGTGAACTCAGTGTATGGGACACATTAAGAAAATCACAGTGTCACTGTTCATGAGCAGAGATCTTAAAATGGCTATATTGAAATTTGGTGAACAAATTCCTAAAGTAACTGTTTTCTGGCTCGTTGTACAGTTCCTCATGCAGCTGTAAGTTTGCGAATTTTCAATATTTTCACTCCAGATTTTCAACATTGCCATTTTGCCACACCTCCTTATGAGCAGTACAGCTGTCATTTTCACGTCCCTGCCAAAACGTGTTTCCGCCCATGTAGTGCACGTTCGCAGTCGGTGCAAAATCAATGTATGGCACACAGTAAGACAATCACAGTGACACTGTTCATTAGCAGAGGTTTTAAAATGCCACTGTTGACAATTTGGTGAAAATTCCTAACAATGACTGTTTACTGAATGTGCATTGCACAGTTCCCCACGCGCTCTAGGTTTGCAAATTTTCAATATTTCCACTCCAGATTTTCAATATTGCCATTTTACCACACCTCCTTATGAGCAGTACAGCTGTCATTTTCACATCCTGCCCAAAACGTGTTTCCGCCTATGTAGCGCACAATGGGGGTAACAAAAAGGTCATGCTGACAATTTATTGTGCAAATACCAGCAATCGCACAGGACATTAGTGTAAAGCACCATACATGCCAAACACCACTGCAAATACCTGCAAGCGAACGTTCGGCATTGACAAATGCTTGTTTATACCTCTGAGATATTTGAATGTCTCTAACATGTCTCCACATTCCCATCACTTCTGCATATAGAAGAGCTGCTATGGGAAAAGGAGAGCACTCCTGAACTCCAAAGGTTCTGTTGTCCACAAGAAGAACAGATTTAGCTAGGTACAAAGCAGTGCACACACCATACTCCATGGCAAAATAATAAATTTAGTAACACAAAGAAATGCTGATCAATTTCCCAGCACTTCTTTGCACTAATAAATTTTTTTATTTTTCCATACAGTATGCTGGGTGCATTGTTTTGTACCTAGCTAAGCATGTACAAGAGCCCCTGCTGACCTTGAATAATTTTTGTGGATCTTCTCTGTACTGCCTCCACCAGGTTTATGTCCTTTTCATGGCAGCAGCTCCAGTACTGCACACAGTACTCCAGGTACAGCCACACCATTGATATCTTTCCTTCTGCAGGTGAACCCCCTACTTATGCAACCCAGCATCCTGTTTGCCCTCGCAGTTGCCTTGCTGCATTGCATGGTGGGTTTCTGATTGCTCACGTCATCCTCAGAGAGGCAGATTATGCCTATTATGATGTTGAAAAGTACCGGAGTGAGCACTGGCCCCTATAGTTTACATATGCTATAATTTTATGAATTTGATCGTCTGATGAAATCATGTTTTTATGTACAGGTGCCTTGAGCTGTGGAAAGGCACCATTTTATAAATAAAAACTTGATTGATTGATTGAGACCCACTGGTGACCTCCCTCATCCCTGAGTACGCTCTCCCAACCACTACCCTTTGGGTTTCCTCCCCCATGACCATAGAGCAGTTTTCTACCCATCTAGTCAACCTGTCACTCACCCCCAGGTTCTTCATCTTCCTGATCAATCTCGTGTTGGAGACCAAGTCAACGGCCTTGCTGAAATTCAGATAGAGTATGGAAGGGAAGTGGAAATTGTTTAACCAGGAAAGGCACACTAAGCTGAAGCTTGTTTCCAGGTGTGACCTGGGAGCACAAGGAAGTAAAATGACTTGCTCAGGGTCACTCAGTATGCAAGTGGGGGCAGTGGGATTGAAACCCAGATCTCTAGGTTTGCAGCTCAAAGCCCTAAACCACTGTACCATACTGCCTCAGAATGTCCACTGCCTGGCCCCAGTCCACCACCTTTGCAGCTCAGTCAAAGAAATGTACCATTTGCAAGGTTGGGTACTGTTGCCGGTCTACTGCTTATGGATTGGGTGGCTAGTAGAAAGGGGGTACCAGCGGTAGTGTTAGACACCCGCCACCTTGCTATTCTTCTTGGCTTAAGCATCCTGGAGGATGGGGGTACCAGGCTGGGAGTTGAGCACATGATGCTGGCCTATTTACTGATCAGGCAGCCGGTGATGGAGGGGTTCCAGCTGCAGGGTTGGGCAGCTGCCCCCCAGAATGCACATCCCAAATGTCAGGCTATTCCATCTAGGGATGACTGTATTATTAAGGTGCGAAAAACAGAACAGCATTTGTAACTATAAGGGACACTACTGTGTTCCTATAATATATTTATTTATTTTATTTTTAATTTATTTTATTTAGTTTGTGTTCATCGGGTAAGTGCACTAGACAAATATTGCCTATTTTCAGGCACGACCCAAGGGAGGGGGATACAGATGAATGCCAACTGACCTTGAACCAGATTAAGCTGTTGGTGGTATTTTTAGTGAATGAGGGAAATTTGGCCCAGACACCAGGGAAATTCCCCTACTCTGATGCTGCTGTGCTGATGTTTCTGCATTGTGGCCAGTAGGGGGACAGGCCATTTCCAAGATGGCCACTCCAAGTGGACAAGGGAAGGAGAAGGAAGTCTGTGGAGCAGGAGAGCTAGCCTCGACTCTTGCTCCAGGTGTTGTGGAGGCTCCAGCCGTGGATTTGGCTGAAATTGAATCAGATATTGAACTTCAGGATGCTTTTGTGAGCTGGGAGCAATCGGTTTGGATAAAACAAAGAAAGAAACTGGACAGTTGGAAATTGCAACAACAGGAAGAGAAAAGGTATTGTCGGTATTGAACCTGCAACCTCTACAGAAAAGTCAGCTATTAAACCTCTAAATGTGGGTCTGAAACAGGAAAATGCTGCGATAATGTTTTCTGCAGAAATGGAAGAACCAATTTCATCAGATAGCTCCAAAGGAGCGAGATGAATTTAAAACTGCAGGCTGACAGAGAAAGCCAAGATATTAAAACACAGCAAACAGACTGCAGGACAGTGGCGCAAAATATGGAGCAAAAAAAGGTACTGTGTCTTATTTAAGTTATAGTTCTGGCAGGATAGAGTTGCCAGCAAAGAGTTTGCCTCTGGTGTTAAAAAAGAATGCTCTGTCCTTGTTTAATGAAGCTTCACTGCAGTGTGTTGAGCTCCCTGACTACAGCAGGTGTCAGCCTGATTGTAATGAAGAGCACAAAGGCAGAGTTAAGGCTGATCCCAAGATTGTCAACAGCTCTGTGGAAGAGAGCTTAGAGCAGCAAGGCTTGAGCTCCATTTCCCAAGAACAAATAATCTCTCTGAATTCAGTACAGGATGGTATTATCTCTGCTGCTAAAGTGAGTGCTTACTGCCAGTTTCAGTCTCTGATAATGTCAAAGGAAGTAACGAAGTGAAGATAAATGATTTATCTGCACAGAATATATTGCCATCTACTTTTGTGAAAATAAAACAGCACAGTTGAACAAGGTAGCTGGGTTTGTGTTCAAACAGCAGAGTCAAGAGATTTCAGCAACTGACTCAGCTGTTACATATCAAAAGACTGACGGTTCCCAAAGTGGGCTACAGATTTCTTTTTTCTGACAAAATGAACCAAAAAGTCTACAGCTGATATACAGATGGCAGACCCCTTTTTTACATAAAAAGGCTCACAAGATTCTTGGTCACCTCATAAAGCTTTAAGTGAAGCAGGGTGGAAACAGACAGTAGCTGGTGTATGGAAGCCTGATCCTGCTTGGGACTCGAACTTATCTTTATCTCAGCATTCTCCTGAGTGGATTCCAGGTGCCAGCAGCAGAAAGGAGAAATTCTCTTGCAGGAGCCCATTCGGTTTAGTACAGATGAGGTCACTGTACAACCTCCCCTCCCTCTTCACAGAAGCCATTGATGTCCGAACTTTTCTCAAATTCCATAGGAAGCAGCCTCTATGTAATGCTGTGAGGCTGAGGTATAAGGAGGGTTAGAAACCAGGCCAGATAGGCATTATGTGGGAAAACCTTGTTGAAAGACTCACTGCATTTCACCCCTCAGGATGTTTATGCTTTCATTAATATTTCAGGGAGGACAATTATGACATAAGTTTTCGTTCTCAACAGGCTTTAGAGTTGTTCTGGGTTAGGTATGGTCAAGTTAAGTATTCTCCTATGTGGACACCTTTATTGTTATACCACTCTCAAAACCCTGATTAAGTTTGTTACAGTTATGTTCGAAATGAAGGGGTATGGGTGGAAAGACATAACCTTTGGTTAAAAAAAGTGAAGTACTAAGTGAGCCAGAGCCTATTTTAGATACAGAGGGTTCTGGACTGAGGATGGAAGTATAAAGTTAAATTAAGGCAAACAGAGGCTGGAATTGAACATATACCTAACTCCTTTTGTTAGGAAAAGATAGAGGGGTATGTTTTACAGCGGCAGCCCCATGCATGTTAAAGAAGTGTGGGGCTAGAACGCACCTTTCAAGTGTATGCGATCAGCCCCGTTGTGATAATTGTGGGGAGGTAGGACATTTAACCATGTTTTGCAGCAATCTATCAAGTTGCGATTTGTGCGAAACTAAAGGCCATGTGTTCAAACTATGTCCTTGGGCTGCCCAAAAAAAATCCTTTCGTTCTAATTCTGAGGTTTTTATTCAAAAAGCCCAAGAATCCATGGTTAAAGCTACTCTCCAGGATACGTGCCCCCTCCCCTGCAACAAATCAGATGAAACTCCCTCTAGGCAAGAGAGAATTGGAAAAGAAGGGGTTTAAAGGGAAGGTGTTGAACAAAAAAGTTAAACTCACCAAGTGGGAGGATCAGCGGAGATATCCTCAGAAATGGTTAAGATAGTTAGGGCAACATGGGTCCCCTAACTCTCAGATTTCCTCCAGTGTGTTATACGGAAGGGGTCACAGATCGTTGGTAAGTGGCAACCTTGGATTGATAAACCAGTGACTGTACTGCCCCAAAGAAGATCTTTACGGAATTCACTATCAAAAAATCTCCCCCCACCCCCAGTGGAACAGATTGATACCAGTAACTCATATGCGGCTCTGTTTTCCTCTTGGGGTAACACTGAGATAGAGGTTGAAGATTCAGACTCTCAAAAATCCTCACTTTCAACCAGGTCACAAATCACGGATAATTACAAGGATAAAAAAAAGAAAAAGAGGAAAAAACAATGATTTAAATACTTAAAAGGTTAATGAGGTTGGTTTGGGGTTCTTTGAATGTTCATAGCTTATTGAATATGGTTAGCGACAAGCCCTCTTTCATTATATACATGAATTTCCTGTTTCTGTTTGTTTTACAAGAGACATGGATGTATTCCATAGATCAGTTGGTGGCATTTAAAAGAGATTGGTTTTGGGGCCCTTCATTTTGGTCATTTGGGAAGATTCTGCAGATGGTATAGGAATAGTGTTTAATTCATATGACTTCCAGTTACACAATTTGATAGATCTAATACCAGGAAGGGTCCTGATTATCGATGGGAAGTGGCAAGGGCTAAGCTATAGGTTTATCAACATTTATAACCCCAAACAAAAGCAGGTAGAGTTAATTGTCTTAAATCAGTACAGCCCTTTTATTAACAACAGTTAGAGTATTATGGGGGACTTTAATTGTCCCATTTCGACCCATGCTAGTAAAAAAATAAAAAACATACTGTGACTCTAATGCTTTATGTAAAATTATAAAAAGTGCTGGACTCTTGAACTGTCATAATGCTTTACAGGTTGGAGAAGGTTTTCGTTTAAAAAGGGAAGAGATTTTCTCTAATAGATCATATGTTAGTGTCACCTAATATGCAAATAGAATCTTTTAAAATATTTCTAGTGAATTCTCGGACCATTCCTTTCTATTAAGTTCTTTAGCTTTTCAGACAGGCAAGAAAAAGGCTAGTTAGATGGAAACTCAATAACTCCTCATTAGAACTCCTTATATACAAGCTGGGGTGAGATACCTATTAAGAGCCAGGTTATCAGTAGCCTTTTATATTCAGATTTGGGAGATTGGTGGTTAGAGACTAAATCGGACTTAAGGAAATGGTTTAAATTGCAAGGAGTTAGAGCAAAGAATGACAAATTCCTGCACTATTTAGGTTTAAGACAACAATTACAGAGGCTTATGACTATAGCTTATTCTTCTAGGATGGATTACTCAGAACAAATTGCTAATCTTAAAGAAAATGAAAGAGTTTCAGTATGATAGAGGGAAAACCATGCAGGCCATTTTAACTAATGGAATTAAAAATCACCCATTGGGGATCCATTCGAAATGTGTAAACAGGTAAGAGATTCTATGAAAATGGAGGAACTCAAAGATTCAGATGGTAATTTGGTATCCTCTGTGGCCCAACTAAGAGAAGTGATTGTAGAACATTACCGCTCTTTGAAGCCTCTTGAAACAATCCCCAATCAGCTATGGCCGCCTATTTAAAGATATTTTAATTCCAGTTAACCTAGTTGGGAGATCGGAGGTATGGGAACCTATCACTCCAACAGAGATTTCAAGCTCCATTAGGTTATTGAAACTAAATATTTCCCGGAATAGATGGAATTTCCAATAACTTTTATAAATTATTTTCAGACGAACTTAGTCAGTGCCTATGTCTCTTATTTAGGTTTTTAGACAAAAGCTACAATCTATCCCTCTTTTACAGAAGGGTTATTGATTTATATATTTAAGTCAGGGATAAGCAAAACATTACTAACTGGAGACCAATCACTCTTTTAAACTCTGATTATAAAATCTTTACTGGTATTTTAAATAATAGGCTGAAGAATTTAGCTAAAGAAGTTATTTCACCCTTTCAATATTGTGGGTTACCAGATAGAAGAGTCCAGTCTGCTCTGATGTTGATTCGAGATGTAACTGAGTATTTTACTGAGTTAGGGTCAACTAGATGCTTAATAGCAGCTGACTTAGAAAAAGCCTTCGATAGAGTTCATTTGCCGTTCCTTTTCCTTACCCTTAAGCATTATGGGGTTCCAAAGCAATTAGTGAAAATAATTGAGAATTATATGATAATTATACAGTAATTCCATATTTAAAAGATCAGAAGGCGGAAGGTTTTAAGTTAACTACAGGAGTTAGACAGGGTTGCCCTCTAAGCCCTCTTCTTTATATTTTCGCTCTAGACCCTTTTTGCAAACGATAGTTTGAGACAGATTTGGAAGGTGTTACAGTGAATGGGCAGAGGGATTTGCATTTAAGGATACAAGCCTATGCTGATGATTTAGTAGTATACTTGGAAGATAAGGCCTCAGTAATTCATTTTGTGACTGCATTTGAGGCCTTTGCAAAGGTATCAAATGCAAAAATAAATTTAAATAAAACAAAGGGATTATTTATTGGAGCTACTGGTGCTGAGGAAGTGTGTCAGGAGGGTATTAACATCTCCAGTAAACCTCTTAAAATATTAGGGAATTGTTCGGTTCCCAGAACATGCCTGTTGAAATTGGGAAGATGTCATTATTAAAATAGAGAGAAAGGTTAATAGATGGAAACAGTGGAAAATGACCAAATTTAAAAGGGTTCAGGTAATCAAGCAATTTCTTCTTCCAACGATACAGTATGTGGCGATGATTTTCCGCTTCCTGTGTTTCTTGAGACTAGAGTATATAGTGTGTTTTTCAAATGTTATGGGAAATCGCTTAAATCCTGTTAAAAGGAGCTATCGTATTTAATGAAAAATAAGGGTGGTTTAGGAATGGTAGACTCAGTGATTTTTGTGCATGCTTTGTTTTATCAAACTCAATTAAAGAAGGGTTAAAAGTAGAACTAGAGGCAGTAGAGTCATGGAACTTGAAAACAATGGGTAAATACTTTAAGAATTGGTACATTATAGCCCTAAACTGAATCGCTACTTATATATTCCATCATATTTTAGGCCAAGCAGCAGAAATTGTTCAAATGGAAAACACAGAAACAGGTAATTCTGAATAACAACATGAGGGCTTTATCATTTTCTAATGTCGTTGACTCTTCCTCAGAACCAGGATTTAAAATTGTCCTATGACTTTAAATTCTAGTGTATTAGCTCAATTAAACTGTAAGAGGATGCCTAAAACAATGGAGACGAGTGGCTGATCTTTTACGGAAACTGAATGTCAGAGGAAATGCTAAGTACAAGGTTTTACAGGAAAGATTGTGCCCATACTTGGATTGTATTAATGTAGAAGAATCGATGGAACATTTTTTCTTAGATGTTCATATCGACGGGTTTATGGTCATACCTAGAAAAGCTTTGGGGATTTAAATGGTTAGGTAATATGTCTTATGAATTTTTGATTCAGGATGTTATCCCAAGAATTTGTCTGAATTTCACGAAGAAACATTATCCTTATTTTTGGGATGTCTAAGATATTATTTATGGCAAGCCAGGGTTCAATGGGTTCTTTATCAAAGAGAATGCCTTACTCTTGTGTAAGTCGGTTAGTCATCAAGGAGCTTATACTGATTTATACACAGGACGCATCAAAGAGTGACCCCAGGAACTTTACGTAAATGGTGGAAAGGTTTTCTTCACTTTATTAAGTTCAAATAATAAGAGTTAAAAGTGGACTGGATATTTGTTAATAGTTTACTTCTCATGATTTTTGTGTTCTCGTAGCGTTTACAATGTAAGACTTGCACATCTCTTTGATTTTGTTATGTTATATGTTATGGAAAAGTGTTGTTCTATCGATTATCCTACTTTAAAGTGTTGCTGTTTATGTTTTTTTATGTCAATAAAAACACCCCTACTCTTTTCGATAAGTGCCATGGGATCTTTAACATCCACTTGAAGTACCACCAATCCAGGCAGATGGGACCTCGCTTTAACATCTCATCCGAAAGACGGCACCTCAGAAGTGCAGCACCCCTCTCATGCTACACTACAGTGTCAGTACTGGGATATTAACCCAAGTGTCAGATGTGGGAATTGAACCCACAGCCCTCTGATCTCCTGGCCTCAGAGGTGAGTGTGCTACCTACTGAGCCACTGACACTGGAATGTCAGTGTCCTGCAGAATACATAATTAGCAACTATGCAACCCATTACTACTACTACTCTATTAACATAATAATACCTTAACAATACATTAATACCTAACAAACACAGTATAAACCACCTTTTGCAACCATAATCACACATTTAACAGCAGCCTTAGTAATACAGGTAATCACGACCTTAATAACATATGTAACAGCCACCTTATTAACATATATAAACAATCGACCAAACAATTCACAACCTGTCACAACTTCAGCCCCTGAAAACTAACAGACTGCAACAAAACTGTACCTACAAAAACTTTCCTAACCTAAAATCTTATCACTCACACAACACTACCCCCTCGCTTATATAACTGCCATATCCCTCAATGCTCCAGCTCTCTCTGTCCTCCATAGGCAAGCACCCCATGCTGCTGCCAACTGGATACTGCTGCTGCTAACTCTAATGATGCTCCCAACTGCAAACTCCATACCACTTTGACCAACACATGCCATGCCGCTCCCAATCACCATGCTGAATGCCTGATCACCTCTACTGACCACATTCTACACACTGCACTATTTACACTTAAATTGCAAAACCCAGAATTAATCATGAATATCTAAAAATAGACCAAACTAATGTAATATTTAAACTATCTGCCCGGTAAGTCCTGTGTACTCATGAAATATTACCATCTTGGGGCCCAACAAGTACATAAAGGCTTTATGATCTTGTTAGCCTCTCGAAGGTAATATTTCCTGGTATACAACACGTTATACTTACCTACAGTATATACTTGTGTATATACTTTTTCTCTCAACATATATACCCACTTCTCTGTTCCAGTTCATGGTTACTTTATATAAGATAAGCCTTAATTGCTGTGCACAGGTTTCATAAACCGTTGGAAAGAAACTTGAGAAAGCATTACACTTGAAAAGAGGATGGTGTGAATAAAAAGTTATCATTTTTATGTTGGCTTGCGTTCATGCACAAGCAACATTTTATGGTAGTAGCACTGTACTAGCACTTTCAAAGGTGCGTCAGTGTTATGGCAAATCCAGGGGATGCTTTAGCTGGTGTGTCCCTTAGCCGCCAACCAGTGAGCATGCTGCCGATGACAGCAGTTTCAGAGAGTGCCACCTACTTGAAAGAAGTCCACCACTATAATGAGAGATAGGCTTATCATTGCAGCAGCAGATCTGACACACCTCCATTATGTGCAATTCCTGGTGAAACACTTCAATAAACATGGCGGCGGCTCTCGCCGTCTGCCTCTCGCAATCCCTAGAAAGCAGATTTTGGGGGTGCCCAGTTCCCCTGTAGGCATGCCCCCTTCCCAGTTCAATTTGTTTGCCAATGGGGTGCCCAATCCCCATCGGCATAATGCCCCCCAATTTTGTCTGCCGACAGGGGTGCCCAATCCCCCTCTGTATCAGGCACCCCAACACAGACACGCGTTATTTGCTGACAGGGTGCCCAGTCCCCGTCAGCTCCAGTCCCCCCCCAAAAAAAATAGTTGGAACTCTGGGAGCCCAGCCCAGTGTGCCCAAATGTCTTAGTGTCACCTGTAAAAACAAAAACCTTCCCCCCAATTTTTTTCCCCTGCAAAACAAGAAAATGGTCCCACGTTGTCCGCAGTGCCCCCTCCCACAACCCACACCCACCCTTTGCGCACCCCACCTCCCCACAACTCCCTCACCCCATACTTACCTCCAGAGGTTGGTGTGGAAATCTTCGGTGGAGCAGGAACACGTCTGCACTCTTCAAAGTCAACCGCGAACTGAAGAAATACTGGTAAGCTGTATAATGGCATACATGAGGGGATTTCAACTTAGGTGGATATCTCAGCCATTTTTTCATCTTTTGGCTCCAAATTCTCAACATGGGGTTCTTGGGACCCCACCTCATGAAATCAGTCACTGTCATTTTGTTATTTGGTCCCGAAAGGTGATTTCGTGGTCATTGCATGAAATAACCTTTCAGGACCAATTAACAAAATGATAGTGCCACCGGTTTTTGAGGAGGGCTCCCAAAAAATCAGTGTTGTAAATTTGGTGAAAAAATTCCCAAAAATGACTGTGTTATGAACATACGTTGTGCAGTTTCCACGCACGCTCATAACTTTGAGAATTTTTAATATTTTCACTCCAGATTTTCAACATTGCCATTTTTTCATACCTCCTTATGAAGAGTATAGCTGTCATTTTTCAAATCCTGCCTGAAATGTGTTTTAGCACATGTGGAGCACAATGGTGAGATCGCTGTGGGAAATCAATGTTCGGGACAGATTAAGAAAATCACAATGACATTGTTCATGAGCAGAGGTCCCAAAATACATGTGTTGAAAATGTGGTGAAAAAATTCCAAAAAATGACTATGTCACAAGCGCGCATTGCGCAGTTTCCATGTACGCTTGTAACTTTGAGAATTTTTAATATTTTCACTCCAGATTTTCAACATTGCCATTTTTGCACACCTGCTTATGAACAGTATTGCTGTCACTTTTTAAATCCTGCCCGAAATGTGTTTTTGCACCTGTGGCACACAATGGGCATGGTTGCTGTGCAAATTCAACTTTCGGGACAGAGTAACACAATTACAGAGCCACTGTTCATGTTGAGACATCCCAAAATGCCCATGTTAAAAATTTGATACAAATAAATCCCCAAAATGATCGCATTACAGGTGTGCATTGCGCAGTATCTACGCACGCTCATAAGTTTGCAAATTTTTCATATTTTCTCTCCAGATTTTCAACATTGCCATTTTTTTTACACTTCCTCATAAACAGTACAGCTGTCATTTTTTGCAACCTGCCCGAAATGTATTTCCACTCCTGTGGCTCCCAATGGCACAGTTGCTGTGTGAAATCACCTTTCAGGATTGAGTAATGAAATGATAGCACTACTGTTCATGAGGTAGGGTCCCAAAAAGCCACTGTTGAAAATTTAGTGTGAAAATACCAACAAACACCTGGGGCATTAAGGTTGCCAACCATACATCCACCCTATAGAGACTGACAGGCATCGGGGATGTAACTTGGGTTCATTGGCCATAATGTTCACAGAATTCTACCCCCCCAACCTACAGTCACTGACAGGCATTGAGGTGTGCCTTAGGTTCCGCCACCCTAACATTCACCCCATTCTCCCATATTGCACTCTTCTCAACTTATTTCCTTATGGAATGGGGTGAGCAGAAAGGCCAAAGACCCCAATGTACACCCCGACACATGTTGCTCTTTGCAGGGTGGGGTGAAGTGGAATGGCGTTAGCGTTATGGCCGACCCAAAGCCACGCTCCCAATGCCTTTCAGTCTCTGTGGGGTGTTGGCTTTACTTCAGTACTTCACTGCCATTCCTATTTTTCATTTCTAACTCCTGGACTGCCAGTGCTAGCAAGCCAACATTCAGCATTGACAAATGCTTGTTAAAAGTAGCATTTTGTTTTATGTGTGTGCATCGCTTTCCTATTGACAAGTTACAGTCATGAAACTGGGAGTTTCCAAAGACCCATCCCAGTACTGAGCATACTGCAGTACTCTCTCCACAGCTTGCAGAAAAGGGATGTGGCATCGTTATGGTAAGTATGTGTTGTGTAAGCACCCCAGGCAGCATTGTTCCCAACTGCGGGGAAAAGGTTCATCATCAGACGCACCCTAGAGTTTTAGCTGGAGCCCAGCACTTCCGCCAGATGATAAATTACATTAGCTGAGGCTGTGCCACACATACAGAGTGAGATTGATAGGGACACATCCTTTTGAATATTTCATGCTGAATATTAATACTTGGATTGTGTTTTTTTAACCCTATGCTGTCTTTCTCACAAGAAACACTGTCAGTCTGTAGGCAGAAGATGAGTTTATGTTGTGGAAGGATGTTGTGGCAGCCTGTGTTTGGATTCAAAGGAGCCATGCAGTCAAGCACGTATGATATGGTAAGTTCTCCTCCGTGCCCTCCTCTCTTTTCCTGTCTCCCCCCATCTTCTTCTCCCCCTCACTCAAGGGGGCGAAAGTCTCACTCTATTCTTCTTTTCTTCATTTTCCTCCTTACTTGCAATGTCGAATCTAACCCTGCCCCCCCTTCTCCTTCGTCCCCCACACTCTCCCTAAAGATTTCAGCATCTTCCACCTAAATGCTAGGAGCCTTCTCCCTAAGCTTGATTCGCTTAAAGTCTGGATCTCTCAGTAATCCCCAGGCCTCCTGTGCATATCTAAATCCTGGCTGTCATCCAGGATACCAGACGCCAACTTGGCTCTTTCTGACTACCACCTCTTCAGTCAGGACGGTGGAAAGCATGGTGGTGGAGTGGCTTTGTATGTCCTCCAAAACCTGTTCTGATCTATCATCTTCAGAGAGTCAGTCCCTTCCTCCCACGAGCTCCTTCTATTTAAACTATCCCTTCATTCCACCCTTCCTATTTATGTTGGTGTTTTCTATGCCTCTCCAAAGATATCCCCCTCCTCCCTGGTTGACTCCCTCTCATCCCTTGTCTCTCATGTTGACTCTGGGATTATCCTCTTGGGAGACATCAACATAAATTGGCTCTCCCCTACCTCCAGGCCCATTCTCTACAAGGCTGAGTACCTGAACCTCACTGAACTAATAGCCAAACCCATCCAACTCAATCCTCACTGCTCTAATCACTCCCTCTTGGACTGGGTGCTCATCTCATGCCCCTACTGTATCAATGAAGCAGGCACTCTACCTGATGCCTTCAGTGCCCACGGCATGATCTACTGTATCAAGAACTGAGGTCTACTCACTCTGCCCCCAAATACATTTGGTCCAGGTTACTCTGGACTCCGGATGCAAATGCCCTCCTTCACAACCTTACTTTCTCTGACTGGTCCCCGGTCTATTCTGACACAAACATTGACACTGCCCTCACCCACTTCATCACCATTTTTAACCACACCTGGAACATCCATGCCCCCCTACATAAATCTAGAGTCAGGCTCTCCCATCACCCCTGAAATTATCGATCTTTGTTAGTCCCGTGACCAAGCATGGGTGCGTGTTAGGGTGTGGGTTCTACAGACGGACACAGGACTCAGTAATTAAGGTGCAACCCACGTTGGCTTGTGGGATGTTTATTAATCTTCATAAACTTTTCTTCTGCACCATCAATGAATAACATAAACTTCAAAAAGAAATTAAAAAAAAAAACAAAAAAAACCCAACTTTGTTAATACAAAGAAAACCAAGTAACATCCTTACAGCAGGAACCTTCTCTCTCCACTGGTCAGAAGATACTGACCCTATTTAACAGGTACCTATTCAGGTAGGATTTATATACCCGCCTACCTGAATCAGGTGATACAGCATCAACAAAATAAAAATATCTTCTAATAGCTTCCAAAACTATTTTATACACATTCCTTAGTGTATTACTTGACACAAGCAACCTATTTTAAGGTTTATTTCTTAAAAGAATTCTTTGGTAAAACTTTACCATGCCATAGAATGTTCTCCAGGCAATGATTGACAGGTTCTTATTATAAATGTGGGCTACTAGGGGCCGCTGATCCCCTAAAGGAACAGTCAGACTGCAGCAGGCTTTCTCAGAGAACAGGCCTTCCCCTTTTGTTTCCAGGAGCAGCCCAAACAGAATTCAGGTGACCTCCTTATCTGGACATTTCTTTCTCTAATACCTTCTTGTGAGAATTCTGTACATAACCTCTGTTTAGGTCTACCATAATGTTTGTTTTAAATGAAGGGACATTTAAAACAAATTTAAATTGTATTTGGTTCTTTTTTTTTTAAGAGCTCTACAGAACAAGCTTTGCTTTTCCTATAGTCTTGGTAAGAATGCAGCTGATACACAGAAGGAACAAGTCTCAGTGCAGCAGAACTAAAACAAAACAGCATTCTGTACTGCAGGGTTAATGCTTGCAGCAGGGAGTGTGCTTACCACAGAAATCCTGTTCAAACAGAAACAAACTCTCTTTCTCTTAGTGAGATTCTCAAATGATAATTTATAACATACAGTCTCCAGTCTATTTTCCAGACTGCAAATGAATATTATTCTGCCCTTTTCTTGAACAGAACCAGTATATAATACTGAAATCAAACAAATATTCCAGGGAAATGGAGTCTGTATTTACCCATTACTGCAGGCAGTTAATCTGTTATTTCAATAACTTGATATGTAAGAGTACCAAAGGAAAAGAAATAAAGCATGAAGAGGGTAACAGAGATATGTGGGGGGTGGGGGGGGGGCTGTGTAGGGAAGTGGCCTGCCTCCATACAGAAAATACAGGGATAGTCTTAGAAGAGGGGAGGAAAGTGGTTGCAACCAAAGAAAGATATAAAGGATGGGTACTTTTATTTAGTGGCAGGGACTAACCCTGTCACAGTGCATTTCAAATTTTCACAGTCCCTGTCTGACCTACAGTCCTGCAGGTAAATTAGAAATTTTTACACAAAGGCCATCTGCTCTGCCAAGGCCCCTACTTCAAATCTAATTTCCAGTCTAATCTAAACTCTCCCGCTAATTTGTGGAAGGTTATTCATTCCCTCTTTGATCCTCTAGCCCAGTCTGCTCCCCCCATCTTCCAAGTGGATGGTTCATTGGTCTCTGACCCTCTCTCAGTTGCTACTCATTTTAACAAATTCTTCACCACCTGTGCTCTTCCCTCATACCAGTCCTCTGATCACTCCCTCCCTCAGTCCCCTTGTGCCTCTCCCCCTTCCCTCTCTCCTGAAGGCTTCCATTTTCCCACTATCTGCCCCCATGATGCCTTCCTCACCTTAACTTCACTTTACTCGTCTAAGTCCAGCCCCAAATGGCTGGACCCCAAACTTCTATGAATCTTGCTCACCTTTTGAACCTCTCCTTCTCCCATTGTGCTGTCTCTCAGGCCTGGAAGATATCAAAGGTCTTACCTCTGCACAAAGGTAGTAACCCCTCCTCCCCTGGCAACTACCGGCCAGTATCACTTCTTCCATATCTTACTAAGCTTCACGAGACCCTCGTCTACTCCAGACTGGCTGACTTCTTTTATTTCTCAGTTTTCCTATCTCCCTTTCATCTGGCTTAAGGAAGCACCACTTCACCATATCTTCTTTGCTGAGGGTAACTGACTCTATCCTCACTGGGATGGATCAGGGGCATATCACCTCAGCTATATTCATTGACCTGGCCAAAGCCTTTGACTTGATATCCCACCCTGTACTCTTCAACAAGTTGAACTCTGCAGGCCTCTCAGCATCTGCTGTTAGCTGGTTCTGCTCATACCTCACAGGCTGTCAGCATTTGGCACAAGTGGGTGCCGTCCTATCCCTCACTTTCCCCATCCTAGCAGGTGACCCTCAAGGGCTCCCTCCTGAGCCCTGTTCTGTTTCCTATTTTCCTAAATTACCTCCTGTATGCCTGTCTCTTCACATATCTAAATGTATGCAGATGATATGATCATTTACACCTCCAGCCCTTCAGGATCAGCTGTGGAAGATCTTCTCAAAAAGGACTTCCACAATGTCCTGCGTTGGTCCATACCAACCAACTCAGAGTCAACACAAAGAAGACTGTTACTATGATCTTCAGTAGCAGTCAGAAACTGGCTAAGCCCTCACCTCCCCGTTTTCTCCATGCTTGATGGCACTGCTCTGGAGGTTGTTCTTACCTTTAAGTACCTTGGAGTCTGGCTTGACAGCAAGCATGATTTCTCCATCCACATCAATGCTATTCATGCCAAACTCTGTCCAAAGCTTGGTGCCTTGTACCTTAACAAGGACTGCCTTTGTCTCCAGATCTGCCAGGAGCTAGTAACCAAAGTGGTCCTCCTGATCTTTGATTATACTGACATGGTCTATGGTACTGTCCCTTCCTCCTCCTTTGCCAAACTGGATACCCTTTGTAATGCCTTCTGCCATTTTGCCACCAACTCCCCCCTCTACATTCATCACTGTTCCCTTAATTTCTTCCTCTCCATCCTTCATCTCCCTTCACGTCACAAGTCCCACTGTGCTACTTTCATCACTAAATATTGGCTCAGATCCATTCCATCCTACCTATCCTCCCTCAACTCACTTATTCCCTCCTCTTCCTACTCCCTCTGCTTCTGGGATTCCTGCATCTGCTCCATTCCCCACTCTCACTCATTTGCCAGCCAAGCTGCTTTCTCCTACCACCTCCCCTCTCCCTGGAATCTGCTCCCCTCCCCCTCTGCCTATCCCCTAACTCTCTGCCTTTAGATATCAACTAAGACAACTCCTTGCACCCTCCTGTTCCTGTAAATCCCCTTCCTAATCTCATATCCTCTTTCTTGACCCTCTCTTATCAGCCCCTCTTTGTCTGAGGCTCTTTAGCATAGTCCCCACCCCAACATGCACTATATACTTTGCTTCGCTTATGTCTAGCCTCCATATCATGTATTTATGTTGCTATTTTATGTTTCCATTCCATTTGCTGCTACCATTGTATTTTTTATGCCTATATCCATATTTTTGTGATGCAATTTGAATCCATATTTTGCTATGTAAGTCATTTCTCCCTATTTTTCTTCCCCTGGGTCGCACTTGGAAACAACCTTCAGCTCAGTGTACCTTTCCAGGTTACCAGCTTTTAAATAAATAAATAATGCATGCATGCCCTCATATCTCGCACCCAATTGTGAATTAAACAAAAGTGTACCTGAATGAACACGAATATTAAAGCAGCAGTATTTATTTGTCAGCAAAAAATGTCATCAGTTTTTTGGCAAAAAATTTATTTCTGCAACTGTGAGTTCATGCTCAGTTCATTTTTAGTTTCCCCAGATATTGTTAAACAGCTTTTTCAGCTAATATTGTAATTAATGACTCAAGTTATTAAAGATGCCACTACTTGCAATTTTTTTTAAATCTGTTCTGCTAAGGTTGCCTGTAGAATGTACATGAAAGCGCCATAATGTATTAGGATGGTGTTACCATGTTTCTGATGGCAAACAGCACAAGACTGTGCCAAGATAGTTTTATTTTTCATGGCGGCGTGGCACAGGAGTGACAAACTTTTAGAAACTTCAGAGTCCGGTATCATGGTTCAAGAATAAAAGAAAACAAAAAGAAAATGGCTTATCCTGATATTTTGCCTGACAAATTTTACTGCTGAGAAAAATTATATTGTCACTAAAAAATACTGCTTCAACACCCCAGTAAAGACAACAGATGAACTGCAGTTTGGGTATCATGTGATTATTTTACCCTTACCATCAGAGGGCCTGTCTTGCAGCTGCTATTAAATGATAAGATATTTACCTCATTTGCATGTGTGCAACGATTAAGGAACGGGGATCAGTGCTGTTCAGTATACATGAACAGCTCATTCCAGTTCCAGAGACATGATTCAGCTTACACATGTATCTCTGGAATATTGGCAATGGATACAGAATTATTGTGAGAATGCTCAGTACATGCTGATGTGCTTTGGCAAGGGAGGATCAATTAAAATCATATGCCTCCAAGAAGGATAGAATAACTGATCCAGTTTACATGCAGTGCACAATCTGGTTCTACAAGCATCGATTCCTGTGAATCCCATACTTTCAACACGGTTTTAGAAGCAACCTGGTTAGAGCACTGATCGGGTTTTCATGTACTGTATCTGTAAACTGTGATATTTTCTTCACTCCCCAATTTTGTCAGCTCTTGAACTGGGTTACAGTATACATGTAAATGTAACTATTATTGCAGCCAGTGCCAGAACTGATTGCAAGGGGCTACTGGCAAGCAGAATATCTCTATACCCCTAAGCACAGGCGCTGCTCTGGGTCATGCCCACCTCATCAGGGTATAAGGATGAAGCTGGTTGGTGGGCCAAGGAGGCCTGCCAATATCTCTGTTCAATCCGATTACCATGCAGTTTGAAAAGACCAAATCTGCAGTTGATAACGACCAAACTAAACCAAAGTTTACCTCTGCTTAGAATGTTTTGGAGTCTCCACAGACAGCTGTAAGTGAGAGTTTAGCATGCTCATCTGAAAGTAAAGAGAAAAAAGATTTTAAGGCTGTTACTTATACTTTGGACCATAAGTCGAACAATCGTACACTGAAAACAAACGCTGCTGAGGAACAACACTCAGATACGAAACAGAATGTTGAGACACATAACTTGTTTAATGCCTCTGAGATAGAAATAAATTATCTTAAATTGAAATCCCTTACTAATCAGGCTATGGTGGATGCAAATAGCTACAATCTGAATTTAATGCTGTACTATGTACAATCGAAGTTCTGGAGAACACAGTTAAATACCAGAATTTGAGAACTGCTGGCGAGCCTTATAGCTAAAGAAGCTGAATTTGGTTTAGCAATTGAAAACAGCCCTATTTTTTATGGCCAACTTAAACTGCTGCTATAACAAAAGGAATCCATTTTAGTTTAACAGTACAAATATTTCAGGGCCTACCAGTACAGGCATAACATATCTTGCTTTGCCTAACCCCTAATGACTCCCATAGGGTTAGAGTAAAAGACAGTATCCGAAGCCCAGGTCATGCTTAACTGTTGCACGTGTAATAGTTCCAACAAGCTGTGTGAGTAATTACTGTGCTTTCAGCTTTTCAGGGCTGAGTAGCCGATACCTGCATCTGGTTGTAGTTACCTGCTCAGCTAGGAGCTATCCACTTTTCAGAGATTGGTTATACACAGGATCCTCAAAAATGCCAGTCAAATGATTGTCATGGTTGGGCTAATGGCTAGTGGAAGATAGAACAAAATGTTCAGTCAAATGTTCTGCACTGACTGGCTAATGGATGGATGGGTAGGGAACCCAGATACAAGAGGTGAAGTATATTAAGGTCCTTGACTTGACTACAGATGCCCCATCCAGGCGTAATGAGTGAGTCTCCTCGAGAGTATTTTCATAGAGCCATAATACATTAGACTGTAAGCTGTCAGCATCAGGACATCATGGGAAGCATTTGCAATGACAGGGCTGCCCACAATTATGTGCCTACATGCACATCAGTGGTGCCTATATAATGAGGGTAGGGCCTCATCCACTTTAGGCCCCCCCTGGGTTGAAAGAGTGAACATCAGACCAGTGGAAGCTGTTTTTGTTTCTGTTTTTCACCAACAAAATGTATTTCTATTTGGTAGCTACTGCTTCTTGATTGTTAATTGCCAGTGTTTGTACTCACCCAGTGAGGCGTTTTTGGTTTGAAAATTGTGATGCAGAATTCCCATTCATAGGCAAAACGCTCAGGTTGCTGTGCATTTGCTGCCTAGGCCTTTTCCACATTGTGCATGTAACCCCTAGATGGCGCTATCCCAGGGGCTACTACCCCTGCCTGATTTGCCACTAACAGGTTGAGGGGCCTGGATCCAATGGCGGGTGCCTCCACCCAGAGGTCAGAGTTTGCAATAGTTAAACTTACTTGGTCACAGCCCTCTGGGACACTGCAACCCCCCTTTCTTCCCACTAGTGGCCCACACAATATATCAGAATTACCTTCACAGTATACACTTACCCCCAGGGCTGGTTCAGGCACTGGGACCTCCTGTAAAATAAGATACAGTGCAACAATCACAGTACAATACTTTAACATAGACAAATACCTCAGGCAGTATAACTTTGCTGAAACAAGCAGCTTGGATTTATTTAGGGGAATATAACAAGGACAGGAAATCAGGTTAATTAGCTTATCCACTTTACTCATCTACCTATGGCTCTGTGCACAGGCCTATCCCTACCAGTTACTGTCCCTGGGTACCCAAGCCCTAGTGGCTAGTCCAAACCGTGGCAGCTGGTAGGGGCCCCTTCCACAGAGAAAAGAAAAATTAGTTTAAACAGTCAGCAGTACAGTGATTTCCATTTGGATTCAATGTGGCAATTCAACAGGGAGCGACCTGAATTAGTACTCCACGACCTCCAAACAAGATAGGGTCCTTCAATGTCAGCAGGGCTACTCTTGAGCTCCACGAGACTCCTCACACATTTATATGGCAAACTGCAACAGGCAAAAGTCCTTTAATGGCAGCAGGATTCACTTGAGCTAACCAAGCCTCCTCACACATTTATATGGTGAACAGTAACAGGCAAAAAGTCCTTTAATGGCAGCAGGATTCACTTGAGGTCACAAGCCTCTTCACACATTTATATGGTAAAACAGAAAGTACTATACCAGGCAGGCTGCTTCTCTATCGATCGCAATTACTGCACAATACCGGGAGAACACACAGCAGATTCAGTTCCTGACAGACCAAGTGCAATTCAGCAATTTCTCCAGTCTTCTACAGGGTGAGCCTGGTTTCTACTCTTTAGATATCCTTTGATTCTCTTCACAGGATGGATTCAGTCCTAACAAGCAGTTACACAAGCTGCAGACCCGGAACTCTGGGCCTTACACGTTCCCGACTAAAACTGCACACTGAAAAGCAGGGCTCCTTCCTTCTTCACTGCCAGAGCTCAACTGAAACTCCAACAGACAAAACCGGCACTTCCTTTGAGTTCCTCCCAGTTCTTGACTGGATTGGCTGTCCTCACAATAGACTGCTCCTGTTGGTCCAAAAGGCGCCAAGTCTAAACTACATTTCCCAGAGTCACTGCCCATACAATCCTCTTGTGGCTGGCTCCAGATTATGAGTCCAAGTTCTGATTCGTCCAAGGCACCATTTTAGAGCTAGTTTACCCCACACTGATTGGTCCAGTTCAGCAATTCAAAACCAGAATGGGGAACTAGGCAGACACAGTTCTGACTGCAAAGAAAGCAGGTTAGACAAACTGTAATTTCATTATTACTCTAAATGATTTCTGGCAAACAGTTACATCTTTCAGATAGGTTCCTTGCACTCCTAGTGACTGCAAAATGGAGTGAATTGGCAGCAGCTCAGTGGTACTCAAACAGAGAAGCACACAGTCCCCATACAAACTAATTATGTCTGCAAGCAGACAGCTCTTAAAGAGACAGTACCAGAGGCTCTAAAAACACTCACTGATAAATGGCTTAAACGCCAAACACCATTCAGGCTTGGAGCATTCAAGCAAGCTCCTGGAAGTCTTTTGGAAACCCCCATTTGCAGGGGGGTTACATGCATAATGGTGCAGTTTTTCAGGGATTTAACCAAGCCACCAAGAGACGTAGGCAGAAGGCTTTGAAGCATTTAAAAACAATGCTCAAGGGTATCACAGTGCCTGACAAATTCCCCAAATCATTGACTCTGAAATCGTCAATACTAAAGGTGAAAGGGGGCTTGTTGAAGTCACCAGGCAAACTAACAACATGGCCACCAACTAAAACCATTGCCTGGTCAGAGTCTTCATCGACAGAGACCCACCAAAGTCACGAGGAGTAAGACTGCTTGTCAGTGAGTCGATGGTGTTCCCCCACTTGGTAATTCCAGATCCATGCTCTCTCAAACAAGGATGGTCAGCTGCCTCCCATCTGTCAGTGAAACAGGCATGTACAGGTCTTGCAAAGCCAGAACCCAATCCTTCAAAAGGCTCTGATATGATACCCAAGACACCTCAGCCTGTGACATGCACCATTGGAATATCATTGATTGGGACCAACCCGTTGAACCCAATGCCACAGCATCCAAGGTTGTCAGTGCCATTCCTGGTGCTGTTTTCGCAGAGTTCTTAGATTTGATAAGGACACTATTGCTGATGCTGATGCTGTTGACAAGCCAGGCTGCTCTTCAGCCATTAACACAGGTGCCACTGGTAGGGCCTGTCATACCTTCTCAAGTCTCTCCCTACTGGTCTGTGTCTCTTCAGCCTCTTCCTCTTAAGGAATAGGAGTACAACCCTGACCCCCTCGAAAAAGAAGGAGATTAACTGAAGTAGGACCCTGACCTCTTCTACCCTTTAGAGCAGGAAGGCTAAGTAGGTTCTACTGCATTCCCCAATAGTGAAAACCCTGTCCTGTACAGGCCTCATTTTCCTCCTGAGAATCCTACTTTTCAGGTATTAATGCAGCAGATCCAGGAGACTCTAAACTTCTATCTGGTGGAAAAGGATTCCTCAGAAACTTTGTGACTTTTTAAAGGGTGATGAAGCCTCTCAGTAGTTGTTTCCCTATTTATTCTGTCTTGGAGGATGGCACCCTGACTCAACTCAACTCAGCTATATTTCTTTAAAAGCTCAAATCACGTTATCTAAGCATTTGTACAAAATTAAAACACAGCAGGATAAAACATATCACGGAATATAAAACATAACAAACAGTAAACTTCATAAGAATAAATTATCAGAAATCTGGAAAAGCAAGTCCAAAAAGATAGGTCTTCAATGCAGGCTTGAAGCTCTCCTTGGTCGGGCGCTCCCTTACCGAACGAGGCAAAGGTTTCCACAGGGTCAGTCAGCAAATGAAAAAACCCTAGCACCAGATGGTTTCAAACAGACCCTGGGAATCTCCAGCAATCCCTCGTCAGCAGAGCAAAGTGGAAGGAGGGGGCAGTAAGGATGCAGGAGTTCTTGTAGATAATGCAGACCCTGTCCATGAAGGTCATTACAGGTCAGCAAACCGACCTTGACAGTGACTCACCACTGCACTGGCAGCCAGTGTAAGCTGCGGAGCACAGGTGTGACATGGCAAGATCGAAGTAAGCTGGTCAACAACCTGGCTGCTGCATTCTGCACTAGCTGCAAGTGATGAATGTCAACCCCCAGTTTCCCTAGGTATGTAGTTACAGTAATCAAGGCATGAGGTCACAAAGGCATGGACCAAAGTTGGAAGGTCATCAGCTGGGAGCAGGTGTTTCACCCAGGCGATATTCATCAGATGGTAAAATGAGGCTTTAAAAATGGACAATACCTGTGATTTAAGTGTCAGCCCTTTGTCAAAAATAACATAGAAACATGGAAGCTGACAACAGATAAGGACCGCAAGGCCCATCCAGTCTGCCCATTTTTTCTATCTCATGAATGCCCCATAGGCCTTTACTCTGTCAATGGCCTTTCTATTCATACTCATCTGTATTGCTCCCTTATGCCTATCCCATGCCTGTTTGAAGCCCTGCATTGCATTCATATCCACCACTTCCTGAGGTAGGCTGTTCTATGCATCCACCACCCTTTCTGTGAAAAAGAACTCCCTGACATTACCTGTTAATCAGCCTCCCTCTAATCTCATGCTGTGTCCTCTCGTCCTGCTATTTTTCTTGTATTGAAACATGTTAGACTCTTTCACCTTGTTAATGCCCTTAAGATTTATTTTTTTTATTTTCTCTTTATGCCTTCTCTCACCGCAGTACTTCCTTTCTTCAGGAGACTCCTGTATTGGCCTTGTACGTCCCTGCTCCTCATGTCAGGCGTCGTTGCAGTCCATCTCCCCCATGGAGCCTTGGTTGTACCCCCAGGCGGGTACAGGATGGGGTCTCATCCCGACGTGTCTGTATTTTGTCGAGTGGATGCTGTCATCAGGTGCTGGGTGGGGCACTGGGATCGGGGCCGTGGAGCTCCATCTACTGGGAGCATTGTGGGATTTTTCCACTTTTTCTGTCCCCTCCCACAGGACGTTGGCACACTAGGTGGAGTCAAGGGGCGGCGCACATCGAGATGTGCGAGTGCTCCAGCTCCCAGCTGACATCCCCCCCCTTCTTTCTGCAGTCCCGCTGCGCCTCCACCCGTGGTCACCCAGGTGGCGGTAGAGCGGCGGGACATGCATCCCACCCCACCCTGGAGGAAGAGAGCAGCCTCTGGGTGCTCAATCATCCTCCCCCCTGGCCGAACCTCCAGCAGCCCGAGTCCGTTCCCGAACCCGGGTCGCTGGCGCCGAAAGCGGTAACCCTACCACTGTGCCGGCGGGCCGGCCCCTTAAGATGTTTGAATGTTTTGATCATATCACCTCTCTCCCTCCTCTGCTCTAGGGTATACATACTGAGCTCCATTAATCTGTCCTCATATGTTTTCTGATGCAGTCCCTGCATCATTCTGGTTGCCCTTCTCTGGACTGTCTCCATTTTGTTAATGTCCTTGTGCAGGTGCAGCCTCCAGTGCTGCACGCAGTACTCCAGATGGGGCCTAACCAGTGTCTTGTAAAGAGGGATTATTACTTCCCTGTTACGACTTGTGATACCCCTACTAATACACCCTAACATCCCTCTAGCCTTACCTACTGCTTTAGTGGTCTGCTTGGATGATTTCAGGTCATCTGCGATGATGATGCCCAAGTCTCTTTCTTCCCTTGTGATTGCCAGCAACTCCCCTCCCAACCTATAGGTGGCTTCAGGGTTCCTATTCCCTATGTGCATGAGCTTGCACTTCTTTGCGTTAAACCCCAGTTGCCACTCTTCCGACCATTTTGCCAGTTTATCCAGATCTCTTCTCATTCTGCCCACCCCATCTGGATCATCTTCTCTGTTGCAGATCTTTGTGTCATCTGCAAACAGACAAACCTTACCCTCCAGGCCGTCTGCAATGCCACTGATGAAGATACTGAAGAGGACTGACCCCAGGACTGATCCCTGAGGTACCCCACTTGTGACTTGCATCTCTTCTGACCGTATATCGTCTACCACCACCCTCTGTTTTCTGCCCGCCAACCAGTTTGCCACCAAGTTGGCCAACTTCTGACCCACCCTGAACCTACCCAGCTTGTTAATATTCTATGTGGAACAGTATCAAAAGCTTTGCTGAAGTCAAGGTAGGCAACATCAACTGCACCCCCTTGGCCCACCACTCTGGTTACCCAGTCAAAGAAATCTGTGAGATTAGTTTGACAGGACCTTCCTATTGCAAACCCATGCTGTCTTGAATCCTGTGCTCCTATGGATTCCAGGTGTTGCACTATCCTTTTCTTAAAGAGTGCCTCCATAATCTTGCCCACTGCTGAGGTAAGACTGACTGGTCTATAGTTCACATCCTCCTCGCTGCTACCACTCTTGTGGAGTGGGATCACATGAGCCCTTCTCCCGTCTTCTGGGACTTCTCCTGTGCTCAGAGACTCACCAAACAGTTCTGATTATGGCTCTGCTAGTTCCACCCTTAGCTCCTTTAGTACCCTGGGATGTATGTCATCAGGTCCTCTTGCCTTGTCCACCCTGAGCTTAGTGAGCTCTTGTAGAACCTTTTTTTTGTGAAGGGACTTGTGCATGCTTCCGTCCCCCCCTGTATCCATGGCGCTAAACTGTAGGCCCTGCCCTACCTTCTCCTCAGTAAATACTGAGCAGAAGCATTTATTTAGGATAGATGCTTTTCCTTGGTCCTGATCCACACACTCCTCTTTATCCCCTTTAATCTTAGCAATACCCCCTCTGGTCTTTCTCCTTTCACTACTGTATCTATAGAAAGTTTTGTCCCCTTCTTTTACTGTTCATGCTGGTGTTTCCTCGGGTGGGCTTTGCCTGCCTTACTGTCTTCCCTGCTTCCCTTAGGTAAGTTTGGTATGCCTCCCTATCTTCATCCTGCTGCGTTCCCACATATTTCCTGAAGGCCAACCTTTTGGCTCTGATCTTTTCTGCTACTGTGTTTGAGAACCAAAGCGGTTTCCTCCTTCTTTTGCTCTTGTTTTTCTCCCTAACATAATGGGATATTGCTTCAAGTATTGCATCCTTAATGCTTGCCCACTTTGCCTGTACCCCGTCACCTGTATTTCTTCTTACCAGGACTAGCTTAACTCTGTTGGACATCTTATCAATGCCAGCTCCTCTGAAGTCCCATATTTTTGCCTTGAAATGGGATAATTTAGCTCTAGTGGCCAAACTGAACCATAAAATGTGATGGTCGCTGACCCCCAGGTGACCTTCTACCTGGAGATCTGTAATCCTTTCCCCACTAGTCAGTACTAGATCTAGGATATCCCTGTCTCTTGTGGGTTGTTGTACTAGTTGTTTGAGGCCCTCTCCCTGCAGGGACTCCACTATATGTCTAGTTCTGGCGGGTGTTCCTGGTATTGACCAATCTGTGTCTGGCATGTTGAAGTCTCCCATTATCAGAACCTCCCCTTTAGCTGTCATGTTTTGTATATCTTGTAACAGTAATGTGTCTGTCATCCTTCTGGTCTGGAGGCCTGTAGACAACCCCAGTTCATATGGCTGTCCCATTTCCTTTTTCCAGGGCAACCCACAGTTCTTCTGGCTCCTTATGTGTATTCTGAATTTCTGTAGCTTTGATATTTTCATTGACATAAAGTGCCAACCCCCTTTTGCACCTTGGTCTCTTCTGAACAGTACACAGCCAGGTACTGAAGTCTCCCAAGTGTGGTTACTGGTGAACCATGTCTCACTAAAGGCTACTATGTCCAATTTAGCCTCTGTCATTGTTGCCTGCAGGTCTGGGATCTTGTTTCTCAGACTGCAGGCATTTGTGCACATGATTTTCTATTGGCCAGATTTCGGTGCATTAGTTGTTGAGTGAGGTCCGGCATTTCCCCTGCATGTTGTATGGGGAGCCTGATCTTTTTCCTTACCTGGTGATGCAAATGAACTACAAACATGCTGAACTCCTGTTTGATCACTAGCTGAGGGGGAAGGGCATTCTTCCCATTCGATGTGTCGGGTGCTGCACCTCTCTCCCCATTTGCTAGTTTAAATATCCTGCAAATATGTCACACTTCTGCCCCAATGCACTGACTCCCTCCTTAGTCAGATACAGCCCATCGAATTTAAAGAACTTTTGCTCCCAAAACTGTTGCCAGTTACCTACAAATTTGCGTCCTTTTTCCTGGCACCAGCTCTCAAGCCACATGTTTAGCTCTCTAGCTCCCCTTCTCTGGCCTTCCGTCCATTTGTGCCCCTCTCCCAGATCAGCAGGATCACAAAGAAGAAAATGCCATATGAAATTGATGACAGTTTGTCTCCCAGCCTAGTCGGGTGTTCCCTGGTCTCCATAACTGACCGGCTGAAGAGATTGTTAGTCCCTATGTGTATAAGGACGTTGATGTTTTCTCCTGCTTCCTGCACGATTTTATCAATGCGGTCAGTGTCTCTCCATGCTGATGTATGTGGGAGACATCTGACCATTACCCCTGGCCAGAGGTAGGTATCAGCTCCCCGAATCATGGAGTCTCCTATGATTGGAAGTGTTTTGGATTTCCTTTTTGCTCTTTTTGTTTTGGTCCCTATTTTGGGTGAGTTTTGTAGCTCTAACTCCTGTGCTGCAGTATCCTGCTCTGCAGTGCCCTCTGCCCCTTTGTTTGATTTCGGAGATAGAGGCAGATACCTGTTTGTAGTTTTTATATGGTTTGTGGAGGTGATATGTTGGTGAGCATTGAGTGATGGGGCACTTGATTTGCCCCTCCTAACCACCTGCCAACCTCCCAGACCAACTACCCTCTGCAGTCAAGGTGCTTCAGTTGGTTGTTGAGGAAATTGAGGGCGGTTCTTGCAATATATTTCCTCCTGGATATGTAATGTGAGGCACACAATCTCTGCCCATGCTGCCTGGAGCTGAGCCCTTAGATCTCCGATGGTCCGGCATGTAGGACAGCGTCCTAAATCCTGTATAACTGTCCTTTTGAAAAGTGTCCCGCAGTACCTGAAGTTAATAATATCCATTCCAGTTGAGTTGCCGAGTTTATAGCCTGGTCTGAGTAATTAGAAGGAAAATGAAAGCAAAAGTTTGATTTTTTTATATATATATATTTTTATTATTTTTTTATTTTGTTTGTTTTTGAATAACTTTTTATAACAAGTTAAATTACCTGTGCCCCTGTAAGTGAGGTCACTGAGTGGATACCCCTCTGATCCTCCCCTTCCTGCTTTGCTACATGAAATGTCACGACTGTGCTTCTCTATAAAAGGAGTGTAGCATAGGGTGGTTGGGGATGGGGGTGGGTGGCTGGGCCCTTCCCCTGCCAAAAAAGAAGAAAAACGGACGAAAGAAATGAGGTAAGAGCAGAAACAATCAACCAACAACAAATGCAGTAGCCCTGACACCTTAGCCTAATGATAGATAAAACTGTAAAACCTGTAAGCACCACCTGTAACAGTTTCACAGAAGATATACCCTGCAAAAAAAACTTTGCTACAGAGAAAAATAAAGCAATAACAGAAGATATACCTTGCAAAAAACAATTTGAGTCAGAGAAGATTACAGCAGTAATCTGTAAGCACAAAACAGTAACAAACCTATAGGAACACCCTGTAGTAATGCAGCAGAAAGTATACCCTGCAACAGCAGTTTGAATCAGAGTACAATAAAGCAGTAAAATGTAAGCAAAAAACTAACAAAACCTGTGAGCACAAAAGAAAATAGTAACACACAGTAAATATGCCTACCCAAAAGAAGTCTTAATCTTTTTCCTTGCTCTGATAATGTTGTTCCTTGCTCTGTCCTTACAAGCTAACCTAGAAGAAAAGAGCTCAGGTGATGCTAGGTGCCAGCAAACCTAGTCTTCCACCTCCTGCGTAGATTACACACCCACTCCAAGGTCACTAGCTAGCTGCCACTGAGCCAAAGCCCGGAAGGCCACCCAGCATGTTGGCCGCAAACTCTGGATGATCCTCACAACATCTGCGATTGCCAGCTACCTGGCATTGGCTTAGCACCCTGCCAGCTGTTCCTAAGAAGGCTGATAAACAGCAACAAGGCCCTAAAGACAAAAGGTAGTGCTTTACTCAGCCTGACACTGACTCTATGGTCATCATGGTTGCCCATGATAGGTCTTGGGCCCCTAAGAAGATGTGTATCAAATCCCCTGATGAGTTCAGAAAACTGGGCATTATGGGTGAGTACACCTTCACCTTGGCCATGCTAGGCCTGCATATTGCTAGATGCCAATTACCAAGCATACCTGGTCAAATATCAGAACCACATCTGGGTCAAATTGCCAGTAATCTGCCAAAAGGGGCAGATAAGGCAGAAGCCCTGAAGTACGTTTCCCAAAGCTCTGAGATTGGTAGTTATCTCCTCCAGTCTGTGTATGATGCCTTGGATGCTTTGACCAGAGCAGCTGTGGTAGTTATCTGTCTGTGCAGCACTCCTGGCTCTATGTTGTGGGATTGGCCCAGCATGTGTTGCATTCAGTAATGAATGCATCTTTTAATGGCCAAATGTTACTTGGCTCAGAGGCAGAGGTGATTTTCAATGAGCTGGTGATCTCTAGTTCTGAACGATCCTCAATTAACCTGTGCCAGAGGTTCCTTACCCTTCCAGGGTCATGGTCAGGGATGGGGTTATGTGCAACAGAACCAGAAGCAGCAGTCCATGGGGGGCGCCCTATGAAGCCTCCTAGGGATATGAGAAAGGAGCTGTCAGCCACCCCTCCCCACTCTAACTTACTACTACCCCCTCCTGCTCCCCTGTCAGTTGCCTTGGAGAGGGGGTTGGATGTGCAGGGTCTTTGTTTATTTCCTGATGGCAAAAAGCAACCACAGACTGATGGTTCCTAGAAATTATCCAGCATGGATATGTCCTGGAATTGTGTCACAACTCCCAGTAACTTCTCCTAGGTCTTTCCTCTTGTTCCCCGATCACCTAGAGGTTTTCCTGGCTGAGGTGCAGACAAAGCAGTTCAGCCAGGTACCCAAGAAAACAGGGGACTTTTGCCCCATTCTGAACCTCTTATTCATCAACAAGCCTATGGCTTATAGAGGGACACATTAGTGTCCCTCCACAAAAGCTATCCCAGGGACGACCCAAGGAACTACTGACCGGTCAGTCTCACTTCCATAATGTGCAAACTTTGGAGACCATACTAAAGGAACAATTGATAGAACATCTAGAGGAACACGGTCTCCAGGATGCATGGCAGCATGGATTTATGGGAGGGAGGTCTTTTCAAATGAATCTGACCAACTTCTTTGACTGGATAACCAAAACAGTGGACAGAGGCCAAGCAGTGGACATCCTCTACCTGGATTTCAGCAAGGCCTTTGACTCTGTACCCAACAGGAGGCTGATCAGGAAGTTGGTGGACCTCAGAGTCAGAGAGAAGATGGTTAGATGGGTGGAAGACTGGCTACGGAACAGGACCCAAAAGGTGATGGTGGAGGGAGAGGTCTCTAGCACCAGGGTGGTCACAAGTGGCATCCCGCAGGGCTCAGTACTAGGGCCAGTGCTCTTCAATGTTTTTATTAATGATATTGGAGATGGCATCAAGGGCAAAATATGTCTGTTTGCAGATGACACAAAGCTCTTTGGGAGGGTAGACTCAGCCAAGGGCATACAGGACCTTAAAGAAAAGCTTGAAATGTGGTCCAGAATTTGGCAACTGAGCTTCAGTGCCAAGAAGTACAAGGTTATGCACATTGGAGCCAAACACTCCAGGACAGAGTACTACCTGGGAGGGGTCCAGGTATCTCCATCAAAGGAAGAGAAGGATCTGGGAGTGATAATAACTAGTGACATGAAGCATTCTACGCAGTGCAAGAAGGCAGTGTCAAGGACAAACAGGATGTTGAGGTGCATAGCCAGAGGGATCAGCAGTAGGTAACAGGAGGTGGCATTGCCCTTGTACGGGTCACTGGTGAGACTGCATCTGGAGTATGCAGTGCAGTTCTGGGGCCCTCACCTTAAAAAGGGTATTAGCCTAATGGAGATGGTCAAGAGGAGGGCTAAGAAGATGACTGTGGGGCAGCGGAGTAAATCGTATGAGAAAAGACTGAGGGCCCTAAACATGTACTCCCTGGAGGACAGGAGACAGAGGTGAGACATAATTAAGACCTTCAAGTACTTGAAAGGGATTAATAAGTTGAACAGGAAAGGTCTCCTCAGGTTAAGCTGCAGCTGAACCATGAGGGGGCACAACCTTATGCTGGAGGGGGGTGTTTCAGAGGTAGGGAGGTTAGAAGACACTTCTTCACAGAAAAGATGGTGACCAAATGGAACGTGCTGCCAGAAAAGGTGATCTCATCGAGGACAGTGGCTAGCTTTAAGAGAGGCTGGGATAGCTATGGGGGAGGATAAAGGTCATGGGAGGGGAGAAGGAAGAAAGGGATGGGAAGGTTGGGGGGGAGCAAGGACAACAGCCTGCACTGTGAATCCTGCACAATGAGCAGACTAGATAGACCAAATGGCTTAATTCTGCTGCCTTCCTCATATATTCATATGTAAAAAATCTTGCATGCTGTCTCTAGGGTCCCTCTTCCCTTTCTTGTCACAGGAGGACTGGCTATGCACCATGGATATGTAGGACAGTTACCTGCACATCAAAATCAGGCAGCGGTGCTGCAGTGCCACATTCAATACTTTTGCTTCTACCTACACTACCAGTTTTGTGTTTTGCCCTTTGGATGGACTTCAGTGCTATGTCTTTACCTGCTTGCCTGCTAACCTGGGTTTGAATCCCATGAGCCCCCACTTGCATACTGTGTGGCACTGAACAAGTCACCTTGTGCTTCCAGGTCACATCTGGACACAAGCTCTGGCTTGTGTGCCTTTTCTGGTTAAACAATTTCCCCCTCCCTTTACCAAATGCTTTGCTGGGGTAGCCACAGTGCTATGTTAAAAGAAGCAATATGTTTTTTCCCATACGTGGATTAAAGGCTCTTGAAGGGAACGTCAACATCTTGGGTGAGGTGCAGCCTTGACTGCACTAGATAACTGAGGGACAGCTTAGGGAGACTGGTGGATATGGACAAGTATGTCTTGGTCTCTTGCCAAAGGATCCAGTACATAGGGGGTGCAGACCAAGATGCATTCCAGGTGAAAGCCTTTCTGCTTTAAGACAGGGTCTCTGCCTTTATAGCTTAAGCAGTTTTGGTGAGTCCCAGTGACCAGGTTTTTGGCCCAAGTCATGCTCTTTTTCTTGGGCCTCATAGACCAGGCAGGGAGTGGGGTGGGCCAGACAAAAAAAGTATGCTGCTGGGCTGGTCAATGGGTTGCTGCTGGTGCCCGCCGTCAGACCTGCTACATGTTCCGCCTGTGGCACACTACATTTGGGGGCCCCCCGCGGCTGCGGGGTTCATGGGTGCCTAATGCCGGCCCTGCTCATGGTAGCCTCTATATTCCTGGTTTTTTTTTGGCTTGCCTGCATATGAGGATCCCTTAATGGTCGCTGCAGACTCAGTGGTCACAGGCTTCTCAGTCCTTGGACTACTTGATTTTGCTTTGCTTCCCGTGCTGGATACCCTGCTGGGGTGACACAACAGGGATAGCTTGCTTAGATGTGTTTCTTTCCTGCAATCTCAGACACAGTTGGTCCTCACCATGTATGTCTTCAACCTGTGGTTGGGTGCCCATTTGAGCCTTAATTAGAACCATGGGTCCTGCTCCACTGGAACAAGGCCTTCACATAAATGTGCTGGAAATGAGGTCAGTTCTATACTGTCTCCATACTCTGGTCATTCTGATTCGGGGGGGGGTCTCCGTTGACCCAGTCAGACAACCAGGGAGTGGTTTGCTACCTGAACAAACAGGATAGCAAGCACTCTTACTCCTTGTGCTGTGAGGCAATGAAGGCTTAGAATGGAGCCATGACTCACGACGAGGTCAGTCTCATCACAATGCACATGGTTGGTGCCCACAGTGTCTTAGCAGACAGCCTCAGTCAGTATGTAGTCTATTCTCATAAGTGGAATCTGGAACAGTGTGTGGCAACAGTCCGTTTGATATATAGGGAAACCCAGAGTTGGAAATTTTTTCATCCCCACACAAAACACAACTGCAGCTTTTTTGCCTGCTTGCTCCAGGTCATGGAGTTTTTTGTCAGAACACATCCCTCTGCTAAAAAAGGAGATTTCTCCTTGGATTTTCACCTCTTGCTCTAATTTAGAGGGTTCTGACCAAGGTCAGGCAGGAACCAGCCAGAGTGATCCCTTTAGCTTTGCTGCAGCCCAGGCAGATCTGGTTGCCACTGCTGTAGGAGTTGACAGTTGAAGATCCATTTCCACTGCCCCTGCTGCTGGGACATCTGTCCCAGAATGCTGGCACCCTGCTGTCAGGACTTCCATCCCAGAATGCTGGCACTCAGCTGCATCGGGACCTTCTATCCCTTCACCTTCATACCTGGCCCCTGACAACATAGAAGCCTCTCACTTTGGGGTTTCAAACATTTATCAGCAGTCTTCATAGTTACCAGCACAACTTCTACTAGGCACAACTATTCCCTGAAGTAGAAGCATGGTACCAGGGGGCATCCCTGGACCCCTTCACATGTCCTGTACTGTGGGTACTGGACTACCTTCTGACCATGTTTAAGTTTGGGCTTCAGTACTGCTTGGGGAAGGTTCACATGTCAACCATATCAGCCTTTCATGCTCCTTTTGGTGGCAAGATTGTGTCCCAACTGAATGTATTCTGCAAGTTCCTCAAGGGGTTGTTGCATGTGATGCCTCTGATCTGCAAACTGGTCCCAGTTTTGGACCTATACCTAGTAGTCAAATTACTGACTAAATTTCTCTCTGAGCTTGCAGCTTCCTGTGACTTGAAGTACTTATTCTGGAAGATTTTGTTTCTCGTCACCAATACTTCTGCCAAAGATGCCGCGGAACTGTAGCTCTTTGTTAGGAACTCACTGTTTCTGGTATTCCACAGGACTTGCAGACTCACCCTAAGTTCCTGCCAAAAGTGGTGTCTGGTTTTACACTGAATCACTCCATTGACCTGCCCATTTTGTTCCCTTCCCCTTAGAATTTGGGGAAATTACTGTTGCACACAGACATCCATAGAATCCATTGTTACTATTTGGACCATACCAAGGATGGTGCTCTGTCCTCTCAGCTACTTGTTTTCTTTGTCTCATGCACCGTAGGTAAGCATGTTTCCAAACAGTGTCTTTTCAAGCAGGTCATTTTCTGTATCCTTTTCTGTTATAGGCAAGCAGGGCAGACTCTTCCTGGCACAGTCATGGGGCATGCCACCAGGAGCATGCTGGCCTCCGTGGCCTGTTCTAGGTTTGCCTTGTCCTTAGACATTTGGAAGGCAGCTACCTGGCAGAGGATCCATACTTTTACTAAGCACTGTAGTTTGGAGCTGATCTCTCATATGAGGGTTGGATTTGGCCTTACCATTTTGCAGGGCTTGCTTTCCTGAGGGGTCAGTCCACTGGGTTCGTCTGCCACAGTAGTCCTCCAATGTATAATGGCTCTATAGAGATACCCTCAAAGACTATAGGTTCGCTGCTTACCTGTAACAGTAGTTCTTAGAGAGGAGCTCCACAGAGCCATGGTTCTTCCCACCTTCCATCCCTGTAGCATGGAGGACCTTTATGTCTGCCAATCTGTGAGGCACAGCATATTCTGCACACTATTTAAGCCAGTGCCTGCACTGTTTCTGTGGTGGGCAGCATCTGCTGGAATGCTTGCTCCCCTGCCTCTCTGTGCATGAATGGTTAGGGCAGCCCCAGTCCTGTTGTTGGATGTTTTCAGAACTGCGTTCACTGATGGGGGAAACTGAAGTGGATAGGCATGCCTATGTTATGTAGGGAACGTGCACCACTGATATGCATGCAAGCACATAAACATAGGCAGCTCCAAAGTTGGAAAAGCTTCCCGACCAGTTCTGATGCTGATGGCTTACAGTCCAACGCATTACACCTCGATGGAGATTCTCTATGAGATCTACTGTTACTGGCAATGAACAAACCTTTATGGTCCACTGTCTGCTTGTTAGTCTCCAGACAGCCCTAGAAGGAGTCTGTGATGTATACTTACAGGGAAACGTCCCAATATAACCAGATAAACATCAAATCAAAGCTGCTATTCAATATAAACATTGCCTGCAAATGTTGTTAGGTCTTCGTTTCTTCTATCTCCTTCCCTATAGTACAGAAATGTTGCCAACCACCAATTGCTGAAATGAAAGCCACCATGTCCTGGCAGGATGCACCACACAACAATATATTAATGTTGTGATAGGCTAGCACAGACATCTTACTGTGCTGTGACATAATGATCCAATTATCTAAGAACCACAAATGGGTCTCAGGTTCCACGAAGCCATGTAAAGTTATTTTTTTGAAATTATATTTTATCAATCAAGATTCCGGGAAGATGCGATTTTAGAGTTTGCGAAGACAGTTCACACAAAATACATATTAACAGTAAGATCTAAAATACAAATGTTGATTGTAATAACATTTTTCCATAATGCCTATATCAATAACTGAAACAGGTGGAGGATGTTGAAGAATATACATCATAGGCAGAGAGTTATAAGAGCCTTATCAGAACCTTTTCCTTTTTTTATTGATTTAAAGTGCTAAACAATAAAATTTCGAAACGTCATTTTTCCCCATAGACTATTGCTAGTGAAGGAAGATGATGCTAGAACAGATAATTGTACTAAATATACCTTTTGTCCTATAGCTAATTAGAACCCCCTGTGCAACACTACATAAGCAGACCTGGCACACAAAAATTCCTTCTCTACCCACATACTTACTTTGGGATAAAAGCCTGCCAGTGTGTGTGTGTGTGTGTGAGAAGTATATTAACTTCCCAAGACAATTGTTCCAAAACTAATGAGAGCCACACAAAAGGCTCTGATAAGGGTTTTTTTTTTTGGCAGGAAATGGCACAGATTCTAAACTGATCCAGACTGGTTCTGTCATCCTTGGTCTGATAGCTATTGGGAAGGAAAGCATCCATTTCTATGGCCATAGGGATTATGGAAACCTGGATGGAAAAGAACATGAGAATGTTTTTTTTGTGTTACTGCTTTTGAATCTCATGCTATATTTAAACTACCCTTTAACTTGTAACCCACAAATGTCTCCTGCTTCAAGATATGCAAATGTTTTTTCCATCACGAGAAAGAAATGTATTTTAGATGTTATAGCTGGCACTCAAGTTCAGCACTATTTGTGGTTAAACAAATCGATCAGAAAGAAAAAAAAAATACAACATGCTAGTAAGTGAGAGAGCAATCTGAGTCCTGATACTGAATATTCAAACCATGATCCAGAGCAATTGTTTTAGCTCTAGGATTATTATACTGTATTGTGAAAAAAAAGCTACTTTTTACATAAGTTCCAGCTGTTTTCATCCCCACCTTCCCCCAGAGTTGCTATACCCTCTTTGACAACTCCAGTAGGGGTGTTTTAGTTTTGTTTTGCAATTAAGTTACTAAGGATGATTTCATATTTTCACACTCAAGAAAAGCCTTATTTAGTTAAAACAACTATTTCAAAGAGGGCTGGGGGGACATCACAGCAGCAGGGTAGAACAGTTACAGTAAATACACCTATGGATCACTGAACACCACAAAATTCGAACACTAAGAAAGATGCTCAACCTCCCCTTCCAGCCTCCCTATGTAAAACTAACATAGGTACCTCTCTCTCCCCCTCTTTTCCTCCCCAAGCCCCCCCTTTTTTGCTTGTAACCCCTTCTATCTCCATACTTCTCCTACCACCCCCTTTACTGCCCTCTCCTTTTTTCCACTCTCCAACCTGTACCACCCCTCCACCCCTTTCCCAACCTCATTTCGCCCCCACCTTTGTCACCCTCTCCTCGCGTTCAGCTCCTAACCTCTCAACCATCCCCTCCCTATACTTCCTATCCTCATTTCTCTCACCTTTGACCTCCCCTTCCTATACTTCCTATCCTCCTTTCTTTCACCTTTGACCTTCCTACCTCCCAGGACAAAGCCTCCCAGACTGCCACTCTTACACATCCTGAGCAAAGCCTCTTTCTGGCTGCCTAACTCTACCTAAACATGTGACCCTGAAATCCCTTGCTGACCTAGGCACTTAGCACAGGGCAGCCTACTCCTGCAAACAGTCCTTAGTACTTGCCTATTTGTGGAACTGACGGTGAAATCTCCCTGTGAATTTCTAAACAGATGCTAACAAAAGTGTAACTAACTTAATAAGAGCAATAACCTCTATTATGTAACCTTGAAACCAAAAGGATCTTATGGACGCAAATGTAAGTTGTACATTCAATGAATAGGTCTGTACTCACGTTTATTTTCTTTGTATATACTGCTGTTGTTGGTTTATCTGTTTTGTACAATGTCTGACTTGGAACCTTTGCAAATGAGCCTTTGGCTCAAAGGTATTTAATCTCAAACTGAAATAAATAAATAAAAATAAAAATAACATAGTCACAACAAAAATAGATGTGAGTATATACATATGGTATACAGAAACAGTTTATAAAGCTCTATGTGCATTTGTCTATACAACAGAGGGGTTAAATGTTCCAGGTGCAGGTGTCTTAGGTGGAAGATGAAGTGGAATGTGGAGGAGTGAAAGGGTGGTCAGGAGGTAAAAGGACCAAGCAAGGTGCTCGTGCTTGGCCTTCTTAAAGTGAGCAAGATTCCTAGCCTCATTGATGGTATCAGTACCACATTTCATTTTTATTTTACAGAAAGGGTGGTGGAACCATGGAACAGTCTGCCAGCTGAGGTGGTGGGCACCAAAACTATAAATGCTGCAAGCAGCCCGGCAGGTCCCCTTTGTCCACCGAGTGCCTTCCTCACTGTACTGCTCGCCAATCACCAGAATGAAGCTTCATCCTTGACATGGGTGCCTCTGCTGCTGCAAGCAGCCTGGCGGGTTCCCTCTGTCCACCGGCTGCCTTCCTCGCTGTACTGCCTGCCGAACATCAGACCGAAGCTTCACCCTTGACATGAGTGCCTCTGCTGCTGCAAGCAGCCCGGCCGGTCCCCTCTGTTCACCGGCTGCCTTCCTCATGGTACTGCCCACTGATCATCAGACCGAAGCTTCACCCTTGACATGGTGCCTCTGCTGCTGCAAGCAGCCTGGTGGGTCCCCTCTGTCTGCTGGCTGCCTTCCTCACTGTACTGCCCACCAATCACCAGACTGAAGGTATGCTGCTGAAACTTCTGGCCAGAACCATCGGCTCTGCCTGCTGATTGGCTGCTCCACTTTTTACAGCTGCAGTAAGCGGAGACTGCAGATGTTTTGCATGTACAAAAGCAGTGATGTCATGTTTTCTATCCGTGGAACTGACTGAAGGTGTAAATAGTCTCCTCCGCCATACCCTCCTCCAAGAAATGTTTTTCGCCCTCAAATAAATACACCTTCATGTTAGTCAATAGTTGCAGTTCACTAGTTTCTTTCTTAAGTGGGAGGTTCAAGAACTGGAACCTGAGAAGTGGGAGGCAGCATTAGTTTTTTTGGGGGAGTAAGGTCAACCCCCACCTCCACCCAAGAACTCCTAAAGATCCACCCACCTTTTTTTTTGGTTCATGTGGGAGGGACATGAGGTGGATCTATCATGCTGGAAGAATCAACTATCAGAGCTGCCTGGGGCATCAGAGGTTAAGCTTCATAAGGAAAAGCCTGAAATTGCATCTCTATACAGCACTTGTTTAAACAGCATTGGCTCAACTTACATTCCTCTCCTGGTCACACATTTTCACAAATACATTCCAAGAGATGGAAAGTCCCTCCTGGTGAGTATATGGTGTTATTCAGAACAGTCCTCCAACCCTGCCCCCACCACCTTACTCTGTATTTTGCATCGGCTGAAGCATGTCAGTATAGCAAGAGGCTCCAGTATATCTTTTTTTTACTGAGCTTGCAGTTTTAAAGGAGTAGTCCACAGTCCACTCAGAATTTGCAAAAATATGTTATGCAGAGTATTTTGATTTGTATGTTAAGTCCTAGTGTGTCCATCCCTCTGTCTGCTGGCCTATTAGCAGATACCTGAGAGCTAGCTAACTGGGATTTCTGTAAGAAAATCCCTACTAAATTAAGTTCTAATTCACTATTGTTGTTTTCTATGTGTGTCAGGTCTAGCTTGCAGGATTGTTTTCATTTTAACACTTAATTTCATCAAACTATACACAACCAGAAAAGCACAGAAATTGCCCAGATCATTAGCACTATAATTAGTTAAGACTCTAGCTGTTTTCTTACAGAAGACTCACTCAGTTAGATTTCAAGTATTTGCTAAACTATAATTGTAGGTACCAGCTTTCTATTAGGTAGAACTAGCATTCAGTATGCACTTTGGCCTGTGACATGATTTTCTTTTTTAGAAATGAAGTGTATGGTATGAAGCTGCAGCCTAGAAACTGCAGCATACTTTAAAGTCAGTTTTTCTCCTGTGTGTGGTATAGCATGAACACAACAGGATGACAGTGACTATTTCAGCTACACATTTGATCCCATTTTACAATGGTTCATTGCATTACCAGTTTAGTAGCTTACATTCCTCTCCTGGTTACACATTTTCACAAATACATTCCAAGAGATGGGAAGTTCCTCCTGGTTGGTATATGGTGTTATTCAAACCTGTCCTGCAACCCTGCCCCCACCACCTTACTCTGTATTTTGCATCAGCTAAAGCATGTCAGTACAGCAAGGGGCTGCATTGTGTAGTTTTACTGGGCTTGCAGTTTTAATGAAGTAGTCCAGTCAGAATTTTCAGAAACATATGTTATGCAGAGTATTTTGATTTGTATGTTAAGTCCTAGTGTGTCCTTTCCCCTGTCTGCTATTAGGAGTTTTTCCTAAATTAGCCTATTAGCAGACATCTGAGAGCTATCTACCTGGGGTTTCTGTAAGAAAACTGCTGCTAAATTAAGCTCTAATTCACTATTGTTGTTTTCTGTGTGTCAGGTCTAGCTTGCAGGAATATTTTAATTTCAAAACTTTTAATTTCATCAAACTATACACAACCATAAAAGCACAGAAATTGTCCAGATCATTAGTGCTATACTTAGTTAAGACTCTAGCTGTTTTCTTACAGAAACCCACTCAATTAGATTTCAAGTATTTGCTGAACTATAAATGTAGGTACCAGCTTCCTATTAGGTAGAACTAACATTTGTGTGGATTTTGGTCTGTGACATGATTTTCATTTTTTTTTTACAAATGAAGTGTATGGTATGAAGCTGCAGCCTAGAAACTGCAAAATACTTTAAAGTCACTTTTTCTCCTGTGTGTGGTATAGCATGAAAATAGAATGGATGACAGTGACTATTTCAGCTATGCATTTGATCCCATTTTACAGTGGTTTATTGCACTACACTTTTTCAAATAATAAAACAAATATTCACCAACCTAAATAACTCGCACATACATATTTTTATACTTTATTAAAAAGATACTTCACATTTGTAACCCAAAAAAAAATTGAAAATCATGTCACAGAGCAAAATCAGCACTAACTGACAGTTCTACCTATTAGAATAGAGGAGGCAGTATAGTGCGGTGGTCTAAGGCTCTGAGCTGCGACCTGGTGTCCTGGGTTTGAATCCCACATGCATACTCTGTGTCCCTGAGCAAATCACTTAACTTCCTTGTGCTCCCAGGTAACACCTGTAAACAAGCTTTAGCCTGTCTCTCCTGCTAAAAAAAAGAATGCTGGTACCTACTTTTACAGTTTAGCAAATACTTTAGAGCTAACTGAGTGAGTTTTCTATAAAAAAAAAACAACTGCTATAGTCTTTACTAATTATAGCCGTGATGATCTGGGACAATTTCTGTGCTTTTTATTGTTGTGCATAGTTTGATGAAATTCAATTTTAAAATGAAAACTGCTAGCTAGATATGACACACCCAAAAAACAGAAATAGTAAATTAGAGTTATTTAGTAGCTGTTTTCTTACAGAAACCCCAGTTAGGTAGCTCTCAGGCATCTGCTATATTGTAACTGTTGCCATTTGTGCTCACTGGATAAGAATAGTTACAAAGCTCTGCTGTTGTGAAATGATTTTAAAAAACACTGCATATGCTAAATCTATGGGCCTGGCTATGTCACTGCCACAGGAGACAGGGTGCATTGTAGGAGGCAGAAGGCAATAAACCTATTTGTGATGGAGATCCCCAGGGGGTCATAAAACTACCCTAAAACTAGCAGCCTAATTTAGGAAAAACTCCTAATAGCAGACAGAGGGAAGGACATACTAGGACTTTACATACAAATCAAAACACTTTGCATAACATATGTTTTTGTAAATTCTGGGTGGACTACTCCTTTAATTGAGCCACCCAATCTATATCCTTACAAGAACCACTCTGTGGTGTGCATACCAGCACGGTTATTTCACTCTTATTTACAGCTTTACACCTTTATCAGTTTTTAATTGCAATTGTGTCTAAATGCTCCACCTTGCAGCCTCCAGTCTCCCACTATACCTGCACTCATTGCAGCACTATTTCACTACATGCAGGGAGATTGCAGGCTACTAGGGCATATGCAGATGGCAGTGTGGAACACAGGTGTAGGCTGCAATACTGGGATGCTTTCATACCACAGTAACCTGACAGCTGTATGCACACACCCCCGGGTGTACCTGCATGTCCCCACCTAACCTACCTCTCTGTCTGCACTTGCTTCCCTGAGGGCCACCTCCTGATGGTATCTGTTTACTGTCCTTGATTACTCTTCTCATTGTGCCAAGTGTTATGAGTACCCTGCCTGCCCATGTGTGATGTGGCAGCAATACTACCTGCAGAGCAGCGCCAGTAGTGAACACATACATTAGTGGAGCTCCTGAGTGCATCATGGAGCACTGCTACAGTGGACAATAGTCACGTGACACTATGTACAGTTGAGCAGTGGGGAACACTGAAGGCAGTAGTAGAGGGTCTGCCTTCAGCCATACAGCAGCAGTACATGAACGTCTGTTGTGCCCAGGTGCCCTAATACTGGCAGAACTGATGCCATGTCCCCCCCCCATCTCTCTCTCTCTCTCTCTCTCTCCCCGCTTCCCTCCCTCTCACTGATATAGCCCCCAATTCCAACATACAGATATCCCCCTCCCTCGAACCTCTCTGTCACCTCCACAACATAAGTGTGTCTCATAACAGTGAAATATGGTTATTTACATAATATGACTGTGCCATATACACAGTACTCCATGGGACATGTAGGAGGGCATCTCAAAATGCAGCTGTCATCACCGCGAGTACACCATGGAATGTGCACTGCTACTACAGGGTTGAGACCACACACACTATCGCACTCAGCGTGGACAGGCTGTAGTGTTTTCAAACCATTATCCACATTGTTCACTGGCAGTGTGGACACACTATAATGTTTACAAACTGTAATGGTTTGAATCCATTACAGCTTTTTCGAGTGTAGTGTGGACAGGGCCTGCATGTCTATGTAATTACCTATCTTTCTCTCAATTGCATGTATTGCTATTTTACCTATTTCTAAAACAAACCTGCATATCACATTATCCTGCACTCTGAGCACATTCTTATGAAACTGCACATATTTGTACTCCACTTCTGCATAGACCTCATACTTTCCTAATATTCCCATTATCACAAGCATAACTACCTTGCCCTTATCAAAAAGCGACCCCCTCTGAAAGTTACTATCTCATTTTCTCTGCTTACAGTCCATCATCATTACACCTGACTTCCTGACATCAACACATTGCTTAAATATAACTTACATCACCTCATGGACAGAAAACCTGTTTTTCTCTAAAAAAACAAACCTGTGTAAATAATCCCAAGGCTGAACATATGTATACCAGCCATTACTTTTTCATGTACTGCCACCTTCTGTACCATCATGGGGATTTGCATGTTTCCCCACAATGCTTTGCATTATTGGGGTATGTGCAGTTGTGTGTTCTTTAAAATTTGGCTGTCCAGCCAATATCATCTGGGATAACACATACAACAGTAGCATTTGCTCTGGGGTTCTTTTGTAAACCTACAGTGCTTCCTATTCCTTCCATTAAAATGTACACTTCCATGTATTTTCCTGATAACGTGTATGCGTTCCTTATAACAGAAACTAAAACAAATCTTACTACTTACAAATCATTGTGTTGTTTCTCCATACCTCCTTAACAATTCCACACAACTTCACTAACTTCAATCCCCCCTCCCACCGAGGAGCCGGAGGTCGCGAGGGCTACATCTCTAGTGCCCTCCCTGCTGCCGAGATCGCCGCTGCCAGTGACGCGGGACACCCCGCCTCCCGAGGAACCGCTGGTCGTGAGGGCCGCCTGAAATCACCCTCCCAGCCTCCCACAGTGTGCAGATCAATCCCCTCCCCGAGGGAGCCGGAGGTCACGAGGGCTACCATCTCCTAGTGCCCTCCCTGCTGCCGAGATCGCCGCTGCCAGTGACGCCGGGACACCCCCGCCTCCCGAGGAACCGTTGGTCGTGAGGGCCGCCTGAAATCACCCTCCCAGCCTCCCCACAGTGTGCAGATCAATCCCCCCTCCCACCGAGGGCGGAGGTCGCGAGGGCTACATCTCTAGTGCCCTCCCTGCTGCCAAGATCGCCGCTGCCAGTGACGCCAGGACACCCCCGCCTCCCGAGGAACCGTTGGTCATGAGGGCCGGCTGAAATCACCCTCCCAGCCTCCCCACAGTGTGCAGGTAATTCTTGGGCCTACAAGTACAATCGGGAGCCAGCTTACCTGAGGGCGCTGTGCTCTTTCAGTCGGGAGGCAGCCTACCTGAGGACGCTGTGCTTTTTCAGTCGGGAGGCAGCCTACCTGAGGACGCTGTGCTTGTTTGGCACCTTCTCCAGACTTGCGCACCCGCGCCACCGCACCTTTGTTCTCTCCAGCCGGTGCTCCGGAATAAAACTTCACCTGCAATGCGATCTAAGGGCATGCTACAGTTTTCAATTTAAACATGCAGAAATTGTTTTTTCATATGCTTTTCAGTTAGTTAAATGTTAAAAAAGATCTGTTGCTTTCACTCCAAAACTGTTGTATTGCTATGTTTAAGCAAAATGGTTCAGACCCCCTTCAGAAGTTATATTTTTGTATTTTATGAAAGTTTAAATCTAATTTAACATACGCCTATTTTACTGTTTAGTGCAGCCATTTGCCTGCCATTCTAGCCTCTCGCGTGCTCCAGTACCGCCCCCCCAACGCTAATCCCCCTACCTGCCTATTTAACCTCTTCTCTCTCCCCCTCCCACAGATCAATCCCCCCTCCCACCGAGGAGCCTGAGGTCGCGAGGGCTACATCTCTAGTGCCCTCCCTGCTGCCGAGATCGCCGCTGCCAGTGACGCCGGGACACCCCCGCCTCCCGAGGAACCGTTGGCATACCTCTCAACTGTCCCTGATTTTCAGGGATGTCCCTGATTTTGCCTCAGAAATTTCTTCTGTTCCTCCTAAATTTCAGACTTCCGTCACTGAAGAGTAGGGATCTGAATCACAAAATAATGCCAGTCATTGATGTTACAGTCTAGTTCTCATTAGGAAAATGTTATTCATACTAAGAAGCATGTTGTACACAGCTTCTGCAACTAATATTACTATTTTTTCAGACGTGTCCCTGATTTTGGTAATTTGTCCCTGATCATTTTAAGCCTTGTCCCTGATTTGTGATGAGGGAGGTTGAGAGGTATGACCGTTGGTCGTGAGGGCCGCCTGAAATCACCCTCCCAGCCTCCCCACAGTGTGCAGGTAATTCTTGGGCCTACAAGTACAATCGGGAGCCAGCTTACCTGAGGGTGCTGTGCTCTTTCAGTCGGGAGGCAGCCTACCTGAGGACGCTGTGCTTTTTCAGTCAGGAGGCAGCCTACCCGAGGACGCTGTGCTTGTTTGGCGCCTTCTCCAGACTTCGCCATCGCGCCACCGCACCTTTGTTCTCTCCAGCCGGGTGTTCGGGAGAGCCCTCACTAACGCTGCGTGTTCGGCTCCCCACCGCCCCCACCACCACCCTTGGTCGGCTCTCCCTTATATTGGGTATTTTCTGTCACATGAGGCGCCAGAACCAATCAGCCTACTTTCCCATTTGCTGGTTATACTTTTCCAGCACTAGAGGGAGCCTGCTCTCACTTTCTGCTCTTCTTTGGGAGATGTCACTCTCTAGCTTAAACCGTGCTATTCTGGCTCTCCTCTTATCCCTGCCTTTACTTGCTCCCCACCCCCCTATATCCCCCCTCTACCTGCCCTCGACTAAAACGCCCCCCCTCCACTCTCAGTACTCTGGTCTCCTATCAGACTGCCCAACAACTATCTCCCAGGCCATCCCCCAAATCCCTCACGTACCCTGGATCACCTCACTACCCCACCCACCCACCACCTAAGTGCTACTCTCAGTATTGTGATTGTTATCACAAGAGGTCTCTCTCCTCACTAGCGCCCACGGTTCTACTCTCCCTTCCCATCCCTTGCACCTCCCTGGTAAGGTCTCGTCAACCATGTATGTACCCCACCCCCAGCAACCAACACCTGGCGAGGCGCCTAATTTTTCTGCTGCTCCTGCTCTCCGGCAATGTGCACCCAAACCCGGGGCCCGTCACCTGAACCCTGCCTCAGCCTACCGGAGGCAAAGGCCTCCGAATCGCCTTTATCAATATATGCAGTCTCCCTAAGAAAACTGCTGCCCTCCAGTGCTGGGTTTCCCAACACTCCCCCGACATTCTCATGCTTGCAGAAACCTGGCTCTCCCCCCTCACGCCTGACTCTGCCGTCTCTCTCCCAGGTTTTTCCCTGTTTAGGGCCGATAGGTTGGGCAGGCGTGGAGGGGGGTGTGCTATCTACCTGTGCGACTCACTCCTCGGTCACGCCCTCTCCAACCCCGAGCTTAGCTACGGGGCGCAAGCCATTACTTTAAAAATATCCCCTCACCCAGGTCGTGGCCCCATTTATCTAACCATGGCTTACCTACCCCCGGGGCCGAAAAAAGATCTTGCGGTCACCTCCCTTCTTGACTACCTATCCACCCTACCCCTGAAGGCCGAACAACTAATCTTGGGCGACTTAAACACCAACTGGCTCAGCCCATCTTCTGACAATATGAAGAATGAGCTTGCAGCCCTTGACCTGTCGCAAATGGTCACCCAGCCCACTAGGCTTAACAAAGTAACAGGAACCAGTTCCCTTCTGGATGTAGTCCTATCCAACGCCACATAAAATAGGATCGGTGCAAGTCCTTGCGGACTCACTCAGTGACCACTCCTATCATCTGCTCTTGGTCATCCCCACGCTCAGCCGGGGTACTGCAGGACCCAGCGCCCGCTTTCTCCCCAGAGGCCTTGTCAACCTCAACGCCACCTCACCCAAATCAACTGGACCCCAGTGGCCTGCGGCACCTGACATCAACTCTGCCCTAACTTACCTCACCACAGCTTTCAACTCATGCCTGCGATCAGTTTGCCCCTTCCGCATTCCCAAGTTAAAAAACGGTCTGCTGCATGGATAACCCTGCACTGATCCAACAACTAAAAAAGAGATAACCTTGGCACATAGCTAATGACTCCGGTAGATTGGCCGATAGGCAAGCCTACAGGGCAGCCCGTAACCAATGCACCTGGACCATCAAGCAGGCAAAAGCTAAATACTACCAGGCTGCGTTGACATCTTCCTGGGGCTCGTCCAGGCCTTCTGGGACAACATAAAAGAACTGAATGGTAAAGCCCGCTCCCCCCCCATCCCAGATTGTCATAAATGGGGCTGTCTCAACTGACCTAACGCATATCGCTGACTGCCTTAATAAGACTTTCACAGATTTAAGTGATGTCCTTCCTGCCCACTTTTTTGACCTGGTTGCCACACCCACTCATACTCCCACCTCCAGGCCACAATTCCACTTCCAAATGATCTCACCACATGATGCCAAATCTTTCTTATTAAGATCCCTTGTCTCTCAGAACCCAAGTAGTGACCCTCTTGACTCCAAAATACTCCGCCTCACCCTAGATGTCATGCTTACCCCCCTCACGATTATCATAAATAAATCCTTAAGCCTGAGCCAATTCCCGAGGCCTGGAAGCATGCTGAAATAACCCCCATCCACAAGTCTGGGGACCCGTACTCTGCCTAACAACTACAGGCCCATCTCCATCCTCCCCTTATCCAAAGCCTTAGAAAAATAATAAACTCACAGCTCACGGAATACCTTTCTAAATACAACCTTCTATGTCCGGAGCAACATGGGTTTCGGTCCTGGCCATAGCACATCCACTGCCCTCCGGAATTCTCCCATCACATACACTCCGACTTGACAATGGTCAGCTTGCAGGGGCGGTTTTCATAGACCTTTCCAAGGCTTTTGACACGGTGAGCCACCCCCTGCTATTACACTCCCTGAGCAATCTGGGCCTCTCATCCAACCCCCTGAAGTGGTTCACAAGCTATCTTCACAACAGGACCCAAAGAGTCAAGCTAAATGGAACCTTCTCCTCCAACCTACCCGTACTCTCTGGGGTCCCGCAAGGCTCGATCCTTGGACCGACCCTTTTCAGCCTATTCCTGAACACCCTCCCTAGTTCCTGTTCCAGCAAAATACTACTATATGCAGACGATGCTGTAATTCTAGCTACTCACCCGGACCCTCTCCCTCTCCAAGTCACATTACAAAGCGCCTTCCTTCAAACCGAAAAATGGTTCAATGACCATCAACTAGTCCTTAATCTAAAGAAAACAAAGTCCATGCTATTCTCACATCGCAAAACAGAGCCAAGGACTTTCCTCCACATCACCACCAGCACGCCTCCCAATTGAACTAGTAACATCCTATAAGTACCTGGGCATCACCTTTGACTCCGCCTTACTTTCCATGCCCACCTCAAAGCCTTGTCATCTGCCATGAACTCCAGGATTGGGCTTCTCTACCGCCCACAAAGACTGCCTCCTGAACCCACCCTAAAACTAGCTATCGCCTCATCGGTGTTATCACCGGCTGACTACGGGCTCCCAATCTACGCTGCTGACACCACTGCCTTATCTAAAGTCCAGACTGCTATCAATAAAGCCTGTAGGCTCCTTACCGGTGCCCACAGCAGAACCCACACCTGTCTGCTATACTCCACCACAAATATACTCACTCTTGAGGAAAGACTGAAATATCAAACCTGCCTGCTGGCCAAAAAGTCCATGTCAGGCCTTTGCCCTCCTGGGGTCTCTGGACCCTTGCAGTTGGCTACCAGGCCCCTGCCCACCCGCAAGTCCTCCACTGCTACCTTCATTGTTCCCAGGGCCAGGACCTCTCGCTGCCAAAGGTCTTTCCATCACTTGGCTCCGCATTGGTTCAACTCCCTTCCTGAATCTATCTCCAAGATTCCGGGGATTGGCCGCTTCAAAACTACCCTCCGTAAGCATATTATTGACAGCCGTTGCTGTAAATGCCTGTAACTACCCAACCGGTCCCGTCCACTACATAATTTGTCTGAGACTCGCTGTTAGTTGTGTGATGTATCTATTGCTTTGTTACAATGCGTGTACCTTTACACATGTTTGCCCAGTATAGCTGCTGCCTGTAATTTCCAAGTGTGTTTATATATCTTCACCCTTTATGTTCACCCCTGTCTCAAACTCACTTAATTGTTGTCTCCCCCCCTTATGACGAGGTACCTTTGTAAACGAGTCCATGACTCAAAGGTTGTAAAACTGATTTCTCCAATAAATAAATAAATAAAACTTCATTATGCAGCCGTGGTGGATCTGACAAGAATTTATTAAATTCTTTGCTACTTCTTTTGAACTTTAAGCTAATTTTATTTACTGATTCTAGTACTGGTTAAGTTTCTCCAAATTATCCTGTGAATGCTAACTGAAATGTGAATCTAAGCCTGTTTACAGCAGTTTTGCATTTCAGTGATTGTTTGAAGTGCAGGATGCCTTAGAGTGCAGGTTGTTTAGGTTTAAAAGTATTTAGTTCTCTGTGTAGAGCAGGTTTCATTTGTGCCACAGTTGTAAGCTACGTGCTGCATATAGTCCCATTTTTGTTTCACTTTCCCTGCTTCCTGCCTGAATTTTTTTGCCCACCCCCAGCCTTTATTAAATACTCTCCCTCCCCCCTCGGCACTGCCCCTAGACAATCTTCATCCTCCCCTCTCACTAATATTGCAACTCTCCTTAAAGATACAGAATGCAGTTATAGGGCCTAACACTTGTTGGTGTTAATCTTAACTCTTTAAGTTAGAAGACACCACACTGAACTCTAAATCAGCTTAATTTCTCCCCATTCTAAAAGCGTCTCCGCATCTACTCACTTTCTACTCCTGGAAGACACAACACTGAACTCTAAATGGCAGGTGGCTGCCTCATTTCTGGCAGGCACCCCCTCAGCATTGTACCTGCTGTGACTCCAACACCCACTGATGACCATGACCACCTCTTTATGCACAGTCGGTCCGGCCCTACTTGTGACACTATTGCTACTTATTCCGCCTGCATGCTCGCTGACGCCTCCCATGCTTAACACGTCAGATGTACCTTTCGGACCTCCCTCCACCCACCGCTCCCCACCCTGACAACCCCTTAGCCCTCCACCGCCTCCCCTACCCATGATGCTGCTCTCCCTCAACCCTCCCTGCCCTTTGCTCTACCTTGGCTACCTAATCCTCTGCTCCCTGCCCAATCCCTGCTCACTCCCCACAAAGTCCACCTACAGTCATCATCCAGCAATTAATAAACACCTCTCAGCTCTCCTCAGGATAATCTGCCTACTGCTCTTGCTGTCTGGTAACATACATCCCAACCCACGCCCAGCTACCTCCAACCAGCTGCTGCCCCCCCAGGGCTACGAATCGCCTCCATGAACATCTTCAGCCTCCTGAAAAAGACTGCATCCTTCCAATGTTGGCTACTGCAACACCAACTGGATGTACTGGCATTGGTGGACACTTGGCTCTCTAAAATGACCCCTGACTCCTTCATCACTCTCCTCGGCTACTCCCTCTTCAGGGAGGATAGAGTGGGAAATCATGGTGGTGGCTGTGCTTTCTACATCCAAGACTCCTTGCTGTGCCAAGCACTCCCCGGCCCTATGCTGGACCATGGGACACAAGCTTTCTCCCTAAAACTGGCTCCTGATCCCACCAGGGCTCCCCTTATTATCACCGTGGCTTATATCACACCATGGAACCAAATCCCTGCAATCCTATCCCTCTCCAATTACCTCTCCAGTCTCCCCCACAAAGTAGAACAGATACTGGTGGGCGATCTCAATGTAAACTGGCTCACCAGCTCAGCAGCCCATGCCAAGGACACTTTCTCAGCCCTAGACCTGACTCAATTGGTAACACAACCCACTAGGTCTAGTCCCTCATACGGCTCACACACCTTGCTGGACATCCTTCTAACCAATCGCCCCCACAGAATCACAGACATCGTGGACCTTCCTAACTCACTGAGTGACCACTCTCCAGTACTCTTCACCTGGTTCTATCGGCTACCCAAACCACCACTCAGCTTTGTTTCTCATCACCGTCTACAACCTGGCAGCCTCAGTAAGCTCAAACACTACCCGGCCTACTGGGATTGGTCCCCCATAAAACTGGCCCAGAACATAGACAAGGCCCTCAACTACTTCACTAGCTCCCTCAACAAGGCCTGTGATGTATTCGCCCTATTTGTCAAAACCCATATCAAGAAGCATAATGTGCCTTGGGTCACTCCTATGCTTCTTCAACAACTGCAGCTGAGGGACAATCTCTGGCACAAAGCTGCTGCCCCTGGCAAACAGACAGATAGACAAGCCTATAATACCGAGCATAACAGATGCACCTGGCCCATACGTAAAGCCAAGGTAGAATACTACAGATCCTCCCTGGCTGCCTTCTGGGGGAGCGCCCACAAGTTCTGGGACAATATAAAAGAACTTAATGGGAAATCCTGCTTTCCACCCCATCCCAATGCAGCATTAATGGCACCACCTCCGCAGACCCAAAAAGCATCCCTGACTGCCTCAGCACTGCTTTTTCTGATCTCAGTGCAGTCCTTCCCAGCAACTTTTTTGACCCACCTCCACACTGTCTGGCACCTAACCTCCACCACCCACCATTCCACTTACAGGTCATTAGTCCATAAGAAGCCAAGCCTTACTTAACCAAAGCACTCAGTGGCACTAGCCCCTGCAATGACCCCCTTGACACGAGACTCCTTCGACTGGTCCTTGACTCTGTCCTTGCCCCACTTACAGACTTACTCAGCCTCTCTCTGTGTCTTGGACAGTTCCCAACTTCCTGGAAAATGGCAGTCATTACCCCCATACTGAAAGGTGGGGATAGCTCCTCCCCCAACAATTATCGACCAATCTCCATCCTCCCTCCACTCTCCAAAGCTCTCAAAAAAATACTAGCCAGTCAACCCCTAGAGTACCTTGACACCCATGACCTGCTATGCACGGAGCAGCATGGCTTCTGATATGCCCATGGCACAATCACTGCCCTCATGGAATTCTCTAACTTCCTCCATTGTGCAAGGGCCACCTTACCAGTGCCGTTTTTATTGACCTCTCCAAGGCCTTTCATACGGTCTCACGCAGGACTGCAGCTAGGAATTTTGGGGCCCCTGACAGGCAGTTTGATTAGGTGCCTGTATCCCATGCCAAATAAGCTGGGGGTTTGGGGTTTTCAATGCTCTCTGGTGAGTTTTGGGGCTTTTGTTGAAGCTAAAAACAAGATTTTGTGGAGCTTTCACTAATCCATAATCCATGAAAGAATTTATTTATTTTTTTACTTGCCTGGCTCCTCAGCTTCAGAGGGGGCTAAATACCCCCTCCTACTCCATCTGCCAGGTTCTGCCACCAGGATCCACCTGGTTTCATGTTGCTCATTCAGCCGAGGGTGTATTAAATTTTTCCCCATTTTTTCCCTATCCCCCTGAGGACGCCGGCACAGAGGATAGGGCATTTTTCCAAATTACTCCCACTGCCCAGGCTCATCAACGTAATTCATCAGGTGGTGACCCTTGGTCTTCCCACCTGTTTAATGCTCTGCCTCTGTTAGCATCTTGCACCACAGTATATCAGAATAGGATCCCCTCCAAGAGGGAGCAGGCTTTCTATCCTATAACGGGGGTTCTCTATGGTGCCAACATCTCCCTACCCCTGCCGAAATGTGCTTAAGGCAGCACTTTAACCACCAGGGTCACCCAACTCCAGCAACCCGAGTCCCTGGTGACATGGCAGCTGGAGGGTCGACACAGCTGTAGTGGTACCACTCATGACATCTCTGCGCAGGGTTCGGCTGTGGGTTCTAGGGGCTGGATGGGGGGATGAAGATTGGGCTTAGGTAGCACATTAACCACCCTGGTCAACCCCAGTTCAGCAATCTGAGTCCCATCCCAAACCCAGATTGTCAACACATAGTGACCCCCGAAAAACTAATTTTTACTATGTACTGGCTTGTGGCTGCAAGGCCAATTTAAGGGTTGTTATAGTTTGGGCTAGTTTTATTTCTTGTACCATATGGTTATGTGACATGGGTGAAAAAGTGCTGCATCCTACTTCCAGAAAAAACTGCCCCATTATTGGACACAAAATTCAGATTGGGTTTGCCTAGATCAACCTTTTGCCATCTTTACCAGTGCCTGTGTCAGAGTGTTTTATGCCCTGTTCTGCTACCCACCATGTAGCACAAAAGAAGAACAAGGTAGCCCGCTGCCACTTTTTAAGGAGCCTGTGACATGGTGCCCAGATGGCTGATGAAGCTGTAATGATACCGCACATGACAACAGTCAGCAGGGTTTGGCAGAAAACATTGGATTGTACCAGGCAGTGGTGGGAGGCAGATCAAGCATCCCAGTGCTCAGTCTTCCTCTGGTGCATTGGGGAGGCTGCCTCTGCTACAAGACTGGCATCTGGGTGACCACTGGTGAGAGAGAGAGAGAGAGAGAGAGGAGAGGAGAGGAGAGGAGAGGAGGAGTCTTTGTCTTGCAGAGGCACTGCATGGCACTGGGATGGGAAAAGGAGAGGAAACAAAAAGGAAAAAATCCACATGAACCCTGGCAGTCAATAATGATGGCAGGGCAGTACTCACGGACCCTTCCCTATGTGAATCCCTGCTGGTGTAACCATGGGGGGAAGGGCAACTGCCGGAAATGGAATCACTTGAAGCAGACCTGAGGTGGTGATCAGGAGGCCAAACCACTATAGATATACACAGTATAAATAGAAAATATGGGGAAGAAAACCCCAGGAAATCTAGGAAAGACGACGGAAATTATATGGAATTTTCAAAGTTTTCCCACAGGTTGCACTTGTTCTTTATATACACACACACACACACACACATCTAGATAGATATATATATAGAGAGAGAGAGAGAAAGAGAGTTTTACACAACGACCAGCATCACATTATCCCCCTTCCCGTGGCTGGCAAACACCCAGCTGCATCCTTCATAACCTGGCCCTTCTATCGCTGCTTCCCCTTCGGCATACCCCTCCATAGTAGGGCTCCAAAGGAGGGCCATTCTACCCAATCAGGAGCTTTAAGATCTGGTGACAGGCTGGTGGCAGGTCTCATGGCATGGGGTGGAGGCTGGTGTTTTCTTCCCTTGGTGTTCCTTCCCAACCTCCCACTAGATGGCACCACAGATGATCTTGAACCCGACAGCAATGTTCCTGGGGGAGGCAAGCTCCCCTGTCAGCCACAATCACTGCTGTCATACCAGATGTAGCATCATCACCTCCACAGACTAAGAAGCTCACCCAGTCTTGGCCAACCGCCTGCACCTCCTAAGTCACTGAACCCAGCTCATCTACATGCCTGCACATTGTGCCCATAGGTGACCCATGTTACGCACTTGTTTTTTTTAATTTGTACCTTTTCCATCATTGTCCATTTAGAGTTGACCCTACTTTGCCAAAACAGCTGACAGCTGGCAGCAGGAACAGCATATTATATCCACATCCCCGATGATCCGTCTCCAATCTACTTGTCATTTAGTGAGAACTGGAACAACTATGGCAGATGGAAAGGGGTTATAGCACTAAGCTTAGCTTTTTTTCCTTTGTTTACCTGGATGATTGACGCAGATGCTGGACTAGTCTGGAGGAGAGTGGAGATGGAGAATGCAATTGAGACACACACTGCACGTTCATTTTGGTTGAGAGGGGGAACTACTCAAGGAGTCTTTCTCGACGATGAGTCGCATTCCCTTACATCACCAGGCTGCAAGCTAGCCCACATGACTCGAGAATCGATGTCCGACCTGATGACTCGAGGCGATGGCAGCAAATATGAACACATGACTCCTGTACTCCTGTGGCGGGCAATGACAGTTGCCTCGTGCCCATGGACTGCCCTCTTCATGCCACAATGTCTTTTACGCTAGTGTGCTACTGCAGTGCTATGTCAACTCGGGGATATTTCAGTTGATATTCGAGGGTGAGGGTCAGCAAGCGAGACACAGCAGCATGAAATAAGCACTGTAAGGAGCAGCTCCCAATCCCACCAACCTTACGAAATGCGCGCACATCACATCACGTCACGTGATTGCAAGTAGTCTAGGTGTAGACTCCCCGCCCCGAACGGCAACAAGGAAAATTACTATGGTGTAGGCAGTGCAGCAATAAAAAAAGAACAAGCATATGAGCACAGCCCCCAGAGCTCAGCGCCCGGGAAAAAAGTCCTGGTTATCTCCCCATAACGACAGCCCTGGTCTCACACCACTTCTTACCAAACACACTCCACCAACTCGGCTTCTCTTATGGACCCCTTTCCTGGTTTTCTAGCTACCTTTCCTCAAGGTCCCAATGTGCAAAAATTCACACCACCCTCTCCAGTACCCAGTACCCAGCCTGTATGCTCTGGTGTCCCCCAGGGCTCCATCCTAGGCCCGTTGCTCTTTAGTCTTTATTTAAATGCCCTGCCCAGCTTCTGTTCAGGCAGGGTTCTTCTTTGTGTGAATGATGCGGTCCTCTTCGCCTCCCACTCTGACCCCTCTGCACTCCAGTCCTCCCTCCAACACTCCTTCAGTCAAATTGAGAACTGGTTCATGGACTGCTGACTTATCGCAAATATTAAAAAAAATAAATCCATGCTTTTCACCTATCGCCAAAGCAAAGCCAAGGACTCCCCCTCTCCAGATCCTCTCCAGCTCACTCCATCCATTGGACCAAGTTCTTACCTACAAATACCTGGGCATCACTTTTGACTCTACCCTTTCATTTCACTGTCACATCAATGCGCTCACCTCAGCCACCAATGCACACATTGTCCTGTTATACAGACATAAGGACTGTCTGCCACCTGAAGCATTCCGCCTGGCAGTCACCTCCTCTGTACTATCCCTAGTGGACTATGGACTCACAGTATATGCAGCAGCCGATGCCACTGCTCTAAATAAAATCCAAATTTCTATTAACAAGGCATGCTGGTTCCTGTTCAGAGCCAATAAATGGATAGATACCTGCACCTTTTATTCCTCAACCAATGTACTCACACTCAAGGACAGATTTCAATATCAGTCCTGCCTCCTTGCCAAAAAAAATACAACTGGGTATGTCCCCCCCCGGGGTCTCCACATTCCTTTTCCCTGCCACCCCTACTGTTGTCATTCGCAGTGCCTCCAAGACTATATTGCATATCCCTAGGGTCTGGACTGCACTAGCAAAAAGATCCTTCCCCTTCAGAGCACCTTCCTGGTACAATGCCCCCCCCCCCATCACCTCTCTCACCAAAATAGGGCCTTTCAAGGTTACACTCAAGAATCACATTCTGTACACCCGCAACTGTGAATGTCCTCTTCCAAAACCACCCTAGGCCCCTAGGTGCCTCTCATCAGGGCCCAGAGCCTAGCCAGACTTGACAATGTCTCTCCTGAGACATCACACTTTGTACCTCATAAGAAGTTACTGTGCTTGTACCTTAGCAACTGTCTAGCTACTGATTGTATAGGACTACAGCTCATTCTGCTAATGGACATGTTAACAACTGCCTAGCAGCTATTTGTACAGGACTGAAGTTCATCTGCTAGATGACACTATTGCCCTACTAATTGTATTCGATGTTCTCCTCATATGTATTACCTGTTCCTTCAATTTTCGTTACTATCTGTACTTTTCTCTTTGTATCATGACGTGGAGCCTTAGGAAACGAGTCTATGACTCAAAGGGTTGTAATTCTGATGTGCTTATAAATAAATAAAATGGTTTAAAACACAGCTGGGATGGAGTGAATGGTATAGCGGTTACGCAGGGCAGTAGCAGTATGCTGAGGATGAGGGGGTGTATAGTGAGAGCTCGTACCCTGTATGGACAATAGGTCCTGGAGTTTGTTAGGGAATTACAGGCGGACTGGATGGACCATTGCTCTGTTTCTGCCATCATTGTCTATGTTCCTATATATCATTCGAACTGCTTGGGGTTGCAACAAAAACAGAGAAGACCTTGTCCCCTTTGGCTTTCCTGGTCCATGGTACTTGAAACAAGTCTTTGACCATTTTGCAGTTTGCAAACTGCTAAAGGAGTTTATTGGCTAGAATCTCAGTTGTCTACCCCCTCCATTCCCATTGGGAGTGCAGGTGGCAGACAACTGGATTTCTGGTCAGCAAACTGCTAAGGTGTGCTAGGTGTAGTCCATCAGCACATTTGTAGGCCGAAGTAGGGCAGCACAGCTAGACTAAGTATCTAGTTTTCACTTCAGTGGAATCCTACTTTTATCAGATTTCCAGCAGCATGGACAGAATCCCTCGCACATTAAAGGAGAACTGTGAGAGCCTGTAACTATAAATCTAATTAATTATTCATGATGCTAACACATGTTTTGGTTGGCTGCTGTACTAGGCACTAATCCCTTAGAAATGCATGGTACAGCTCAGAGCGTGGTGCACATTTGTAAATGTTCGTTTCTTCTTCTTTTTTTTTTTAAATACCACTTTTCCCCTATATGAACTCCATTAGACTTATAACTGGAATAATGCTCTCACAACTGGATCTTTCCATGGGCTTAACACTGGGGTTAATGGCCCTTGACTGCACCTCAGGCCAACTACACCCTTAGATGGGCATTAAAGCCCTAGGACATGCCCTATTGTTTAGGCATTATTGCTTGTCATGTTTTCCCATAGAAGCTCTGTTTTATATAGGGACCCATTTCTATTATTTATTTATGTATGTATTTATAGTGTTTTACCAAGTAGACACACAAAGATATGCAATCTCATTTACAGATGTGACCCAGGGGAGGGGGAAGGGTGAACGAATGTGCAGTAAATACAAAAAATAAAAATAAAAATACAACATGTAAGCAATAACCCATGACAGGGTGTGTCTATATAGGTATTTAATGCTTGCCTGGGTGCATTTTGAGGCACAAGGCCGCAGGCCGAGTGCTCTTACAGCCACCTTGGCGTGCATTAAATGCCTATAAACGCACACCCTGGAGTGGATTATTGAACTTGTAACATGGGGGAATCAGCATAGTGCAAAACAAATAGACTTTTTGTCAATTCTGTTTAAAGTCACCAAAAGGACATGTGTCTTGCCGCAGTATGAAGTAGTTACTGTCAACATCTGCAATGCACACTTGCTGTACAGATGACCATCTTGCACATAGTATGTCAGGCACACTGGGGGACACATATGTAACCTACAATGAGCAGAGATACACTGAGAAAAGTGGATTGCCCGATGACACGTACAAACTGTGACCGAACCAGACTGCGCTAACACAAACATTTCTTCCCATCCGGCACACACACTGTTGGACGGTCTACTGAACTGTTTACAACTCACTTGCGCAACATGTACTGGGGTATTTGGATGCACTGTGCAGGAAGACTTGGTGCACATCTGCGCCATGGCTAGCTGAGAAGGTAAATGCTACGAGCAACTGAAACAGACAGTATGGGACTACGGGTGACTTTGGGGCGGAATGTTGCTCTGGGACAATCCGGTGCTTCAGAGATGGGACCTTTGCTGTGTGTGTGTTCTGCCAGCACTATGCAGCATTTTTTTTTCTTGTTACGTTACGGACAGGCACTGGACTAATGATTTCACACATGTGCTGTTGAGGTAAAAGAGAACACAGTAAGTTGAGACTGATGCTGTAGTCAGGCCTGTGGCACAGAGTTGAGCAGGAGGGACTGTGCATAGGGAGCTCTGCTGATTACAGAGTTGGGAGACTGGTGGGGAGGTGGGGATTTGCTTACTCTGCTGAAAGTCTCACAGAGGGGCTCCATCTTATTGTTATGTCTACCGAGATAGTGTGCCCTGAAAATATGCATGAACAATTTCAGAGATACTGGCAGATTTCAGTAACGCTGCAGCGCTACAATGGTCTCTGTCTCTCACTAGCCTACTATACAACATGGCTCCATTTCAAAATCTAACTATGCTGCTGATAACAAGTCTCGATCAACCACAGGATTTAAACTGGGGGAGTATCACACCAAACATGCATATACAGGGATTTAATGTATGCTCAGGTGATGGTATTTTAGCAAGCTGATTGGCTGCTGCTGATCTCCCATGTTAAAAACAAGAAATAAAATCAAAGAAGTTTACATTATTCTTCAGGTATGTTCAGCAGTTAGTGGACAGGTACACAACAGCAGTTTACCAGCAAATCAGGTAGATTCACAGTAGGACACAGCTGTATTCTTGAGAAGCAATTTAGCAGAAGCAGTACTGGTGCGTGAACTGTTACTAAAGGTTATTCCTTCCATACCTGAGAGAGTCCGTAACTAAAAGCAAACTGCCCAGGACTCAGTTTGCACATTGGGGCAATGAATCTGTGACCAGAGTGGAAGAGAAGATGGTGTGCTGGCAGGGCAGCAGGGATGAGGAGGGAAGACAAGCAACTCTGGAGCTTTCTGAGCCAGTATTTGAATCTGTAAAGAGCACGGTGTTGTACACATCTGTCAGACAGTGAAGGCCAATACGTCAGAGCTGCAGCTCATAGAATAAACCTACAGAGGGCATTAAATAGGGTATGCAGTTTCATTAACTGGCATGTTGGGGAAACATCGTAAATCATGTCCCCAAAGTCAATAACTGGAAGGACTAAGCACTCAATCAGCCATTTGTGCATACCCAGGGAGAGGCTGTAATTTATCTGATAGAGGGCACCATGCTTCTTGCGGGATTTGGAAACTAGAGTCTGGATATGCAGAGTTGGCCTGAAGGGGCTGGGGACCAGGCTGATGCAGCTGCTCTCTGAATGAAGGAGCAGAAAAACCTGTATGGGGAAAAAAAATGAAGTCAAGAGAATTATCCACAATGATCTCGAGATACTTATATTGTGACACTGAGGATAATGAGGCACCGTTCGAGTCATTAATAGTCAAGGGGGAGCAGTAGAAAGACATTTGTTGGTGCCAAAGGGCATAGAGACGGTTTTGGATCAATTGAGAGGTAGATGATTTACATTAAGTTACACTCTGGTGGCACATGCCACTGTGTATCCTTGAGCAGCAGAGTTCTACAGTAAAACAAAGGTGCATTATGGCAACAGTGGAAGAGTTCAGCAAGGACATAAACTACATCATACGATTCTAAAATGGCCCTTACTACCAGCGTATGAATCAGAAACACTAAAAGGTCAGTAAAGCTGGAACAAGAATGGTGGGGGGAACCAGTATTTGAAAAACAGCTTCTAAAGAAAATCAAGGTATGCAGGTTACATGCAATTCTCCATTAAGTGACTTTTTCAGCGTCATGCAGGTTGTACATAAGTGACTGTAGTGGGATTTGAACCTTGATCTCCTGGTTCCAAGTCTCTGCTCTAGTCACAAGACCACCATTCCTTTATTATTAGGAACAGAAATATGTGCTTTACGAAGCAGTTCTCCCAGTCAACAGAAAGTCTTAAACAGTAGCACAGGATGGCTTAGCAGTAACATGTCAGGCTACCAATCGAGTAATCCAGGTTTGAACTGTGGACTTGGGGGTCCTGAAACATTGTTAGTTGATGATGTCACAGTGGATTAATTAGTGTGTATTATGTATTTATTTAGTGTGTATTATGGGCTGGTAAACTAAAATTTTCTGTATGGGGATAAAGGACTACCCATGTATTATAAACGTTATTGCCCACCCTGATTATATCACTTTTGTGAATGCAGATGTTTGACAGATCACTTCATGCCCTGTTATACAGTGCCTTCACATACTTGGTTTAATACATGGTTATCAGAGCTGAAATAGACAGAATATGTATCTAAACTTCTCAGTTTGAACGGCTCTCTTCCTTGCAAGTTCCAATATGCATTCATACTATGCCAAATGGGAATCCTACCTTCAGTCTGACTTTTTGAAAATTTCAACACAACCCGGGAACCCTTCCTGAGTTACCAGGGGATTTTGAAACTTCCTTTCTCTCCTCCCTGGTCTGTCTATATTGGCACAGAGATCGCTTTTAGATTGGGGTGAAAGCATTGACCTTTTTTGGTTAGTTTGGTAAGAGGTACACAATGTATAATTATGATTTGCATCATATTTGTCAAAATACAGCTAGAGAACCTAGCACAGATTTATGGAGAATATGTCTACTGATGGTGGATTATTGCACTGTTTATTTGATGTATCTGTATCTTTATACCTTGTACAATGCTGCGATTTTGTAATTTGTATGTTAAAAGGAAAACTTAATAAAAAACATTATACAGAATGATTAAAAAAGAATATGTGTCCAAACAAGGTAATCTCTGCACTTTTAAAAAGGATTTGTAATTACATACCAGACCTTAAGAAATTGCACTAAGAAGACACCCACTAGCTAGCACTTTTCAAATAAACAGTTATATTGACTTATGAAATGAGACCCAGGTCAGAAATCTTGGACTAGAGCTAACAATCAACTTGAAATTCATTATAGCTAATGTTCTAGGTAAAACCTGGACCAGAGTCTGTTAAACATTCCGGTGCCTGCTAAAACACAATTATCTCCTACACTCAGTATTCTGAACATATGCCATCTTAACCATGTAACATAATGTATTAAGCACTGGTGCCTATGTACAGCACTTGATGGCAGTTTCATTTCATCTCAGTAAGCTGGGGGCCTTTGGCCTCGTGACTTATCCTGCCCTAGCATCTCTCGATTAAATTAACAACTTGTTCTTCACAGGCACCCATTACTACCTTACAATACACTTTGAGCCTGTTTTTTAAATGTTTTCTGAAAAGTTGTTCTCCATGTTATAACATTTAGTACAGCTTTTCAGATTGTACAGAACAACTCTGAACATTCAATAACTGCAGCTGTGGGAGGGAGCTGCTCGCCCTCCACAACAAAGTACTCCTTCATTTCCTTACACCTAACTGAAAAAAAACATCAGAAAAAGGACTAGACTGATTATTGATATTTAGTCTAGATGGAATATCACATGCAGCTTTCAGTTTCACAGGAACATTGTACAGCACAGTTTTTAATGAGTTTACTGAAATCAGTGTTAAAAGAGGCTCATGATGTATTATATATAACAACTCATCCCTGAGTGTGAAGAACAAGCTATTTCTCACACCTCGGAGGGATAGTACCATCACAGAGCACTTGAGCTTTGCTCTTGTGCTTTATGGTGTCACTGTCTCTCCTTGGTATGAGAACCAACTTGTTCTTCACCCTGGAGGATTATTTATTCTCCATGCACTTCACAGGCACACATGCATTACCAACTTGTTCTTCACAGGTACCCATGTATGTCCACCTGCCTCTTCATAGACATGCACTCATCATCTTCTTTTTATTGAACTTGAATTCTAAATGACTTGAGAAAGTAGCACATTCAACCATTTTAAATGTAATTTTAATATGATTTAATTATCATAAAATAGGTTGGGAAAATCCTATATTGAGATTTGTTGAATCTGATCACATGACGATGGTAAGTCCTACAAAAGCACATGGCATGGAATCTTGCATTCTGTCCAGCATGCATTTTTTTCTCCTTTTTTAAACATTTTTAAAACTTGGACTCATTTTAAAATTGCAATAATGCACTCCAGGGTGTGGATCTTTGGATTTACTCATATCTTGGGTGGATTAAGTAATGTTGCTTTGCCTTGTGCCACATCCCCCAAAGTATGAGTGAATCCAGCAGTCCACCACTCTTTTGTGCTTTATCACCTAATCATGCATTTTTACACAGCGGTTTAATCAGCCAAAACATAATATAATCTCACAGCTTGGTTAAACATAGAAAAAACACCATAAATCTAAAAATACACTCCATCCCACTACCTCACAAACACAAGCCATTACATAAATCAAGTATGGCATGAATCAAATTAAAATATGACAGTTATTTTACTTTTTCCCAGTGGCTTAGGAGTCTGCCACTCCCTCAGAACACCACACTTACAGAGAAAGATGCACACAAGCAGGACAGATAACCCACACTGGTAAACGTGAGGGAAAGGGAGGGCACAGTAAGTAATCGACTTGCATATGCAGGGCAGAAAGAGCTGCTTGGAGTACACAGTACCCAGTGACAAATATAAAGTCCAAAAGGACAGAAAGGTCATAGCACTCACCATGCAGTAAGAATAAAGGGATCCATACAAAAGCATATTGTCCAATTTCCCTATAAAGCAGCAGTACTAGATAAAAAAAATCAGATTTTTTGCAACAGTTTGTTTCCTGTGCTCTGTTGAGCACTTACCCGGTAGTCTTTCTAACCCAAACTATAGAAACACGCTTGATACGGGGGTTGATACCAGCCCTTTCCCAGAAGAAAGGGTTCTGAAAGAACTCTTAAAACTGAAGGTGGATAAAGCAATGGGGCCTGATGGGATTCATCCCAGAATTCTAAAAGAACTAAGGGTAGAACTAGGGACACCACTGACTACCCTCTTTAACAAATCATGGGAGGATGGTAGGTACCCGACGACTGGAGGAGGGCAGATGTGATTCCACTTCACAAATGTGGGAGCAGGGCAGAAGCAGGAAACTACAGACCTGTTAGTTTAACCTCAGTGATTGGGAAAATGATGGAATCACTTCTGAAGGAAAGAATTGTTGAGTACCTAGAGGCCAGAGGAGCGCAGGACCCAAGGCAGCATGGACTCACAGCGGGAAGGTCATGTCAGACAAATCTAATAGATTTCTTTGACTGGGTGACCAAAGTAGTAGATCAGGGAGGGGCTGTAGACATGGCCTACCTAGACTTCAGCAAGGCATTTGACACAGTCTCACACAAAAGATTAATATACAAGTTGGCCAGCCTGGGAGTGGGTTCCAAGTTGGTAGCCTAGGTAAAAAATTGACTGGAGAACAGGACACAGAGGGTAATAGTAAATGGAGTCCACTCTGAAGAAAGGGGGGTTACTAGTGGGGTACCGCAGGGTTCAGTACTAGGACTGCTCCTCTTTAATGTCTTTATAAGTGACATTGCAGAGGGACTGGAAGGAAAAGTATGTCTCTTTGCAGATGACACAAAGATCTGCAACAGAGATGATACACAAGGTGGGGTGGAAAGGATGAGAAGAGACTTGGCAAGGTTGGAGGAATGGTCAAATGTATGGCAGCTTAGATTCAATGCTAAGAAGTGCAAGAATGCACCTGGGAAACAAAAACCCAGGGGAAGAGTACACAATGGGGGGTGAGATACTAACAACAACAACAATGGAAAGGGACCGGGGTAGTCATATCAGATGACCTAAAGGTGAGCAAGCAATGTGAGAAGGCAATAAGTAGGGCTGGTGGGATACTGGGATGCATAGGGAGAGGCATCACCAGTAGAAACAGGAAGTTGTTATCCCTCTGTACAGACAGCTGGTGAGACCCCACCTGGAGTACTGCGTGCAGTTTTGGAGACCCAATCTCCGCAAAGACATACACAGGATGGAAGCAGTCCAGAGGAGGGCAACTAAAATGGTGCAGGGTCTGCACCAGAAGACATATCAAGAGAGACTTAAGGATCTTAATATGTATAGCCTCGAGGCGAGGAGGGAGAGGGGGGACATGATTGAAACTTTCAAATACCTCAAGGGAATCAACAAAGTCCAAGAGGGTAGCATCTATCAGAAAAAGAGGTGTGCAAGAACAAGGGGGCACAATCTGAAGCTAGAGGGAGGACGGCTCAGAGGTAATGCGAGGAAGAATTTTTTCACGGAGGGTTGTGGATGCATGGAACAGCCTTCCTGAGGAGGTTGTGGAGTCAAAAACAGTGGTAGAATTCAAGCATACATGGGACAGACATAAGGCAATTCTCGGGGGTGGAGGTTGGAAGAAGTAGGCTGTTAGTTAGCTAGGATCTGCAACTTATCCATTAGGTAGGGAAATGGGCAGACTGGGTGGGCCAAGCGGTCCTTATCTGCCATCAAATTCTATGTTTCTATGTTTCTTATTTTTACTGTACTACTACCCTGTAATTTGCTCTGTTTTTTTTTGCTTTTGTTTACATTTCTCCCACCCCTCATGTTGAATTGGAACCCTCTGCTGCCAACCACGCATGTGCATAACTTGCAGTACCACACAGGGACAGTGGGAACATTCGGCACAGGGTCCCATGGAAGTAAACAAAAGATGTGATGCGACATGAGGGGGAAGCTCAGCTGCAAATTAGGCAGCAGCCATATTTGCTGTGGAACCGCAACAATGGAAATACATTTTAAATATCTAAAAAAAACTAAAAATCGCTAGAGAAAAATATTTACAGATACGGAAACTAGAAGATTTGTAAAATATATTTTTTACATAAGGCATTAACATGATTGGCACAGACAGCACTTCAGTTAATAAGGGGAACATCATAATGGTACAGTACAGACAAACTTAATTCCAAAAAGAATGTTATATTAAGGATTGTACAGCCTTATTTATCCCAAAAACTAGTAGAGAAAGATGTATTTTTTTAAAATGGCTAATACAATCCATAAATTACAGCTAGGGATGGGGGAGGGGGAGGGTCCTAGAGTCGCACAGACTAAGCCAATTAATCATCACATTTGAATAAAAATGATAAAAAGGGAAAACTATGGAACACTTCTTCCATTTTGTGGGAAAAATCCCTCTCTGTCTGGAACAAAAAAGTATTATGGACCTCCATATGACCTGGGCCACCTGAAAAGCAATACATATCGAAAGGAAACAATTGTTAGTAACAATTCAAATTAGACCACAGGATTATTTATCCACCAATCAGAAATGGAGTAATGCTCCCCTTCCTCCTTATGCTCCCCCTATTAATTTAAATGCTCTCTGTGCCAGTCATGTGGCATGTACATGATGGCAATATTTAATAAAATAGCGTTTTTACTTTTGAGTACAGTATTCATATATTGGATTAGTTGTTATGTAGAAAGAAGCTTTAGAATTAATTGCACTGATCACTTTAATTTCTACTAATTGCACAGCCAGGAGATTGCTATAAAAGCGATCATACCCTAGAGGGCACCATCCTTTAAAGAAGCCTTTTTACAACGTGAAACATAGGAGTTAGTGCTCCCTACTGCTGTGGCTGTTCCGTATGCACTGTCTTTCACTGCTGGATGTTAAAGGGAAGTTGGATAATATGTTTTGTGTGGACCCCCTCTTTTCTTACTAGATGGTGAGTGCCACAACTTCTGTTCTTTTGTAACTGACTTGCATACCCAGATTTGAACTAGGAAACCCATAATTCTGAGTGGGTCTAAATCCACAGAATTTGAGTTTACCACCATTCCCTGATGAAGTGGCAGGTGCCAAGAAATGCTGGATTCTTTGGGTAGATCAATAAATTAAAAATTCTTAAATAAAAAATTCTTACTTTACTCAGGAGTGGATTTCTTTATAATTTATTAACGGTTGCAAGTATTAAGCTCTTCCAAACTAAATTTCAAGTTTTTGGCTTAAATAAAGATTGTGGGCAGCCTAGACTCTCCTTGTCTCATATTTGTCTTAGGCCCCTGCCATATACTTTATATATGCTAATAAAATATCTATGATAATAACACACTACAATATTTTACTTGTATGGGAATGTCTAGAAAAGAGAATGCTGCTTGTAACACCAGCTAGCCATTGGGCAACTTGCACTGATAGGCTCCTGTATATCTAATTCTCTAATAATAATGAAGAGAAATGGATGCCCTTAAAAGGGTAGGGTACATCCATTTCTTTCTAGCACTGTTTCTGACTCCCTGGCCCTTAAAAGAGCTTTGTCAGATTAATATTTTCTTAATCATGTCTCTCACACCTTGGCCCTTAAAAAAGTGTCTTTTTAAAGATGAATCTCTCCCTAGACCTGTCTCTGACTCTCCAGTCCATAAAAGGGCTTTTCAAGATTAATTTCCCCCTAGGCCTGTCTCTGACTCTCTGGGCATGAAAGTTTTTTATTTTTTTTTTTATTTTAGATTTATTTCTCTTTAGCTATATGAGTCTAACTTTCCAATTCTTGAATGGATTTTTTAGATTAATTTCTTTCTAGTCCATTCTTTCACCAGTTATTAAAGGAACTTTTTACATTAGTATATCTAATTTTTGGCGAGATTGCTGCACACAACCCACCTGCCACTCATTGCTAGTCTGATTCCTTCCAAATGTTGACCAAAGTGCATCTGGTGCTTTTCATACCAATCACTTTCTCCCCTCCTTCTCTGTCTCTGCTTCCATAAAGGATGCCAACAGTGTAGTTCACTACTACTGAAGACAGCACATCTTCCTGCTTCTCAGTCCTACTCCCGCATGCCAATGGAACCCCTCCTCACTCTCTTGACATGGTTAGTCCTGCCTTCACACATCTACTCCTGCCACCCCTCAGTCATTGTTTGCTTCATGGAAGCCTTACAGGTCCAGTAAGCACTGGGACAGAGGAACAGGTCGGAAATGGTCTAGACCCAGCAAAATCCAATCCTAGCTTTTCCAGTCCAGCAAGCTATACCCATCTGACCCATATCTCTGACACAGTCAGTGGCACACCCTTAACATCTTTCTTCTACCTACATGGCGTGACGTCAGGCAGATGTACTAATGTTGATGAGTTTGTGGTTTTTGTGAATTTAAAGCCCTTATATAGTGTATGACTGGCCACTTTTGCAATACAAAACAGATGAGATTACAGGCAGAAAAAAATCATTGGTCCATCCACTCTGTACTAGTCCTACCTACTTCTGCTCCAGCCTATCGTGGGGCAGGCTTAGCCTGAGCCCTCTATTAGCAGCTCAGTCCATGCTGTAGTTTTCCCTTCCAATCTCCCTTGCTCCCATTGATATCAACTCCTTTTACTTGACCCCACCTTGTCTTAAAATACTGCACCATCTCTGCCTCTGCTTCTTTTCCCTTGGCAAGCTCTTCTACTTGTCCTCTACCCACCCCATGAAGAAGAATATCCTCCCATCTGTCCTGAGCTTACCCCTTAGCAATCTGTATCCATGCCCCCAGTGCAAGTTTCTACACTGCCTTTAAATAATTGTTGACCACCAACCCTGTTGATCCCCTTGAGGTATATTAATGTCATATCTCCCTTTTTCCTTTTGGCCTAGAGCCAGTACAAGTTCAGTCTGCACAATATTTCATCATGAAGACTATTCTGCATACAGTGTATCAATGATTTCCCCAAGGTCCCTTTCCTCTGCTGTTTGGCCCACTATGACACCTCCTTCCCGGTATTCTGTTTGTGGTTTCTTACAGCCTGACCCACCTCCACAGAGAACATTATAGGTTTCCCATGATTTTTGCCTTCTCCTCTGTTTTTTTTGTTTTGCATCATTTGGAAACCTCCAGTACTGCACTTTTAATTGCCTCCTATTTTTGCTTCTGCCTCATCCAGTTGCCCTACTCCATCGAACTAAACCTGCAATAGTCTCTCTATCCTCATCAAATTCACCCTCCTGGAGTCTGGCACTAGCCTCTTGATCCTGTAACAGGGGGCACTAACCAATTGCTAGCTGGGTGTCCAATCGGTGCTTTGCCACTAGCTGACCTGCTAACCGAGTGTCCCAAGGGTGCTTCGCCGCTAGCTGACCTGCTAGCCCAGTGTCTCAAGGTGCTCTGCTGCTATCCATCCTACTAGCTGAGTCTTCCAAGATGCTTTGCTGCTAGCCATCCTGCTAGCTGGGCCTCCCAAGGTGCTCCACCACTAGCCATCCTGCTAGCCGAGTCTCCCAAGGTGCAACACCACTAGCCAACCTGCCAGCTGAGTCTCCCAGTGGGTACTGCTCTGCTAGCCAAGTCTCCCAAGGTGCTGCACCACTAGCTGACCTGCTAGCAGAGTCTCCCACCAGGTACCGGTGAGGGTTTGGGGAACGCTGTCTGGCTTCACCAGCCTCCCTGCTGCTGAACACCAGAATCAACTGCTAAGCCTGAGTGATACAGCTCTTTTAGGCCCTCTTTTTAAAGTAAGGCTACCAGGCTGGCAGGCCCTCGCAGCTACCCCTGCAGGTCCCACAATACTCCTTCCTATGATTCTTCTTCAGGGTCCCTCCTGGACCCCTCACTCAATTCTCTTTCCAAACTCCTTCTTCATCAAGCTCCTTCTCCAGGAGCCCTTCTCCAGTGAGCTCCTTCTCTAGCAAGCTCCTTCTCTAGTGAAATCCTTCTCCAGGGGCTCTTCTCCAGTGAGCTCCTTCACCAGAAGCTCCTTCTCCAGTGAGATCCTTCTCCAGGAGCCCTTCTCCAATGAGCTTTTTCTCCACGAGCTGTTCTTTAGGGGCACCCCTCCTGGACCCCCATTTACTGGGACCTCCTCCTGGGGCTCCTCCTCCTCTGGACTCCCCTTTCAGACTCCCCCTCCTGACTGTCTTCAATCCTCCTGGCAGTCTTCTTTTATGCTTATGAAAGGGTGTGTGGCTACCCTGTTGGACCCCCTGACTGGATAGCTAAGAGGGCAGTGCTGATTGTTTAAGGGCTTACTGCATAACCAAGCAGCAACAAGGGCTACTACCCAGCCCTTGCACTGCCTCCCTAGCACATGCTAGCCCTAGTGGCTACCAGGTAGGCAGGGCTCTCCCAGCTACCTGTGTAGGCTCCTTCCTGGGATTCTTCTTTAGGGTCCCTACCGAGCCTCTCATTCAATTCTCTTTCCAAACTCCTTCTCCATAGAGCTCCTTCTCCAGGAGCCCTTCTAAAGTGAACTCCTTTTCCAGATGGGGTCATCCAAGAGGATAGCATTCTGAAGGGCCTTAAAGCCTTGTGGGTGGACAAGGCACCAGGACCAGACGGTGTACACCCAAGGATCCTGAAGGAACTGGCAGACATGTTGGCATGCCCTCTGATGGATCTGTTCAATACCTCCTTGGAGACGAGGTATGTACCTAAGGACTGGAAGATGGCTCATGTGGTGCCCCTTCACAAGAGTGGACCCAAGGAACCACCAGGCAGCTTGACTTCCATAGTGGGAAAGTTGATGGAGACCATTCTGAAGGTGAGATTGATAACCTTTCTCAATACCAGTGGTCTGCAGGATGAGAGACAGCATGGGTTTGTCACAGGAAGATCTTGCCAAACTAACCTGATCGACTTCTTCGACTGGGTCACTAGGGCGGTTGATGAAGGCCAAGCTGTGGATGTCCTGTATCAGGACTTCAGCTAAGCTTTCAACTTGGTGCCACACAGGAGGTCAATGAGCAAGCTGAGGGACATGGGGGCGGGGGAAAAACTGGTGGGGTGGGTGGAAAGCTGACTGCAGGGCAGACAACAGATGGTAGTTGTATCAGGGGAGACATCCAAGCCAAGGCTAGTAATGAGTGGGGTACCGCAGGGTTCAGTTCTGGGCCCTGTTTTGTTCAATGTCTTTATTGGAGACGTTGCAGAGGGGTTCAAAAGTAAGATCAGCCTGTCTGCAGACAACACTAAGATTTGTGCAAAAGTGGACAATGAGGAAGGGAGGCAGGCACTCAGAGAGGAGTGGCAGTTGGGGGTAAACACTAAGAAGTGCAAGGTCATGCATCTCAGAGCCAGAAATCCCAGGAACCGCTACTGGATGAGTGTTCCATGAAAGGGAGGAAGGCCACTAGGGGTACAGTCTGAAGTTGGAAGGGGGAAGGTTAGGAGGAAGATGACGAGGTAGTACTTCACAGAAAGAGTGGTGGTGGGTTGGAACACACTGTCGGAGGAGTTAATCATTCAAAGGACAGTGAATAGCTTTAAGCAGGGTTGAGACTGAGTCACGGGCAGGGTTAGTACAGACAAGAACACAAAGGGGGAAGAACCTGGAAAAAGGAGGAAGGGAGGGGTTTGGGTGGGGGTGGAGCAGCTGTAGTGATATGAAACTAAGAGCTGCACAGTCGGGCAGACTTGATAGACCTGTGGGCCTTTATCTGCTGGCTATTTCATATGTTCATATATTCGTATGTCCAGGAGCTCCTTCTCCAGGAACTCTTCTTCAGTGACTGGTGAGCTCCTTCTCCAGAACCCCTTCTCCAATGAGCTCCTTCTCCGAGGGCACCCTCCTGGGGCTTCTTCTCTGGACTCTCCTTCCAGGTTCCCCCTCCTGACTGTCTTCAACCTTCCTGGCAGTCTCCTTTTATGGTTATGGAAGGGGGGTGTGGCTACCCTTGGGGACCCCCTGACTTAATGGCTAAGGGGGCAGTGCTGATTGTTTATGCAAATCATGGACTTGACTGCATAACCAATCCACAATGAGGGCTGCTACTCAGTCCTTGCACTGCCTCCCTAGCACGCACTAGCCCCAAAGGCTTTAACTGCCATTTTGGTTTTAAACAAAAACATCAGTGCCTTTGATGTGCTGCCGCAAGGGCCACACTTGATCAGGACTCCTTCAGGCAGCACTTTTACTTTTAAATACCAACATTTTACAGAGTCAGGGGGTTGGGGAAGGTAAAGACAGTTCTTCCCGACCCGCACACATTTTAAAAAAGAAAAGTAGTTGGCCAGTGCCACAGCCACCTGCTGGGATGCCCGCACTTTGTCTTTGGCAGAGCACCCGATGCTGCTGAAATTTCAGCAGCTACACCATCCCCTTCTTCTGTTGGACATGAATGTCCATCACAGTAGCACACCTTTAAATTTCCATCACAGTTGCACAACTTTAAATGTTCATCACAATGGCACAACTTTAAATGTGTATCGCATAGTGTTTGTGCAACACAGGTGGCCGCATTGTCCTTCTGGAAGTCCTTGGAAGCAAAAACAAAAAGGGGGGAAATTCACAACCCCCACCTGAATCAATATCCATACTGCACATTTTTAGTTCAGAGTCTACTGGACAGTCCAACATAATTCTGTCTGTCTTCTGCTTGCTCTTTGTACAGTTCCAGCCTGTAGTAGTGCACAGCCCAGGAATCAGCCTCATTAGCAGTGTCAATAATGCACAAAGCATCACTTCTGAGCCCCAGGTCATCCATAGTGACTAATCAGAAACCTGCTATTTTTAGTCTTGGTTAGTCTGTTCTCTGGGAATCAACAAAGGGGAAAAAAAACCTCTGTACACAAAATCCCCCCACATGGGCTTGAAAAATCCCATGGCTGCCTCCAGTGTAACAAATGTATTTTTATAAATAAACTTGTCTTTTTATATCTGTCTGCTGACATCACCAAGAGGCTTCCTTGGTGGTGCCACCCTCAGCCAAAGGTAACGGGCGTAAACTGACTGAGGGGACAATGCGGGTTGTTTGGCTCGACAGCCGGATGCCCAAGCTGTGGTGCAGTCTGCAACTGGCAGGAATGAAAAAGTGCCTTAATAAGGGGGACGCATTGTTCCCCCTGAAAAGATACCACAACCACCACCAAGAGAAACAGACTAAAAAGGGGCACCAAAATCTGCTAAAATAACCATCCACAGACAGAATTTAGTGAAATAAAGAACCTTTACTATTGGAGGATAAAGGGTAATGCAATACAGAATTTTCTCTGGCATCAAGCAAATCACTGTAAAGGCTTATCACTGTAACTTAGTGGCAAAATCACTGTAAAGTGTTTGTCACTGTAACTGTAGCAATAAAATCACTGTAAAGGGGCTTATCACTGTAACCTTAGCAATAAAATCACTATAAAGGGGCTTATCACTCTAACCCTAGCAATAAAATCACTGTAAAGGAGATTAGCACTGATATCTTAGCAATAATATCACTGTAAAGGGATTATCACTGTAACCTTAGCAATAAAATCACTGTAAAGGGGCTTATCACTCTAACCCTAGCAATAAAATCACTACAAATGGGATTAGCACTAATACCTTAGCAATAAAATCACTGTAAAAGGCTTATCACTGTAACCTTAGGAATAAATGGAGGATAATGTATGGGGAGTCATCGATAACTACTCTGTAATTGCTTCAAGAGGTTACCGTGACAACTTTGTAAACCTCAAGAGCAAAGCTCAAGAGGTTTTACGTTGTCACGGTCACCTCGAGACATTATTTCAGCGAGGTTGCCGATGGCTCCCCATACATTATATTTTATAGTGTATGGATTAAAAAAAATCAAATGAGCACCCATTTTCACAGAAAAAAAGCCCTTACTTTGCCATTTCCCCATAGAGCCTCACTTGATGCCGCCATTGTCCATAGGTCTCACCACCACGGCCTTTTGTTTTGAGCCACTACTTAAAATGCATACATGTGCAGATCGGCTCCTGTTACAATCCCGTCACTATGACGTACTCAAGAGGGGTTAACAACCCCTGACATCATAGTTATGAGATTACAAGTAAATAATCTTGCTGCTTTTTAGTGGTAATAGGGGCTCTCCATACGTTCTAATCACTGTAAAGGGCTTATCACTGTAACCTTAGCAATAAAATCACTGTAAAGGGCTTATCACTGTAACCTTAGCAATAAAATCACTGTAAAGAGCTTATCACTGTAACCATAGCAATAAAATCACTGTAAAGGGTTTATCACTGTAACCTTAGCAATAAAATCACTGTAAAGGGCTTATCACTGTAACCTTAGCAATAAATAGAGAATAATGTATGGGAAGTTATCGATAACCACGCTGTAATCACTTTGAGAAGTTATCATGACAACTTTGTAAACCTCAAGAGATGCTGAAGTTCAAAAGGTTTTACATTGTCTAGAAGCGATTTTAGCAAGGTTACCGATGACTCCCCATACATTATATTTTATAGTGTATGGGTAAAAAAAAATCAAGTGAGCGTCCATTTTCACAGAAAAAAGCCCTTACTTTGTCATTTCCCCATAGAGCCTCACTTGATGCCGCCGCTCTGTATAGGTCTCATCGCTGAGGCCATTCATTCTGAGCTGCTACTTAAAATGCAAGCATGTGCAGATTGACTCCTGTTATAATACCATCTCTATGATGTACTCAAGGAGGGGTTAACAACCCTTGACATCACAGCGATGGGATTGCAAGAAAATAATCTTGCCACTTTTTAGTGGTAACAAGGGCTCCCCATACGTTATAATCACTGTAAAGGGCTTATCACTGTAACCTCAGCAATAAAATCACTATAATTGCCGGCGAGCGCTTTTTCCCATAGGGAAACCCGGTTATAATTTGCCGTTATAACCAGCTCGGCTGGTTATAATGGCAAACACGTGCCAGGTTTCCCTAGGAACAGCCATCCCTCAGTCGCTGTTCTCCGATGTTCACGTTCAGTGACGGAATTCCATTGTGCAGCACACTTCCTGGTCCTTCCTATTTGGGGAAATGAACTTCTCATAAAAAAAAAAAAAAAATAAAAACTATTTTCCTGCAGTAAACCACTTGAAAATGGAAACAAGTATTTTCCCGTCACTCTGACACCACAGCCGAGTCCATGTCAGACTGCCCCTGCCTCTCGAAGCCCGGAAGGACGCTGCAGCCGCCGCTTGGCGGTAAGTTTATATGAAAACTAAAATCGTAAGTGTCTACACATTTTTTTAAAATGAAATATCCTCTTCCTTTTTTCTACAACAAGTACAGCCCTATAATTAGGAAGACTGTGGACCGCGCAAAATCAATACTGGTCCGCAGCTTCCTGAACACTAGTCTGTTAGGTAATTTAATTTTTTATAATTTCTAAGGGGAAAAAGTGCACTCCTGCAATTATAAAAAATAAAATATGGGATGGTGTGTGTAAAACTTCGATTTTACACACCCTCGTTAATCAGGATGCTTTTATAAACCCTACGGGCTACCTTCGGGTTTTATGTAGCATCCACAACTCGGTGTGTAAAACTCGTTAAACACACCACCCCATATATTATTCTCTATGTAAAGGGTTTATCATGGTAAACTTAGCAATAAAATCACTGTAAAAGGCTTATCACTGTAACCGAAGCAGTAAAACCACTGAAAAGGGCTTGTCATTGTAACCTTAGCAATAAAATCACTGTAAAGGGCTTATTACTGTAACCTTAGCAATAAAATCACTGTGGAGGGCTTATCACTGTAAACTTACCAATAAAATTGCTGCAAAGGGCTTAGCACTGTAACCTTAGCAATAAAATCAATGCAAAGGGCTTATCGTTGTAACCTTAGCAATAATAAAGGACCACCACCCAAGCCCACAGGGAGGAGCAAAAGGGCATGATCCTACCTCTACCAGCCTGGAAAACTGGACACCACAGCTAGAGGCAGCGGGCACTTACCAGCCCTGCAAAGGGCTCTTGCTAGGGATCAGAACTGCCTTAAAGTTCTAGCACCAATTGTCAATTGGCTAGGACCAGGGTGAAGTGTGAGCTCACCCTAGCACTTTAAATACTGGTGCCCGCTACACCACCACCCCAGGGCTCCCTCCCTGGGTACCACACTTCCCCCAAGGACTGATACAAGAATTGCAAAAGATACAGGCCTTTTTGAAGTTAAGGTCTGCTGCTAGCCACATTGCTAGTCAAGCATCCCAAGGTGCTGTGCTGCTGGCCGTCCTGCTAGCCAAGTGTCCCAAATGTGCTGCATTACTAGCCACCCTGCTAGCCGAGTGTCCCAAAGGTGCTGTGCTGCTAGCTGCCTTGCTAGCTGAGTTTCCAATGGGTGCTTTACCACTAGACGACCTGCTAGCTGAGTTTCCAGTGGGTGTGTGACAGGGTGACCTTTGTCTTAGAAAAAGTACCCTCTTAAGTAGTCTCAGTCCCCTCCAATTTCTTTTACCCGTTGCTATCTCTCCCTATTAATTCTTCTCTCTCTCTCATTCCAAAATTTCACTGTTGGACTGGCCACCCACAGCACCATCTTATCCTGTGCTATCCCTTTTTACTTTTCTTGTCCCCACTTATGAGCTGCATATTTATAGCACACAACTGTCTCTAATGTGAAACAGCCCGGGTGTCCGAAAGAAGAGACAAGGGTACCGCCTTGGCGGACTGAAAGCCACAGTCTGGCACTTAAGAAATAAAATGCAGGCAGGATTTAAAGGAATAAAGTGCTTTAGATATTGCTAGAAAGTGCTGCCAGAATTACGGGACAGACAGTACAAGTTCAAATGAAATAAAAAGTGCCTGCAGTGCTGAAAAAGATACCATAGATAATGAATACATTGGCAGGCAGATTATACTGAAACGTGAATAACTGTGCCAAAATAAATAAAGAATAGGTGCTTAAAAGAAAAACAAATTGATGTTAAAGGCATGTCATACAAGGCCTGCAGAACCTGTATATTGATTAAGGTGCAACATGCTTAAATAGAAAGCATAGTGACAACTGAATAAACAACTTAGAGGGCTGTAACTGTGACATAAAGAGAGGGCATGTGGAAAAAATGGTTATTTTAAACCCAGGCCAGATTAAATAAAAATAGTAATAATAAGGACTCTTGCAGAAATAAGGGAAAGAGGGTCTAGGTTACAAATGCAAACATTAGGTGACAAAGGAACATTTCTAAATGGGGCCAGTCTGTAATTTAGCCCCAGGCAGTGTTTGTCCCAGAGAGGGACTGTTTTTTGTTATAAGTTAATACTGAACCCCCCCTTCCCCTTTCTAATTTAAACATTGGGGGGGATTCACAAAAGGGATGCACCCGGCGCATCACAGGGTCACAGCCAATCACGATTCTGAAAGGGCAGATTTGTGCCAGCACATCTCAGATGTGCTGAACACTGCCTATAATGGTATTCGGCACATCTAGGGCAGGCGTGTAGGGGGCGTGCCCGTGCATATGGTGCGCATCCCTATTCACAACCCACCATGGAGGCACATCTTTGGAGCAAGCTTGAAGATGGCCTCCAAGGTGAAGTCTACAAAGGTAGACTTAACTATGTGTCACCACAGGCAGACTACAGTACTGCAGAGTCAGCACTTGAGCAGCCTGCCTACCCTGGCAGTTCAGTGGTCCCCACCCATATCCCCTGCAGACAACAATATGTTCCAAACACTCCCTGGTAGTCTAGTGGTCCCCCCACCCATATCCCGTTAAACAAAACTGCCATCCAATTACTCCCTGAAAGTCTAGTGGAACCCCTTCCCTGTCCTGACCCAATTGCATTTCCATATACCCCAAAGACACCCTGGTGGCCCAGTGGACCCCCCACCACCCACTCACTCAGGAACCCCCCACCCCACTCCCCCATCCCAGCATGTACAGAATGTAGGTGGCAGTGCAACCCACCCACAATCCACTATGGCTGCCCTCCAACTGAGCTGTCAGTGAATGACAGCATATTGTACTACTAGAAGCCCATTTGTAGACCTTATCAACTAATGGGCTTGCAGTGTGTACTGTAAACTGTCATTCACAACTTTGTGGGGGTGCCTGAGTGGGTGTGGGGTGGGGGGTCCTCTGAGCCACCAGGGTGACTTTGGGGTGCATATGGAAATGCAATTGGGTTGGGGCAGGGAGGAGGGGTTCCACTAGACTACCAAGGAGTAAATGGATGGCAGTTGTACTTAACAGGGATATGGGCAGGGTAGGGGGGACCACTAGACTATCAGGGAGTTATGTGATCGCATATTTGTTTTACAGGGATACAGGCGGAGGGGCCATTAGACTACCAGGGGTGTTGCATTTGTGTTTGCACTGCTGCACTTGCAGGGCACCCGGCGCATTCTACCAGGCGCATCCCTGTAAGCTTCATGCAAATGGGGCCATAATGACATGCAAATGGACCCATTTGCATGTCTGTGGCTGTGAATACCAACCTTGGGCATTGCACATCTGGAGATGCGCTGCCACATCCGTTTTCTATCCCAACCAGGGGAATGTGCCGGTGCATCTTGGGTTGGGTGCAACTGTAGTATTCACAGAAGGGATGTACCGGGAACATCTTCCAGCGCATCTTCTGTGAATACCACAGTTTGGTCTCATTTGTGCCTGCACAACTGAGATGTGCCAAATGCATTTCTTTGTGACTCCTGCCCAGGCTCATTAAAAACTGTAACCAAGGGAAAGACTTAAAATAAAACTACTGCAATTCTGCAAAGTGTTTAAATACCTGGATAAAAGTAACAGGAAGGGTTACCTATTTTGTTTTCTTATTTCCTTTTCTTCCACCCTTCTAGGCCAGAACTGGGCCTACCTGTTGCCTGAAGGTGAATGCATTTTCCTATAGGGAGATAGCAGCCCCTAGCTGCCTGTTTTTATACCGAACAAAATGCAAGTCATACTGTGCAGAGGGAGGAGCTAGCAGTCATTAATGCTAACTAAGGATGCAGAGCTCATTTACTGACCAGAACTGTATTATATATTACTTGTTTTAAAGGAATAAGATTGCTTAATATATTAAGGCTTAGAACAACCTGTTCTCCTTTGTATAGGCCTGATTGTTTGCCATAGAAAACCTAATATGTGGGCGGATCCCCTTACAGACTCCCCCTTCTGATTGACTTCACCCCTCCTGGCAGTCTCCTTTCATGCCTATGAAAGGGGGCATGGCTACCCTGGGGGGCCCCCTGACTTGATGGCTAAGTGGGCAGTACTGATTAGTTATGGACTCAAACCCTTGATTTGCATAACCAATCAGCAATGAGAGCTGCTACCCAGCCCTCGTGCTGCCTCCCTAGCATGCACTAGCTCCAATGGCTTTAACTGCTGTTTTGGCTTTAAACAGAAAGATCAATGCCTTTGATGTGCTGCCGCAGGAGCTGCTAGATCAGGACTCCTGCAAGTGGAACTTTTAGTTTTAAATACAAAGGTTTTACAGAGTCAGGAGGTCAGGGAAGGTAAAGACAGTCCTTTCCGAACCCCACTTAATCACCCACACACATTTAAAAAAGAGAAGAGTAGTTGGCCAGTGCCACAGCTGCTGATGGGATGCCCGCACTTTAACTTTGGTGGAGCACCCGATGCGGCTGAAATTTTGGCCACTACACTATTTTCTATCTCCTCCCACCCTTTTGTTTGCTCATCCTATTATTCCTGCTCTGCCTTACCTCCCTGGTCAGGGGCATGCTAGCTAGGCCCCTACTACTTGCCACCATGCCCTGGAGTCCCATAATGTCTGTCTACCCCACTCTTAGTTTAAATGCCTAATGATGAAGGCATCAAACTTCTGCCCAAGAAAATTTTCTTCCACTTCAGTGGGATGAAGACCTTCCATCTAAAGAACCTCCTATAGCAAAAGTGTCCCCAGTCCCCTACATACAGTATTTGAACCCCTCCTCTCTGAACCACTCAGCCATAAGTTAAACTGATCTATTCTGAGAAGCCTCTCGTGCCCTCTGTGCCAAATTGGCTGGACCTCTGAGAGGGCCACTGATGCCTTCATGACCCCTAGCTTGTCCCCCAAGCTCTGGAAACAAGTCTTCTTCTCCTCCTCCACCTGATGGCTGGCCAAGTCATTGGTTCCCAAGTGGGCAGTCACATCTGGATCCTCCCCAGGCACCCAAGTATCCCTTCAACCCATGTGATATCTCTCTTTGTTGCCCAGTTGAAAAGGTTATGAACCATTCATGAATTTTGATCATGGCCATTCGCCAAGTATGTATCAAAATGTTCATGAACGTTCATGAATTATCCATTATTTATTTAAAAGTTATACCAGGAAGGCACAGAGAGCAGAGTACCGCTCGATTCCAGATGCATTCTGGGGGTTGGGGACTGGAGAATATACAATATAATAACATGGAAAATATAATACAAGAACTGTAGTGGTTACAGTAGATATGAGCAACAAGCATGGGAAATCAGCATAAACCTTGAGCGAAGGATTATATATTTTGCTGTTCATAGAATATTTACATAGTAAAACATAAGATACAATAGCCAGAGGCCCAAATGCAGATAGTTAATGGTAGTACAGATGACAATCACAATTACTATACTAACTTGACAGTGATCTGCAAGCACCTAGCAAGAGACCGGAGTAACTGCGCAGCAGGAGGTAAAATTATATTTGGAAAGTGGGAGACACTGGCCCCTCTGAGGTACTGGAAACAGGTGCAGGTGGAGGAGAAATAAGTCTTGAGGAGGTAGTTGAGTTGTGGAGTGGTGTCAGTGTACTGGATGGCTGCTGGCAAGGTGTTCCATATTTTAGGCATGTGGTAATTGAAGGCAGCTTGGCCTTTGGATGTGGTCATATGTGGGACATGGAGAAGCCGGGCATGAGGATTCCTGAGTGAAAACTCAGGTTGGGGTTGAACTGAGAAGGTCGACTTAAGGTAGTGGGGAAGGGACTGAGTCCAGAATTTCACTGTGGTCCTGGTGCAGTGGGCCTGTCTATGAACCTAAAGTGATGGAAGGTCTAGGGACCTGTAGAGGGCACAGTGGTGAGTTGTGGGAGGGAAGTCCAGGTCAAAATGACAGAAAGAATGGAAGAGTGGGTCTAGTCTAGCTAGGGCAGACTTAGGAGCAGTGCTGTAGACTACATCCCTGTAGTCAAACATGGGGAGGATCATTTTCTGTACAATTGCCTTGCAGGTTGACAGAGGGATGCAGCCCCTATTTTGTTATAAGGTACCCAGTTTGGAGTGCAGTTTCTTATGGATCTCATCAATATGAGCAGAAAAGTTAAGGTGTTGATCGAGCCAGATCCTGAGGTATCTGAAAGAGGTGCAAGCCTCCAAGGGAGTCCCATTGATGGTGTGGAAAGTGGGGGTGGGGAAGAGTTGGGAGCAGCTCTGCCTCGTGCTGAAGGTTAGGGAGACTGTTTTCTTGGTATTTAGAAAAAGTTGGTTTGAACGAAACCAGAGCTGCATAGCACTGAAATCCTGCTGGAGCCTGGAGGCTGCTTCTGCGGGGAAGGGACCTGATGTATACAGTACAATGTCATCAGCGTACATGTGAATGGATGTATGTGGGCAGACTGATGGCGGGTCATTCAGGAAAATGGAGAACAGTATCTCTCTCTCTTGAATAGCACACCAGTGTTCATGAATGTTCATGAACATAAAAGTTCATAAAGGTCCATGAAAGTTCAGAAAACTCCTCCTGCTGGCCTGGTGGTGCTGATGGTTGAGGCGTTGGATGCCACACCAGCAACCCAGGGGGCAGCCTGGGGAGGAAATGATTGAACATTCAAAGGACTGTTCTCATTCCTCGGGGATGAGGGTCGCACTGTGCACTGTCGACCAACACCCAGCGGTGGCTGGGTATCAGTGCAGATGCAAGCACAAGGGGTTGGCCCATGTCCAGGGCAATTGACTGCCTACATGGAGGTGGAGGCAGCCACCCTGCCCATTCCATGGGTGTAAGGGTGCGGGAGAAGGTGGAGGAAAAATTGGGACCTGGCAGGACCCATGATGGACTCAATTGCTCTTGTGTGAGCACCCCCCCCAATTCTGGATTGTTGTATTCTGGGGGGCTCGCTGGCACTTCTTGCCCTGGCCCTGCCATGGGGGGCAAGCCATGTAGGAATTTCAAGGGAGGGGGAATGGGCAGGAGCGGTCAGTGGAACCAGAGGACGTACCTCTCCAAAGGAGGGGTTGTCGCCCCTGTCAGGTCCGCAAAGGTGCAGAAAAAAGTCCAATAAAAAGAGAAATAAAAAAACTCCTCCTAGACAAATTCTATCAATATTTTGTATAAAAAGAAATACCCTGTGTGACAAGAACAGCCTGTTCTGAGTGCTGTAGTATCATTTTTTGTAAAATCAAAATGGGTTAAGGACTGTCTGTCATGAGAGACGCTGAAAATCTGTCACTCACCACCCCCCAGGTTTCAGCTGAAAAGATGAAAGCCATGAGAAAATGCTGAAACAGCATGTGAGATCACACACACAGGTTTTAGATAACAGGTGTTACATGGCAGGCCAGAAGCTAATTACAGATGTTTCTAAGTTAATTTTGTTAAAAGGGAAATCATAAAAAAAAGTTTATGATGTTAGAGGGGGGAAACCAGGTTTAGCAAACTGGTACAAAGTTGTAAATGTTTCTCTGATGCCTGTGTGAGAGAGGATACTGATTAAGATCAAAGAATTGTCATTTGAAGAACATGAGTATGCTGAGGTTGCAGAATTTAATACTTGGAAAAGACATCCTGTTTTTATAGATATATGTTTTTTATATATTCTGACAGGGAGGAGCTAGATGACCTCATGCAAATAGGTGGGAAAAAACAGCTTTTTAATTATTATTCTGTTTTTCTTCAGGGACACTTTTATCTAGACTCTGACAAAAAAAATCTGTGAGCACTTTTAAGCAGGTATTTAGAGACTAAGTACTGTAGTAAGAATTGCACTGTTTAACACCTTGTTCTTTTGATAGATTTGTATGTCTTATGATATGATAGTTCTGTATTGTATGTTTTACATATTATTATCTATTTTAGTAAAAACTCTTTTTAGAGCTTACTTAGTCTGTCTATGATTTTCGTTCATTTGCAAGAAAAGTATATATGGTTATAGCAGACACTAGGCATACGCTTGAATGGTGATACCAAACTGGAAAGAGAAGTATTTTAAATCTGAGGTCTTTATTAAAGTTTTTATGGGTTCATTTCTGTACACCTGGTTAGGTGCCCATAGGCAAAGATTTCTGGCCCCCTGAAGACAGAAATATCTGTGCCTATGTATTGGGTATGCTAGCAAGAGGTTAATAGTTTGAATCCCTCCAAGACTGGAGACCAAAGGTTGATCCGAACTCACAAAACAGACAAGAGGGTTACCTTGTTCTGTTAAACTGTTCATAAGACTGTGCTCAGAGGTTGGCACTTTAGGAGTAGAGGGCTGACCTGCTGAGTAGGTCTGTGACAGATTGGTTGGCAGCGGTGGCATAAATTTTGGTATCACAAGCTTTTATTGTTCTGTGTCAGCTTGAGACCATATGCTCTCTTGCAAAGAAAGAAAAAGGCAGAGTTTTATTTTAGAAAGGAATCAGAACTATATCACTTAGTGTACAGTCCAGTTCCTAACCGTTCTATTTTTTTTCTCTGAAGTGCAAGTCAGAGTAGCAGTAGTGAGGGAAGAAGATTGCTTCCGACTACAGCAGGCACACTGTAGATTACTTGAAGCAGTTGTGTGGGGACAGAAGAGTCCCGTTCGAGGTGACAGCCAAAAATTAGAACCTCATAGATGCCATGCCCTGATGGTAGCAGATACCCAGAGCAGCGAGTCATGAACCGTGTCTGGAGAGGACCAAACCTTGAGTGTGGCAGGGCTAGCAGCCAGTGCAGTATCCAGATCCGATGAGGAGGGCAACAGGGCCACAGTCAGTGAAGAGCCACAGCAGCAGGGGAAAGGTCACCATTATCCTAAATCCAGAGGAACTCAGGCTGCAAATTGAGTTGCACAGGATGGAGCTGGAGTTCCAGGAGAAGAGGGAGCGAGAGAACCAAGAGGCAGAGCAAGAATACTAAAAGGCAGAGTGACAACAGAGGGAGGCAGACCGTGAGGAGCATGAGTGCCAGCAAACTGCAGAGGAGAAGAGAGAGGAGCACCAGAGGCAACATGAACTGGAGAAGATACGACTCCAACCAGTGGCACCAGAGCAGGTAAGTGGCTTGGGTTTAACTGGGACTACAGGACTGGATTACAAATTGAATTCCAAATTAATAGCCGAATTTAAAGAGGGGGAGGACATGGATGCCTTTCTAAATTCTTTTGAAAAAGTTTGTATTCAGGCTAAAATTCCTAGAGTCCTGGAGCTTCCAGCTATCCCCTCTATTTACCAGGAAAGCTTGGGATGCATTGGGTCAAATGGACAATGAGGACAGTGACAATTACAGCAAACTTAAAGCTGCACTGCTAAAAAAGTTTGAATTAACTGTTGACTCATGCAGTGCTAAATTCCATAAGCTCAGGAGAAGCCCTGATATGAGCTACGAGGAGCTAGCCATGGAGCAACATCAGTTTGTAAAATGTTGATGGGAAGAAATTGAGGCAAACTCTGTTGATAAAATTGAAAATGTGATTTTATTAGAACAGTTTTATAGGGCATGCCCAACAAAGTTAAAAACCTGGCTAGAGGGCCGAGATCCAAAAACAGTGCAAGAGGCTGCTGAACTCTTGGACCACTATGCCAAGAGCAGACCTGCTTTGAGAGTGAATGGGGTGGGCGTGGCAGCACAGAAAGGGAAAAGCGCACCTTCAGGGCAGCTAAAACCCTCACTGCCTCCACCGAAACAAGTTAGCCCCAGGTTTCAGAGAAAAGATTTCTCTGAGAGAAGAACTGAATGTTGGTTGTGTAAGAAAACTGGGCATATTGCCAGACAGTGTCCCGAAAAGGCAAGCAATAATACACAACTGGGTGCTAGAAAAGAAGTGGGTTGTTTGTGTGTTCCTGGAAGCATGCCAGTGAACATGAGGGAACACATGCACCCAGTCATGGTGAATGGTGTACAGATGCAGGGGTTAAGGGACACAGGAGCATCCCTGACATTGGTGAAAGGGGATCTGGTACAGCCTGATCAGCTTATTCCCAATAAATATGTTACTGTACAGGACTTTGCGGGCAGGGAGAAAACATTGCCCCTCGCTAATGTTCTCCTAGACTGGGGTGAAACAGGGGGAGCTGTGCAACAGGTGGCTGTAGCCAAAACATCAGCAGTGGATGTGATCCTGGGTAACGATCTCCAGCAGGGGATGGTATGAGCAGTTACCTGTAGCTAAGCGGCAAGTGAAAATTGTAGTTCCCTGAACCCCACAGAAACCATTGTGGAAACCACTGAGAGGCTGGTTCCCCAGCCTGTGTCTCCTGATATGGAGATCAATGAAGAGGGTGTAGAAATTTCTGCAGTAGCAAGTAGCCACACAGCTACAGAGGGTTGCTCTGAAGAGGGAGGGAGGGGTGACCCCCTTGTCAGAGGGTTGGGATTGGCAGTGATCCTGAGTGCCCTGATGCTAGTGCTAGGGACCCTAGTTTAGCGACTGAAGGGAACTGGTCCCATGCCTTCGGAATGTGTGAGGGGTTTGCAGCTACTCAGAAGAGTGACTCTAGTTTAGAGAAGCTGAGGGCTTGGGCAGACTTGGACGGCACACAGGGAGGTGATGGCAGACATAAGGTTTATTGGGAAAATGGACTTATGTATACTCAAGCAGTACAGACAGATGGAGGGATGCTAGGCAGGCAGCTTGTCATTCCCCAGGGGTATCATGAGCAGTTGCTCAGAATTGCACATGATATTCCCTTGTCTGGTCATCTGGGAATCATGCACACAATGCAGCGGTTAGCCCAGAATTTCTATTTGCCTAACTTCACCCAGCAGGTGAAAGAGTATTGCAGATCTTGACACCAGTGTCAAGAAATAGGGAAGGCGGGCAAGAAAATCCAAGCTGCCCTGATTCCATTGCCCATATTGGAGGAGCCATTCCAGAAGGTGGGAATGGATATTATGGGGCCTTTAAATGCCCCCAGCTCCTATGGGAAGAGATTCATCCTGACTGTGATGGATTATACCACCCGGTACCCAGAGGCAGTCACCCTATCCTCACTGAGGACAGACAAAGTAGCAGATGCCTTACTTGGGATTTTCTCCTGTTTTGGGTTTCCACAGGAGGTAATCACCGATTGAGGGGGTTCCTTCATGTCGGACCTGATGAAATGTTTATGGGAGAAGTGTGGGGTGGTGCAGAGATGCACAACACTGTATCACCCACAAGCCAATGGACTTGTGGAACAATTCAATGGTACCTTAAAGTCAATGCTCCAGACATTTGCTGAACGGCATGGGAGAGACTGGGAGAAATACCTTCCCCACCTGTTGTTTGCCTACAGGGAGGTGCCCCAAGAGTCGACAGGATTTTCCCCCCCCTTTGAACTCTTATATGGACACCGGATATGTGGGCCCCTAGACTTGATCCGGGAGAACTGGGAAGGCAAGCACACCACCCATGGAACTCCCATTGTGGATTACATCCTTAAGTTTAGGGAAGGGCTGAAGGAGCTTATGGGGACAGCCCAGAGCAACCTGGCAGCTGCCCCAACAGAAACAAAAAGTGTGGTCCGACTGCAGAGCCAGAGCTCGCTTGTACATGGTGGGTCAGGAAGTCATGGTCATTATTCCGGTCCGGAAAGACAAGCTGCAGGCTGAGTGGGCAGGACCGTACAAAGTGGTTAGGAAGGTAAATGATGTGAACTACATTGTGGAGTTACCTGACTGATGACAGACAGAAAGGATGTACCATGTCAACATGATGAAGCCTTATGCAAATAGGGCTGACATGGTGTTTGCAGTGTGTAGTCGTAGGGAGGGGACAGATGAAGGAGACCCTCTTCTGGATTTGCTGGAAGAGAGCAAGTGGGAGTCCTCTGTGGAGGCAGTAAAATTGTCTCCACAGCTGGCCCCAGACCAGATCCAGAAAGTAAGGGAGGTTTTAACAGACTTTGCCCCCTTGTTTATCCCCAAGCCTGGACTAAACCCCTTAGCGACACACGATGTGGAGACAGGGACACAGATGCTCATACAGCGGACAGCATATCGGGTGTCAGAGGCTGTCCAAAAGGACATTAGGAAGGAAGTGGAGGAGATGCTGGATTTAGGGGTAATCCAGAGATCCAACAGCCCCTGGGCCTCACCCATAGTCCTTGTACCTAAGCCAGATGGCTCTACTCATTTCTGTGTGGACTATCATGGACTGAATGCAGTCACAAAGTCAGACGCCCCCCCGATGCCCCAGCCAGATGAAACTCCTGGACAAGTTGGGGGGGTGACCTACCTTACAACCATTGACCTGACAAAGGGGTATTGGTAGGTAGAGCTGATAGACAGAGCTAGGGAGAGGTCGGCCTTCATCACTCTGATAGGCTTATTTGAGTTTAAAGTAATGCCTTTCCGAATGAATAACGCCCCGGCCACTTTCCAAAAGTTGGTGAACCAGGTGTTAAATGGTGATGAGGAGTACGCCATGGTGTACCTGGATGACATAGCCATCTTTAGTACCAGCTGGCAAGAATGCCTATCCCACCTTATGGAAGTGCTGGCCAGGATACAGAGGGCCGGGCTCACTGACAAAGCCGGGAAATGCCAGGTGGCCATGGGAGATGTGGCATACCTCGGGCATGTGGTAGGCCTGGGACAGCTCTATCCTAACCAAATAAAGATAGAGGTGATCCAAGCATGGCCCAGACCTGAAACACAGAAGCAGGTCAAGAGTATTCTAGGGACAGCAGGGTGCTACAGAAAATGTGTACCCAATTACAGTGCCCTGGCTGCTCCCCTATCTGACCTGACAAAGAAAAGGATGCCAAAGAAAATTACCTGGGGCCCAGCCTGTGAGGAAGCCTTTACCAGATTAAAGGAGGCATTGTGCAGTGCTCCTGTTTTGACAAGTCCTGACTATAGCTAAACCTTTATAGTTCAGAATGATGCCTCAGACGTGGGTATTGGGGCAGTACTGAGTCAGATATCCAGCCAAGGGACAGATCACCCAGTAGTGTACCTGAATAGGAAGTTACTTCCCAGGGAGCAGGCGTACTCCACGGTGGAAAAGGAGTGTCTTGCCATAGTGTGGGCCCTAAAGAAATTAGAGTCATACTTGTATGGGCAACATTTTGTGGTGCAGACTGACCACAACCACCTGGTTTGGCTGATGCAGATGGGAAAAAACAATGGCAGCTTGCTAAGATAGAGTCTTGCTTTACAAGGGTATGATCTGACAATCGTACATAGGGCTGGAGCGAAAAACCAGAACTCAGATGGGCTGTCTACAGTCTATGAGGAGTGAACTGATTTGGGAAGCTCATCCCATGTAGGGGATAGACCCCACAAATTCAGTCTGGGTGGGGAGGATTGTGACGTGGACAGCCTGTTCTGAGTGCTGTAGTATCATTTTTTGTAATATCAAAATGGGTTATGGACTGTCTGTCATAAGAGATGCTGAAAATCTGTCGACTCCCCAGGTTTCAGCTGAAAAGATGAAAGCCATGAGAAAATGCTGAAACAGCATGTGAGATCACACACACACACATGTTTTAGATATCAGGTGTTACATGGCAGGCCAGAAGCTAATTACAGATGTTTCTAAGTTAATTTTGTTAAGAGGGAAATCATAAAAAAAAAGTTTATGACATTAGAGGGGGAAACCAGGTTAGGCAAACTGTTACAAAGTTGTAAATGTTCCTCTGATGCCAGTGTGAGAGCGCATACTGATTAAGCTCAAAGAACTGCCATTTGAAGAACATGAGTATGCTGAGGTTGCAGAATTTAATACTTGGAAAAGACATCCCGTTTTTATAGATATATGTTTTTTATATATTCTGACAGGGAGTAGCTAGGTGACCTCATCTAAATAGGTAGAGAAAACCAGCTTTTTAATTATTAATCTGTTTTCCTTCAGGGACACTTTTATCTAGACTCTGACAAAGAAACATCTCATAAACTTTTAGTTTGCCCCATGCACAAATTAGAGACAGACTGGTGCAACACTGCTGTGTCAGTAAATGAAAGCAATTAACCATGACAAATTAAGTGTGTAAGTTAATTTAAAGAACTACTGATGCCTCAAAAAAACTTTGACAAACATAATAATTGGGTATAATTTGGCTTGCATTCCATATATATTCTATATATTTCTCCACCCCTCTATTATTGAGGAAATGTGCCTGAACACATGGTCTTTATCACTCTGAGTTCCCATTAAGTTAATATGCCTCTATAGCTAACTCCAGGGGTGTAGCCAGGCATTTCAGATTTGTACACCAACCTGCCACACTGCTACCCCCTACCCTACTGTCGCTCATGCCTGCCCCCCATGACTCGAGTCCAAGGTTCCTTGCTCCAATCAGATGATTCCCACACTAGACCTGCTGTCTGTCTGTCTGTTTGCACTGCTAGTGTGGTGCTTGCTGGTAGACACCACTAACTGCACCATGAGTTCAAGACCATGGCAGAAATTTCTTCTCTCTCTCCCCTGCAGGTAGGCAGATCTGCTCCACTTGCAACTCCACATGAAGTCTTTTTTTTCTTTTAGCTGGCTCTGAGTCTGTTCTTCCATCTGCTGCTCCTCAGTTTTCTACTGCTTCTCTCGCTCCCAGTACAATTGAACTAATAGTATGGCTTCTAACTTTGCTGAGGCATTTAAACTTGCTGCCTCAGACTTGCCACACCTCCTACCAGATGCTGCAGGTAATCACTATGCAGGTGGACCATGCGGACCTAACTGAAACCTTCAGCTTTAACATCTGTGGTCCACTCTGCCACCCCCCCCCCAAAACAAACCAGAAAGAGAAAAGAAAAAGCCTGCAAAGCCAGACAAAGGAATTTAAACGTGATGGACTAGAGAGGGCAGAGCAATGCAGGCCAGCTTGTTTGCTACCCCCTGCTACTGAACTTGGTACGCCATGGCTTGCTTGGGAGTATCAGTAGCTACACTCTTGGCTTACTCCCTACTTCAAGTCATTATCATCTGTTGTGACATCGCAGTCTGTTGCCGTGAGAGTAAATGTGATGTCACAAGCAGTGGATTATGACTTCAGGTAAGGAGAAAGCAACTGGAATAGATGAACTCTTCAAGAGCAATGATCCTGTTTTCATGCAAAAGACCTCAGTAATAAATAATGGGGAGGATGAATACAGAACTAATGTGAAATATAAACTGAACTGTGTCTAAATATTCTGTTTTGTTAAAGTTCTCCTGAAAGTGTCAGCTGCTCTTTAATTATTATGTATTTATTGGCAGTATTTGCTTATTGACTTAAACTCTGTTGCTTTTGTTGTATTCCTGTATGGCGCCAGGAGTCTCTGAGAAAGGACACCTTAAAATAAATGTGCCTTGCAGTTTAACAAACCCATCACTTTCTAATGACTGGCTTTTCTTACCATACACTTTAGAATTAGTAATTTATCTTACACTTACTTTTTTTCTGTTGTTCTTGTTTCAAATGGACTTCTCACCTTCCTTTCATTAAAGAAAGGTCTAATTGCAGTTTATATCAGCAGAATCTGAAAGTCTTTAAAATGTAGTGAGTTTCAATGTTAATCCTTTTGGGTGCTCAAACAGTTAACTGCCTTGTAAAGAATATATTTTCCACTCTTGAAATGAAAACATTCTGATTTTGTGATGCTTTCTAACTCTTACAGTGGGAAACAATGCATTCTTATTTGCAAATCAGCTATGCGGTTAATTTTTTGGTTGGTTCACCATGGCCCTTTAAAGGTTCAGCAACTTCATGAATGCTGAGTTGACAAACAGTTCCTGAACTTAGTTTATGAACTGAGCTTAAGAACAGTTAGGGAATTATGATGGATATTCATGAATCATTCATTAACTTTCATCAAAGTTCATGAGTTGATGAACGTCATGTCACCTGGGAATAGCCCCTGGAATACACCTCGGTGAAACAAGCAGGTTTTTTTCCTCACTAAATGGACTATCCCTAGATCCTGAAACATGAAAAGTAACAAATGGGCAACAGTATACATCAAGACTAGGTTCCCATTCTGGGGATCCTTGTGGAGTCATAGACCACTAGAGCCACAAGAATGACATTGATGGGGACTGCTTGAAGATCCAGCAGGCAGCACTTTGCCCATCCAAACCTGGGTGCGAGAGTGAACTCAGGAGTTGGGTCAGGCAGGCCCAATGGCTAGGTTTGTGCTGATGTGCGGCAGTGCTCCCATCTCAGAGAGGGCAGGCATTGGGATCCACTACTCTGGCGTGCCCTGTGGTGGGCTGGGGAGCTTACCCTTCCCCAGGGGCATGCCAACAGCATGCAAGGCCAGTTGTGGTCTGTCCCCAACATTGCGGAGGTGGGCAGGGCTAAAATGGAAAATGGAGCTGGAAGATGAAGCCTGACTCGTTCTCTTGCCCATGCTGTCATCCAAGCCTGCAAATTCTGAATATATTTACCAGGTAGGGGGAGGACAGACTTCCCCTTCCTGGCCTTTGGGGCAATCCCTTGGGGACTCTAGCTGGTAAGTCTTGGGGAAGGTATGTGCTGGTCGGGGTGGGTTGGGGCTGAAGATAAGCTGGCTCTATGGGCAGAAAAACATATGTGGGGGGAAAAAAAAAGAATAACATAGATGGGAACACAGCCTTGTTTTACATTGCTATCCATCTATTATTTCATTTTTTCTAACCTTCAGCCTGTTAGCCTGTTTCCACCCCATGTCACATATGTGGTGTCAGGCTTTTTAGGTCCCAACCAGAGATTTTCATTTAATCCACTGACATTTCCATAATAATAATAATAATAATCATCTTTGTTTGTAGAAAGTGCAATTCAACAAATATCAAAATGCTTTCACAGAGACTAAAAACCTTAAAAATATAAAACCATAAATATATAAATCCTCAATTTAACAAAAGACAAACCAATTATTAGTTATCTAAGAAGGCTAGTGAAAATAAATAAGTTTTTAGAGCTGCTCTGAAGCTCTCCACAGTCAGGCATCCTCGATGAGGTAGAGAATTCCACAGGGTAGGGGCTGCGAATGCAAAAGCTCGAGCCCCAAAGGTCTTCAAGTGAATCCATGGAATCTCCAGTAATCCTTCAATGGTGGAGTGGAGTGGTCAGAGGTGGCAGTAGGAATGCAGGAGATCTTGCAGGTAACTCGGTCTCTGTCCATGTAGGGCTTTATAGGTCAGCAAACCAACCTGACGGAGATCCGCCACTGAACTGGCAGCCAGTGCAGTTTGTGCAGCACAGATGTGACATGGCTAGATCGAGCAAGCCCAGTCAACAACCTGGCCGCTGCATTCTGCAGCAGCTGCAACTGGCAGATATCAACCTCCTGTAGCCCTAGGTACAGGGCATTGCAGCAATCAAGGTGCGAGGCCACAAAGACTTGGATCAGAGTTGGAAGGTCACTGGGTGGAACCAGGTGCTTAATCTGGGTGATATTGCTCAGATGGTAATATAGAGGAAAAATGTATGACAGGGTATGTGTCATGCTGGGATAACGTCATGCCTTGGGTTGTTGGGCACGAAGCTGTAGGCTGAGTGCATCCAATACCCAAAGCGTGACGTTATCCAGCATGATACACACCCTGGAGTGCATTATTCTTATGTAACCCCCTTATTACTCGGGGTTACTCACATCCCACTTAGAACCAGTGGCAGGCAGGGAAAGGCAGCTTGTGAGACACCAGTTAAGTGGGTTTCACACTGTCTCATTCTGTCCTCAGTCTCAGTTGAGTTGGAGGGATGACATCACCATAAAATTCTCGCAGCAGCATAAACCACATTGGAATGCTCACAGCAGGGGTTACTGTTAGAACATTGGGGATTTCAAGTCAGTCTGTAGGAGTCTGCAGTGGAGTCTTGTGAGAGGAAGAGGTGTGCTGCAGTTGGCAACCCTTCAGAGCCTAGCTCTGCTTTAGAGCTACATCAGAAAGTGGGCTGTGTGTTCTCACTCTAGAGAGGAACACAGAATAGACAAGAAGAAAGTAGTAGAGACTGTTCCATGTGTTGTTCCAGTGCCCCATCCCCTGAGGGATGGGGGGGGGGGAATTCCAGCATTTCAGGGGCAATCCCCTGACCCTGTCTGGAAAGGGAAAAGCTGCCTGATAGTGAAGATTGTACAGACAGTACCAGAGAGTTGTGTTTTCCTTTGAGAGAAGCCCTGGGGCTCCTGCATACTACAGTGAGTCTGCTCTGATATAGAGCCCATGTTCACCAAGACAGAGAGTTGTGTAAAAGTATCTGCCTACTGTGGGGTCAGGAGAAGACTTGCCAAGTTCAGTGCTTTTAATTTGTGTATGGCTTGGAAGCATCTGAAACAGTGGGGGTCTAAGGAATGGACACAGCCACTTACAGAACTTTTTTAAATCAGGGCACCACCTGAATACAGTGTAGAATGTTAAATACTAACATACTAATTGCCAGCAGATTAGGCCTTACAGTCTATCGAGTCTGCTCAAACCTCAGGTCCCTAGTTGGGTGCCGAGGTCCTCCCCCCATGTTCCAGAAACCCCTATCATCCATCCCCACCCCCCTGGGCCAGGCCATCATCTGATACATCCACTTTCTGTGTCTGTCCCACCCTCTCTTGAAGCCCTCCACTGTGGATCTCTGAACCAGCTCACCAGGCAGCGCATTCCAAGGGTCCACCACCCTCTCAGTGAAAAACCTCCTCTTTTTCCCCCTCACCCTTCCACCTTCCAACACCAAACCATGCACTCTGGTGATACCTCCATGCTTTAGTCTAAAGATCTCCTCCATGTTTACCCTATTTATTCTCTTGAGGTACTTGAAGACCTCAACCATGTCCCCCCCGTCTCTCCTCTCCTCCAATGAAAACAGGCAGAGCTCCTCAAGTCTGTCCTCATACGTCAAATCCCCTAGTCCTTATATCATCTTAGTTGCCTTCCTCTGTACCCTCTCCAGGAGCTGTAGGTCCCTCTTCAAGTGTGGTCTCCAGTGCTGTACACAGTACTCAAGGTGTGGTCTAACCAGTCCATTGTACAGCGGCAGAATCACTTCCCTGCTCCTAGAGGTGATCTCCCTTACGATGCATCCCAACATCCTGTTTGCCATGCTAGCCACTCTCCTGCACTGCTCAGAGTTATTCATACATGCATCCACCATGACCCTTAGGTCTTTTTCCCCTGTTGAGGCCTCCAGCACCTCCCCTTCCCTCCCAGGGTGTACCTGCGTTTGTAACAAACATTTTGAGATAGCATCTACAACCAGTAGTTTGAAGAAAGGTGTTGTTCCAAATGAATGGCCGGGTATAGATTTGGGAGCAAGAGGTGGGAGACCCCATCTGAAGTAACCAGGTTTACCTCTACGGGTTCAGTTTGGGCACCCATAGCTTTCTCCCAGGCACTTGGCCAGTGTCTGCAGAAAGTACCCAGATGTGGGATTAAGGATAGTTTCTCCCTTTAAAGCTAGAAAGTGCTCATGGGTGGTTTAGGGAGCCACCATCAACGTCCATGCCATATGGAAAAGTGTCCTAGTACTGGTCGAAGTGCCATGTCAAGGAATCCAAGAGAAGAGTACCAGTTCAGGCCGTATGAGCCCAGATGTGTTCAGAACCCAAGGGTTCGTGTAGTAAAGAAGATGTGCTCTGTCCTCTGTAAATCTGCATTGCCAGTGAGTGTAGCCCTCTGGGGGTCCATCTTTGCTTTGTTATTCCCGTGTTGTTGTGAATAAAAGCCACACTCTAGAATCCCATTCCTGGTTTGGACATTTCAGTTATTGATTCCTGTGTCTGGAGTTACTTGGGCACCACTGACCAGAAGTACAAACCTAGCCATGATGCTGAGCAAATATTTTCTCCCCAAACCTAAGGGGGGTTACAAAATGGAGACACCGCTGAGGATTTGTTTGAATTTAGGGAGAGAACCAGAAAGATTTGCTCAGATTATGGCTAGCGTTTTGGCTGTCTGGCAGTAGGTAACCCAAAATTCGGAAGCATTGCCACCTAAATGTGCCACTGTGTGCTGCTGTTCATGTGCTGCTGTAATTGTGCCACCAGTTTACCAAGGAGCAGTAAAGCCAGATTGTGTATGCCCCTTGTCCTGCATCAAATTTATAATGTTTGCCAGCTTTTAAAGTTCAAACTGTAACAAGAAAAAGAATGGAAAACTGTGGGAGACAAAGACAGTTGTGCCCTAGAAGTTTAAAGTGTTTGTTGTGTGGACTGGGGGAGTTGCTGAGGAAAATGTCATGAAAAATTGTTGAAATGGTGCTCCCACCAAGGAGTCACAGTTGAAAAAAAAAGTGTGGTTTGCAGTTTAAATTTTGTCTGCTCGACGATTGCCGTGGAGAAGAAGAGCACAAGAAGATAGAGGTTCATTTGCATGGCGTCGAGTGATTGGTGAGACTGCAGACAGTCCCGCCCCCAAGCCAGCTCTAGAGTGACTGCACAGTGTTCGAGAGAGAGAGAGAGAGTGGTATGCGAACTGGCTTGCCAGAAGAAGCATTGCAGTCACTGAAAACGTCGTAAAAGTAATAAAATTGGACTTTTCTGTTTAAAATCGGCTCAACCCACATTTCGATCATCTAGGAAGAAAGTGTGGTGTTCGGAGGGACAATCAGCAGGACTGCCAGCCCGCTTCATTCCAGATGCCTCCAAGACTTTCTGTAGTCCGAATTTTCCATCACAATAGCAAGATACTGATTGAGTACCAACCAGAGAAACAGCTCAAACTGTGTGTGATTTTAATTAAAGCCAGCTGAATCTGTTTGTAACAGTGTGGTTGTTTTGCAAAGAAGGACTGTGTCAAGTTAATCAAACTAAAACAGATCCAGAAACAAATGATTTGATACCTTTTATTGGACCAACATGGACGTTACAGAAAAGAACAAAGTGCTTTAGCTTTCGAACCAACCAGGTCCTTCTTCAAAAGCTTTGTGGCAGTTTTTTCAAATATCCCATATTATTAACACCAGATTATATAGAAAAAGCAGAAATAATTCTCATTGGTTTAACATATACATTTAAAACATAATAGAAGATTACGTCAGAAGCTAATTAACACCAGTATGCCTTTAACTGAGGAGCCTCAGAAGGGCAAAGGTTATCAAGAATTCTCTACAGCCAGAGAGTTCTTGTCACATAAATTTTAAAATGTCTCAGTATGCCAAGAAAGCATTCTAGTGATAAAAACCTTGGAGTGGCATTCTCTCTAATACATGTAAGATGAGCTTACAACTTACATTCCAATTGTCCTGGTATATTAAAGGACAGATAATGAGAGACAAAATCCTGAAATTAGGTATAACTGCAAGTTGAAAGCAAGCCTCAAATTAACCTACACATATAAACATGATGCATGAAAGTATCACTTGTAAGTGTAAGTGCAAAAAAAATTAAAACAAGAATTCTGAGCATTAGACTGTGAGCATAATTGTGGGTTCAGCATCAGTATGATTTTCAAAGCAAAGTGAGAGACTGTAGGTTGTATGACAGATGCGATGAAATACAGGCAATCCTGTGCAGTGAAATACTGTGGCTTTAGGGGACTTTAAGCAAGAACAGTGATTTAAAGCGAACGAAAAGTCCTGTAAAAAAAAAAATCAATATAAATGTGCTAAGAGAGCAAACAGTGCAGTTTATGCAGTTTGAGTGAACTTTATCAGTAAAGTGTGTAAATCGGATGCGCAGTGGCTTGAGTCAGAAACAGAACGTTGAGGTGCCAGGTGTGCTGCCGCTGCCATGACAGGGTGGGATAGTAAAGTAAACACAGCACAGCAACAGGAGAGCCATTTTGTAAAGGTTTTCCAGCAAAAGCAAGACTTGAGATAACAGTGAGCTTTTGTTTTTTCTCTGCAGTCATGGATTCGGGATCTGCCCGCTACCCGGATCATGCCTGAGATATGATAGTAGAAGAAGTTAATGAGTTGAAAGACATTGAGAGATGTTACTACGGGGGATGTTTGCCTCCTCATGTGGCGATTTCTGGATATCCAGTTAGTGTGCATAATGTGCTTAAAAGCTGAAAGGGACATCTTCATGGTTCCTCATTGTTCTGGGTGTTTGGAGAGACATGGCCTAACCAAAGCACCCAAGATTAATTTGGCTCCCATGTGGACAAAGCTTCAAGAATCTGCAGTTGGCAGCACACAGTACCAGGTGGAGCCTGTTGGGGGAAGTCCAGCAGAGTGTGGCACAAAGGAAGAGGGTGTGAATCTACAGGCAGAGCAAAGTAGTGCTGATGTATCTGAGTCCGGGTCACAGAGAGACAGTGTGGAGGGAGCATCAGCAGATCCATGGAGAGAGGGGCCAAGCCCTAGTCTCATAGGAGAAGATTAGATGAGACAGACTCTTGAATGGGAGGTGTTGACCTCCATGCCCAGTGAAGAGTGGATAGACTCAGGAGTGAGGATGACTGCTCACTCCTGGGCTCAGATCCTCAGTGAGGAAGAGGATGAGGGGGAACCTATGTGGCCTTGTGAAGAAGGTGCTGGTCCACAGCCTCAGGCTCTTGCCTCGGAGGAGCAAACAGGAGGAGAGACTGGTGACTCCATAGCCCTGTCCCAACAAGGAGGAGTCAAAGATCCATTTTACATTGCATTGAGTATGCGTAGCTGGCAGAACCAGGACTGGCCATCCCCAAGCCTGGCCGGAGGTCTAAAGTTGACCAAGTGTAGTAAAGAGGAAAGACTGGTTCATAGAAAGGTGAATGAGATCTATGGGATATCCTTTCCTACCTTTCCTCAGAGAGTCTGGGAGGAGATAGAGAGAAACAGGAAATCCTGGATAGTGGAAGAGGCAACAAAACATGTGCATCCAGGTGCAAGTCGGTATGTCCGAGACAGAGTGTTCAAAGAAAAATTTAAATAATGAAAAATGGGCAGGACACTATTCATAGACATTGTTCGGGTTGTGGATGGAGAGGGCCATGAAACCTTCTACAATGGGAATTATGAGCACCTAGACAGGGTAATAATTCTTGCACCTGACCCATTGTGGTACTATCCTCAATGCAACCAACTTCCTGCGAATGTGCCTATGCCTACCAAGTGGACAGCAGAGCAGTGGTAGCTAGTGCTGCCATCCAGCCATTGCCATACCTATGTTGTTCCACCAGACTGGCATTCTAGGACCCAGGTGCTCCAGATTCATCAATCTTGCAGTGTGCCTTCCAGATTCCATTGTCTGGCCTTCCAGATGACATCATATCCAGAGAGGACACCAGCCCAGCTGTTTCCTGATTCATCGCCTGGGATTTTGGATGACTTCAGACCAGCTGTTTCCTTTAATGTTCCAAGGTTCCATCTCCTAGATGACATCAACCCAGCAGTTTCCAGATGTGCCATCCTGTCGTCTTCTAGAAGATGTCCACCCAGCTGTATCCGAAGAATGCTGCCAGGGAGAGTCTTCAGCTAGAGATCCAGGTGCCGTATCATTTTCATCCTTCAAGGGACTGGTAAGTCCAGACTTTTCTATTTTATTGACATTGCAATACACACCCTACATCTAGCAGACCTCAGACTGTTTGAACTGTCCACCAAAACTCTCCCTTTCGGGACTACAGTCCTACAAGAACTGTGCTTCACCGGGCTCTGGCCCAGAAGAGACTCTTTCTTGGACTTGTCTTTGGGCACTGTTGTCACTAGAGGGGACTTTTAGGGCATTCCATCCCCAAAATGAACATTGTAAATAATATTAATGTTTTTCTACTGTTTCTACTGTTTTTCTACTTTTCTAAAAAACATTTTTGGGATTCTCCAGTGTTTGATGCTAGGGGTTAGATAGTTACTGTGTTTGCAGATTAGGGGTTGTTTTTGTCTTTTCTGTTGCAGGTGATCCTGACGAAGACAAAAAGAGGCATGAGGGACTTATCGGAGTTCCTCTAGTACTTTAAAGTAGTTGTGTTTAAAGAGCAGTGTTGTTTACTGTGTTAACTTTTCCTTCCATAGGTATGGTTGTGGGGGAGTGTGGGAGAAATGCTTAAAGTGTAGTGTTAGCACCTTGGTTTTGGTTGCAAGTGTCCAGGGATGGGGGAGGTTCCCCTGTGTTTTTCTTGGGGGGGTAGTTTGGGTCAGATAGGTTTTCTGTATAGGGCTTGGGGGGGGATAGACAGGCTGTGGTCCTGACCAGCTGGAGGGGCCGCAGTACTGATCTATTATGCTCTGGGCAATTCTTCCAGAGCCATTAGGTAACCATAGCAAGATCATAGAATAGAGGCTGATGCATCAGCCGATGGCCTCTGGGCCCTTAGCATTGCCTGCCTGTGCCTAGCATATGGTAGGAGGGGTCCTGATCACCCCTCTGTGTAGGTAGCACATAGGGTACGATGGCCGGGGCTGGGTAAGTAATGACTGCGAACAGTCATTTTCCTGGCCAAGGGTGGGTATAACCCCCTTGTTACCCAGGGTTACTAGAATCCTACTTAGAACCAGTGGCAGTCAGGGAAAGGCAGCTTGTGAGACACCAGTTAAATGGGTTTCACACTGTCTCACTCTGTCCTTAGTCTCAGCTGAGCTGGAGGGATGACATCACCATAAAATTCTCGAAGCAGCATAAGCCACATTGGAATGTTCACAGCAGGGGTTAGTGTTAGAATGTTTGGGATTTCAAGTCAGTCTGTAGGAGTCTGCAGTGGAGTCTTGTGAAAGGAAGAGGTGTGCTGCAGTTGGCAGCCCCTCAGAGCCTAGCTCTGCTTCAGAGCTACATCAGAAAGTGGGTTGTGTATTCTTACCCTAGAGAGGAAAACAGAAGAGATCAGAAGAAAGTGGTAGAGACTGTTCCATGTGTTGTTCCATTGCCCCATCCCCTGAGGGATGGGGGGGAATTCCAGCATTTCAGGGACAATCCCCTGACCCTGTCTGGAAAGGGAAAAGCTGCCTGATAGTGAAGATTGTACAGAGAGTACCAGAGAGTTGTGTTTTCCTTTGAGAGAAGCCCTGGGACACCTGCATACCACGGTGAGTCTGCTCTGATATAGAGCCCATGTTCACCAAGACAGAGAGTTGTGTAAAAGTATCTGCATACTGTGGGGTCAGGAGAAGACTAGCCAAGTACAGTGCTTTTAATTTGTGTATGTCTTGGAAGCATCTGAAACAGTAGGGGTCTATGGAATGGACATATCCACTTACCTTTTTTAAGTCAGGACACCACCTGAATACAGTGTAGAATGTTAAATGTGACAAACATTTCGAGAAAGCATCTACAGCCAGTAGTTTGAAGAAAGATGTTGTTCCAAATGAATGGCTGGGCATAGGTTTGAGAGTAAGAGGTGGGAAGCCCCCATCTTCAGTAACCAAGTTTACCTCTACGGGTTCAGTTTGGGCACCTATAGCTTTCTCCTAGCCACTTGGCCAGTGTCTGCAGAAAGTACCCAGATGTGGTGTTAAGGATAGTTTCTCCCTTTTGAGCTAGAAAGTGCTCATGGGTGGTTTAGGGAGCCACCACCAACCTCCATGTCATATGGAAAAGTGTCCTAGTAGTGTTGTTGTGAATAAAAGCCACACTCTAGAATCCCATTCCTGGTTTGGACATTTCAGTTATTGATTCCTGTGTCTGGAGTTACTTGGGCACCACTGACCAGAAGTACAAACCTAGCCATGATGCTGAGCAAATGTTTTCTCCCCGAACCTAAGGGGGGGGGGTTACACTTATTATACAATGGCTCATTATATTTAGAATAAAAACAAAACACTGATTTAGTAGTGTGGAGGAGTATTTAAACAAAAAGAAATTCCTTTTGTGCTTCTCCAGCAGGTGACATGCTTACTTGTGTGCTGTCTGCAGGTGTGTGTCCTCCCGGCCCCAATTCTTGGTGTGTCTGGATGTCTACGTTTTTGTTATTCTTTCTCCCTTACCTTCTGGTAAGTTGTATTGCATTTTTTTTTAAAGAACAGAGCAACTAGGATGGCAATTTTTACTTTAGCTTTGCCGCTAAGCCGAGACCGCAGCTCTGTTGTCCCACACATGCGTTAACACTGCAACAGCCCATCAGTTTTTACAGTACTGTACTTTATATTTTATGTTCTCCCTGTACAGTTTGGAGCATTTGTAATTTGTACCGGGAGTAAGTTCAGGACAACAGCGACAGTGCTCAGATGAGTTGAGTGTGATTGGGGAGCGGAAGTTTTGCAAGCATGCACGTAAGAGTTGAAAGAAGCCAATCAGTTTGGCGCAGTGTTTTACTTCTCCTGGTACAGTTTGCAGCCTTTGTAATTTGTACTGCAACCGGGAGAAAGTGTAGGACAATGGCGAACGTGCTTGACAGGCATGGATGACTTGAGGGAGATTGGGGAACAGAGGTTGTGCAAGCATTCACATTACTTTTGAGAGAAGCCAGTCATTGTTGCAGTTTGGTTCAATGTGGAGACGGGGTAGAAAAAACATGCTTGATGGGCTTTGCTATGTGGAGGGGTGAACTGTTAAAGGAATAATGCATCACAGGGTGTGTATCTTGCTGGGATAATGTCACGCCTGGGGTGATTAGGCATGAGGCCGCAGGCTGAGTGCGACTAATCACCCCAGAAGTGACGTTATCCCAGCACGACACACACCCTGGAGTGCATTATTATTATTATACAATGGCTTGTTGTTATATATAAAATAAAAAAAATAATAATTTTAAAGAATGTTTTTATTAGTGTGGAAAAATATTTTTGTTTCTTAAGAGGAGATGCAAAAAAAAAAGGACAGCCATAAGGATGACAATAGACCTGTGATGTTAAGCTGGATAACATCACACCCATGATGTTATGCTGGGATAATATCACAGGTCCAGCCCCAGACTCACCAGTCAGAATCCAGGAAATTTTCTTGCCATTGTATAATGAGGTCTTGATGATGGAGGACACCTGAGATTTCAGAGTGAGCCCCTCATCAAAAATAATGCCCAGACTTTGTATCAGTGCAGAGGTCATCAGCTGGCTAGTGTCACAAATGCACTCAACAGGTCAGGCCCTCTGTTCCCACAGTGCCAACCTCTGAGTGCAGTATTGTGAACAGGTAACAGAACAGGGTAACCCTCCTGTCTGCTTATGGGTCTGAATCACCTTTGGTCTCAAGTTCTGGGGGCATTCAAACTGTGAACCTTATGCTAGCATACCCAAATGTACAGGCTCAGATAATCTGCTCTTCCGGGGGATGCCAGATATTTTTCGCCTAAGGGCACCTAACCAGGTATCCAAAATGAATCCTTAAAACTCTGTAAAAGACCTTAAGTATATTCTTACATTTTCCCAGTCTGGTAACACCATCAAGCTTATGAACAGTTGTCAGATTTAACTGTCTATACTTCACATGCAAAAGAACTTCGAAGACACACCCAGGCAGTCTTTTTAAATGAAAGGTTTACTTAAAAATGGATAAAAATATGTAAAATGTAAACACAGAACACTATATCACAAAGCATACAATCACTTAAAAGAAAACAAGGAAAAGTACAAACATAAACTCTTACCACAGTACAATTAGACTTTTTCTATCTAATATATTACCTCCTTACTGTGCTTAAGTTAGTTCTTGTTTCTTAAGAGCCCACAAAGAAATGTGTCACTAAGATCAGACACAGCATAGTTTAAACTGTTTCTTTCACACACACCCCTTCCATGATGTCATCTAGTTCCTCCTTTTAGAATATAAAAATTATACAAACAATGATCTTCCTGTCAGGAGATATTTTAAAGTACTGTGACTTCAGTAAAAACTAATTTCTCAAATTATAAGTCTGTGATTTCCCCGTTCCTTCTCTTTGATCTTTGAGCAGTTGCTGTTCCCAGGCCATATCAAAGGACCTTTACAACTCTGCAGTTTCTCACCTAGATGTAATATAGCTTTTTAACACCAGTTGATATTAAATGTTCTTCTTCTTAAGACGTCATAAAAGTTTATGATCTCCATCCTGTGGCAGACTCATAAAGTCCCATTTCATTTCATTTCATTTCCACTTCAAAGCAGCAACAGGCCATAAAATGCAATGTCTTGGAAGTTAATCACATTACAGGGGTCTGCTGTTTAATATATATATCCTGTCATTTTAACTGAAACCTGTGGGGGGGTGGGGGTTGTCACCCAGAAGCACAGGATGTCTTATGGAGACAATCATACACTACATTCTATATTACAAATATCATATAACAATCATAACCAGCTGGCCAAGCATCACAAGGTCATCAGCTGGCAACCACCTAGTAAAAGCCTGGACACCTGCTCAGCCAAAGACCCCTTTACCCGATGGCCTGGGTCCACCACCAAAACCTCAGTCTTGCCAGGACTCAGCTTCAACCAGTTGGCATGCATCCAATCCTGGATCTCAGAGAGGCAGTTATTAAACACGGAGACCGCATCATCCCGATCGGGTGCAAAAGACATGTATAACTGAGAATCATCTGTGTAGCAATGAAAACTCTGTCCATACCGCCTTACAATATCTCCCAATGGCAGCAGATACATCCATACTGCAGGATTTGGTGCCCTGGCATGTAATATGAATGCTGATGGCTGCACAACAGAGTAACCTGGATTTGTCTTTCTAGAGTGGTTATCCAGCTCCAGGGTGATGAGCACATCACAGTAACAGGCTGGAATGTGTCTCGCCTTACGTGTTTTCAGGTCACATCCATCAACAGATATCATCAGCACCAAAATTGATACACCTGACTTGAATAGCCAGAGGGGAAACACTCTTCAGGGCTCTCTGCTGCAATTGACCCTACAGTACAGACAGCACTTAAATAATGTTTCACTACAATCCCAACTCATTAGTGGGCCAGCTGAGACAGTGTGTTACAAACAGGCTTTTTAGAATGTTCACTGTCAAATGTGACTGCATTGCTAATGCAGACCTCATTACAAAATGGCTTGCAAATGGAAATCATACGTCACTGGCAATTCATTTAAAACTCACTGATGTGCCTGCTATCAGTGCATTTGCAGGCCAGGTCTCAGCTCATTATCAGCCAGTTGAACAATTTGTTACAGGTACGGTACTTGCAGTCTCTTCTGTATTTAGCTGAAAAACATTTTGGAGACAGAAGTATAAACAATAGAAGAATTCCAAATCCCATACGAGATAATAAGAATTTGTTGTTTACCATTACGTATGGGGACTGCAAGTCACTCAAAGATCAAGGCACGCTTTGAAAGAGCTTTGAGTTTACAGGATTAAACTATTTCAGAGATAGGTAAAATGCTCATTTATGTTACTGTTTCCTTAACTGTATGAATTCTTTCTTTCTTTTACTCTTTTATTTTAAAATGTATCCATTCATTTGCTTTGTTTTTAATACATCATTTACGTAAAAGAATTGTGTACTTAAGAAATAATGCCAGAATAACCTGGCATTTTCTGGGTACCAATGCCTGGCTTGGGGGAGGATGTAACCCCAGCAAGAGTGTTAAGCCTATGGAAATACCTGGGCATTATTGTAATTTTTTTTTAAGTGTAATTGTTTTACTTTTCAGAAAAAAGGCAATGTAAAATAAAAAATAAAAACATGCTTCACACAAGTGTGGCTCACTGCCTAGTACTGGGCATGTCTAAGAGATGAATACCCCGTACAACAACCAATCAGAGAGTGCGCTAGCCTCATGAATAACTAATTAGACTTATAATGTGCAACAAATGACAAGAATCATAGCAGACAGTGTTGACCACTAAGATGATGACTGAGTATGGCCCAAACAAATCAATGGGTTGCTCACCATCAAGTAACGTAGTAGTAGCATATTAGTACTGTGTTGATGGACAGGACTTTTAGGGACCATCTTGCCTGCCCCTTCTCTCACACAGCAGTGACTGTAGCCCAGTCTTGAGTACTGACATACATCCAAGCTTAACAGCTGGAATGTTACCCTTACTCATGCTGAACCCTCAATGTCATTTTTGCTAAGGAATCCGTCTGGCTTGGCTTTGAAAGGCCTGAACAGTGTAAGCATCCACAACCTCACCAGGCGAGCTAGTCCACATTTTAACCACCCTCAGTGAAGTAACGTTTCTGTTTCCCCTTTTCCTGCCCGCCCCTCATCTATGTCCACGTCCTCTAGTTCTGCTTGCACACCCCAGCTCAAACATCAGTGTATCCTCCACCCTGTCTCATCCTTTAGCATTACAAACAACATGCTGTACCCCCTCAGCCTCCTCTTTGCTGGACTCAGCACTCTGGCCATTCTATGCTCTCTTCATAGTTCTTTGGCCCTGTACTGACAACCCTCTTGGTGGCACTCGGCTGGACCCTCTCGGTCTCTGCAACATCCTTTTTGTACTGTAGTGATAAGGACAGTATGCATCTGTGGTCTAAGAAAGACCTTATAGTATATGGTTAGAGCTTATTGTGTCTGGAAAACAAAAGTTTTCCAATTCTTGTAGTAGGGCAGTTCAAAGGTCAAAAAAAGTTGTACTATCATTCTGACGTCACATCGATAGTACAACAACTTTTTACCCTTAACCTGCCATCTGATTGGCTGCAGCAGAGCTGTTTTAAAAAAATACATTCTAAAATGACTCTTGTACTTAGCGAGTGGTGCGGTCGGGCGAGTAGACAGTTTGGACACGGACTACTAAGTCAATTCCGTGTATCCAAACTATTACTTTGTATAATTTTTTTTTTTTAATTACTGGTACAGTTATGGGACTGGAGCAGAGTGTGACTGCTGCGCGAAGGACCTATATCTTTGGGGACAGGACTGCATCAACGATCACTGGAATTATTGGGAACTGAAGTGGAGAGAACGGGAATCTAGCCAGCACCAGTGTGAATGAGTGAACACAAGGTACAAACACATTTCAGGGAACCATATACTATATAAAATAGTAGATGTTCACCCACCCATAACTTTGGCTGTGTTTCCCATCTCAGGAGTTGATGACATCACGGAAACCTCTCGAGGTCTCTCTGATGTCATCAACACCCTCAATGGAAACACAACCTTGTTGTGGATGGTCACCCATCCACTATTCTATATATACTGTAGTATATCATTAACCATTATTATCCATATAAATATCAGCCTTCTTAAAATCTTTATAATGTATGGTAGAATGTTGTTATTACCTAAATTTGGTTGTTTTAGTGTTATTATACTATCGATGTAATGTCACAGTGTTGTTGTACCATCGTGAATATGCCATATCAATGATATAACAACACTGAACACATTTGTGCATGCGTGTTATGCGATCCTCTGTCTTCCTGAACTGGCCGTGGCAGAGACACCAGGACCTGGAAGACAGCAGTAGTGATAAAAAACAGAAATGTAAGCATCCTTCTGTTTGTGTGAACCATACATCATACAAGACAATGTATGGTTCACTAATGGCAACAAAGTGTATGTTGCCAGCTTGAGGTAGCCATGTTGACCAAAACCTCTAGAGCTTCGCTCTCGAGGTTTAAATAGCAACCATGGTAACCTCTCAGTGACTACACATGCTTGTTACTGATAGTTGACCATACATTATCCTCTATGTTTCAGGACAGTTCAGAGGTTGCCAAAAGTTGTTATAGTGCAGTTCAAAAGTCACAAAAAGTTTTTATAGTATAGCAGTGATATCACAACAACTTTTCCCTTTGAAGTTTGTCCTGACAATCTCTCCTCACAATGTTCCCCTGCCCCATCTCACCCTAAACACAAATCTGCCATTCATTATTTACATTTTAGAGATCAAATGATTTTTTTTTTACTTTTTTAAGAACAGAAGTACCGCAGCTCATATAATAATATATGGGCAACCAAAAGGCCACTCGGCATGTGTTTTCATCTCAAGGTTGATATGACATCATGGACCTCTTGAGTGTCACTCTCGAGGTCTCCATGATGTCATCTCAGCTCCTTGATGCAGCGGAGACAGAACCTTGTTGTGTATGGTTGCCCATACCTTATTCCATACGTGCAGGGTGACGATCTCCTCCCTTAACCTGCTCCATATCCCCCCCTAGTGCATTTCAGCATACTGTGTTCACTCTGTCGACTGCAGCAGCTCACTGCCTGGCAGCCTGCGTGGTTTCGGCTTACTGAAGCATTTATTAGAGTAACATAAGGTCAGAAGGGACACAAGGTCCATCACTTTTTCCTCCCAGCTCCACAAACAGACATAAATAGGTACACTGTACAAACACACACATTTACAGAGGGTATCTGGGAAATTATTAGCAGCTTCTGGCAAGATCTTTAACACACAGGTTTCTTCCACAAGAGGGTGGGAAATACTAAAGTCACACAAAGCAATAATACAGTTCATAAAAAGTTTCCATGCTGCCGCTGCCCCCATTCCCCACTGTTCCTCCGGCTCTTCTAATATTTTTCCGTCAGTTTAGATTAAACAAAATAAGCCAAAATGGCTGGACAGATATCACTGAAGCCTACAAGTTGTGAAAGGCTTGGAAAGTACCAAAACAACCCGCAAAGCATACCATGCAGCAGAAATGAATGGCTGGCAGACCATAAACTGTTACGAGTCTCGATTCAGGAGCTGAAGGAGCACCATGTCCAGGAATCCTCTGAGCAAACAGTTAAACAGTCCAATTCAGATCAGCTGACTCCTGGACTCAGTTTGTACTATATTGCAACCATTCAGAAATAATCAAAATGAAAGAGCTCTTCCTCAGGGAAAACTAGGAGAAGTGTGATATTTAGATAAGATTGAGCCGTGTTTAATTGATTTTTTGTGTTTTTAATCTCTGCCCTTTGGATGAGACGTTAATCAAGGTCCCTTCTGTCCATCCCTGGTGACTGCCCAGGCAGAAGTTAAAGATCTCATTGCAGGACATCCCAGTGGCCCAGCTGCAGTGTGTTGCTCTGCTGTAGTTTATTTATTCATTTATTCATTCATTCATTCTGGGATTAAAAATACCTTTGTGTGCAAAGCAGCTCATTTATAAAGGTTCCACGTCAACTGGGGAGGGTTACAAAACATATAAGGAGGACTAACATTGAATTCTAAGCTAGCAAGCAAACAAACATATGCACATATGAAAAAGCAATATGCAGGACATTTGGCTCACAGTTGCATGGACTAAAAGAATTTGGTAGGAATTGGTGGTAGTGTACAGGAATAAGGAGGGACAATTCTAGACTCAAGGTAGTAAGATAGCAGCCAGAGGCCTTGTCCATATGACAAATGGGAGTACTATGCTTAGTGATTTGGGTCACAAGGAGAGATGGAGATATTAAAGGTAGGAGATAAGTGGCTGGGGTAACTGGAGGGATGACAGGCAGACATGAGGTGCAACAGGGCAAATGACAAGAGGGCAGAAGTCATAGGAAAGGGAGAGGGAAGGCGACAGACAGCGAAGAGAGGAGGTAACTGCGGACCACAGCAGAGTGAGCATCTGGGTCAGCATATAGATACTGCTGTAAAAAATGGTGAGCAGTACAAAGTGAAGCCAATTAGTGGGAACAGTCACAGAAACTTTCAGATAAGAGATGCTGGTGTAGTAAAGGCTTAAAATTGTCAAGTTTGGGTAGCATTGATAGTTCATTATGGAGTTCATTAAACTAGAGAGGTGCTCTCTACGAGAAGGTCCGTTGACCTTGTGAAGTCTGACACATAGGGATTTGGAAGAGCTGATTGACAGAGGCACATGTGTGCTGGATGCTTCAGTGCAGGCTCAGAAGATTATCAACTCCAGGAGGCATGAGACCAGGAAGCACCTTTTTCACAAGGAGACTTGTTTGATATTTAATCCTCCCACTTAACTGAAGCCATACAGTCTTTACGTAAAGATCGCATGTGTGCATAAGGCGTGCAGCACCAGACAGTAGTCTGCAGGCCTTATAGAGTGTACTGGTGACCTGTGCTCAGCAGTGAGCCCAGGACACTGCCTCAGGGGCCAGACCTGAGTGCAGCAGCTGCCACTCAGCAGTGTGCTGTTGTCGGGGAGGGTTGGCAGTGCACCACTGGTGTTGCAGTGACACCTGCGATGGGCCATCACTGTGTGCAGCTGAGGCCCCAAAGCCAAGTGCATGCCAGGGATGGGATGGATGCTGGGAGAAAAACCAGGATGAAAACTCATAGCACTACCCACATGACAGCCTGGGTTCTTGGCTCCCCTGGTCCTAGTGCCTACTGGCACAGAATCCTGGTTCACCTAGTGAGCTGCCTTGGTGGGGAGGATGGCTCTCCCTCTAGAGCCTTTGCCATGGGGGGAAAGCTTTGGGGGATGCCAGCAAGATGCGGGACCTGGGCTGAAGCCAGTAGTCAACAGGTCTGGATCAGGGTACATCCCTTGGACCAGGATATATACCTGGTGCAGCATGGTTGGAGAGATAACACAAATAGAAAAAAAAAGGAAAAAAATCTCACTGCAGTTTTCTAAAGAGTAAACATTATCCCTGGCATCCTGGCCAATATCTCCTCTTGCAGTGACACCAGTTCTAATGCAGCATAGCTGGGTGTATGGTATTAGCACGTTGTGGTTGCAGTGGGAAGGGCTAGAGAATGTATTTGGGTTAGTAAGGTTAGGCAAATGGTTGGGAAACAAGCAAGAAGCCATGCGCACTGCCAAGGCATTTGCTGCGGCCACAAAACAAACAGCAAGACTGAACAAAACACACTGTGGTGCACAAAAAAACTAAAAGTCAGCTTGATACCAAGTCAGTCCAGGTATTTAATGTGGCAAAACATCAGCGAGAACTACAAGGGATACCCCAGTGCCTTGACTCTCCTGATGAAGAATTGCATAGGATTCAAAGCTTTTGGGTATGTCTTTGAGTTCTTTCGAATGTTTTGTCACATTAAAGGGACACTGGCAACCCTTTTTATCTCCTATTATTTCTAGCTGGAAACCCACATTTTATGGCTGCTTACTTCCTGTAATATTCATCTATGTTGCTGGTTGTTTTATCTACTTCCTTTCTCAGAACTGGAATGCATGCTAATGGTGTAATTATACCCAACCTTGTTTTGCTTCAAGTCCTTGATCTACCATAATTGCATACTTCCTCGACATTTGGAATTGGGGTGTGCATTGAATCTGAACTGATGGCCAAATGCACTGAATACAGCATGTATTCAGCTGACTTCTGAATACTTTCTGTATTCAGAGGTATTTGGCTGATGTGTTCGGCAGGTGCTGTGGGTGCTCCTTTTTTGGGAGCTGTTTTGCCTGAAGCACTGCCTTAGCACTACCAGCAATTTATAGTACCACAACACTGGACCATGGAACACAAAGTAGATGGGGTGTAGCCTGAAGCAATGTCAGGGCCTCATTTTTACCGACAGTCCCCATTACTGTGGCACAATATCTGCACTGGCAGGGAACAGCAGTGGGGAAGCCTGTATAACCCTTTGTCAGAGCCCCACTGCCACATGTAATCCACAGTACTACAGTGCAGTAGGCACTGGCAGGGAACAGCAATGGGGAAGCCTGTAGTGCTCACAGTCTGAGCCCTACTGCCACAAGCAATCACCAATACTGTGGCACAATATCTGCACTGGCAGGGAGCAACAGTGGGGAGGTCTGTATTACCCTTGGTCAGAGCCCCACTGCCACAAGCAATCCCCAGTGCTGCAGTGCAATAGGCACTGGCAGACAGCAGCAGTGAGGAAGCCTGTAGCACTCTCAATCAGAGCCCCTCTGCCACCAGTAACCCCTGGACTGCTGTTTAACCATCTGAGCACCCCTGCTGCCAGTAATACCCAGTATAAACCAGTATAAACCAGAACTGTTTGGACAATACGTAAAGCAATGCATACACAGATTTGCTTTACACTTTTTTTGCTGTGCTGTGCTTTTTGTCTTCAAAGGAAGGGGATGGAGCCACGGGACGACTAACGTCTCATCAAGTACGGCCAAGGAGGGGCATTTGTGGATAGTGTGGCATGAAAACAACGGACCTGACTGTGCTAAGGGCCTGGCAGGGAGACTCATCAGGGTCTCGAGAACTATGCATTAGGAAGCAAGGAAAGAAAGGTATGGTCTTGTTATTTTTTAATAGAAAATCAGACAAGTGGGTTTAGGGGGCTCAGCTGCTCCCTTATTTCAACATGTAATTGTGGGTTTGTGGTGGGCAAATGAAATCCAGATCCCTGAATACTGAATACCTGAATACTGCCAAACACCCGAATACACTCCAAAGTGTTTGGTGAATATTAGGCGAATACTTAAAGAGTTAGAGGAGCCAAAACAGGCAGACAGGAAAACAATAAAAAATTTAAGTAGTAGTCAGTTGTAACTTTTTATTTCCGAAGTACTTTTCTTTTTCCTTTTGCTCATCAGAAAGTCTTCTATGTGATAATATTATGCTGGATGTGTGGAATAGCTCTTAGCCTGGCAGCTGACTTATTTAACTCTACTGCCCCACATTACATCATCAGCATTATGATCTCACTGACAGTGACATCGCAGGTGAATGACCTGGCAGTCACTCACTTGCTGTTCCTAAGTAGCAGTGATGTCACAGTCAGTGAGGTCACAATGCTGATGATGTAATGTGGGGCAGTAGAGCAAAATATGTCAGCTGCCAGACTAAGAGCTGTTCCACATATCACACCTACTAGCATCAGGCAAACAATCTTCTAATTAAACAAAGGGAAAATAAAAAATACCTCAGATATAAAAGGTAATGGTTAGCTGCTTTTAAAATCTAATATTATTTTTAGGCCGTACACCGGCTTTAATTGGTGTATTCACACACCCCTATTAGGAACCACCCAAAACAGTGCAGCCACTGATGATGCAATAGTCTCCTCTTCTCCCACAGCATCTTTTTTTAAATAATCTTTAATGTTTATTATATTTTGTCACTACATCAGGCACATATAGGCATCTGCATACATACCAGACATAGCAAACAGTAATACTTTGTACCCACAGTAAATCAGTATAAGAAATATGATGTCTATAAACTGAGTGCAACCACTTGGGGGGGGGGCATATATAGAATAGATCATATCCATTTAAAACACAAGAGCCTTGTAGCCATGCGTGTTGGAATATAGAATGGTAAGAAGCACCGTTTAATAATTCCTGCTGTCTCTATCCATTACACAAACTTCCATTCTGCAGTAAAGGTAATAGTGCAACGCATTCTGTGTCATTGTCTCAGTGTTGCTCATCTGTAATCCATTACCCCCCTAAAAGATGAACCACTATCTCCTGCATCACTATTCAAAAAGAATCAGTAAAGAGAAGACATTTAACTTTAAACTTGAAACACACTTACCTGCTAAATTGTTTAGTAACTCATGGTACCCGAGTCAGTAATCCATGCCAGAGAATGCCATGCTAACCGATGACAGCCATGAACACGAGCCTCCACGAGTGAAGGCACCCCACCATCTTCAAAAGAGCACATGGCGCCTCTACATAAATAAGAGATGCCATCCTCTCAAGCTTCCAAAAATGTCACTGTGGCACTGAAAACTAAGGGAACTCTGAAACTGTGTGCAGCCATACCTGGGGACCAGCATAAAGCTGCTTGCATCTATTCACACCCCATCAATGCACAAGTTACGCACTATTCTACACTCCCACAAAATATTCTACATTAGAAAATGAGTTTTTAATTAAACAATAGGGTAGAGAGTAAATAGTGAACACTGTCCAGTTCGAACCACATTAATCCTGAGATACCCTAGGCAGCCATTTTGTAGCAGGTTAAGCAACGGATGGTTCGGATTTCAAACTGAGCGATTTGGTACAATGAGTTAAGGCTAACAGTGTTAAAACACCAGTGGCAAAGAGAAAAAAACATCTAAATGGTACTTAGCAGAGTTAGTTCAGGCATTTCCATCCTCTGACTGAGCTTCTTCTGCCCCTTGTTCTTCTGTGATGAGAGTCTTGCTGCAAAACAGTCCTATGGCTTTAGGGTCTGTAAAACTATAACTGTTGTCCTTTAAAGTAAATTGTAAGCAAGCAGGGAATGTAACGCGATAGGAAATGCCCACTACTTTCAGCTTTGCCGTAACCCCCTCAAATGCCTTTCTCCTGGAATGACAGGCAAATGAATAGGAGGGGAAGAAAAGCACTCTTGATTAACAAATTTGAATTGGTCCTGATCTTTCACAGCTTGGCCACAGTTAAAAGGACTGTTTATGGACCACTGCCCGGTGTTGTGGCCCTGCAGAGTGTGATCCTGCATACCTTCTGTACTGGGATGGCATGCCAGAGACCAACTGCTTTGGGCAGCCAATGTTCAAGATACGTGATGAAGTCCCTCTCTTCGGTGCCTTCAGAACCCCCCAGAAGACATACATTGGTAGCCCTTGCTAAGTTTCCAAGTTGCTGCAGCCTGTCTGAACAGCCGCTTGATTCTTGATCATGGTGGTGGACACGTACAGCGCTTTTTACACTGCCTCGCTTGTCTCTTCCATGGAGCTAGTATAGCATCTGTCTTTTGCTCCATGAGGACCAAGCGCTTCATCTGCTGATCCAGCTTCTTATCTAGTCGTGGGAACATTTTGGTCAAAAGTATTACTGCCCTCTGCAAAGATACTAACGTTGCAGGCTTATCTCTGCTGACTTCCACAGGCTTCTGCATGGCTGGTGGTTGAGAAGATCCCACTCCTGCATTGCCCTCTTCCCAACTTCATGGGAACACTCCATTTCAAAAGCTTATAATCACCAGGTACAGTCCAAAGAAATGAACACGTTAAAGTCATTTTAATTCAAACTGGTGCAGGTAAAAATGATTTATTTGATCGAAAAATTGCAGATCCGACAAAGTTCCACAGAGACACGTTGGTCATGCTGGGCTGCTGCCTTCATCCCCCTTCCACTGCATCTTGAGTGTTTAGACTCTGTGGGGTGTTACCAAGTCCAGGAAAGATGCAGTGGGAGTTGATCAAGGAATGTAAACAAACACATTTTTGTGTGGTAACACCAAAATGATGGACAGTCTGTTTTTCGCTTTGAAAAAGAAAAAAAATTGGAATCAAAATCAAACTACCAGCTACACCAGCAATATCTACAGAATGTGTTTTTTTTAAACTAGTAACACTTTCAGGCCTAAGGGAATTAAGAGTCACTTTAAATATCTCTGTTAACTTGCTATCAAGCTTTTTTTTTTTCATCTTTCCATATAGCTTTTTTATTTATTTGCACATCGGTTTACAACCTTTGAGCCAGAGGCTCATTTCCAAAGGTACCTCGTTACATTGAGGACAAATACATAACAGACTTTGGGTTACAGCATATGGGTTACATAGTTATCAAGCATACATGATTACAACAGTTAAACAGATAAGCCAGTTTAGTTACAATGGCACATTCTTGCATGATGGTAAGCGCAAGCAGCAGGCTAATAGCAGTTCAATCGGCAATGGGTGAGGATTAAAAGATGTGTGGTGTGGATGCCACCTAGCGGGCATTGTCAAGGCACAGAGAGCTATACCTCAATTTTTTTTCCTGGCAGGGAGCTAGCAGGCAGGCTTTGGCCCTCCCTACTTGAGAGGGCTCATATCCACCCTCGACTGTGCGGCTGCCCGACCCAACTCCATTTCCAGGCTGATTCCCCCATGAATTCCCCCCATCAGTGGCGGGGCCAGGGAGGGGAGGAGAGGGCAGTCCTCCTCCTCCCCCCATGAATAATCCAGAAAGCCGGAGTGGCACCATAGTCAGAAGCATGGCCAAGGCTTCATGTAGCCTGCTAGTGCCCCTTTCATGTTTTCTTCCTCCCCCCCTCCCCATTGCTGGGTGCGCATGTCAGCGTGCACATGTGGAGGCATGGGCATGCCGCAGAGTCCTGCAGCACCCTCCCATCATTTGTCATCCCGGCCCCGCACTGCACTACCACCAGGCCTCCACCTGGCAACAGTCGTTTGGTGGGACCAACAACCCACCCTCCCCAGGAGAACAGTCCTCCCGACGTTCGATCCTCTCCCTCCCCGGCCGACCCAATCAACCACTGAACATGGGTCACCAGCATGGCAGGAGGTGAGACACGCAGTGCCACTGCCCTCCACACCACTGGGTCATCTCTATCAGGCTGGTTTTGATATTTCTGTGCACCACAGTGTGTTTTGTTAGGCAAATAGTTAGTCATGATAATCAAAATATGGCATACAGCTGCTACATTTCTTTTTCATATAGCTTTTTTCTCATCCTGTGTCTATCCGTCTGGCCCTTGGTTCATTCCTTCTGGTGACCCTCCTAGCTCTGACATTCGCTACCCCTGCAGGATGGAGCCTGCTGTGGTCCACATGGTGCCGGGCCTGAGAGTGCTGGCATCCATCATCAAGATGGCCTGGTTGAGTTCCCCCTTTCTTGCTGCTTGAACACTCCCCCACCCCACAGCAGCACACAGATCTGCTAGGTGAGTCAGGCACATGCAGCAGCATCCTGACAGTGGAGCAGACTCCGTGGCCCGCCATCACTGCAGCAGTAGAGTGCATTGCCAACCTTCCCCAGCTAGGATGCGCTGCCTGAGGCAGTGCTCCTCTCAACCTGGCCGCCCTAGTGCCAGCAGCCTCCTAGCTCTGCTCTTGAACCTGTATCATTAGCATTGTGGTCCACACACTGAGGTTAATTCTTGGGGCAAACTCTCTGCTAAGGATTTAACTGTCAGTTTGAGAGAATCTTGTTTTTGTGTGTGTGTGTGCTTTTGTGGTGTGGACATGGGTGCTGTATGTATGTGGTGTGGGTATGTATATGAGTGGTGCATGGTACATGGTATGTGTGTGTGAGTGTGTGTGGTATGTGCGTGAGTGTATGCAGTGTGTGTGTGTGTTCATTCCATTCTTCCTTACTGTGACGTATCCTCTTCATCAGTCCTTTGGTGCCTCTGGTGCTCACGTCACTGGCAATCTTCTTGTCACTGTCACTAAAAGTATCAAGATAACCAGGTGCAGGAGATACCCTTTAGTTAGTTATTCTGAGACAGAAAGATAGCGGGGAAGGTGGAATGAAGCAGATGTTGAGAAACTGAAACCACTGGTTCTCATGGGCTTTTTTTCAGTGCAGCTGATCCAGGGCTGCTGTGGTTTTCTGAACTGATTGCAGCTTCTATCTTTACTATACATATCATTTCAGTTGCGATTCCAATTTACTCAACATTCCACATACAACTCTTGTATGCCAGTATCTGGCTCATTGCTTTGTAATCACATTGGGTTGTATTGTGTATAAAAGGCACTCTACTATATAAATGCAAATTCTGTTCTGTTCTCCTTCATTACTGAGAAGCATGCTTTCATGAAAATAGGATCTTTGTCCTTCAAGCTCACCTGCTCAGGCTACGCATCCCCCCCCCCACATCATAACTTTCTACTTTTGCCACAGTGACAAGCTGTGACACCACCATTGGGGTCCAGGAGCTGGATAGGTGAAGCAGCTGTGTGAGATGGTTCTGATCTTCTGGATTTCAACCCAGATGATCTGTGCCAAGTGTGTGTGTGTGAATCTAGGTCTGAACTGGAGCTGTGCCAAATGTTACCATCCGAGCAACCCCTTGCCAACCTGGCTCAGATTCTGCATGGAATCAGATTTGAATTTCACAGTTCAGGACTTTATCTCTTGAGCAATAACAAGAAGGTGCTAATAAACTAGTTATTTAATTAAGCAACAATGCATGACAAGGTGTGGTATATCGCGAGATAATAGTCACATGCATGGGTGCGTATGAGCCTGGAAAAACAATGCTGAGGGCTTCAACCACCCAAGAAGTGACAATATCTCATGGTATACCACACCCTGAAGTGTATTATTGCAATTATAAAATGGCCCTAAAGTGTTAGGAAATGGCTGATCTTGGTAATCAGTTTTGGACAGTGATGATATACTGATATCGTCATGGGTCAAATACTATTTCAGCCAGTCGGCTTCCAGGATTTCTCATCTCCATTTTATAATGATATTTATAAATCAGGTTGGAAACTTCCAACAATCTTATTGGCTAGAACTGTCAGCAGGTGTCCAGTTATTTCAGCATAACCAGACAACTCATCTCTTGCAACTGATTATTTAACATTTTAAATTTTTTAGGACTTTTCAATAAGCGAAATAACACCATTCAAGGTGCCTTGTCATCCAGAAATTCTCAGACTTCTTAGGTGGTCAAATGCACTTGACTTTATCTCATGCCTCACAACACATCCACTATATACATTTGTATATTTCAACACTATCTGACACTTTCTTGGCCATATAAGTAATAACTTCAGAAGAGGCAGGCATTTCTTTGGGATTAACACCAGATAAGGGTTTGATCTCTGGAAATGCCCACTTTTTATTAAACTTTCATGTTTATGCCACAGCAGGGTGCGCATTATAGGATTTTGATGCATGCCCTAGGGGTGTAGTAAGGCATGAAGCTAAAGTGCCAGTGTCCTTATGGCCCCTGGGAAGTGCATTAAAATCCTATGATGCACACCTTGGTAGGGCATATTATACTTATAAAATGGTGCTAAAAAGGTTTTTTGCAGAGGAAACTGAGATTTGTCATCTGACTGGGCGTTAGAGATTTAAAGCACAGTAAGGCAACATCTCTCAGCCAATGAAATTTCCAAATTTTTTTCGTTGCCACATTTATAAAAAATGTTAACTTTAATAAAGCATACCAAACACAGGGCACTCCTGGCACAGCTTCAGTGACATGTGGTAGTGTGCATGGTAAATAGATGATTGGCTATTTTTCCTGTAATCCAACACATGCCAGCCTGAGTACATTAAATTATCTGACACACTGAATGTATAGTTATAGGTAGTGAGTGAATTCACTAATACTGCAATACAGGTTGAAGGAGTGGTGGTGTCTGGCCTGGGGACCTCCCCACCTCCAGTAGGTGCCCCAACAATACTGGCAGTCATTCATAGAATGCCCCCCAGATTGTTAGCCCTCCCCCATTCCTTTCTCCAAACCCTAGTATTAGGGGAAATGTCCAATTGAAAGAGCGTTACTATGCTCATAAACTTAATTAAGCTAACACTGAGAATCTATTTATAGACAGTGAGTCAATTCACTAATACTGCAATAAACACTGAAGGACTGTTGGTGTCCAGTCTGGCAACCCCACCACCACCAGAAATCACCCCAGCAATAATGGCAATCGTGTACAGAACACCCCCAAAACAGCGCTCCCTACATTCCTCCTCTCAGCCCCTGGCATTAGGGGAAATGTCCACTTGTAAGAGCGTTATTGCAGTTATAAACCTAATCACATTAAAAAAAAGAACCATAAAATGGCTTTTTAAAAAGTAAAATGAAACAAAACCAGCACATCTCGCACTGCTTTGAGCTGTACAGAAAATTTCTAGGAGATTAACACCTGGTACAGCAGCCAATGAAAAAGCATGCTGGATTCATAAATAATTATTTAGGTTTATGATTAGGCAATAATGCACAAGTGGGTCTGTTGCAGTGTGAGATATCATCATGCCTTAGGTGCACTGTGAGGCAAGAGGCAATGCAAAGTGCCTTCAACCACCTAGGAAGTGGACAATATTCCATAATACACATGATCATAAAGTGTTCCTGTAAATGGAAGGAAATGGTTGATCTTGGTAATCAATTTGGAACTGTGGTGAAATACTGAGATATCATCACAGGTCAAAGACTGTGTCAGACAAATAGCTTCCAGGATTTTTCCTACCCATTTTATAATGTTGCTTGCAGAATAGGCAGCCTGCTGAATGCAATGGTCCACTGCCCCTTGCGGTTGCATAATGTTCCTCACAAGGGTGGCAAGGCAAGCATCTCCCATTCCCCACATGGGCTTGCAAATGAGCCCAGTAAATGTTATGGACATTGGCGCTCTGGATAGGAAACTTGCCAGTGGCAAAAGCCTCTGGGAACTCAAGGCCAAGTGATTCCTTACTTCCTTCCTTCTGAGCATTCCAGTTCTGCTGTAAGGAAACCTTTTATGTGTTGCATCCAGCGAATGTGGGATTCCACTGGCAGAATTTGTGTGTAATGCCAGTTCCACTTATGAAATGTTTTTAGAAATTCTTTTTATTTTTTTGTTATTACTATTATTCTGTTTATCCACCCATTCTGCCCTGGCTGGCCCCCTTCACACTGACCCCCCCAGCCCTGTCACTTGGCTTCTCCCAGACTGACCTTTCCGGAGTCCCCCATGGCTTGCCCACCATGGTGGGGTGGTGGGGAGTCCTTTGACCCTCTTTATCACAGATACAGCTTGGGGAGGTGCCTAGGTCATCAGTGCAGGGTCTGCGGGGATTAGTGCTCATCCTGCCAGGCAGGGTGTGTTTTCAGTTTCTGTCTCCCCCCCCCCCAAGGAGTTTGCATTCAATGATATCTAGGGTGATGTCAGGTGTGCTTCTGCACATGATGTACCTGACATCCACTGCTCCTCTCCGGCATGTTGTGGCTACCAGCGTCCTGGCTTCCAGCCGCCGCTAGGGGCCGGGCAAGCACCGGCCATCCTGCCACCCCCTCCTCAGAGGAAGAGAGCAGCCCCCAGATGCTCGGTCCTCCTCCCCCTGGCTGACCCTCTGCTGCCAAAGTTCACTCCCGAATCCGGGTAATTGGTGTTGCAAGCAGTAGTGCTACTGTGTGCTGGTGGGCTGGCTTGGAATTCTCTTTTAACTCCAAGGAATTCCAAAAAGCCCTTCTGTGTAAAATGTAGGATAATATACAATGGCAAGAACATTTCCTGGACTCTGATTGGTCAGTCTTGGGCTGGAACTCTAATATTATCCCAGCATAACATCACGGGTCCAGTCTCAGCACTATGAATCTCCTAACTGATTGCACTGGATTTGTTGGATTTGGATGATTATTTTCTTTTTCTCTGAAGAATCCAAAATATTTTTCCACACTAACAAAAATATCTTTAAAATTATTTTTTTTTAAATTCTGTATAACAAGCCATTGTATAATAGGAATAATTCCCTCCAGAGTATGTGTTGTGCTGGGATAATGTCACTTCTGGGGTGATTGACCACACTTGGCCTGTGGCCTCGTGCCCAATCACCCCAGGCATGACATTATCCCCGCACGACATACACCCTGTCGGGCATTATTCCTTTAATATCCTGCAGATCATGTAATCTGAGGAATGTTATTCTGTGGTTTCCCAAAAATTAATCCATTGCTTACATAAATCGTGGAATACTTTCCTGCAGTTCATGTAAACCACAGACAATAAAAGATGTTCCCTAAGGTTTCAAAATCCCATTTTTCTGATGTACTCAAAAAAGTTTTCCAGGTTGTTTTCTGGCACAAGTACATTCTTAAATCTATGGAAGCATTATTAGAATAATGGTTTACCCTATTATGCCATGTCCAGCTAAGAATACATACAAGATGGCAGCAAGAAAATTAGCTCCCACAATAGCAGCAGTTCGTATCATTCACAGCCCTTTACCTAAATATCTGTCTGTCTTTGGTTACACTGTTTATTTTATGTTAAAGTCCTTGCATGTACTTTTGAATTGTTTGAATAGCTTTCTTACAAGTTTTATTTTTTATTGGGATGTTTCAATTATTTTTGTCCTGAGCCGACCACCTCTGAAACCACAACTTTTAAAGCAGATATAATCAAAAGAAAAATGGCAGCCCCTATATTTTTTTCTTGTTCTCTATCCATACCCATATTCTACATCTATCAAAAAAAGTTTTATGAAAATGACATGGGGTTGAAATGGTTTATGTATAAAAACATACAAATACCTCCCCTTCTTTTTAGGAATATCAATTCAAGACTGAGTCACAGTATTGGTAATTTACTCTTTATTTTTGCATTTGTTGGAAAAAAATAAGCAAGCTTCATGACAAATGATGTGTCCTTATTTCACTTTTTCTTTCATACTTATGTTGACATCTAAAATACTGATGTTATAACCACATAAAACAATCTGACCCCTTCCAGATTTTTTCCATAAAGTGGGATTAAATCTCACCAATGTAATTAAAAATTAGCATGGCAAACCACGTGTTTGTTATGGATTGTAAATGTTAAATGACCATCATGTACTGGGAAAAAAATTATGACTTTGACATGGGGTTGCTGAAACACCAGGGAACGTCCTTAAACTCCATAAAAAAAAAAATTCTGCTTTTGAATTTCAGAATCCTGCTTCCAAAGGAGTTCTACTGAAATAGGTGTAATTTCCGGAGTTCTGCAGAATTCTGGAAAAAACAGAGTTGGAGAATCCCACACAGCTCACGTATCCAACAATGTAATTTCTTAAGGAACAATCCAACTTCAGTTTCAAAGACTCCCAAAAACTGGGGAAGCAGTATGGTGTAGTGGTCAAGCGCGCTGCGCTGCAAACTTGGAGACCTGGGTTTGAATTCCACAGCTACCACCTGCATACTGCGTGACTATGAGCAAGTCACTTAACTTCCCTGTGCTCCCAGAGCACACCTCGAAACAAGCCTCAGCTTAGTGTGTCATTCTTGGTCAAAAATGGTGAAATAAAATTAAAGATTTAGCACTCCACACCTAACTGTACCACTTCCTTTGGGAGTTTGTTCCATAGGTTTGGTTTTCAACTCTCTGGGTGAAAAAAGTACTGTCTCACATTATTTCTAACTCTATACCCATTAAGCATGTGTAACCGCCCCCACTGGCCCCCTTGTTCAACTAGCAGGGCTGCTCCTCTCACACATGGTGCCAACGAGAGGGATAAGGGTTGTCACTACAACAATTCAGTTTACTAGTACATCTGACCCTGCCATCCTCAGACAGGCAACCCAAGTGTGGCAACTACCTGGCTCACACCTGGGGGGACCATTTACCATGGCCATCAACCTGGGTCCCTGGGAGAAAACGTTTGCTCACAATTATGCTAGGTCTGTACTTCTGGTCAATGACACCCAAGTAAATCCAGACACAGTGGAAGCAATAACTGTACTGTCCAAATCAGGCTGGGATTCTAGAGTGTGGCTTTTATTCACACACACACACAGAATAATCACAAAGTGATGATGGACCCCCACAGGGCTACTCCCACTGGTAATGCAGATTACTGAGGTACAGAGTACACACACAGTGAACCCTCGGGTTCTGAATGGAAATTGGCACACACGGCCAGAACTGGTACACTTCCCTTGACTAGGCACCCTCAGGCAGTACTAGGAGACTTTCCCATATTTCATGAAGAGTTACTGGTGGCACCCTCGACCACCCAAGAGCACATACTGGCTCACAGAATAATCCAGAACCCATGTCTGGGTAAACTGTTTTCTTCAGGCACTGGCCAAATGCACTGAGAGAAAACAAAGGTGCCCAAACTGAACCCGGAGAGGTAAACATGGTTACTCCAGATTGGGGGGGGGGCCCACTATTTGCTTCCAAATTTATACTCAGCCATTCATCTGGTTAATAACACCCTCTCAGAAAACTTGTAGTTGCCAACTTGAAATGTCTTTCACATTTAACATACTACTTTACACACTTCTGAGGTGACATGAAGTTAAAGGTTCTGCAATTGTCAATGTCTCTTAACTAGACCCCCACTTTAGCAGGAACTGTAAATCAGACACAAATTAAAAGTTCTGTACTTGGCAAGTCTCTCTCTGGACCCCATAGTAGGCAGACACTTTTAAACAGAAAACAGTCTAGGTGAGAGAGTCCCTTTGTCAGAGAAAAACTCACCACAGGAATGCAGGTGCCCCAGGGCTTTTTCACACAAAAGTCTCAGGTACTCACAGAGCAGATGAATCTACACAGCTTTAACACAGTCCAGGCATGGACCAGGGGATTTCCCCTGAATCCTGGAACCCCCCCATCCCTCTGGGAGTGAGGCACTGGAAAACCCTCTTGGATTATTTTCCACCACTTCACGCTCTGTCTTCTATGTTCTTTGTCTTCTAGGATGAGAACAAACTACCCAAACCACAGAGGTAGCTCTCTATCAGAGCTAAAAACTGAGGAGCTGCCTACTGCAGCACTCCTTCTTGAACTCCACTCTACAGACTACTCTCCAGACTATTGAACTCTAACTCAGCATTCTACAGCTAACCCTCCCAGCTAGCATTCCAATGTGGCTTATGCTACTGTGACAATTCTAAAGTGACATCATTACTCCAGCTCAGATGAGACTGAAAAACAGAGTGGGACACTGTGAAATCCATTTAACTGCCATTTCATCAGCTGCCTTTCCCTGCCGGCCACTGATTCTAAGTGGGATTCTAGTAACCCCTGGGAACAATGGGGTTACACTCACCCTCAGACAGGAAAATGACTGTCCCCAGTCATTGTCTACCTGGCACTAGGCAGTCCTGCTCTATGTGCTACCTATGGAGAAGGGTGATCAGGCCCTCTCCTACCAGGTGCCAAGCACAGGCAGGCAGCACTAAGGGCCCAGAGGCCATTGGCTGACGCATCAGCTCCTACACTATGATCTTACTATGGAAACCAGTGACCCTGGAAGAACTGTCCAGAGCACAGACCTAATAGACCAGCACTGCAGCCCCTACTGCAGATCAGGATCACCGTCTGTCTCTCCCCCTAGCCTCTAGGAAAAACCTATCTAACCAAAACAAACCTACATAAAAAAAAGGGGGAACCTCCCTCTGTCCTTGGATGCCTGCAAACCAAACACCCTGGAGCTAACACTATACACAAGCATTACACTCCCACACTCCCCTACAACTACACCTGTGGAAGGAAAAAGGGGTTAACACATGTTAACTACTACACAGTACTTTAAAACAACACTTTAAAGCACAGAGGAAGTCAGATGAGTCCTTCCAATCCTCTTGTCTTCTTTTCATTCTTCATCAGGATCCACCTGAAAGAGAAAAGACAAAAATACACCCAAATCTGCAAACACACTACACGACCATAATCCTTACCATCAAACACTGGAGAATCCCCCCAAATATTTTTTTTAGAAAAAGGTAGAAAAGTAGAAAACATCAGCATTATGTACAATACGCCTTTTGGGATGGAATGCCCTAAATGTCCCAGCTAGTGACAAACAGTGCCTGAAGGTAGGGTCCATGAAAGAGTCCCTCCTAGGCCAGAGCCTGGTGAAGCACAGCTCTTGTCATACTGTAACTCCCAAAGAGAAGAGTCTTTGTGGACTGTTCAATCGTCTGTAGTCTGCCAGGTGTAGGATGTGTATTGCAATGTCAATAAAGTAAGAAAAGTCTGGACTTACCAGTCCCCTGAAGAACGAAAAATGGAACATCACCTGGATCTCCATCTGAAGATTCTCCCTGGCAGCATTCTTCAGATACAGCTAGGCGTAAATCTTCCAGAAAAGACAGGATGGACATCTGGAAACTGCTGGGTTGATGTCATCTCTGGCTGGCGTCATCTAGGAGATGGAACCTTGGAACAGGAAAGGAAAAGCTGGACTGATGTCATCCGAAATCCCAGGTGATGAATCAGGAAAACAGCTGGGCTGATGTCATTTTGGAAGGCCAGGTGATGGAACTGGAAAGGCACACTGCAAGGCTGACGAATCTGGATGCACCTTTGGATCCTGGAATACCAGACCGGTGGAACAACATGGGTACGGCAATGGCTGGATGGCAGCACTGGCTGCCACTGCTCTGTTTTCCACTTGGTAGGCATGGGCACATTCACAGGAAGCTGGTTACATTGAGGGTAGAACCACAATGGGTCAGGTGCAAGAATTATTACCCCATCTGGGCACTCATAATTCACATTATGGAAAGTCTGATTCCTTTATCATCCACAAAATGCACAGTGTCTATGAACAGTGTCCTGCCCAACTTCCAAAACTTGAGTTTGTCTCGTATCACTTTGTCTCTGACATATTGAGTTGCACCTGGATGCAGGTTTTTGGTTGCATCTTCCACTAGCCAGGCTCTCCTGTTTTTCTCAATCTCCTCCCAGACTGTCCGAGGAAAGGTAGGAAAGGACATGCCATAGATCTTATTTGCCTTCCTATGAACCAGTCTTTCCTCCTTACTATTCTTCATCAGTCTGTGACCCCTGGCCTGGCTTGAGTGCAGCCAGTTCTGGTTCTGCCAGTGTTGCATACTCAAAGCTACATAGAACTGGTCCCTGACCCCTCCTTCTGGGGCAGGGCTGGGAGTCACCAACTTTTTCTGGTTCCTCCGAGGCAAGAGCCCAAGGCTGTGGACTAGAACCTTCATCGTAAAGATACATAGCTCCATCCTCCTCCTCCTCCTCTTCCTCACTTAGGATCTGGGCCCAGGAGTGAGCAGTCATCCTCACTCCCAAGACAGTCCACTTTTCACTGGGCATGGAGGCAGACACCTACCAATCTAGGGTTTTTCAAACTTCATCTTTTCCAATTAGGCTAGGACTAGGGCCTTCGGATCCACTGTTTCTCCCTCCACACTGTCCATCTGCGACACAGGAATGGAGATATCATGAGGACTCTGCTCTGGCAGTACATCTACACCCTCTTCCTTTGTGCCACACTCTGCTGGCCCTCCTCCAACAGGTTCAACCTGGTGCTGTATGCTGCTACTTGCAAGATCTTGAAGCTTTGTCCATGTGGGAGCCAAACACGGACAAAATCCAGTCCATAAAAGTGGTGACAAGACTCTCATGAACAACTACAGGCCTATATCCATCCTCCCTCCTCTGTCCAAAGCATTGGAACAGATAGTGGCTGATTAGCTCATGGAGTACCTTGTAAAATACAGCCTGCAATGTTCCCAGCAGCATGGCTTCTGCAAAGGGCACAGCACTACACGGCACCTCGAATTCACCACACATATCCATCATGCATGATCAGGGCCAGTTGGTCGCACCTCTTTTATTGACCTGACTAAGGCATTTGACACTGTCAATCACTCCATTCTCCTCAAACAATTATCCCTCCTTGGTCTTTCAAGTGAAACTACCCTCTGGTTTCAAAGCTACCTCAGTAACCAGACCCAACAGGTCAGGATTGGTGAATTCCTCTCATCATCCCTACTAATCCACTCTGGAGTACCCCCAAAGTTCTATCCTGGGTCCCTTGTTATTCAGCTTATTCCTGAACAATCTCCCTGCCTCCTGCCATGACAGAATGTTACTGTATGCAGAAGATGCAGTAATCTTCACTTGCCACACTGACCCTACGTACCTTCAGTCTCAACTACAGAAAAGTTTCACAGCAGTGGAAGACTGGCTTTGCTCACAAAAACTCATCCTTAACCACAAAAAAACTAAAACGATGTTGTTCCATAGAACTCACAACAAGTACAAGGACCATGAGCTCATAATTAACAACCACAAAGATGTCACGCTTGAGCAGGTGTATATGTTTAAATATCTGGGCCTGACTCTTGACTGCTCCCTCTCATATACCAAACACATTGACAATATCGCTAAAACTGTGAACTCCTGTATAGGGCTACTATACAAGCATAAACATTGCCTACCGGCCGAAGCCTTGAACCTCACTATCCAGAGCTCTTGTTATCTCAACTATTGACTACGGGCTTGTTATCTATGGATCCGCTACTGATACTGCACTCCGGTACATAGCTGTAGCCCTTAATAAGGCTACATAATTACGTAATAAGACTCCTTATTTCAGCTGCCTACCTTTCTCACACGTGTGACATTTATGAGCAGGTTAACTGGCTCCAGCTGTCCAGCAGGCTAAAGTACCAGACCTGCATCCTAGCCAAGAAGACATCACTGGGCCTTATGCCCCCTGGAGTCCAATCAATACTGACCCCGAAGCATGTCCGCCGCTTAACTTGAAGATCAGACAGTCTAACCTTTACAATACCTCGCTGTCGGACCTCTCAAGCTCAATGTTCTTACCTTGTCAGAGCCTCCACCTGGTTCAACGTGCTACCTACAGAAATCGCCAACATTGCCACGATTGGTGCTTTTATGTGTAAACTGCGTCAATACCTCATGGCTAGTGCCTTCTGTGATTGCTTCTTATAATCCCCTCCAGGCATACTACTCTCAATTATCCTTCCTCACTGCCTCAGCTTCTCCTCCTCTCCTATCCCCCCATTACTGGGTATAGGATGAATCTGTCTCCTTTTCTTTTTCATCCCCCCTTTTCTCCTCCCTTGCTGTTTCCCATCTATCACATACCCAACGCAAAGCCCTCCCCATTTCTCCCATCCTCCCTCTCTTTCTCTCCCATACCACCCCCTCACCACCACTCTTCTTTCTCTTTTTCCACTAACCTACTCCTAACAAAGCTTCACTAAGCCGCCTATGATTTGTACTGTATAATTAACTTGCAACACAATTCCTTAACAATGTCTTTGACTACTATTATTGTAACCTTATTTGTCTTTTTTTTTGTAAGTTCCATTGTAATGATCATGTTATGTTTTGTACCTTATTGTCCTTATTGCCTTGACATGGAACCTTTGTAAAAGAGCCCTTGGCTCAAAGGTGTCATCCGAAATACAAATAAATAAAATGAATCTTAGGTGCACTAGTTAGACCTTGTTTCTCTAAGCACCCTGAACAGGGAGGAATTATGAAAATATCCCTTCCAGCCTTGAGGCACATTATGCATACTCTCACAGGGTATCCGGGAATCACAACATGAGGAGGCAAACGTCCACCTTAGAAACATTTTTCTATTTCTTTCAGCTTGGTAACCTCTTCAACTATCATAGCCTGGGCATGATCCAGGCAACGGGATGGTCCCGAAGCCATGACTGTAGAAAAACACACAACAGTTCACTGTTATTACTGAGTTCACGCTACTTGGAACAGTCTCACAAAATGGCTCCCCGCTGCTGTGTTTACATTACTACCCCACCCTATAATGGTGGTGGCAGCACTCCTGGCACATCAACATTCTGCGTCTGACTCAAGCCACTGCGCATCCGATTTACTGCACACTGATAAATTTTACTCAAACTGCACAGACTGCACTGTTTTGCTTCCTCAGCACTTCACTATGATTTTCTTGAACTTTATATTAACTTTCCACCAGTTTTACTTAAAGTCACTAAAGCCACAGTATTTCTTGAACATGATTGCCTGTTTGTTGCAGCCTCTCATACAACTCACAGTTTCTCTGTTTGATCAAAAAATTACATTGTTGTTGAATCCATAATACATGCTCAGTCTGATGCTCAGAATTCTTACTTGGGTTTGATTACTTTACACAGTCCTTCTTTGCAAAAACAATCACACTGTTTACATACAGATCCAGCCGGCTTTAGAAAAATCACAACACAGTTTGAGCTCAGTTTTGCTGAATGATGCTCACTGAATCAGTAGCTGGCTTTTCGATAGACATTCTCAGCCTACAGCTGATCCTGGAAGGCCTCTGGGTTGATACGGGCTGGCGGTCTCACTAATTGTCCCTCCGAACACCAAGCTTTCTCCCCAGTCAGAATATGGGTTGAGCCCAAATTAGTACAGAAAAGTCTGTTGTTTTAACTTTTAGAATGTTTGCAGTCATCGCGATGATCCTCCTGGCTAGCCAGCTTGCACACCACTCGCATTCTCCCTCTCAAACACTGGGCAGCACTCTGAAGCTGGCTTGAGGGCTGGACTGATTGCAGTCTCACTAATCACTCGATGCCATGCAAATGAGCCTCTCTCTTCTCGTGCTCTTCTCCTCTATGGCGATGGTCCAGCAGGCAAAATTTAAACTGCAGAACAACTTTTTTTCTTTTCAACTGTAACTCCATGGTGGAAGCACCATTTTTAACCATTTCTCATGGCAATTTCTGTAGCGACTCCCCCAGTTCACACAGCAAGCATTTGAAACTTTCAGGGCACAAATGTCTCTTTGTTTCCCACAGTTCACAATAAGTTTTCTTGTTACAACTTGAAAATTAAAGCTGGCAAACATTCTTTTTAATGCAGGACAAGGGGCACACACAGTCAGGCTTTACAGCTCTATGGTAAACGTTGGCACACTCACAGCAGCATATGAACAGCAGGCACACAGTGGCACATATGGGTGACACTTCTCTGGGCAAACTCCTTGTGCGTAAAGCATCCAAGTTTGGGCTACCAACTGCCAAGCAGACAAAACGCTAGCCACAACCTGAGCAAACATCTCTTGTTTTCTCCCAAATCCAAAACACATCCTCAGCAGTGCCTCCATTTTGTAACCTCCCCCCAACGGCCCCCCCCTGCTCAACTAGCAGGGCTGCTCCTCTCACACATGGTGCCAATGAGAGGGATGAGGGTTGTCACTACAACAATTTAGTTTAATAGCACATCTGAACCTGCAATCCTCAGACAGGCAAACCAAGTGTGGCAGCTACCTGGTTCACACCTGGGGGGACCATTTACCATGGCCATCAACCTGGGAGAAAACATCTGCTCACAATTATGCTAGGTTTGTACTTCTGGTCGGGGCACCCAAGTAAATCCAGATACAGTGGAAGCAATAACTGTACTGTCCAAATCAGGTTGGTATTCTAGAGTGTGGCTTTTATTCACACACACACACAGAATAATCACAAAGCAAAGATGGACCCCCACAGGGCTACTCCCACTGGTAATGCAGATTACTGAGGTACAGAGCACACACACAGTGAACCCTCGGGTTCTGAATGGAAATTGGCACACACGGCCAGAATTGGTACACTTCACTTGCACCCTTGGCCAGTACAAAGAGACTTTCCCATATTTCATGAGGAGTTACTGGTGTCAGTCTCGACCACCCAAGAGCACATACTGGCTCATAGAAAAATCCAAAACCCATGTCTGGGTAAACTATTTTCTTCAGGCACTGGCCAAATGCACTGAGAGAAAACAAAGGTGCAAAAATACTGAACCCGGAGAGGTAAACATGGTTACTCCAGATTGGGGGGGGGGGTCTCCCACCTTTTGCTTCCAAATTTATACTCAGTCATTCATCTGGTTAATAACACCCTCCTCAGAAAACTTGTAGATGCTATCTTGAAATGTCTTTCACATTTGACATACTACTTTACACACCTCTGAGTTCTCATGAAGTTAAAGGTTCTGCAATTGTCAATGTCTCTTCACTAGACCCCCACTTTAACAGGCACTTTTAAATCAGACATGAACTGCAAGTTCTGTACTTGGCAAGTCTCTCTCCATAGTAGGCAGATACTTTTAAACAAAAAACAGTCTAGGTGACAGAGTCCCTTTGTCAGAGAAAAACTCACCACAGGAATGCAGGTGCCCCAGGGCTTTTTCATACAAAAGTCTTAGGCACTCACAGAGCAGATGAATCTGCACAGCTTCAGCACAGTCCAGGCATGGACCAGGGGATTGCCCCTGAATCCTAGAACTCCCCCCCATCCCTCCGGGGATGGAGCACTGGAAAACCGTCTTGGAACGGTTTCCACCACTTCACTTTCTGTCTTCTATGTTCTTCTGTGATGAGAACAAACTACCCAAACCACAGAGGTACCTCTCTATCAGAGCTAAAAACTGAGGAGCTGCCTACTGCAGCACTTCTCCTCAAACTCCACTCTACAGACTACTCTCCAGATGACTGAACTCTAACTCAACATTCTACAGCTAACTCCCCAGCTAGCATTCCAATGTGGCTTATGCTGCTGCTACAGTTCTACAGTGACATCATCACTCCAGCTCTGCTGAGACTGAAAAACAGAGTGGGACACTGTGAAATCCATTTAACTAGTATTTCACTAGCTGACTTTCCCTGCATGCCATTGATTCTAAGTGGGATTCTAGTAACCCCTGGGAACAAGGGGGTTATACATAAGGTATGTTGCCCTCTTGCTCTACTGTTCTGAACAAGCTGGGAAACGTTACCCTGATCCACCCTATCTAAACCCTTAAAATAGTACAAAAATTAAAATCAAATCTATCTTCAACATTGTTATTGTGATTATAAGTCTAATCACAATAACGACTTCTGATTTTACATTTACTTTTCCATTTTTAGCGGTGTGGTGTGAGCCATGCAGCATGAGTACATTAATGCTATGTGCCGCACAGAATCAGTTGACAGCTGGATTGGTCATTTTTAAGATGTGAATGACCAGTCCAGCAGTTAATCAGGAGCCTTGCTAGGCTCATGAATATTTAATTTTACTTATAATTGACCTTACCTACTCACTTTCACTGTTCATTGCTGTAACACCTTTATCTTCCCACCAGTGATGCCCCCCACATCTTTTGATCTGTCCATTATCTGCAATAGGCTAACAGCAACCCCCACATGCTCCCCATTCCTTTGTCTTCCCCTCCTGCACACATACTAACAGTCCCTTCTTTCCTGCTGTGTTTAAATCCTCAACAAATGCAGGGAGAATGTAGTATATAGTCATCTATCTGTGCATGAAATCTTTGTTGTGCATATTCGAAATAGTTGTGCACGTTCTAAAGTGTTTTGTGTACATTCAAAATGAAACTGGAACAACAGCCTCCATTCGCACAGTGCATTTACTCCATCAGGTGGCAGCACCACTGTGACAAAGAACATATCTTTTGGTATGAATGACTATATATTATAAAAAAAGGACAATCATATGCAGCTCGGCACGTATTTCTATCTTGGGGCTGATAGAATACACAGACCTCTCGAGTTTCACTCTTGAAGTTGCTATGATGTCCTCTCACCCCCTCAATGGAAACACAGTCTTGTTTACTATGGTTTTCCATACATTATTCTATATGTGCCATGCTGCTGCAGGGAGATACAGGCAAAGAAAACTGAAAACTCATAACTGTCAAACATTCCAAACAATCAAAAAGCATAATGTTTGGAAAAGTCCCCTTAAAATATGAGGAAACATGTATTGTGGTGACTTCCAACTGTGCCACCTTGCTCCGCTCTCTGTGAGTCTGCCAGGGGAGTGGATGTTGCAGCATTCAAAGACTGCCCCCTGCCATTGCACCTAATATAGCATAGCAGCAGCAGCAGGTGTGGGATTAGGCCCCTAATTGGATGTATTTAAATCCCTTGATCACCCCCCCTAGGCTTCCCCCATCTCCAACCAGGACCCGAACCATTTCTGGGCAGGAGGCCCAGTTGTGTCCCTCCCCCTCCAGGTGGCTGAAGTCATTCGGAACAGAGGCAGGAATCTGAAGCCAATATAATCAAGAAGAGTAGGAAGTACTCCTTGTGAGAAGAAGGATCGAAGCAATACCCTAAAAGAGTAAAGAACCAAGGTCAAGGACACTCCCACCATCTTCCAGAGCCCCCCCCCACCAGTTATGGGGGTCTGTTACAAAATGAAAAGGCCCAAGAAAGCCATCCCTCCCAATAAGTCATCCACCTGCCACCTCAAGCTCAACCAGCCCCACATTAATCAGTTTTCACTAGCAGAACCATAGTCTATCCCCCCTCTTTTCACAATAATCCATAGTTAACTATGGACAAAAGTACTCCAATTATAAGTAATATGATAAGTCCCCATACAGCAAGGCATACATCTAGAAAACCAGTCTTTATGTTCAGGCTCTGGGGTAACCCATGCATTGCGGTACAGGGAAAGGTGGCCCAACATAAATTTAGCATCTCTGTAGGCACCGTCTGTTAGGGAGGTATAATAATTTATAGTACTAGTAATACAAGAGAACTGCAAACAATTTATAATAGTGTAACCCCTTTCCGCCCCCCCCCCCGTGTCTAGGAGTCCTGATGGTATACGAAAACAAAATAAAATTTGATAACAAGGATTTATTTAACTCTAAAAATTGATTAGCGTTTTGCTCATAAAAGTGCTAAATCTTTGTGAAAATGCATAGCACTTGCCTCACTGTGTTTAACAAACACAGCACTTCTAGAAAGTCTATATAAATACTTTCTGTACAGTTAGTATAGTCCCAAGAAAAAAACTGCTAATCAATTATTTAAAACCCTGTGATAATGATGATGATGATGATAATGAAAGGGGGGAAGGGTACAAACTAAAGACCTTCCAGAGAGGTAAGCCAGCAGATATAAAAAAAATAAGGCCTTAGCTCGAGCTGAATTCTCCTTACACCTCATCTTACCACTTGCTGCAGCTTCAGACCAAGCCGGGGGGGACAGAAAGGCTGACCAAACTGCTTCACCAGAGGAAGGACTCAGTTAGTTCATTTCAATGATCTCAGACATATGAAGTAGAAATGGAAAGAATTGTAATTTTGATTTTCTCAATAAAACTTATGAATAAATAAAATTGCTCAGCTCCATGGAGCTGGGAGGCCAAGACAGAACATAGGGCAGTACACGAGAGGGACAAGACAGTACTAGGTACCACAAGTGCTTGTAACAGGCCTAAAAACAATTAGACCAAACGCAGACTCCACGCAGATACCCTAAGCTATACCAAAGCTCAGGACCTTAAAGGGTGCAAATTCAGATAGCCATTACCCAGAGGGAGTGCCTTACTTCCACCACCCCATAATAACTGAATATTGGGGATGCAGCTTATACTCCTTACTGCAGCTGCTATTGGAACCTTGTCTGTAAGCCAACCAGTTTGCAGACCCCATTTCCAACAGAAGACATGCCAGATTTTACTGCAGAAAGAATGACATGGCTCCAACCTTCTAGTTACTCTCACCAATGTGCATTTCATTAGCGGGTCTGACACGGGACCTGCCCAAAACAGACACGGCAGGCCCGATAAAAATGAATACCTAAAATGTACCCACAAACTGACCTACGGTAGCGTGACACACTGGATACTGGCCTCCTGGAGCTGCCACCTCCAGAATGCTCTGCCATGGCTCTGCCACCACCATGACAGCTCCACTGCCATACCTCTCCAGAAAGAATAACCGGCCTCCCGAACCCAAGCATGAAGGGCCTTCCTCCGACTGTTATCCTCCCCACCACTGAGTTCCTGGAACCCTTGTTCCCCATGGTCTCCACACTCCTGCCACTCCTCCCTACAGAAATTAAAATATAAACTGTAGCATCGACACTCTCAAGGCTGGCACCTCCCTGGTCAGGGGAGTTTTAAGCCCCCAACCCTACTTGCCCTACATGCTGCCCTCTGGCTACCTTTGCAGAAAAACCTCTCTCCTTTTTATACCTAAGCCCGGAGCAGCACCCTCCGGGGGGGAGGGGGGACTCAACCTGCCCCAGAGCCAGGACCTTAACCAACAGGGAGAGCATGGGGTAATAAGCCAGCCCCGAGATGGGTGGCTTACAATAGTAATACAAGACAATTACAAAATAAAGTGAAAAATAAGAAATTACTTCCCTGGGGAGGAGACAGTAGTGTTGGATGATTTGTTATGCCTAGGATATGGAATCACCATAAGCATACATGCGCCATGAGTATGGCTGCAGAATTTTAAAGAGAAGACAAAGGCCATCTCTAGCCACAGTGTCCAAAGTTCACATTAGAGACCCCTCAAGTGTCCATAGTGGTGGTACCACTAGTAGCAGCTTCCAACTGGCTATTTTGATTCCTCCTGCCAGTCTTTCACTGAGAGAGTGGACCTGTGTCCACTCTCGGCTTGTATTGTCTGGCCAACATCTTCTCCAGTGGTTGTTGAGTTATTTCCAATCCTGCTCATGTCTTCCCTCTGGATCCAGACTGTTGTACCACTGTCTATTGTCCAGCGCCTTAATTTTTGGGGGATCCATTAGTTCATCCACTACAATACTCCACTGAGATAAGGTCTTTTTAGCCTCTGTAATGGTGTGGAAAGTGTTTATACCAGAATCTGTGATGATTTTTAGCACAGCAGAGTACTCTGTCCTGGCTTTCAGCCATTTATCCCATAATGCCTTTAGTGTTGGGAAGATCTGTTTCCTACAATCCATTGTGAGAGGGGTATAACTGTGTTTGAAAAAAGACATTTATCCCCAAATGTTAGCTGTTCTTTAGTCTACACTTTATGAAGGATATTTGTCATTGTCCTATAGTCCAAAAAGGTCACGATCACCTAGCCCGGCTTTTGGATCAGTAGGCATAGCTGTGAGGGATCGATGGTCACAATAATATTTAACTGAATCAGGCTCCAGACCCAGAATCTCTCTAATAAAGCTATCAATGAATGAGACCACGTTCCCAGTCTCTGTTTTTTTCTGAGATGCCATTGATTCTTATGTTGATCCACCTGGAGTGATTCTCAAGGTCCTCCACTTTCTGTTGGAGCCAAACTTCCAGACCACGGAGCTATAAAACTACACCATTGTGGAGGTCCACCTTGTGAGACAGCTCATGGTATGGCCTTCCAGCTCACTCAGTTTCGTATTCTGGGCTTGAGGCTGCAGCGGGTGTCCGCCACCTCTTGTTGGATCATAGTGAGGGTATCGCCCAATCTGCAGAACTCCTTAAATAGTTTTTTTTTTTAAGTTGTTGTGAATACTGCGTCCTCCTCTGCATCAGAGTCACTGCTTGTAATGGGATTGGGGGAACTCAGCCTGCTGCGAGATGGAATGGCCATCATGGCGCACTGGTGTCTGTCCATCAGATTTCTCTTTTCTGACAATGCCTGCTGCAAACTCTCTCAGACACTGGCATGTAGCCATCATAATCTCTTCCAGCTTTTATTTTTTAACAGAGCTACCCAGCCCAGTGGCACACACTGGGCCAGATTATGGATCGCCCAGATGAGCCTCTCTGAATTTAGTCCGCCATGGGAGATGACATCATCAGAAGTCCTCTATGTCCTTTCTGAGGCACTGTCTTCAAAACTAGACACAGTACTCCAAATGGTGAGATACAGTGGCAACACCATCTCCCTCCTTCTGCTGGAGATACTCCTCTCTATGCACCCCACCATCCCACTAGCCCAGCCCACTGCCTTGTCACACTGCCTACTATCAATAGTCTCTGAAGCCTCCATACTGATATGTTGGTGGTGGAATATGGGTGCAGAGGGCATAGTGGTTAGAGTACAGGCTTGACACCCAAGATGTTCAGGTTTAAAACTAAGAGCTCGATCCTCAAAGGGGTTGGGGACCACCTAAGGGTGCCCATGTGGGCCAGGGGTGCGGTGAGATTCTACCTTGCACATGCGAATATAGACCTCCTCATCTCCCCAGATCTGACTGCATGCCCACACCACATTGATCCTCGGCTTTGTGCATTGCTTCATTCCCTGCTGGGGCCTGGGTGAACAATGAGACAGGAGCTTTCATGCACTCGATCCCGGAGACATATGCTGCACCCTCCTCTGAACCACCTCCATCCTGTCTATGTCTTTTCTGAGGTGTAGTCTCCAAAACTGGACACAGTACTCCAAATGGGGGGGGGGAAGGGGCACCAGGGAGTGATACAATGAGATCATCACCTCCCTCCTTCTGCTGGAATTACCCCTCCTTATGCACTTCAGCATCCCACTAGCCCAGCCCGCTGCCTTTTCACACTACCCAGTATCCGTAGTCTCTGAGGTCTCCATATTGCAATGGTGGTGGGGTTTGGGTGCAGGGATGTAATGGTTAGGGATTACCCATATGTGACTGTGGCAGAGAATCCCACAGTCAAAAATGGTGCTGCATGGACAGGGTACTCTAGTGCGATTGAAAACCATGCTAGATTAAATAAACAAACTCCAAACCATGCATACTATTTTGCCCCCATGGTTTTCAACCATGCAGCTCTTTCTGCACTATCTTGATGGAATACCAGTAGCAGTGGTTAGAGCACAGGCTTAAGACCCAAGAGACCCAGGTTCAGTTCCCACCGCAGACACCAAGGGCTCAATCCACAAGGGATCTGCAGCCATGGAAGGGTGCCCATGTGGGCCATGGGTGCACGAAGATCCCACTCTGAAAATACAGTGAGAGACCTCCTCGCATCACCAACCCTGGCTGTGTGCCCCTTCGGCACCATACCTCTGCTGTATGCACTGTTTTGCACCCAGCTGGGTACAGGATGGGCAACAAGGCGGGGGCTTGCAGGCACCCAGTCCCAAAGCCATACTCCACACCACAGAGGGCCAGTGAAGAAGGCAGAAGCAACAAGAGCCCCTCTGTGCAGCTGCAGGACTCTCTGTGGGGCCCAATTGGCCCAAATCCATCTGCCCCCAGCCCTCTGTGGAGGCTGGGAGGGAACAGTATTAGTCTGCATGCCATAAGGACCGCCATTTCTAATGGTTCCCCACTTCACACAGAATGGGGGATCCACTACACTGCCAACTGATCGCATGCCATGTGCTTCAGTCCTTTCCAGCTTCAAGACTAGGTAAAAGCTAGACTCCATTGCAGAGTCTTGCTATTACTGAAACTGAGATGTTGTATCTCAGTTGGGCTATCAGGGTGAAATAAACAGTCTGAACTGTTCCTTTAATGCGTGTGCATTATGTCTGACTTATGGTAAAGAAAAGCACTTGAGTGTGGGGTTACTTAGTTTAACACTAAACTAACACACTCGATGCCTGTGCTTGGATATGGCTCAGATCACACCTGTATATGTTAAAATGGCCCCAAAGTCACCCTTCATGTTGCTTTACAATGGTGACTGCAATCGAGGTAGAATGTCGAATTCTTGGGCACTTGTGCCTGAGACTTTCTGCAGAATGAGTGTCTTATGCACAGCAAAAAACAAGAATGCTTCAGTTACTCAGGCGTGCTCCCTCAATCTCAGTTCTTAGTTTTATGCTGTCAGCTTGGTTCCTCACCTGACAGCAGCAGAAGTATTTTGGACAACTTACAGTCCTGACTGGGAAAAGGGATGCACAAATAATCAGCCCTTGGGACCCCTGGGATGCTAATTCAGTCAGCAGTGGTGATGGATCAGTATGGGGAAGGCTGCCCAGTATCCCCTCCCCTCTGTCACTGTGTCAAGTCTGTAGGATAAACAGTCAGTGTCAACATTCGGTGCTTTCCATTCCTCTCTTTTTGGTACTAATAAACTCATGACAGCATGACAGTGTGGAGTAAGCTTGCACTTCACCTGTCTAAGGCTGCATCTATCTCAGCAGATAAACAGAGGGGCCTAGCTTCAGTCTATAGTGCTGTCAGTCCCTTACTTTTTACCAGCATAAATATATCACAGTGTGGGGAAGCCCACATAGTACCTGACCCACACAGTACCTGTTCCTGTGAATAATAGTGCTTCACTCTCCAGTGCTATCGCCCCCTCACCTTTCACCAGCACTAAATTGTGGGGAAGCCTGTACTGCGCTTGCCACACTGTATCTTTCCCTGTGGAGAAACAAAGGATTTCAGTCTCGAGTGCTGACAGTCCCTCACCTATTGCCAGCATTAAAGAGATCACAGGTTGAGAAACCCAGCACTGCACCTGCCCACACTGTGGTCTGGCCTGTTGATAAAGAAAGGGCTTTTGCCTCCAGTGCTGTCATTCCCTTGCCTTTCACTAGCAACAAAATCCATCTCTGTGTACTGGTAAGCCTGTACTGTTTTTGCCTGGGCTGTATCTGTCTATGTGGATAAGCAGAGGGTTTCAGTTTCCTGCAGTGCTGTCAATCCATCACCTTTCATCAGTGCAGAATGCATCCCTGTGTGGGGAAGCCTGCATTGTACATGCCTGCACTGTAATTCACTCTGTGAATAAACAGAGTTATCAGCCCTGCAGTAGCTGATAATTTTGTTGCTTAGCAGTAGGTCAGCTCCTCCCCCCCCCATGTGTACAGTGTGTTGGCTTTAAGTGCTCCATCGTCTCATGTAACACATATCCAGTGTATCCAGTGTTGTCCTTCTGCCCAACACTATCCCCAGTGAGAATGCTCCCTATCCCTTTAATAATGGAGACACTTGCCTTTAAGTCAGAGAGCTGCCCTCCCATTAGAACTGTCTGAGGAAAAGTGCAGAGTGAGAGAGACAGAGGGAGAGAGAGGAAACAAGAGAGAGAGAGAGGACCAGTCTGCCTACTGCTCCCCTGATGGAGGTACAGTTTTCTCTGAGAGTGCATCTTCCTCGGGCTGTGATATGATTCCAGTCCCTGACAGCCAACGGTCTCTGGCAAGAACACACTGCGTGGCCAGAATGCCTTTTTGCTGCCTCCCCTGCCGACTGCCCCTATACTTGCTGTTCTATCTCATTACTGACCACGCACTGGCTGCTCCCTGCCCGGAGACCTGTAGGTGTACAAGTACAATGATCCAGTGCTCTGAGCCGAACACTATCAGTGCCATACCCCATCTGGACTGGCCACAGATGGCAAATATTACTGAAATGTAAGTATTTTTTTTTATTATTATTTTTGAATCTAGTCATATTTGCATGTGTTTCAAACTATAAAGACACATGTCATGACTCTGAAGGAGTTTCAGACTATCAGGAAGCAAATTTACATTTTGTAAAAGTCTCATCCAGCACCACTGTGTGGAACCTTGGCGTGAAAGACATCTGTTACTTATATGGGGCTACTCACTTTTCTCAGGATTAGTCACAAAGATTGGAAATGTGAGCTAACGGGATGCAGCATCAGTTGCCGGACAGCAGCCTAAGGCATTCAATCTACACTGAACCTACTACAGAGTATTTATGGGGAGGGTAGTGGCTGAAAATCAGTAGCCGGATCCTATGGTCTACTGTATCTGTGGCAATTAACTAATAGCAGCATTGCCTCTCCTGGATCCTTTTCCTTTCTGGTAACTCTCTGGTTCTCTTCTTTCTGATTCCTAGTTGTAAAGGAGTTTGGAGCAAGATAGTTTGGAGAAATGAGACCTACTAGTTTGTTTTCTGTCATAGATGAGAACAGATATGATGATGCAGTTAATGTTGATTGATGGTCCAGTGGAGCAACATGACTGAAGAGCTGGGAAGGGCATGTATTAGAATGGGGGATGAGGTGTATGTTCTCTTGCTTGGGGACAGGTGTTGGATCTAGGGACAGGTGGTGCTCCTCTGGTTTGTGGGGCTGGTGTTAGAACTAGGGATGGGAGACCTTCTTTGGGGTGGGGGGGAACTAGTATTGGAGATGGGGGTAGATGGATTTTGTTTTGTTTGGAGGGGATGGTCATTGGTGCTGGGAGCAGGTAGATCTCCTATTTGGAGGGGACTGATGTTGGAACTGGGAACAGGTGAAACTTCTCTGGCTTGGGGGAAGACTGGTACTTCAGCTTGGGTCAGATAGAACATATCCGGTTTGTGAAGGAGGCACTGATGGAGCTGCAAGACAGGGAGCGTTTCTCTGGTTTGGGGGCTGGTGTTTGAGCTGGCATCAAATGGATCATCTCTGGTTTTGGAGGACCAGTGATGGAACTGGGGACAGGAAATCCTTCTCTGGTTCAGGGGCATGGATGTTAGAATTGGGATCAGTTGAAATTTCTCTGATTTGGACAGAGGGATTGGAGATGGAGCTGGATACAGGTGTACCCCCTGTGGATTGGGTGAGAACTGGTGTTAGAACTGAAGATACAGTCATCCCACCCATGCTTGTGTTTCTGCTTGTGACTCTGATGACTTGGGTTCAGAAGTGAACCTAGGAGTCAAAGGGCTGACCAGAGCGAGGAGGACTGAGCATCCGGTGGACTGCTCTCATCCTCCAGGGGGAGGGTGGGGAAGTGGCCAGTGCTTGACTACCTCCTGACGGAGGTCAGGAGAGCAGCAACTGGAGCTTGCATAACTGGGGAGGCATGTCAGGTGTCAGTGCTTGCATACCATATGTCATTTCGCGCCATGCCTCCCATCCAAAAAACACAGAAAATTACCAGGCTGAGCAACAGGATGTCTGCTGGGATGAGCCCCCCAAAAGTGGACCAAGGCACTCTGTCGCCAGATCTCCATTCAGTCTCCAACAGGGAGTAGGTTCCCCTCCTCAATGGCCCTCTCCTGGTGGATAAGCCAGGATGCACTTCAGGGCAGAATGTAAGTTGTGGGGGATGGGGTGGCAAGGGCAGACTGAGAGGGAGCCAGCTGGTAGAAAAACAAACAAACCAAAAAAACTGAAGATAGGTAGACCTTCTCTAGTTGGGGGGAAGGGATGGGTGTTGGAGCTAGAGATAGATGGACCTTGACTTGTTTCTAGGGGGACTGGTGTTTAAGCTGGGATCTGGTGGATCATCTCTGGGTGTGGGGGGGGGCTTGGGTTGGAACTGGGCATAGACAGACCTTCTCTTTTGGGGGCAACTGGTGCTGGTGCTGTGAACAGAAGGACCTTCTTTCATTTTGGGGGGGGGGACTGGTGGAGCTGGGAACAGGAGCACCTTTTCTGGTTTGAAGTAGGGACTGGTGTTGAAGCTGGTGTTGGGTGGACCTGCTCTGGTTTAGAGGGGGACTATTGTTGGAGTTTGAACAGGTGGATCTTCTTTGGTTTGAGGGACTGCTGTTGGAGCTGGAGTCAGGTGGGCCTTCACTGGGTGGGGGTGGCTGATGTTGGAGCTGGGTACAGGCTCAGTGCTCTCTGGTTTGTGTGGACAGGAGTTAGAGCTGTAGTTGGGTGGATCTTCTCTGGTTTGAGGGGACAGGTGTTGGAGCTGGGGACAGGCAGCCCTTCTTGAGTTTGATGGGAGACTGATTTTGGAGCTGGGTATAGGCATATCTTATTTTGTTTATGGGGTTTACTGTTGGTGCTGAAGTTTGGGGGACTTTCTCTGGTTTGGAGGGATGGGCATTGGAGCTGTGTACAGACTTATCTTCTTTTGTTTTGAGGGATTACTGTTGGAGCTTTAGTTAGGGGGACTTTCTCTGATTTGGGATGGCAGGCACTGGAGCTGGGGACAGGTAGCCCTTCTTGAGTTTGGTGCGGGACTGGTGTTGGACCTGGGTTTGGGTGGATCCTCCTAGTTTGTGGAAGCAGGTGTTGGAGCTGAGAGATGATAGATGGTATATATTTGTTTTGGACTTGAATAATTTAAACTTGAATCAGAACAAATTTACAAAAGGTTCCACTTTTCAAACCCTTTTCTTGATTATAATTAACATAGTTACGTCATATATTAAGCATGCATCTCACTTAGACATTGTTTGGAACACAGGCTCAATTTGGAACTAACCAGCATGCCTGTTCCTAACTGGATCCCAGGCCACTCTGTGCCCTGGGAAAGTGTGACTGGTTCCAGGCAGTGCAGGTATTGTTTTGCAATTCATTTCCACATGATAGCCCAGCTGAGTTATTATTTCAAAGTTTATTTACCCAGGAGAACCCAACTGAGGGGTAGCATCTTGTTTTTCTGTGGCTGGCGGGGGGGGGGGGGTGGTGGCATGGCAAAACACAGGGAAGTCCGAGGATACTTATCAGGGCCACACAGAGACTTTGTGTCTGTGGTGGGCTTTAAATCTAGCACCTCATGTGGTACATTTTTGTGGTCAAAGAATTGCATCCCACTGCCTCCCCTAAACCCGTGAAGGGCTATGGAGAGGGTTAGACTTTACATTTGTCTGGCAATGGCTGCCTCCTTTATCAGCACAAAATGTTTGGACAGTCACAGTATAGTAAGATTCAAGTAAGGTGCCATAACCCACCACGCCCACTCACACACATACACACACACATGTACTTTCTTGTGGTTGTGGATTGCTTCTGAATTTGTCAGATAAACCCTGGCTGGGATCACAGGGCCACACTGGAGTAACAAACACAGCCTGAACCAGTTTCTCAGATACATGGGTATCTGGCTTGGTTTAAACTTCAGGTGATGTCTCAGACGAGAAGGGGAGGCATGAAAAAGATCAAAGAAGATAATAGCCATTACACATAAACATTAGGGTGGGGTAGAGTGTAGTGTATGGTAGCCTTCTGACAGTTTATTTAGCCTGCTGATTTTTTGCACACCTGGGGTCCGGTGTTCAAAGGGCAAGGCATGTCCCGGGAACTAAGTTCTCACACGTAACTCACTGATTTGGAGAAAAATCCTTGTACTGGGGAAAATTGCATTTTTTAGCATTTTTTGTATATGGGTAAATTATTCCTTGTTTTTGCAAAGTTGAGCAGGAAATGCTATGTGTGGTAATACCAAGCATGGCATTTTTGTGCAGTTACAGAAAACATCTGCACAAGCCACAGTAAAATGTGGAAAAGGCCACAAAAGGCATCCTTTTTGAAAATTGTGCATATGCAGAAACAATTGTGGTTGTACAAGGACACCTCCTCTGTACAACTTTTTTTTCTACATGTGTGCAATATTTCCAGAGCTGAAAATCTGGCCCCTGTGATTTTAGTATCTGAGGATGAATAGAGCCAGTTCTGAAAAACAGGAACCTCCCTAGAACCAGGCTAGCTCTGCAATTAACCACTAATGCATGACAGGGTGTGTATTCTGCTGGGATAATGTCACATCTTGAGTGGTTGAGCATAAGGCAGCAGGCTGAGGGCTTTCATCACCAGAGAAGTGATGTCATCCACATGACACATGCCTTGGAGTGCATTATTACATTTATAAAATGGCTTGCTTGTTAAAAAGAAAGAAAAAAGGTGAAAAAATACATATTTTAAATCTATTTTTAGTTGCTTTTTGAATAGGCGTGATGTTGTGCTGGCATAACATCACTGTTGACGTTCAGCACTGACCAATCAGAACCCAGGACTTTTTCTTGCATTTTATCACTTAGAATTTAAAGGGTCCAGCACGGGGCCGCTAAGAATATTAAGGCCTTTGGAGGCAAGCACTATGAAGAAAGATTGGACATACTCAGATTATTCAGACTTGAAAAAGAGAAGGCTGATATGGTCACTGTTTTCTGAATACTAAAAGAGACAGGGTGGAGTACACACAGAGGTCTGAGCTAGTGAGAGGGCATGCCCTTAAACTGGGGTGTATATCAGAATAACGGGAACATCAGAAAATATTACCCCCCAAGAGTGCAGATAATGTGGAATTGCCTGGTTTGTGGGGATTTGAAAGCCAGTACTGTTATGGCTTTAAAAGTAAGACTAGACAGAGTCCTGAGGGGAAGGCATCGAGGGTTACATAACATGAGTGAGGGTAGCATGCCAGTTGATAAGCTTGGATGAGTGTCAGTATTCTAATATGGTACAGTCACTGCTCAGCAGCAGGAGATGTGGACTAGACAAACCCTAATTCATTTCTGTGATCACAAAACTGTTACTATGTTACTAGAACAAAAAAATGAACACTCTACTAAGAAACAGCTTGAGGGGATTGAGATGTGTAATAATTAGCATACTATTAATTCAAAATAGTAATTAGCATATCATTAATGCAAAAATACTAATTAGTATATCCCTAATAGGGTCAAGAAGTACCAGTTCTAGACAAAGAAGCTCCATTAAAAAACAGTTCCAGTGGTTCAATGCAAATGATCCCTTACTATGTAATTAGCACCCAATTAATAAGCAAATATATGCACATTATGGGGCTTGAAAAGAGGTCAGAAAACAATAAATTTTAGAATATTTGTGGGTTCTAAATAAAGCCAAAACTGAATGGGCCATTTGTCAATAATTACTATACAAATGTATGTAAATTGCAAGGTTCAAAAAGAGATGGAAAAACTAGAAGCAGACACTGGAAGTAGGGGTCTCTGCCAGACTGACAGAAGAAGGTAAGGTAGTCCTAAACACTAAATACACATACTGTTACAGCTGTGTAAGTCATTACAGGTGAAGAGGTAGAGGGTATTTGCTAGGAGAAAAGGAAACAAGTAGCAACTACAGGTGGGAAAAACAGCAGACACCCTGTCTGGGGTAGTGTGACATAGCTGTTCGGGGAAGAACAAAGGGAGGTAATTAGTTAAAAGAGAAGTAAAGAGGCAGGGTGGCACAGGGAGAGCTATAACTATAATTATAAAATGGCAAGAAAAAATCAAGGATGCTGACTGGCTGTTAAGTCCTAGACACAGTGATGTTATTACATGATAACATCACTGTATCAAGGGCAAACTGCTAATCGACCGCATGACGAAACCGGAATCACTGCCCGCTTCATAACCCACACAAGCAAATATTACCCTTCACGGCTTAACACCCCCCCCCAAAAAAAAACACCAGTTCATCCTAAAGTCTGATGGTCATGAAAACCCAAGCGGTCAGGAAAATCCAAAGGTACACTTGCGCAACTGATTTTTTTTTCTTGTATCTTCCTAAAACAGCACTGCCCACAACTTCATAAAATCTAAACTTGTACCTAAAACTGCTGCTCCACATGGTGTGGTCCTTCTCTTAATGGACTTCAGGGATGCTCCCGCTCGGCTGCTTGTTCACCTTAACACAGTCTGAATAACAACAACAACAAAAAAATAACTAAAAATAAAGTGAAAAAAAAGGCAGAGAGAAAAAAAAAATGTATTTTCTCACTTGGCTCCGATGTCCTGTCAGCGCATGCACTGTAGAGTCGCGCTATGCAAGTCACCCTGCACAGTTGCTCAATCTCTTCAGACCTGAATTTAAAACAAAAATCAACTCTTTAATACAGTACACTTCAGATCACTGTCCACTACTACAGGTCAGGGCAGAGAGAGAGAGAGGGCTGATAGTGCCACACAGCAGAAGCAAGAGAAATCTTGGGGGGCTCAGTGACTAAGATGATTCTGGCAGGAGCTCCACCTTGTGGTGGAAGAAATATTTAGAACTTTTTCTTTTAAAAGATACACCTACACCCACAAAAATGAAAGAAAATATATGTTTAAATGTATTTTTTGTTGTGCTTTTTAAATTAACAAATGTGCCATTGTATAATAGCAATAAGGCACTCCAGGGATGTGTGCTATTTAAGCAATATACCATGACAGGGAGTGGGTATATTGGTGGATTTACCACACCTGGTGTGGTTCGGTCACGAGGCACAGCCAAGTGATTTAACCACACCAGAAGTGGTAAATCCACCCATATGTCCACTCCCTGTCATGGTATATTGCTATTATACAATGTTCAACTTGTTTTTTTGTCTTTATAGTGATCTAAAACTTTTACAGTGGGTATACTGGAGGATTTACCACAGTCACGTGATCTGTTTTGACCAATGAGGTTACAGGATTTTCATACCCCATTGTATAATGTGTAATAATGTCACTCCTGGGGTGGTGGCAGCACTCAGCTTCACCTTGTGCTTCAACCACCCAGGGTGATAATACAATAACACACCCCTGTTATGCCTTATTGCTATATTAAGCACTATTATAAGGGAAATCGGGTAACACCCTGGTTTCATATTAAAAGGGCGAATATATTCCAGTGACAGCATTTGGGGGGCCCCATAAGGATGACAGCAATGACAGCTACTGCCACTAAACAGCATACAGACTACATGAGTGAATTCAATGTTACAGTGATACCCCACCATCCAATTGTGGTGTGAAGTGAGATCCAAGAAATGGAGAGGGGGTGTGGGGGCAGAGCCCCCAGCATGAAAAAGTGTGAATGAATGAGATGGGATTCACCTGTTGCACAGCCATTAAAAGGGTATGTATGGCAAGATGATGATGAGGGTGGCAGTCAAATTCTTGAGACTCACATATAATTTTCAGCTCCAGATTTAACATCTAGTTGTATCCTTTATGTGCATTGCTGTAGTGGGGTAACACTGAAATTATGGTTGCCCTAATTGAGTCACCCATATGATATTCGCCCATTTTGACTAGCTCAGTTGACATGGAACCCACCCTGTCTAGGGTAAGGTGTTAAAGAAAGTCCAGATAGAGAGTGCAAGAGGGAAAGGGGCAGGTAAAGTTAAAGGATAGTAGGGACAAGCTACATTTAGAAGCAGAAGGGAGTGCATTTAGAAGAGCAGATATGGGAGTAGTACAGTGCGATGGTTGTGGAGCCACAGTATTCCAGGAGACATTCTGGAGACTGAGGTGAGGCCCCATTTGCATGCACCTCTCTGGGTTGAGGGGAGAGGTCACTGGTGTCCATGCTGGGCTGGCTAGGATCCAGAGGACCTCTTGCCCCATCCAGCAGCCACCAAGTCTACCGCTATTGTCTCAGAGGTTGCCTAGGCAGAGGAGGACAGGCTGGACCTTGGTGGGCTCCGGGAGAATGGAGGTGGTATGTCAGGTGCACATTCTTTAGCTTGTGCTACTGCAGAATTCTTTCGCCATTCTGGTGGGGTTGGACTGCCAAGAGGTGGCACCTGAAGTAATGGCAAGGGGGGATTTGGGGGTCCTCCAAAGGGGAGGTCCTGAGGTGGGAGGTAGAGGACTCCAATGGTGGAGAAAACAGCTGCTGGTGGGGAACTCAATTGTGAAGGGAATGGATTTAGGAACCGGAAGGGGTAGAGAGAAGGATATTAGGTGACTGCCCATTGCCTTCACTCAGAGGGATGGACAGCAGATCCTAAGGATTGCTAGGGCACAGGGCATGGGGAAAACTGGATGTCATTGTCCTCCTGGGGCCTAATGAGCTCACAAGGGATATGCCTGGGGTAATACAGGGAGAGTTTAAGGAACTAGAGAGGGGCTTAAGACAGGTAGCACAAATGATCACATTCGCTGAGGTGTTACCTGTCTATGACCAAGGGGAGGATAGCATATTGCACACCAGGAGCTTCAACAATTGGTTGAGTGAATGGTGCAGGGAGGAGGGGTTCAGCTTCACTGAGGATGTGGGGCCAACCTGGAAGAATATGGGTCTATACAGAGGTGATGACCTGCGTCCTTCTGGGAAGGAGACCGCATTCCTCAGTGGGAGGTTTAAATGTCACTTTGATGACCATTTAAACTAGCTGATGAGTGAGAGGGTGGTGGTAAATGGCACTCACTCTAATGAAGGGAGAGTGACCAGCAGGGTATCTCAGAGCCCGGTATTTGAACCAGTCCTCTTTAATGTCTTCATAAGAGACATTACAGAAGAGCTGGAAGGGAAGTTATGCCTCTTTGAAGATGGCACCAAAATCTGCAATAGAGTAGAAACTCTTGAGGGGTGGAGAGAATGAGTAGAGACCTGGGAAAAATCAAAGGTTTAGCAGTGGGCTTTCAATGCAAAAAAGTGCAAAATCATGTACCTAGGGCACAGAAACCCCGGGGTGGTGTATAAAATGGGAGGGGGGGTATTGACAGTCAAAGCTGGAAAGAGACCCTGTGGTTATCCTATCCAGTGACCTCAAGGTGGCAGGGCAATGCAACAAGATAGTAGGCAGGGCTAGTGAGATGCTGGAGTGCAAAGGGAGGGGAATCACCAGCAGAAGGAGAAAGGTGGTGTTTGCACTGTATAGATCATTGGAGAGACCCCTGGAGTACTGTGTCTAGTTCTGGAGACCACATCTCAGGACGAAACATAGACAGGGTAGATATTGTCCAGAGGAGGGCAACTAAAATGTTGCAGGGGCTGCATCAAAATCCCTTCGAGGAGAGACTGAGGTATCTCAATAGGTACACCTGGTAAGAGAGAAGGGAGAGGGGACATGCTAGAGACCTATAAGTACCTCATCGGGGTGAGCAAGGTAGGAAGGGGAGCATTGCTTTTGGGAGAAGGTGCACCAGAACAAGAGGGCATACAATGATGCTGGAAGGAGGGAAGTTCAGGAGGGATGTAAGGAAGTATGTCTTCACTGAATTAATGGTGGATGCCTGGAACAGTCTACCAGTTGAGATGGTGGGAATGAAAACAGTGGTAGACTTCAAGCATGAATGGGAAAGGCACAAAGGAATCTTACTGGAAAAGCGGGGAGAAGTAGCTGGAGATCAGATAGGGTCTGCAATGATAGTATAGGCAGGGGCAAACTGTGCAGGCTAGGTGGGCCAAGCGGTCTTATCTGCCAATGTATGCTGTATTTCTATGTTTAGAACTATTGAAACTGTGCTAGGCTCTAATCAGACTTTAAGAAGGTTCATCCATTACTTGCCTAAAGAGTGTTGCTGCTTTAAAAAGATACATCTGTTATGGGTGATCTGTGGTACAAAAAAAAAGTGACACAAAAGTGATTTGTGGCATTTTTTTGTCACAATTGTGTTTCCGATGCAAAATTTCAGATTTAGTTAGATGATCTAATAGCTGTTCTAAAATTTGGATGGATTTTCCTTTTGAAAACTGTAGTGGGTAGAACTTGACTAGATCTTTGTGAACCCCTCCCTAAGGAATCTTTTTAGACCCTCTACCTGCAAATGTTAACGGTAAGGTAAAAATCATTTGTGTTGCTCGAATGATGACCAACAGAATTCAATACTGTTGGACACCACCGATTTCCCCAGATGCCAGATGGAATTGGATACCATTGATGTTCAAAAGTTAGATCTGATCACCTAGGATCCATCTGGATACCAGCTATCCTTTTTAACTAAGTGGGATCCACAGCAGACATCTGATGTTGAATCACATGTATTTTAGAAACATAGAAATTGTCAGCAGGAGCCGGGCCCGCCGGTGCATTGGTTGGATTTCTGCTTGCGACGCTGAAGACCCTGGTTCAGAAATGGACCTGGGAGTCAGAGGGCTAGCTGGGGGAGAAGGATCAAGCATCCTGGGGACTGCTCTTCTCCAGGGGGATGGGAGTGGAAGAGTGTCCAGTGCTTTACAGACCCCTGGCAGAGGCTGGGGGTACTGCTGCAACCAATGCCATCACTTTAGGGGGTGGGTGGATGCTGAAAATCATTGCACATCTCCACCCCTAGGGAGCAAGTATGAAAAAAAAATCCCCCTGGCATGACGACCCACTGTACCCCACCGTCCACTGCCTCCGACATCCGCCGGGGGGGGTATCCCACTCCCATGGCCCCAACCCGGGAGGAGTAAACCAGGGCTTGCCAACAGTGTCCATTGGGAGGGGGAACCCCCCCGACAGCCTCACCCAGGGGGCAAGCCTGGGCATGGGGGTGGCAGGTAGAGTGGGTCCGAGGACAGGGGAATCAGAAAAAAATTGTCAGTTGAAAAAAGACCACTGGTCCATCAAGTCTGCCTTAATTTATCTGATGTCAGCTCATACTATCTCAGGTTCTTAAATGTTTTAACAATGAGGATACCTGATCATTACAAGACATGTCTGAGGCCCCTCATTCATTACCAGACATACCTTAGGGCCCCTTAGCATGACCTGACCTGACTGAGGATCCCATCCCCAAGCAGGGTTAAACTTTTAGCAGGTTTTTTACTTTATCCAGAATTATTACAAGTAGAAATGCCATAAATTTACAATATTTGTAACTATTAAAATGTAATGTAAATAGACTTTTTTACCTATTTTTTGTGCTTTACTGCCAGACTCTCCCAAGGGAAGCTTTGAGGACCCTGCAGGGGCCATGGACCCCAGGTTGAGAAACAATACACTATTTGACCTGGGATCTGAAAACCATATGGGATGAATAGCATCTCGGATACAGATAATGATACATAAACTAGCTGATGAGTGCCATTCAGATAGCCAAAAGCATGATCTAAACATCACTGATAATATTAATATAGGAAGCATTTTTACTTCTAAAGTACTTAAAGCAGCAGTGCAAGGAAACTGGGCAAAGCAAAACAATCTGACCCATCTTATTCCACCATAAAGATGCCAGGGGAATTTTAGATTGTTTTGGTGGTAAAATGTTCCAGCTGCACGACAAGGCGTGTGATTTTTAAATTGTTTTAATTTAGTTTTTTTTCTCAAGAAAAAGAGACAGCCACCACATTTGGCTTAGAAATAGAATTGTAAAATTTCTCTGGGTGATAGTTTGTTCAGCACTGCTGAGAAATTGCAAGAGGGCTCAGATCCTAGCTGTTATATCAGCTTACCTGATTTCCAGTTGGACTCAGTATAGGAGAACTCGGATTAGTATCTCCCTTCGGAAGCCTGAAACGGCATACTTTGTAAGTGAGCAGACCATAAAACATAAACAGTTACAGTATGTTTAGCACTAGGTTTATAATAACATCTTGTTAAAAGAAAAAGTCCTTTATGGATGACATAACTGTCATCTGCACTGGCTCTCAGTCATGTATGGACTGTTAGTTTTCCTGTATACCTTAAAACTTTGAAAAAGTCAATAAACCTGGCAAGGGTTAGGTTGAGAAAATAAGAAACAAACTCAAGGTGCACAGCATAGGAAGTACTTAGAAAAATAGATTTGTCAGGTATGCTAATATTTTATTTTTATTTTATGTTGACCGGGTAAGTGCACTAGACAAATCCTGCCTATTTTCAGGCATGGCCCGGGGGAGGGGGATACAGATGAATGGCAACTGACCTTGAACCAGATTAAGCTGTTGGTGATATTTTTAGTGAATGAGGGAAGTTTGGCCAGGACACTGAGGAAATTTGCCTACTCTTTGAGAAGTGCCATGGGATCTTTAACATCCACCTGAACTACCACCAATCCAGGCAGATGGGACCTCGGTTTAACGTCTCATCCAAAAGACGGCACCTCAGAAGTGCAGCACCCCTCTCATGCTGCACTACAGTGTCAGTACTGGGATATTAATCCAAGTGCCAGATGTGGGAACTGAACCCACAGCCCTCTGATCTCCCAGCCTCAGAGGCGAGTGTGCTACCTACTGAGCCACTGACACTGCAAATTTGAATTATCAGTATTTGAAGCCAAAACTAACTTTTTGGAAAAATATTTTTCATTGCAGTATTGCTTTAAAGTAGCAGTAATGGAAAACAATTTTGCCATAGAATACTATTTTAGTAGTAATGTATGTCTGGCAAGAAGAACAATATACTGTATCCATTTTTCTTGTTATTGTATTTCATTCCTGAACTGAGATATGTGCTCCTGAAGTTTGTGAATGCTGCAGTTTGCTTGCCATGCCCTCAGTGAATAAATGAAATATCCTGATGCTGCAGTGCTTACCATCGGGAACATGTGCTAGCATCATGATAATACATGCACAGTAGGAATTTAATATGTACAGGTCAAACATTATCTCAAGGGAAGAGTCTAAAAACATTTGACAGTGATGGCTATCATTATTGACTCGATTTATTAATTATAAAATTAGTAAGACAAGTTGTTTTAAGCACATCTAGAAAATTAAAAATACACTAATGATAAATGTAAGAGTGTCAGAAATAAATTTTTGCTGAAAAACTATATGTCTATATATATACACAGTATATATTTTTGCTGACAACTATTTGATTTTTGTTTTTTTGCTGACTAACAACACTGCTGCTTTCAGTGTGTTCTCAAGGGGGCCACTTTCTTAAAGGATTGTTAAGTATCTATGCTATTAGTTTTGCCTTGTGGAAGTATCTAGGATGGGATTTTTAAGTGGATTAGGATGAACTTTACATAAATGAAAATAAAAATAGTATGATGTACTCCACGTTGATTGGTGGTGAGTTGTAAATAAGTAGTAATAAAAATTAAAAAGAAAATAATATGTAATCAAATCTCATAACAAGGTTTAACAAAACGGGACTTCAGAATATTCCATGTTTTCTTACTACATATATTTAGATGAAAATTATCTTTTGCCCCTTAGACTTCATCTGTTTGTGTTACTTCTCCTGCACTGAAGTCATAATCCATTGTGTGTGACATCAGCATCAAACTTGTGACAAGAGGTTGTGATGTCAAAAGTAAGTAGAGGGTTGTGATTTCACGGCAGGAATAAACAATGGGAACAGATGGCGTCTAAGAGACATTATTTTTTAATAAGAAGTGGGCAGAATTTTCAAAGCATGGTGCAAGGCTTGTGTCCAGCCCTGCACCATGGCACTTAGGTTCTGGTGGTGTGCCAAACACTTCACCACAACTGTGCCCGATTCTACAATCTCAGGTGCGGTTGTGACGGTTTCCATGAACGCTGACGGCTTTAAGCCCAAATATCTGAACTGCAGCTCAAAACGTGGTCAATTAGGATTTCGTGTAGTTAGACCAGAAAAGTTGGTCTAACTTGGCGCAATTGCTGTAATGGGATAGAAAACTGTTAGATCGACGCAAGACCCACGAACCATATAGTCGGTGCACCCGGGCTTGCAGTGATTTAAGACTTTTGAAAATCCTTGCTTTTTAACGTAAACTTTTTATTGTTTCAAAGCTCATCTGGCAATCTTATAAATCAATGTTAAATCATAAATTTCAAAGGCCTTGTGAGTCTGCAAATGCTACAATATTCTAAGACAGAAGAGTGAAAACAGATGAACGCAAATGAATATACTTCACAATAATACTTACTCTATAATTCATTAAGTATAGAGTTACTGATGTACCGAAAAGTAGCTACTAAATTAAAGATGAAAGTAACATCTAGTTAGGTCTATATATAGCTTTATGCCATGCCCTCACAGAGAGAAACAAACATGTCTTCAGTAATAAAAAAATGGAAGGTTTTGACATTCTAATTTGGGGGCATTTTGTTTTACTGAGTTCTGCTGATGGTAACTGTGAATTCATTTTTGATGGAAACCACAACATCTCATTATATCAGCATGGTTTATGCAGCCTCTTGCCTATAGGTCACAGGTATGATCCTCTTCCTGCAGGCTACTTGTGAATGAAAGCTGTTTATATCCTCTTGCTATCAGTGTCCGTGTGTGATGAATTGTGATGGGTCTCAGTGTAGTTTTTAGAGGAAAGGTGTCCACATCACAAAAACCCCATCATAGTTGTCACCCACACTGGCAGGCTTATATGAGAAGGGGGTGGCTGAGACTCCCTCCCCCACTAGAGGAGCTCGCCCCATGACAGGCTGAAGCACATTCGTGGGGCAGGGATGCATGCACTAAAGTTGCCTGTGCTATATTGGTCATGTGAGTAAACAGAAGACTTTGGTCTTCTGTGCTATCAGTCTTGAACTTGTCACGAGCATGCAAATTCACAAGAATAAAATCAGTTTTGTTTGCAACTCCCTTCCCACATTTCTGCTAGAAGCTTACATAAATGGACTGCATACACACAAAGCACAGAGCCAAACACCAGATAAAAATCAACTCCTCGAAACAGTGGCATCTTGAGGAAGGGTGTTGGCTGTTCTCATGTTGCCATTGTTTTTTGTCATTCTGTTTATTGTCTGTTTTCTGATGTGCTCCTTGAAGCCCTCCCACCACCTGCCCCCCTTACTCACTGTCTTTCCATAGAAAAAAAAACTGGATCCTGCCACAGCCTGCAACTGAACACTTAACATACAGCTGAGCAGCATACCTCTCAACCTTTTGTCCCCCATTTGTGGAACATTGCCTCTCAAAATGTGGAACAAATGAGCAAAATGTGGAACACTTAATCAAATCCTTACCTAGGAAGCTCAGAACACTGTTAAAATGTTTGCATTTATATTCTGAAAGCCTGTTATTACTTGAATAATATAATTTTTGTATCATTTACTATAGATTTTTGCTTTAAATTGTTAACACTGAATGTGGAACAAGTCCTCACAATGTGGAACAGGGAGCTTTTGTGAAGTAAAATGAGGAACGTTCCTTGTAATGTGGTACAGTTGAGAGGTATGCTGAGCAGGAAAGCGGGCCAGCTATCAACATTTCCACATCCTCCCAACAAAGAGTCCCTCCCTGTTATCAGTGGGGTGTGCACAGATGGAACTAACAAAGAAACAGAATGTGATAGCAGATAGGGGCTGCCACTGGGCTCACCCAGTCTGCCCATTTTGTATATGGGGTTTCCATGTGGAATTGCTCCCTTTCTCTCTAGAATACTAGGAGACAGCAGTTCCACATGGAGTGCATAAGACCCTGCTCTGAATGGACAGTGTATTAATCAGGCTGCCACCCCAACTGCTGCCATGGCCGGCCAAGACTGGGAGCTCTGGATGTGAACTCGCAGCCCCCCTGTCCTGAACAGAAAATGAGTGCCTTAACCACTAGGCCACCAGAGTGACATGTAATCATTTTTTTTTTAATGTTGTCTGGATTGCCCCATGTCAACTCTCCAGCCCCATCACTGACCTTCTCATGGATTTACTGGTTACCGACCACTTACCCAGAACCATGATAGTTGTGGGTGGTCTGCCATGTCATTTGTGCATGGGCCTGTGGGGGTTGCTGGTATGATAGCAGACTAGGATGTTTTCCTCCAAGTCCTGGTTTTCTCCCTGAGGATGTTGCCATGCAATGACACCCAGTTACCGATGTATGTATGTCATAGCATGCATGTGTGCCTCACATGTGGTCACTGCCCCCCCTTATGTACTCCCACTGTACTGTCAGCTGGCCTCCATCAGGTGGCAGTAGAGCAATGAGATGCAGCACCCCCATAGAAGGAGAGCTTTCCTAGGGATGTTCGATCCTCCCTCCCTCCTCCAACCTATCCACACATAACCTGAGTCTGTTCTTGAACCTGGGTCACCATTATAACAGGTGGTAACACTAATGCTGTGGTACTAGGCTGTCTTCACAGTCCTTTTTATTTATTGAAATTTTGGAATTACAACCTTTGAGTCAGAGACTAATTTACAAAGGCTCCATGTCAGTAATTACAACAAATGAGTAAGACAAACATCGTATAATTTACAAAGCACCACTTCTAAACAGCACAACTGAGTGCAAACAGTAAAAATGTAACAGTAATTGTACAAAGTGCACAAAGAACATAAAGTCAACATGATGAGAAAAGAGAAGAGGTAGAGAGAAAGAGAGGAGTAGGGGGTACAGAGGTGGTTGAAACCGTAGTGGGAAATGGGGAGTGGACAGCACACGTTAGTAAAAAGATGGGGCAGACACAGAGCTGGAAGAGAGAGGAAGGGGGAAAAATGGTAGGAGACAGGGAGAGCAGCCATAGAACACCGGACAGGGGAAAGGTGCGAAGGAAAGCAGAGTTACAAGAGAGTTGGCAGTCCAGGGCACATTGTCAGAACCTAATGCACAGGAAGAAAGTGCCAGCCAGGTGGAAAGAGAAAATAACTGAAGAAGGGGAAGAGGTAAGGGGATTGGAGGGAGGAGCGGAGAAGGGCAGGAAAAGAAGAGGTAAGTCCTTGTTTAAAGAAAGTGCATTAGGGAGGCACTTTATAGTCTCTGGAATATAGTGGTGATTAATACTGAATTGGAATATCTGAGTCTAAGGCTGAATGTAGTCTTTTGAGCAGCTGGATATCTGGGAAAGCAAATGTTCTGGTAATGAGGACAGTTTACCACCATCAATCACTTTGTCAATAGCAGCATTTAACCCTTTCTCTGACAGAGCATTTTGCAGTTTATAACAGGGCACTTGCTGGGAGATGCAGGAGTTTAATTTGGATGCAGTGGTAGGTGGATATCCGAGAAAGGGACAGAACAGAGACCCTTGTGATTAGAGTTAGGACATTTTTTTTTTGTTCACTGTTGAAAATTATACATTAGTTCCATTAATCTGCAGTCATGTAGTGGCAAAACAAAATGACTTTTGGGGTTCATTGTTCTCCAGCAGAATTTCACCAATTTTGGCAAAATTCAGTTGGGGGCAAATATATGTTGCTGCTAAGTTTATTTGACTATTCACAAAACATTGCCTTTAAAACTGTTTTGCACAATACTCAAGTGTGTTAGCTTGTTTGTGTGAATTTATTTGTAGATAATTAATAAATTTGTAACTGGAAAAAAACAGTATTAAATTTCGTAGCAGAAATGTTAATAATCAATATTCCAAGTGTCCACTTGGCTCTTCTGCACATGAGATTGACGGGGGCACATCATGGAGATGAGTATCTGGGATTTTTCATTTCATTTTGTTTTTTTAATTTTAAACTAGTTGGCAGTGAGCAATGTTGCCCCTTTTCACTTGAGACCACTATGACAGCAACAACACACAGCCATAAATATATACACAGAGCAAACACATTATACAAAATGAGTACACACTGCACTGAGACCATTTTAACAATATTTGCTTTGAAGTTATCTTTTTTACAAGCTGTAATGTCAGAAGGAAGTCTATTATAAAAGCAGGTTGCCCTAAACCTAAATGCTCTCTGCCCAAGGGATGGGGCAAAAAAATGGAGTTTCAAAAACGAATTCATCCTTTTTCATGTTAATGTTCATAGTTATAAAGAAAATAGCAGAACTTGGTACAGAGCATAAAAGAAATCTGAACAGAAATATGTCCAAAACTTTTTGGCATGTTGCCGCTAATGTCCGGCACTCTTTCACCTGTGTTTACATGGGAAGCTCTTTACTTGATGTAACAGAGGGGAAAGGAATTGTATTTTGTGAAAGTTGAGGCAGCCTTATCATTAGAGATACAGCTGTTTATTGATGTATGGTTTTACATTATATACCACCAGTGCTGAATACGTTGGGTGAATAAGTTGTGTTGTTATGTTTGATTGAGCACATGCGGGAAGCAAACCTATTTGGAGAGTACAGTAGTAGGCTTCAGAGGCATGTCACTGTTGCATCCAATGCAGATCAAGCTACAGGGGGCTCGATAGTGACAATCCAATGATCAGTGAGGCTGACCGTGATGCTGTTCTGCTGGTTGACAGGTGGAAACTTTGTGTAGTTGAATGGAGGCAGTTGCACCTATCAGACAGTGACTACAGCCTTTCATTTATAAGACACCACATAGTAGCCAGCTGAGTGGCGTGATTATCTGCCTGTTCTTTGTCCTCTCCCCCCATGCCCATGGTCTCTGCTCAGAGGAATGGTAGGGTCAGGAGTCAAACAGTAAAATGTTAGTTGTAGAACTGGCCTTTTCATGTGTTGTGCCCATCTGCCAGTTTTCTGCCTCCTGGCACAAATGTACTTTATAGCAGCAGTGGTGGGTTAGAGCTCAGAGTGACTCCCTTTACTGCTCCCCCGTTCCCAGAAATAGAGTCACTCAGTGGTAATGTCACATGTCAGTGCTGTCATTATCCCCCCTGCCCCTAGAAACAGAGCTGCTCGGTGAGATGGCAGTCCTTTGACCCCCCCCATCACTTAGTAACAGAGCCTCATGTGGTGGAAAGCAACTCTATCCCTGTCCCCTGGTTGCCATCATCCACACCATTCAATTGCTGACTTAACCGTATCTTTTGTTTTTGCACAACTGTGTATCTGCCTTCCCTCACAGCTGTGTCTCACTGCCCCCACTCACCCAACAGCTTTCTATCTGTTCCCACCCCACCCTCATGCAAAGTGAGAGCAGGTGATTCACTAGGGAACCAGGACAGGCATCCAACTGGATGCATGCCTGTGACCTGTGATCTATCCATGCACAGCTGGGCGCAGAGGGTCGGGACTGTGGACAGGCTCATGGCAGTGGCCAGCATTTGAGCATGCCAGCCACCTCGCGCCCATCCATAGGTGTGGAGCTGTGCAGGCCAGGTACGTGTGTATCACATGTACCTGGACCATTACTGATGCATCACTCCCAATGCAGTTAAAGCAGTTGTGCGTGTTACGGTGAAGCATCTGACCTCTTCTTTTTTATTCCATTTTAGTTTGGCCCTTACCTCCTGTCTAGTATAAAACCTTCCTTCTCTATTTTGAGTCTGCTTATCTGAAATAATAATAGGAGTGCTCCTTTTACTATGTCTCAGACCAGGTTTTATCAGTATTCTGTGTTGTTTTTGTCCACCTATTGTCCTATAAGATTAGAAGGCAGTATCTCCTGCACAGTAATTCATTACAGTCATGAGAAAAGGGATCCTAAAGAATGGGTATTCAAAAGCAACAGAGAAAACTGATGAAAACCTGGACTGAGCCATAGAGACAGGCACGCTTTTTTTATTATTTCAACTGTAAAATATAACTGCTAAAGGAAACTCAAAATGGGAAAGAAAGGGTACTATACAAGTCTGGAGATAAGGGTCAATCTAAAAACAGAATACAAACGTATAGGTCAAATTTCTCACTGTTAACATGCACTACTGCTTTAAAGAAAAACAAAGGATACTACCCAAAGGGCAGCAGTTGTGCAGAAATGCCAGATTAGGGCTTTTAGCATGAAAGTAATTGTTTTCTTTACCTTTGTATTAGGTTATTTATTCACAAAAGTCCAGTACCGGCTGTCATGCCGGCTGAGCCACCTGTGGCCATCTCACGCACCCCATGCAGCTTCCACCACATGGGGTCTGCTTCTGAGGGCTATCAACTCTCCCATTATTTGATAGCCCTCATTAGCATACCCCAAGTGGCAAAAGTCACTTGGTGTGCACAAGATGGCCATGGGCAGCTCTGCCAACATGACAGTGAGTGCTGGACTTCTATGATTAAATACTCTATCACTAAGGTAAAGAAAAAATTGCTTTCATGCTAGAAGCCCTAATCAGCCATTTCTGCAGCAACTGCTGCCATCCGGGTAGTATTATTTGTTTTTCTTTAATGTGAGGGGTTATGGTAACTGCAATAGTTTTAACAGGAATACAACATGCGGTCGATTACAATGGGGTCTACTTTCTAAATAAAGCCATGCGAATGAGTAAACTGATCAGTTTTGGGGGGGGTAGCAAAACTAATTTAGATAACTTTCTGCACTTTTATTACTTCCCCAATGTATACAGGGATCAGCAGCATTCAGTCTTCAGCTAAACATGACTCAGTGGTGCCCTTCCGTCCTGCATGAAGTGAAAACCATTGCATTCAAACCTACTGCAAAATCACTGACTTTGCATGAGTTACTTCTTCATGCCACAGACATAATCCACATTAATCAGTGATAGATTACTGTTTATGGAAAGTAATCATTAGTCTGTAACTAATTACTTTTCAAAATATTTTATTGGTGTTGGGGTGCAGATAGCACAATTGAGCTGCAACATCCTGTTTTCAGCAGGGAAGGGGGCAGATTTTACCCAGTTTTACAGTTGGGAGGACAGAAGCATATTTTAAATGAAATCTTAACAACCCCGGTTACTTTGCGGCTGCTGATTGGCTGGGTCTTTCTGGCTGAGACAGCGACACTACCTTACTGCCAAATTGGGTGCAACACATGCCCATGGTTGTTGCTCTCGGCTGCAGTGGTGGACTAAGTGTAAAGGCCTGCCTCAAGATAATCCTGCTTAGATCGTGCCACCTCCCCATCACAAGTAATCTGCATACTGCTACCCATGATGCCATATACAGGGTACTTTCTGTTATGATGCACCACCAAAACATGAGAATTTTGTTTTTCAAACATCTCATACCAAGGAGGTTCATTTCAAAGACATAAATAAAACTTTTGAGAAATGGCTTTTCTGTCATACAAGCAAAGCTTTTTTAAATGTGACTGTGCACAGAACCTACTCAGCCTCTGGGCTCTTGCACCATATACTCACTTGCTGAAATGGTGCTGGCCAAGGTACTGAAGCACAGACTGCAAGTCAATTGGTGGTAAGGGAATGACCAGCTGACAGAGCATCTAACATAAATAAAACTCTTTTTCAATTATCTTTTCTTTTTTGTTCAGTTTTCTGTGCATCCTCCTCCTCCTCCTCCGCTCTGGCTTGATGGATTTGCCTGCTTTTTTCAGTCTCAATGTTGCAGACTTCATGGAGCTGCGAGTGGAGGAGGGGTTTTCTCTTTTATTTAGTAACCTTGTTCTCTTTCTGTGCCTTGTGTCCCAGTGCCCTGTGGGGGTGCTGGGATTAGTCCCCAAGGTGAGCATGCATCGACTTGCACTTGTGATACACAGTGTGGCATGTCTCTCCATCCCTCTGTCTCATGCACTCTGCCATCCGCACTTCTACAGGTGATTGTAGTGCAGCCAGACAGGGCACCCTCCCCCCCCCAGGAGGAGGAGGAGAGCATCCCCTGGGATATTCAGTCTTCCTCCCCGGCCATCCCACGATGATCCAGGTTTGTTCTCGAACCCAGGTCACTGGTGATACAAGTGGTAGCCATACCATTGCACCGGCGGGCTGGCCTTGTTTGCCAGACATCAGCAAAGATATCGCAAAATATTAATATTTTAATATAAAAGCACATTTTAAGTAGATATGCTATTTTGTAGACAGTATAAGATGTCTAGAGTGTGCTCACAATATTAATGGTATGAGTTTAAACAATGTAACTGAAGTCTATTGGTTCTGCCCCCACTTGGAAGTGTTTGAAGGCTGCTTTACCAGTTAAGTCTGATTGCACTATATATTTACTGGGATAATTGTGGATGTTTCTTATTGCTTAATTTATCTAATGCCAAGTAAGCAAGAGGACTGTAGAGTGGAGCAGTTCCCTCAGCCCAAACAGTGTGAGCTAATGATACAGAAAGAGAGATCCATGATTGGCCCCCAAAACAATTACAAATCCATACATTTGGTTTAGAAAAATATATATACTGAATAAACCTAAACTTACATTTATTTGTTTTATAGTGTCTTCTGAAAGTGGAACATTCCAATTCCCTCCTAAGGTTAAAAGGGCTTCCTCTGCAAGTTCTGATTGGCTGACTCAGCGTTGACAATTTATAATGTATTTAATGGCTGCATTATCAGTTGAGCCCCCACTATAATGTATTCAAAGGCTTTTACACTAGTTAGCCCTGTGATCTGATGCACATATGGCAGTTCCAGACAACCCAGATGCCAGCCTGTATGTTTGCATACAATGTACATTACCAGACTCAACTGTGCAGCTGGGCTGGGTCTAAAGAGTTCTCTAATGCTAAGGACTTTCTTAACAGAAGGGGATGGGTTTTCATGTGGGTGGGAGTTTGATGGGTAGCAGGCAGAACACTAGGAGATACACGCACACAGTTGGGGTGTACCAAATACATCATCCCAACACACATATACACATTTCAATAGGTGACAAAATTCTTGGACATCTAAAAAGCATGCAAAATTCATTTGTTTTTTTGTGGGAAATATTCATATTCTGCCTGCAGAGAATGCACTTCCACAGAAAAACAGCACTACGTTTTTACTGTTACTTTGGAGGGGATTTTATTACATTGTAGCATTTATACAACAGCATGCATGCAATTTCACTATAGCGCATAATGGTGGCAGAGGCCCCCCTCTATACAGCAGTACTTATTCTATAGCGTATGGTGGAACGCTGTTGTGTATGGAAATCCACACACCACAAAAAGTAATACTGCTGCAGTAGTGATGTAGCTACTAAAACAGAAGGACTGTTCAGTCTGCGTTAAGAGCTATATCACAATGCAAGCATCCCCATCAGCATTGTTGACAGGGCCAGTGGTGGTTGAAGTGCCGCGTGAGTGAACTGGCCGGTGGGCGGTTGGCGATTAGGTGCGGGATGCAGAAAATAAATACTGATCTTTGTTTGCTAAAAATGTAATTAATTTTTTTTTACTATACGCTATATAAAATAGTGTGTTGTAGCCCAAATACACAACAGTGCTATTCTTATGCCTCGTGGTTTCCATGATGACAAAGGGACCTCTCGAGCTTCGTTCTCAATGTCCTTGCCGTCATGGAAAACATTTGGTGTAAGAGTAGCGTTGTTGTGTACGGGATACCATACACTAGTCTATATGTTATTTCTTCATGTCCCATCCTCCAGAGTTTTGCAATATAATGGGGGATATTTGAATGTTTTGTGAATCGCTAATGCATTTAGCAAGCATTAAAATGTGATCACATCCATTTAGCAGTTATTACCCCATATTGGACCTGTGGAAATAGTGATCACAGAAACAGTACTGATTGCTAATAGTACCAAACACAATTAACATGCAAATAAGGGCACTGGCTGTGCATATCAGGCGCAGTTACATGTTCAAGGCATAGTGCCGCTGCTGAATGTTTACATGTGATCGCAAATGGAACACCTGTACAAAACAGGTAGTATACAGTCACAAATCAACACAGGGATGCAGAACACCTGTACAGGGCACTAGAAAACACAGGCAGGCCTGTGTGAGACACAGTCAGACACACACCATGCTCCTGCACTGGTTCTTGCTGGAGCTCACTTTGCACAGGAGGGTGGAACATGGCACAGGGATAGGCAGCACAAGGGAAGGAACAAAAGGAAATAGTGTACCTGGCCTGGGAGAGACAAAGTGGTGATGCCACCCTCCATACCCTCCACCTAATGGTGGTCCAGGGGGCCAGTCACAATCTCCTCCACCTTTGTGAGGGTGGCCTCTATTTGTGGATCATTGCCAGTGGCCTGTAGTGCCTGCTGTGCGTCTGTCAACTTCCCCTTGGTCTGCCTCCACATGTCATAGAATCACTTTTCCATCTCCTCCACTGAGTGCCCACACCACACTTGGCATTGACTGTCTCCATCACCTTCCTCCATGCCACTGCCCTGCATCAGGAGGGGACACCCCTGCAGAACTGGACCTCCCACGCAATGAATTTCCATGCCAGCACCTTTTTGGAAAAGAAAGTTATGAGTACATCCCTTGCCACAAATGACATCATCACCCACACCACTGTATGAATGGATGTGCTCCACAGTGATCCTGTGCAGCTGCCAGGTGCAGTTGTGTGGCATGGCCTGCAGACAGGACAGGTTCTGACCCAACTCAGTCACATGCAGAGGGCTGTGATCTCCCTCCGAACATGCGTGGTGTGGGGATGCACCACCATGGGTCTGTCAACACACAATAGGTAGCAGCAGGCATATCCAATCAGATGCTGATGGATGCTGCCCAGTGGCCTGCATGCCTGCTGCAGTGCAGAATGTACTCATGCAGTGTGGCTAGATGCAGTGTATACGGAGGTGCAGGGAGGTTGGCAGCACCTGTGCACATGCCATGGGCCACACATGAGCCACCCTGCTGGTGGACGTGGCACACAGGGAGGTGGCAGCAGAGGATGGTGGTGGAGGCAGCACCCCTCCCTGACTGCCCATACACCACAGTGTGTATCCCCACAATCCCCACCATACATGCACCCCTCCCTGGGGTTATATAACATCTCCATTCAGTCAGACATTCACCACTGGTAGACAACTATGTATGTGGTCTGCATACAAATAATCTGCATAATGGGGTCTGGCACTATAGACAAGGGTTAGATTACAGAGATGTGGATAATGATCTTGTTGCATCCAGCATATCTGAGTTTGTTTGACAGAACATCCACTTGCACACTGTGTGACCCTGAGCAGGTCACATAACCCCCAAGTGCCCCTTTGCTTCCCCTGGCTACAGACTGACTATTGGGCCTTACCTGATTACCACAGACAGTAACACATGTAAGGAAAGACCAATGCTGCTATCTCTACAGTGCATTGCTGGCTAGCCCAGGACCCCCTTGTAAATGAGCATCAAACAACTGATCCCAGTCCTGGTTAAACAAAATCATGTGGCTACAACTAGAAATCAATAATGCCATACAGTACTGCATGGGCTGCAACAGCCGGCTACCTGCAGCTCCCTGGTGCTAAACATACATCTGCGTAAGCTATCTCCATCATAGCACTTCATGAATGATGACACTTTGTAACACATAAGAATAACACACATTAGTTACAGAACTGTGCACAGCACATGTGGGAGAAGTTTAAAATTGTTACTTGTGTTGTCGCAACTTACCTTTTCCAGTAGATAGTTGTCTATCCATGTGCTGCTGCCGCTCCAGACTGCAGTGGTATTCAGAGTGTATTGCGACCCTTGGGGGAGGTCCACTGTTATAATGAGGCAGTAATGAGCACATAATGACATACAAATGATGTTTTGCACCTTGAATTAGAGTACAGCCATTTGCATGTTACCTTCCAATATATGGCTGTTTGTGACTGTCGCCAAGATATTAGTGGTTGCTAATGATGGTTCGCCAGATTTTCCACAAATGTGCTAGCTGCATGCCCTGATGACATCAGGGTCACTGCTAAAGATGACATTAGGCATTTTCCGCAAACATATATCTTTACGATCACACACAGCTGCTAGCGTGTACAAACAACATGGACGTGCCTAGTCTGACTACATCAGCATTACCTCGGGGTAGTCAACATTTAGATAACTACTGTACATTCCGCACTGCCTGTGTGCCCCTGCCATGTCTGGTGGCAGGCTTGCTGCTACACAGTGTGTGTCCTGGGTATGTTACTGTGCAGTGGGGCATCCTAGTGTGGCAACATTCTGCCATACCATCCAGCTGTTGCCCCTGTACATGTCCAGTGGCCTGTGTATTGTGGTTCACAGTACACTGTGGTTGCCACACTCTGGTAGGTGCATGTCCAGTGGCCTGTGTATTGTAGTTCACAGTACACTATGGTTGCCACACTCAGGTAGGTGCATGTCCAAGTACCACTGGTCAGTTACCTACCAACCACCCCATGCCTCACCACTGTCAGCTGTGTCACACAGCATAATATTGGCGCATGCATATACTGTACACTATTGCCACAGCGCCCTGTGACCTCTGACACATGTGTTTGCTGACTCAGTGACTTCCAGATGGTGTGGCAGCTCATGGCGTAGCACACATCACTACCCACTGTACCACAGCCATGCTGCCAGCTGTGGCCTTATAACACATACAGTTTATGATCATTTTTAATATACCATTATTCAGCAATTTGTGCAGATCTTAGATTGCTAATGGTGGTTTGTGCCACAGTTAGCGACAGTTTCAAATATTCCTGCCAATATGTTCAGACCTAGGGGTGGGAATAGTGGGCAAGTGTATTCAGGTCAAGGGGAGGGAGTGAGTGTGAGAGGGAGGGATGAAGTGGTTACCTCGTGAAATGCCAGCACATGATCTCATTCACCAGAATACAAACTTGATATTTGGATTGCTCAGAATTCAGTTGGTGGAATAGAATTTGAAGAATTCCAGTCCATTTTTCAGATTTACTATTTTCAGAACTGAAGACTAAATATCCTAAATTATTAAACACAGTTAACCCTTAGGCTGCCAACAAAATTAGAATAATTAGTAAATCTGGACTGATGAACAGATTTCTGCAACTGCAGGCACTCCTACTTGATACTATATGAACTTAACTCTGTAGAATTCCCCACAAGGCATACATGGCATTTAATACAGGCAAAGTTGCATACAAGTGTGGTAGTTTGTCAGAACAGCAGCATATAGGCTTCAAAAAATACAGAGAGAGTGAAGTTTTTTTTTTTTTATGTCTGTCCTCCAACTCATTATACCACCAGGTCACACATATTGCAGCTTGTGGTGGTGGTGGTGGGGGATGCCACAATAAAAGGAGGGCCAATTGTTCAATCAGAGGGTGGTGAATACCTGGAACTCTCTCTTCCACTTCAGATTGTAGGCAGCAGTAGCGTACATGAGTTTAAAATGAAATTGGACACATACTAAGGAGTAATTTATATGCTTATGGGGAATAACAATTTTGGTGAGCTGATATGGACACAATCTCACTAAGCTCATATGAAACCTATGAAACTACATCCATACACTTTAAAGCAGCAGTGCAATGAAAATGGACCAAAGATTTGACCCTACCTCTGCTTTTATTAGTTGTAGCTGAAACTAGCTTTTTGAACAAACCATGTTCATGGCAATTCAGCTTTAAAGAATCGGGAATGACCAGTGCAGAGCATCATGGGTAGCAGTATGATATCTTGTGGAGGGGTTGCCACACTTGTATGCTGCTTCTGAGTGTACTTAAAGAGCCACCAACGCCTTGAGAAGAACTTTGAAAAACATAGTATTTGTACCCAAAGCAGCTTATATTTCTATTAGCTCTGTTTTTCTAATCTCCATTATCTATTACTGAGGCCATGTGCATGAAAACAGGAGTGTTATTCCATGAGGGTTCATCAGCTCCTATCGCTTCTTCCCAACCTGATGTCATAATACTCTGCTTGTGGCATCACAGTTATTCTCATGGCAATAGACTGTGATGTCAAAACAGAGCATTATAATTTCAAGTAGGGAATAAGTGATAAAACAGATGAACTCTAAGGGATAGAGATCTTGTTTTTGTGGGAATTTATTTTAATAACATATAATGGAGAGGACAAACCAATAGAAGATGTATGAAATAAGAGCTGAATTGTATCCAAATGTTAGGTTTCCCAAGGTTTTCTCAGAGGCATCAGCTGCTCTTTAATGCAGCAGTGCAATGAAAATGGGCTAAACTTTGATCATACCGTTTTTCTTCCTAATTGATGCCAGATGTCTTCTAGTTTATTTTGGTGGTGACATTTTCAGTTTTCACTATCATTTAAGAATTTTATGAATGTTTTAAGGTAATTATTTCTCAAGAAAAAAAGATGGCCACCTAATTTCTGCATAGAAATAATATTGAGGACACAAGGAGGGTACAAAAATGCAAATGTACAGAATAAAGCATAGGAAACATCCAGAACACCAAAATCAACAGTTTTGCCAATATTTTTCATAACCATAACAGAAAATTAGCTTTTTGGAATAACTTTTTTCATTGCATTGCTGCTTTAAGGTTTGTTTACTGCTGGGGCTGACCTACCACTTGGCTTAGATAGGGACTGCATGCTCTAATGAGTCACATAATGTCAAACCCATGACTGTAGTTTATTGCTTGGAGTGTAAACAGGAAGAGATGGTGTAAAAAAAATATTTTTGGGAAAGGAGTGCTCTGATAAACCCTTGTCCATTGGCCAGACACAAGGATTTGCATAATGATCCCCATGATGCTTTGCAATGGATTTTTGACTTTAGAGTGTGTGCATGTGGTTGGAAGAGACATAAAAACCATATTAGGGATGGGACAACCAGTTTAGATAAGTTCAGAACTGCCCGCTGCCTATGCCTGTTTCTGTAAATGAACCTTATCAGAACCTTTTTTTTTCAGGTTCTAATAAGGTTCTGAAATGTTTGCAGACATTGAATTTGGAGCCTAATATACTCCTCCAGAAGGTGTTTATCTAGTAGGAAGGCTGGTGGTGGAGGTAGAAAGACTCGAAAGGATGAAGTACCACTCCAAGTTATTTTTGATTCTTTTCTTTTCACTGACAATAGTTCTGGTGGACAATGATGCTTAAAACAGATTTGTTACTGTAAAAGGTTCTGACAATTCTAATAAGATTCGGATAAGTCTTGGACCCTTTTAAGGTTTATCAGACCCTCTTAGAGGCAAGCCTCAGAACCCTTTGTGGTTCTCCAACCCCTAAACATAAGGTGAACTTGATATGAACCCAGCTCTAGAAAATTTAGCTGCAGGTGGCTTGAAATCTCACTACATGTTCCAAAGTCTGTATTTTAGTAGACACACACACACACACACAAATGCATGCACACACACACACACACACACACACACACCGCACCACATACACGCACTACAACGCACCATACACACACATACACCCACCAACCTCACACCACAGCATGCGCACGCACACACACACACCCCACACAAATGCATGCACACACACACACACCGCACCACATACACACACACACAAACACATGCACATACACGCACTACAATGCACCATATACACACACACACACACACATACCCACCCACCAACCTCACACCACAGCATGCGCGTGCATGCGCACACACACACACACACACACACACACGCACACGCACACACACACACACACTCTCTTTCTCTCGCTTTCTCTCATTCCAGCAATTTAATATTTGTATTCCTAGCGAGCTGCTCTTTTGTTATCTCTGCATTTCCATACAGACATGCCTACCAATGGTATCGAATGATTTATTGTACACTTGCTGGTCAGATGTGTGCCTCAAGGGAGCCATTGTCCTTCTGCCCTGCTGCTATGAGGTCAAAGGGCATGGTGTCCTGTCATAATTGTGAGCAGAAGGTTTCAGTTATGCTCACAGTGCTGCCTTAGAGATCCCACTGTGACAATCACCCTACTGTCAATTAGGTTTTAACAGAGACAAAGCCATTAAATTGCACCGCCCTGAATGCTAGGGCTTCGTGTTCCTTCATTCTGCTTTCTAAAGGGAAGTTTTGGTTCCATCATGCACCAGGGTATTTGAAACTATTGCTTGGGACTGTTTGGAATAGCCACAAAGAGATAAGTACTGTAATTGAAGAGCATCCTAGAAAGCAAGACAACTGTGTTTAGCTCCATGATAGTCAATATTAGCAAAGCAAGTGCTGGTGGCCGTGCAGAAATCAATACTAATTGTTACTGCCTGTGAATCCCAAAGTACATTGTGAGATGATATTGTCTCAGCATGCGGCCAAGGGAACTCTGGCTAGCAAAATCAGGGGCACCTTCTGAATGAAAGACATGGGGGAGGGTCCTTCACTCAGGGTAGGACAAGGGATTCTGGGTATAAAACAAAGTTTTTCCACTCCTGATGAGAGACAGTGGAGAGGTATTCAGTGTGGGACATATACAGTAGATAATTCTGAGTATATGACACAGAGGGATGTCTCCTAATAAGAGACATTGGTAAGGTACATAGATAAGACAGATCGGTAATTTGGGATATATTAAATGGTAAGATCCCTCCTAATGAGGGACATTAGTAGGGCTAGTAATGTGGGACAGATAGAGGGAATTCTGTACATGTGAAATAGAAAGATTCCTCCTAGTTCATATGGTGTCAGAACAGTACGTAGACAGTAAAAAAGTTAAAGGGAAAATATACATTTACAGGTGCAACATAAAATAATAAACATTCCTTCTTGAAATTCCTCCTAATCAGAGACATTGGAGAAGACACCATTCAGTGTGGGAAGAGAAATTCTATGTATAAAGCAGAGTGCTACTATTTGTACTGAGATTCAGTGGTGTGGTAAAGCACTCAGTGTGGGACAGACAGAGGGATTTCTGGGTATATGAAACAGAGATCCTCTGTAATAAGAACCATTGGAGAGGTACACCTTTCAGTGTGAGACAGACAGATGGAATTATGGGTCCATACATTGGAGAGGTACTCGATATGGGGTAAATGGGAAATTCTGGGTGTCTAAAACAGAGAGAATCCTCCTAAATAGTGATGGGTAACATTTTTATTACACATGTGAAATTGGGTGAAATTGTCAACTTTGCAAACTGCATAATTTTCACAAAATTGTGCCAAAATCAGGTGGAATTTCGCAAATCCTTTGTGTTCAGGTAGTGCAATTTCCCCCCAAATTGTGCATTTTTAAAAATGTGAGTTCTTAAAAACATGCAATTTCAGCAAATAGCACCATTTTTTCCAAACTGCACAAAAGGCACAATTATAACCAATACTGCCTATTTTAAATATTGTTCTAGTTCATGAAATTGCATGAAACTGGCACAGTTTTGCTAAAGGTGTGCAAAACTGATTTTTCTAATGTACCCCAGCACTACTCCTAATATCAAACACTGATGAGGTATATCACTTAGTGTATGATGATTTAAATTAACTTTTCTAGTCTGCCACAGGAGGTAGTAGGGGCAAGCACAGTGGAGGGGTTTAAGCATGCCTGGCACAGGCACAAGGGAAGCTTGAGAGGGGAGGGAGTAATAAAAAGCCATTGATCACATAGGGTCAGTGGTCACATACAATGTATAGGGCCTACAGGCAGGCAATGTAGCCTAGTAGTTATAAGGTAGGACTGTGAATCAGGAGATCTGAGTTCAAATTCTACCAGAGTCTCCTTCATTTACTATGTAGCCTTGAGCAATCTGTTTAAAGGAGAAAACTTAGCACTACGAGCTTTACACCAGAGTGTGGGGCTGGTCCGAATTTGCACTTTTTGTGCAAAACATTTTTTTTACTTACTGTTTACTGCAGTATAGTAGATTGCATCTGATGGATTTTGCTGACTTCCAAATTGGCATTTTCTGTGACTACAAATCCCAGAATCCCTTGAAGATGACATCAGAGGAGGGCTGCAGCAGCGGGAAATTCAATAGCCTGCAGTGCATGTTACAGCTTTTACAAGAGCCAGTCAGATGTTTGTTGGTCCTGTTGTTCTCTTGGGACGAAGTACCGTACTAGGGGTCATCATCTCTGATGATCTTAAGGTATCAAAGCAGTGCACAGTGGTGACATGGAGGGCTAGTGGCATGCTGGGGTGCGTAGACAGGGGTATCACTAGCAGGAGGCAGGAGGTGATGATGCCATTGTATAAAACATTGGTAAGTCCTCACCTGGAGTACTGCATGCAGTTCTGGAGGCCACACCTGTGCAGGGATGTAGATAAGAAGAAGACTATCCAGAGAAGGGCAACAAAGATGGTGCAGGGCTTGCACCACAAAACATATGAGGAGAGACTGAGGGACCTCAGTATGTAGTCAATGGAGGAGAGAAGACAGCAGGGGGAACATGATTGAAACTTTCAGGTACCTCAAGGGCATAAACAAGGTGCAGGTGTGGGACCTTTTCCAATATAGAAAAAGTTTGAGAACAAGGGGGCACAATATGAAATTGGAAGGGGGTAGATTAAGAGGCAATTTGTGAAAGTTTTTCTACACAGAAAGGGTAGTCAATGCTTGGAATAGTCTGCCACAGAAGGTAGTGGGGACAAGCACAGTGGAAGGGCTTAAGCATGCCTGGGACAGGCACAAGGGAAGCTTGAGAGGGAGTGATGAAAAGCCAGTGATCACATAGGGTCAGTGGCCACATACAATGTACAGGGCCTACGGGCAGACTGGATGGGCTAGCGGTCCTTATCTCCCAACAATTTCTGTGTTTCTATGTTTCTTAGCCCAGGGAGGACAATTGGACCAGCAAACAAAAAGACAGAGTTGATAAAAATTCTGTATCAATATTTTCCCAAGTACAAGCTTTCATTTAGAAAAAGAAATTAAGTTCTTATTTCCTCCTTTTTCAGGGTTATCTCCTTTCAACTAAATTATCTTTAGAAAGGACTAACCTTGAAATTGTTAGGGTTAGGACTTAATTTCTTTTAAACAAAAACTTGGAGTCACAGCAATGTCGCTATGTGATAGTAATACAAAGCTTAAGTATTGATATAATGTATTATTGATAATTGTATACCATCTGCATCAGACAAATAAGCAAAAGCAAGAAGAAAGACAACTATGGTTCTCAAAAGAGGTGGCTGGGAAGGTAAGGGCAACAAAGTTAGCATTCACAATGTACAAGGAGCCACAAAGAGAGGAAGATAGAGATGTGTATCAGGAGAAGCAGAGGGAGGCAAGGAGGCAGGGAAAGCAGTCAGGAGTGCAAAGGTGCAAATGGAGGAGAAAATAGCCCAGCCAGTCAATAAAGGGGACAACATTTTTTAGGTATGTAAGCAAAAGGAGAATGATCAAGGGAGGGATTATAAGGCTAAGGAGGGAATGGGGGGAGTGCATGGAAAGGGACAAGGAAAAAAGCAGATATCCTGAACAAATACTTTTATTCAGTGTTCACAGAGGAAAGGGAAAGTGAGGGACCAAAGATAAGTGTCAGGAGCATCAAAGGAGGGGAGACACTAGACCATTTACAGAGGACAGAGTCCTGAAGGAACTTGCAAATCTGAAAGTAGACAAGGGAATGGGGTCAGACGACTTACATCCAAGGATATTGAGGGAGCTCAGAGAGGTGCTGGCTGCACCTCTGACAGTCCTGTTCAACCGCTCACTGGAGACGAGAGTGGTCCTGGAATACTGGAGGAGGGTAGATGTAGTTCCACTTCACAAAAGTGGTAGCAGGGAGGAAGCTGGCAATTACAGGCCAGTCAGCCTGACTTTGGTGGTGAGGAAATTAATGGAGTCACTACTGAAGGAAAGAATTGTGGAGTATCTTGAATCCAGTGGCTTGCAAGATCCAAGGCAGCATGGACTCACTGGGAGAAGGTGATGTCAAACAAATCTGATAGATTTCTTTGACTGGGTGACCAGGGAATTCGATCAGGGTGGAGCATTGAATGTGACCTGACTCTCACTCGTTATCTGGCTGATCCTGCCATTCGGCGGCCACACAGAACAAGAAGTGGCAGCGGGAAGCACTCTCACGAAAAGACAACTGCGGTAAGATTGCAACCACAAAATAAATGTAAAACAAAAAATTGCTGACCAGCAATTATATGTAATAAGGGATGGGGAAGTGTGTTAAATTCAAAATTAATGGTTGCCCTTGGTGTGGGATGCCTTAATAAACCCCTTGGGCTTTGCCCTCGGTGTTTATGTAGCATCCCACACCTCAGGCAACCATTAATTTCTCATTAAGCACACATCCCCATCCATTATTGTATATGTGATAGTGATACAAGGCTTAAGTATTGATATAAAGCTTTATTGATAATTGTAAACTATATTATGAAACCGTACCCATACACATTAATGATAAAACTTCAAGATATTAATAGACAAACATTGTACCCTTGCAATGTATTGATATTGCTCTTGCTACAAGCTTTCAATTATAAAAAAAAAATTAAGTTCCTAGTACCTCCAGTTCTAGATGAGTCATCTCCTTTCAAAGAAAGTATCTCTAAAAAAGGTTAACTTTGGAACTGTTAGTAATAGGGACTTTATTATTGAAAATTTGGAGCCGGGGGTCCTCAGAAGATAGGCTGTGTTCTGTAAATAAAACCAAGCTCTTTTTTTTGTTTAATTTACCAAGTAATGATGTCTAGGTCAAATACTTGTCTTCAACTCTGAACTTGATGAAATTGTTTATTTAGACTGTGTTTTGTTTCTCTCTCTCTCTCTCTCCCTTTCTCAATAGATATATTGTAAACCAGAAGCATTTTGTGAACTTAACACAGAATGATTTGAAAGGCTACCGACAGCTAAGGAATCTGTGAGTATTTTCATCTTGTTCTTCCAATTTCTATGCTTCAGATCTGGTACAAGTCAGGGACAGCAAGCAGATAGTTATTTTTTTTTTTTTTTTGTGATGTACTTTAAGGGAATTGTTTAATCAGAAGGCTGCGGGGTTAAGTCTCACGATTGTGCTCCTACAGTTACCCACAGTGACTCCTGCTGGGGGTGGCTGGGACTGGAATGGTGATGATTTCACCCCTCCCCCCCACCTGTGCTCCTATACTGTTACCCATAGTGACTCTTGCTGGTAAAGGCTGGGACTGGAATGGAGATGATTTCACCCTCAGCCTGTGTTGTGCTCCTACACTATTACCCATAGTGACTCTTGCTGGTAAAGGCTGGGACTGGAATGGTGATGATTTCGCCCTCAGCCTGTGTTGTGCTCCTACACTGTTACCCATAGTGACTTTTGCTGGTAAAGGCTGGGACTGGAATGGTGATGATTTCACCCTCAGCTTGTGTTGTGCTCCTACACTGTTACCCATAGTAACTCTTGCTGGTAAAGGCTGGGACTGGAATGATGATTTCACCCTTGGCCTGTGTTGTTCTCCTACACTATTACCCATAGTGACTCTTGCTGGGAAAGGCTGGGACTGGAGTGGTGATGATTTCACCCTCAGCCTGTGTTGTACTCCTACACTGTTACCCATAGTAACTCTTGCTGGTAAAGGCTGGGACTGGAATGATGATTTCACCCTTAGCCTGTGTTGTTCTCCTACACTATTACCCATAGTGACTCTTACTGGGAAAGGCTGGGACTGGAGTGGTGATGATTTCACCCTCAGCCTGTGTTGTACTCCTACACTGTTACCCATAGTAACTCTTGCTGGGAAAGGCTGGGACTGGAATGGTGATGATTTCACCCCCAGCCTGTGCTCCCACACAATTCTTTACAGTGTCATTAACTCCTGCTGTGAGAGGCTCAGTACGGAGGAAAGGCCCTGAGCTCACCCTCAGCCTGTGCTCCTACACCATTCTCTACAGTGTCAATAACTCCTGCTGTGAGAGACTGATTCAGAGAAGTGGTGCTGAGCTCATGCACAGCCTGTGCTCCTACACCTTTGTGAATAGTGCCAGTGACGACTTCTGGGAGAGGCTAGAACTAGAGTAATTATGAGATCCTCCACAGCCTGCACTCCTACAACATTGTCTACAATGATTCCTGTTGGGAGAAAATGGGACTGGAGTAGCTGTGAGCACCCCAGGAATCAGTGCTCCTACACCATTACCTAGAGTGACTCCTGCTGGGAAAGGCTGGGACTGGATTAACTATACTATCCCCCATGACCTGTGCTCCTACACCATTGTCTACAGTGACTTCTGCTGGGAGAGACAGTGACAGAAGTGGCTATGAAATCCCCCACAGCCTGTGCTCCTATACTGTTACCCTCAGTGACTCCTGCTGAGAAAGGCTGGGAGTGGATTAGCTATGAGATCCTCCCACAGCCTGTGCTCCTACACCATTGTCTACAGTGGCTCCTGCCGGTAAAACATGAGACTGGAGTGACTATGAATTCCAAAGTGATTCCTGCTGGGATTATCTGGAACTGACTGGCTATTATTTTATTTATTTATTCAAAGTTGTTGAACAGGAGAGGCACGCTGAGCCGAAGCTCATTTCCAGGTGTGACCCGGGGGAATGGGGAATGGGGAAGATTACAATACATACACTGAACTAGTATATAGAGAAATCTTACAGAGTACAGTAATTGGTTGGATTATACAGGCTATGAGCTCCTTCATAGGCTGTGCTCCCTATTACAGCTGCTGGGAGATGCTAGGACTGGAGTGGTTATAAGGTTCTCCACAACTAACACTCCTGCACCACCGCCTACAGTGACTCTTGTTTGTAGAGGCCAGGACTGGAGTAGGTATGAGATTCCCACAACCTATTCTCTGACACCTTTGTCTACAGTGTCTCATGATGATTTCACTCACAGCCTGTGCTCCTATGTAGTTATCCACAGTGACTCCTGCTGGGAGAAACTGGAACTGAAGTGGTTATGTGTTCCCCTAGAGGCAGTGCTCCTTTATTATTATTGCAGCTGAACAGCAGGGCTATGCAACGTATTGCTATAAGGTGGTAGAGAGGGGACTCTGGAAGCACATGACCAGATATCTCCACTGTGTCCTCCCACTGTGGAATTGAAGCACATGTGGTCCTCTCCGTTGACTGCAGTGCTAGTCCTCCCTCCTCCCAGTGCACTATTGTCCTGCTCCATGCTCACTTCCAGTTCATTTCTGAGTTGGGAGCTAGCACTTATTTTCCTCCCTTAATATATGTAATAATGTTTTCCTGGTGTATAGTGGCACCCACACCCTCTGATCATCATTCCTATTATTTAACAATCTTTCCTTGGTGTCTATTGGCACCCCCCACCCTCCAATCACTATTCCCATAATGTATTCCTGTTTTCCTGGTGCCTAGTGGCACCCCCACCCTCTGATCGCCATTTCCACTGTCTAGTATTATTTCCCTGGTGTCTAGTGGCATCTGCACCCTCTAATTGCTGTCACCCTGTTTCACTGGTGTCTAGTGGCATCCCCACCCTCTGATTGCTGTCTCCATAATGTATTTCTCTTTCCCTGGTGTCTAGTGGCACCCTCACTCTCCAATTGCCATCCCCATAATGTATTGCTGTTTCCCTAGTATCTAGTAGTACCCCAACCCTCTGATTGCTGTCCCTATAATGTATTCCTCTTTCCCTGGTGTGTAGTGGCACCCCCACTTTCCAATCACCATCCTGGTCTGAAATAAAGAAAACTGTCCCTCAATGTTTTTTTTTAAACCTGCAAAACAGAAAATGGTCACTCAGCAATCTAACCCCGCACCCCAACCTGCCACTCAGCACCCACAACACCACCCCACATACCCTCACTCACCTGAACATGCCCCATTGCAAAGATCCACTATTCAATTGAAGACATCTCTTGCTGCTGGAACCGCTGATTGTAATATGAGAAACTAAGTAAGTGTGGTTCCATGTATTTCAATGGGGTTTTGAACTCTGATGCATGACTTTCTCATTTTTGCATATTTTGGCCCCAGATTTTCAACATGGCCTTTTTTGTACTCCTCCTCATGATCAATGGCAGTGTAATTATGCAAATTAGGCCCAAAAGGAGATTTTACGCTCTATTGCAAAATCATCTTTTAGCAGGATTTGAACATTTTCACCACCCTTGTTCATGAGGTGGTGTCATAAGAACACCATGTTAAAAATTTGGGGTCAAAATATGTAAAAATGACAACGCTAACATTTTTGAAAATTGAAATTGTTCTACGCTTGCTCATAGCTTCAGTAATTTTTAATATTTTGACCCCAAATTTTCAACATAGCCATTTTTTCACACCACTTCATGAACATGACAGCTGTCATTTTTCAAATCCTGGCTAAAATGTGTTTTCCCACCTGTGGCATGGAATGACATTTTGGTAATGCGGAATCACATTTTGGCAGGGACTTGAAAACTTTCACCTATAGGGTTCATGAGGTAGGGTGAAGCAGCCTCTCACTTTTTTTTGGCTGCATCAGTACAGTAATTTTGCAGCCATATTGGCTCTGACCAGAGTTTGTTGCCTACAGCAGTGACTTAAGCAATAAGGCATGACAGGGTGTGTGTCATTTAGGGTAACATCATGCCTTGGATGCATTGTGAGTCATAAGATGCAGCTGTGTGATTTAAATCACCTGAGAAGTGATGTTATCCAACATAGCACATACCCTGGAGGGCCTTATTACAATTATGAAATTGATTGTATAGAATTAAAAGAAGGTTTTTTTTCCATATACATTGTACTCCTCCGTTGTAGCTGGCAAGTGGTTCTGACTTCTGCCTTGGAGGGGACTCATCTCTCCAGCAGACTTTTTCTACATCCACCCCAACTGGCCATCACCCATGGGTTACCCCCCCATGACAGGGCTAGTGGCAGGGGGAACCATCCTCCCCCAACCCCCGGAAGCCAACATCTAGATTGCCAGAGGGATGCATGAGTGCAGCCTGCCATCATGGAGTCTGTCAGCTCCGATTCCTTTTTATTCTTTCTCCCTGGACCCATGCATGTGCAGTGGGCAGGGTGACTGTATCCACCTCCACAGAGGCAGTCTTACGACCTGTGCTGGGTCCACTCCTTTCTAACATCGTGCCTTGTGCTGACCCCCAGCCTTTGCTGGGTGTCAGTCTACAACACGATGTTGAGATCCCCACCCCCGAGGAAGGTGAGCTGTCAGCAGACAATCAATCCTTCCTCACCCTGGCTGACTCCCCGAGTGACCCAAGTCTGTTCCTGAACCAAGGTCACCAGCGTGGCATAAGGTAAGGCATTCAGTGCCTCAGTCCTCTGCAGCAGCTGGTTAAAAAAGCAATGGCTTCAGCAATAAGGCATGATGGGGCGTGTGTTATTTAGGGTAACATCATGCCTCAGATGCACTGTGAGTCATGAGATGCAGCTGTGTGACTTCAATCACCCGAGAAGTGATGTTATCCAACATAGCACACACCCTGGAGAGCCTTATTGCAATTATAACATTGATTGTATAGAATTAAAAGCAGGTTTTTTTGTAGGGTTTTCTTTAGATAAGTTTCAGACCATGATGTCATACAAGGATACCATCACAGCTGGAACTGCCGCCAGCCCAATCAGCATTCAGAATTTTTTCTATCCATTTTATTATCTCAGTTGTTTCCACAAAAACAAGTTTAATAGCTTGATTCTAACAAAAACTGCTTTACAATTTATGTTTTAAAGACCAATAGGACCAATCAGTTTAGATCATGTGCCTTGAGTTTTGTTCCATAAACAGACAGTGATTTCAAAACTCTGCTTTGACCTGCCTGGGTTATTTAGTAGAAACAATTTTCTTCTGGCACTTAGTTTTGTTAAATGATGCATGCTGAGCAGACATCCCAGAGTTATTGTTTTAATGTGCACTTTTTTTATCTCTACCATCAGGACCATCTCCAATTCCAGCCTTCAGTACATCTCTATGGATGCATTCCAGCATAACCACTGGCTCTGGAACATGTAGGTACTCACTCAAGTCATTTCCCCAGTATTTTCCCAGTAGAAGGGGTGTTATATTCTTAAAGGGAATTGCTGTTCTTTCACTTTGTTTGAGAGCTTAGGAGGTGTCATCCTTAATTTTAGAAATGTGCTTACAGTGTCAAAAATCAGGAACTGTATTCTACTGTAAGTGGGAGGATGCTGTTTGCATGTTATTTGTCTGCACTCAGCATCAGAAATTCAGATTTTAGTGAAAGGGACATTGCCTGCCCAATATTCATGAACTGTGTACCATTTGTGGACTCAAAACAGTTGTTTTGCATCTGCAAGCAGGGCACAACATATGCCATGCAAGCCTAAAAAAGGGGACAGGGACCTCATTCATTTTTGGAAGCACACAAGCTGCAGTGTTGCCTTCTGTTCACTGTGTGCATAAGGTGATCACACATGTTGCTTAAATACCAGTCCTCCAGTGTTGTTACAGTAAATGGTTCAGGAAACTGAGGATTTAATGCTTTACAGAAACATGAGACTAAAACTGAAATTATTAACCCAGAAGTCATTTCTGAAATTAGCATTATTGTACATGTTCCAACTAATTAAATGGGGCATGTACTGTAATATTATTTTCTTAGAACAGGGAGTGTAAACATTGCATCGTTCACATACCTGTGCACACAGCTGTCTGGCAAAAAGAATTGTATTGCTGTAGAGCAGGGGTAATTTTTTTTTTTTTTTTTTTATCAACCAGCAAGCGAAGCTGAGGGTTTCAAATGTCTATGACATCAGCCTGATTGCTTCTATATTATCTTCCTTAGAACAGGGCCTGTAATATTACTTTCCTGAGAATGGGGCATGTACCAGACCAGTAATATTACTTTCTTTAGTGTAGTGCATGTAATATTTCTTTCTTTGTAACAGAGCCTATATTATTACTTTTCTTGTTATAGGGAATGTAATATTACTTTCCTTAGATGAGTACATGTAATATTACTTCCCTTAGTACAAGGCCTGTAATATTACTTTGCTTATTACAGTGTCTGTAATATTACTTTCCATGGTAGCACTAGTACGGGGTTTGTAATATTATTTTCCTTTCAGCGTGGCATTTAATGCTGCTTATCTTAGAATGGGGCATGTGATAACTTTTCTTAGACTGAAGCATGTAATAAAACTTTCCTTAGAATGGTGCACGTAATACTACTTTCTTTAGAATGGGGGATGTACAATATTTTTCTTAGTATAGGGTATGTAATATATAAATGTAACTTTCTTTAGAAATGGGACTATAATATTACTTTTGTTAGTCAACCCGAAAAAAGGGACCTTTGGGGCTCAGTGGGTCTACCCGTTTGCCAAAATTGGAATAAATAAATAGTGCAGGGCATGTAATATTACTTTCCTTACTACAGGGCATGTAATATAAATTTCCTTAGAAAAGGGCCTGTAACTGTTGTACAAGGCATGTCATTTTATTTTCTTTAGAACTGGACTTGTAATATTACTTTCTTTTGTACATGACATTTCATATTACTTTCCTTAGAATGGGCATGTAATATTACTTTTGTGCAGGGCCTTTATTATCACATCCCTTTGTACAGGGCATATCATATTCTTTTCATGGCAATAAAGTACCTAATATATAGCTGTAAGCCGAATAATGAAAATAACACTAACCCTTTAAATATGATCCTACTGTGTTGCTCTGTGAGAAAAGCTGAACAACCTTGTATGCTATCTTGCAAAGATGTATGGGCACCCTAAACTTTCTGTGTGCATTTTCTTTTTCATATATCATATGCTATGGCTAGGAGTATTTGATGGAAGATATCTGCTTATATGGGATTATGCCTTATAGGCATTGGGAATACAAATTTATTTAGAAATAAATAATGTGATTATCATATCTAAAGTGACTTCAGATAGAAGTATGCATTTGGTATTTGATGGGGTTAAACAAAGGTTACCCTTCTTAAGCTTTTATTTACCAAAATGTTCCCACCCGGCTTAATGAGTAGGAACACTTGTCTTTCTTGTACTCTGTGTCTCTGTGCATTAGCTACAAAAACTGAAGTATCCATTAGGAGGAGTGAGTCATTGACATAATTTAAAGCTCATCTGTATATAGTTTATTTGACTTCCAAAAATAATACAATAATTACCATTGAAAATGGACTGATTAAACAATAAGGCATGACAGGGCATTGGTGGTACTTTGTTTCCCCCATGGTCAGGGGTGCAGTTAGACATGCCTCAGGTGGAATCAGAACCTCAATTTTATCTGTTTCCAGGTAAGGAGCAGGGGCTTCTCTGGCAAACTGGTAGGGATAGGAGGGGGATTTCTTATGGTCATCAAAGAAACACCAGAAATGGAAACCCTGACTAGCACTTGAATTTTTTAAATTTATATATGTATGTAAGGAGGGGCTCTTGAGTGAAAATAACATCATTTACTTAATTTAATTTAATGGACTTTTAGGGCCTAGTTGAAGTTTTTTTATATATGTGTAAAGGCTGCAGCTGTGTTTGTGATGGAAATTAGGAAGTAAGTGGCTTATGAAGTCTATGAGTGCTCTGGTTGGCAGGGACTTGCTTTTAGCTGTTGGTGGTGCTCTCTTACTGCAATGGTTAGAACCAGGTCTCAGCCAATCAAGACACAGGGATTTCCTTGCCTGTGTTATGTTGGCTCTTCTGTCATGTTCAACATGTGGTGAGAACGATGGGGTGGAAGCAAGAATAGAAAAAATGACAAGTTTCAGCAAGGAGTCTGATTTGGGCTCTGGTGTAGCTAGGGGGAGTTCATCAAATTATGAGAAAAGATAACAAGTTCAGGAAACAAACTAGGCTGAGGATGACTGTAAAAAAATCCTTTTTTCTAACAGTCGCTAGAACAAGAACAAAAATGTTGCTCTGCCGAGAGTACTTCTGTCTCTAAAGAAACTACATAACATGGCATTTTCATAGCTTTTTGTAACCCTGAAAGAGACTATTTTTAGCAAAGTAATAAAATGGCTGCTGAACACAAGAACAGGGTGAAACTAATTCAAGGTACGTTTCATGTTTGAAGAAACTATCTTCTTTCTGCACATTGTGAACCAGACATCAGGAATAACTATCAGTCAGGAGCTCTGTTGCTGTTAACTGAATTCTTCCCACACTGAAATTAATTAATTTATTTATTTGAAAATTGGTGACCAGGAAAGGCACACTGAGCCAAGGCTCATTTTCAGGTGTGACCTGAGGGAAAGAATACAGGAGAACATAGTATGCAATTTTCTTAGTACAAGATAAAGAACAGACACAATACAGTTTGAAGTCAACATAAACACAAAACATGGTACACAATTAAAATGCAGTTACAGTACAGTACGTTACTCCTAACAAGTGCAAAATAATGTCTCAGCTAGGCACACTAGACAAGACATGTGTTGCACTAGAGATGTGTTAGACATGAGGAGTGACTACAATCTGTGCCACCTTAAACACTAGGGATACATGCCTGTGTAAAACAGAAGCAGGTTTGGGGGGGATTCATCTGATGCCTGAGAGAGCCTGGGGAGGTGGAATGGTGGAGGGAAGAGGGGAGCAGGATCCAGAGTGCTGGAAAGCAATAGGAGAAGGCAAATTGCCCAGCAGAGGGATGTGTATGAAGGGTGGAGAAAGTACAATGGTCCCCGGAGTGGAGGGGGAAAGGGGATAGAAGTGAGGAGAAGTATTAGGGAAAGGATCCAAACCAGTGTTTGGAAATGAAGGAGGTACAGTATGACGGTGACATGATGGTAGGAGGAGGATGAAAAGGGAAGAGCAAAGGGAGCACTGGTGTGCACAAGGAGGAGCATCTGTAACAAAGTGACAAAAGGCACTGCAGACTGTGTTCAGTCTGGCTAGAAAAGTGGAGGGGGCAGTACTGCAGATCACATCCACATAGTCAAAAACTGGAAGCAACATTTTGGTGACCAGCTTCCGGTGGACTGACTGGGATAGGCAATCTTTGTTAAGGTGCAGAGCACCCAGCTCAGGGCAGAGGTTCGCATGATTTGCATCAGTGCAGGCTGAGAAGGCAAGCTTGCTGTCCAGTCACACACCAAGGTACTTGAAGGACTGCACTACTTCAAGAGGAGAGCTATCCAGCATGGAGAAAACCAGAAGTCTTGAGAGTTTGGCCAGCTTCTTGCTGGAACCAAAGGTCATAGACACCGCTTTTTTGGTGTTGACCCAGAAATGATTGGATTGGAACCAATGCAAGACATTGTGGAAATCCTGCTGGAGCAGGTCTTTCACAGCTGCGGTAGAGGGACTGACAGTGAACGTGACTGTCTCATCTGCATACATGTCAATATGTGAGTTGGCACAGGTGGAGGGGAGATCATTTAGGAAAATGGTGCAAAGGATGGGACCCAGGATGGAACCTTGAAGGACCCCAGCCTGGGTGGGAAGGGGGTGGTGAGAGGGGGACTCTAACCTGTACTGATTGTTGATGGCACATGAGGTAGGAACACTCATTTGACCTTTGAAATAGACAATCCATTGCTATCCTCATCTTAGAACAGTGCAATGACTAGGAAAAAGTTGAAATAAAGGTCTTGAAGTTGCTGAAACACTTTAATAATGACAGAGAAGTGAGCTATTTCATAGGGGTTAATAACTGGATGGGAGATGGGTCACCTGAAGCATAGCCGAGGGCTAACTCCCTGCAGTCAGTCATTAATCCTTAAGAAATGACTGACATTGAGGTTGTTACTGCATTTATAGACTGCAGCTGGGAAAAACAGACCCACAGCTCTGTTCACACTGGTGGATAACATTCTTAATCCAGAATGTCTTGGCTCTAGGTTAGAGACAAGTTCATTGGAGAAATGTGAGCGGTTTTCTGATTTCTTTGTGACCAAGATTGTGGAGATAATGCAGAATATCTTCTTTGCAGGTGCAGGCCACCAGGGTAGTGCTTGATGAGCTGAGGTAACTGAGTCTCGGGTACTGTGGATGGACTTTCAGCTGCTGATTATGCAAAGCCAGGTGCTGTCAGCAATGTACCAATCCACTTGCATCTTGGACCCTGCCCTCTCCCATTTGATTAAGGAGAACTGGCAGATGCTACTGTCTGTGTTTGCAGAGACTGTGAACTCTTTCTTAAGAGAGGGTGTCTTTCCTTACCCCCTTAAAGAGCAGCTTTACTGAGTGCTGTAGAAAATTCCTCCAGAACCACTATAGCTTCTTTACCTGTTGTGAAGTCCAGGGGAGCCAAAAGTAGAATTTTAATGTGTCCTGATTTTGTGATGGAAGGGATCATAATTTGGCTCAGTAGAGCTGAGCAGCACATCCCTTCAACTTCCTTCTGTTCCGCGCCACCCTCAGACAAGTATGTTTTGTGACATATTTATATGAAGAATGCAGGGGCGCACTCCATAGACTACAATAGGGGCTAACTTTTACATCTTTTTTCAATAGTTCAGAGTTCCAGTTCGGATACATCAAGGCCACCATTCAACTAACAAAAGCCTTGTTCGTTGAACGGTGGCCCTATTTTATTGTAATCTATGGAGTGTGTCCCCATGCTCACCATGTAATATGTCATAATGGGTGCTAGCATGGGGCAGTGTTGAAATCAAGGAAGGGAAAGGGATCTGCAGCTCTCTGCTCCATGGAGTCGAATTACAATCCCTTCCATTGCAAAATCAGGCCACATTCAAATTCTACTTTTGGCTGCCCTGGACTTTGGAGCAGGTAAGACTCCTCTACAGCTTTTGTCCTGAGCACCAGGAAGGGTGCTCTTTAGAGGGGCAATTGTGAAACCTGCCTTCATGAAGTTAAATTTAGATCTGGACGATCTCACAAATTTCAGGCTTATCTCTGGCCTAACTTTTATAGGGAAGATTACAAAGAAAGTGGTGGCAATTCATCTGACTGAACACCTGGAGAAATTCAAACTCTATGAATCTATCCAATATGGTTTCCGTTCACACCACAGTATGGAGACAGCCTTGACCTGGATCATGAATGATGTGCTTCTTGCAAAGGATTGATAACTATTGGTTCTGGTTCTCCTTGACCTGTCACCAGCATTTGATACTGTGGATCACTGTGAGTTAGTTGAGCATCTGAGGTATTTCCATGGATTGAGTAGCACAGTGTTAAACTGTTTCAGATCTTTCTTGTAAAATCACCACCAGACTGTGGTGTTTGGGCAGTTGTCAGTCTGCCCTTTCACCGGTTGTGTGCAACATCCCTCAAGGCTCTATATTGTCCCTGTTGTTATTCGTTATATATGCTTCCACTGGGAGAAGTGATCTGAAGGTATGGCTTGAGTTTTCACTGCTATGCAGATGACACTCAGCTTTACCTTTCATTTAGAACCAGTCACATAGGTCTGATGCATATGGTTGAGAAAGTCGTCATTGAGATGAAGCATTGGATGAGTATCAGCTGGCTGAGACTCAATCCCAGCAAAACTGAGTTGCTTCTGGTAGGCTAGGACCATTTGGTGTTCGTAGTAAAGGAAAGTCTTGTTCTCCCCATACTGTATGTGATGGACAGATACTGCAGACTTCAGCAGATATTTGCAATTTGGGAGTCATCTTTGACAGTCAGTTGGATCTTAAATCTCAAACTACTACTGTCATTATTAGTGATTTTTACCACCAGAAAAATGTAGCCACATTGTGTCCTTTCCTTGACCACAGCGATCTGCGCAACTAGTGCAAGCTTTTTTTACCTCGCAAACTGACTACTGCAACACACTCTATTTTGGTCTTCCAACTAATCAGCTTAACTGCCTGCATTTACTGCAGAATTTGACAGCCAGACTGTTAACTGGTATATCCAGATTCAACCATATTACTCACACTTTGCTGGAGTTTCATTGACTGCTCATTAGGTGGCATTCTGAATTTAAAATTATTTTGCTAGTGTATAAGTTCATAAATGGACTGCACCCCCTCTACATTAATGAATTACTGGCACCTGATCAGGAGGTTTATCAGTGCACCATAATTCTCTGCTTGGATACCCAGGGTCTTTTGTTAGTTCCAGCAGTAAGATTAAAATCTGCCAGAGATTGAGCATTGTATGTAGCTGCTCCAAGACTCTGGAACATTGTCCTGAAATCCATCCATTCTGCTTCCTCAGTAGAAAATTCTAAACCACAACTAAAGACCTGGCTATTTAGACAGGTGTTCTTAGGAGACTGATAAGCTCTGCCAAATCTGTGGAATATGCATGTGTCTAATTTATAATTATGAACTGGGATTTATTTCTTGCTGCTATGTATTATTTGTCATTTGCATTACATTTGTACTGTAAAGTGCTTTGAGCTCTGGAAAGGTGACGTATAAATAAAGTTCCTATCCTATCCTGTCCTATCTTATCCTAGATCATCCCAAGCAATCACAGTGCTTCCTTATGATACACATGGGGCTGGATTCTCAAACGGGGCTGCATTCGGCTCAAGCTGTGGCAAACAGCAGCCTGCGCCAAAACCCCATATGCCAGGGATCCTGCACCGGATTCAGGTACAGGAGGGGTCCTGGTGTTTAAGTCCCAACACTTGCGGCATTCCATCCCTTGCGGCGAGCACCTGTCACATGGGAGATGTCTGTCACAAGCCCAGTGTGGCATGGGAAATGGTGCCTACTGTACATATGTGCACAGTGACTGCCACCTGTCTCAGACACTGAGTGCATATGTACAGTATGGTGCAGATGCAGACCACAGTGGGTGGCTGGCCGGGCACCAAGAGGTGGGTTCCACTTGACCACCAGGTATTGGGCACTGCAGTGATTGGGGGCACATGCCCATGCCACATACAAGTGGGCCGGGCAGCATTGGGGATGGGGTGGTGGCATTGGGGATGGGTGACAGTATCTGGCAGGATGGGGCACCATTGGTGAACCGGGGACAACCGCAGCATACAGTGGCACATAGGATGACTGCCCTAGTGGGACATATTCTAAGTCCCACTACGCCCTTCCTGGCTGGTCTAAGGGCACTTAGAATATCTCCCACTGGGTGCTGTCTGAGAATAGCAAGCTGCAGCTTGCGTCGGCGCAGTCCACCTAGCGCCGTGTCACGGAACTGTGCAGGGTGCAGGGTTGGCACAGGACCTGTTTGGGGCAGGCAGCCTGTGGTCGATGCAGGCCATCTTCGTGAATTGCATGGAGGTAGCCCTGGATGCAAGGTGCACCTTGCACCATATCTGTTTGGTGTAAGCACCTTGTGTCAGACGCAGGGCCTTGAGAATTGGGCCCATGAGGTATTGTGAAGCCCGCTAGGATGAAGCACAGTGTCACAGTTTCCTGCATAACAAAAGGGACTAATTCCCATTGAAATTGCACTGGTTACTGCAGTAACTCTGCTACAGCGTGCTGCAGAATTTGGTTTAATCCTGGCGAGCTTCACTGTACTTCTATTTTTGTCTCATGCACTGAATCACTGTAATAGGCTTTTCACTTACCACCTGCACTGTCAAAATCATGAGAAAAAAGTAATAAAAAGAAAATATGTGATCTATAATAATTTTATTGGTCTGGTTGGGGGGACTCTTATGAATCTAAGAGTGTTACTCTTATGGATCTAAGCATGACACCTCTTACGTTCTTAGGATGGCAGAACCTTCAGTTCACAGTTCTCTCATCCTAAGAAAGCAAAAGGTGACACTCATATCCATAAGAGGCCTTCCAGCTGGACACATAAGTAATAAGCTAGAACAGGGTGTGCATTACAGGATTTTATTGCAAGCCCCAAGGGTGTAGTAAGGTATGAAGCAGAAGGCTGAGTGTCCTTATTCCCCTGGGAAGTGCATTAAACTCCTATGATGCACACCCTTGGAGAGGCTTATTACACTTATAAAATAGCTCTAAATAGTTTCTTTGGGAAGGAAAATGAGATTTGACTCCTAACCTTGTGTTTATAGAGATTTAATGCATGGCCAGGTGATGTCTCTCAACCAATGACATTTCAACATTTGTTCTTGCTATTTTATAAATACACTTGTATTACAAGTCTAATTTCAATAACAACCTTCCTTTTAGTTCTTTTTTTACTTACAGTTGATGTTTTGTACACTGTCAGGAGGGAATGATTTGAGAAGTGGGGTACATAGCAGATTTGTCTCAAACAAGGCAATGCATCTCAGAAACTGCATCCGCAGAACCTTTTTCTCTCAAAATGAATGTATCCTACTACCTGTAATCAAAACATACATAAGGCCACATTTAGATTATTGCTCATCTAGCTGGAACCCATTTTAAAAAAAAGATAACTGTGGTCGAAAAACCACAGAGGCCACTCACTAAATTAATAATATGGCTAAAGGATAAAATCTGTGAATCTAGACTAAATAGACTGGGCTTATGGCCATTGGAAGTTCAATGTGCAAGAGGGGATTTGTTATTACTGTACAACATTTTTAAACAGGATGTGTTGAAGAATTAGTTAAATCTTAGATATAGGGAATCAAACTATTTTTTTAAGAGGCAATACCCAGCAATTAGTTGATATACAGTGTAGGACTGATATATGGAGACATAGTTTCAAACCTAGAGTTATTAGATTATGGAACAAGTTGCCTGAAGCAATAGTTGTTGCACCCTGTTTCAGGACCTTCAAGGCCAGGATAGACCACTGTATTTCAGTTGGCAGCCTTGGTTGCCTCCCCTGAGAAGTGGGGACAACTTCTATGGGCTTTCGCCTTCTGTTGTCTTACAGCTCCACGTGTAAATCCAAGTATAAGGAGGGAATGTTGCAGCACAGGGACAGCTCACATAGCATATGTTGCTGGCACACTGTGTGGACTGCAGCTGGATCAGTCATTTCTAAGTGATTACTGTCCAATACAGTAGCCAGTCAGGAGCCACTCGTGCTCATGAATACTGATATAGGCTTCTAACCAGAAAGTCAGCACACTGAAAAGTTTAACTGTATGCTACCTGTATGCAGTGAGAGAGCTCATTCATCACAGTGTTGTTGGGTCAAGTTACAGTACCTCAGTGTAGGATCTGCGTGTGGACTGGAAGCCTAGCCCACACCAGCTGACAGAAGGGATCACACCAATTTACCATGGATCCTAATATAGAGGCCCACTCTTTTGAGAAATTTCTGCATGAAAACTGTAAATTCTAGAACATCAAGCATGCTCAACTGGGCTGCCCCTCATTCCCCCTTTCTTCTTCTGTCCTATATCCCTAGCTGATGTACTCAAAGCTCTTCTTGCCCTTAACCCCTCCAAGGGTAAGTGCCCCTCTGGTCTCAACTCTAAAATCCTATACCTGTTTGCTCCTGCTATTGCTATCCCCCTTGCTTCTCTACTAAATCTCTCTTTCTCTCTCGCATCTGTCTGGAAACACGCTACAGTACTGTTATCCCCTTCGCAAAAAGTGGTGATCCCTCCTCCCCTGGTAACTACTAGCTTATTTCTTGGCTTCCTATTCTTGCCATGCTACAGAAGCACTTGGTGCTATCTCAACTCTCCTGCTACCTTGAATCCTCTTCCTTCTTCACCCTTATGAGTCTGGTTTCTGGAAATGCCACTCCACCACCTCCTCCCTCCTTAGGCTCACTAACTCCATACTTACTGGTATGGACCAGGGACTCATCACTTCTGCTATCTTTGTTGATCTTGCCAAGGCTTTCTATGCAGTATCCCACCCCCTCCTGTTTGCCAAACTCTCTGCAGCGGGGCTCTAAAATGCAGCTATCAGCTGGTTCCATTCGTACCTAGTGGGAAGAACACAGTCCTTTCGGATTAGTGATACAATATCCCCTCCCCTTCCCATCAACACTGGAGTTCCTCAGGGTTCTGTGTTGGGCCCACTGCTATTCTCTATTTTCCTTAACGACCTTCCCACTGCCTGTCCTTTCACCTCCATCCACATGTTTGTGGGCAATACTGTCCTGTTTACATCTGATCTCTTCCTCACTGATGTAGCATCCAGACTTCAGCATGACTTTGATAAGATTCAGCTCTGGTTTCGCTCATATCAGTTATTCTTGAATGTCAATAAGACAGTCTCCATGACCTTCAGCATGAGGCAGAGAATCTCTTGGCTCAAATCCTTCCCCTCCTTCCACACCCTAGATGGGACTTTGCTTGAGGACAATTCCTCCTTCAGGTACCTCATGGTCTGGCTTGACCAGAACCTCACTTTTTCTGGACGCATAGATGCCATCCACAAAAAACTGCCCTCGAACTGGGTGCCCTATACAGAAATCCTGGATGTATTCCATTGCTGGCCCACTGTGTACTGGTTCAGAAAATCATCCTCCCTATTTTTGACTATGGGAATGTAGTCTATAGTGCATCTCCCAGGCTGGACTCACTTTTCCACGCTTTCTGCCATTTCGCTCTTGACTGTCCTCCCTGCACCCATCACTGCTCCCTATACCAGTCTCTCTTCCTTCCCTCCCTGGTGGACAGACACCATGTCCACTGTGCCAACTTTCTAGCTAAATTCTGGTTTCACTCTTCTCCCCCCCTTATCTCTCCTCCTCTATTTCCCTCAAACCACCTTCCTCTCACTCCAATAGAAACCTTGACTCCCGTACCCTAACAATCCCACCCAGGTCCACCTCAGCAGGCCAGGCTGCATTCTCCCACCGCTTCCCAAAAATATGGAACTCCTTCCTACTGCCCATCTGTCACACTACCTCCCATTGGGTCCTCACCTCCATCCTAAAGGATGTTTTCTCCCCTTCCTGCAGATGTGCTTAATTTCTGCCCTCACCATATCTGTCCTACTCGTTACGCAGGTTAGCACTCATTCTGCGTTACTCATGTGATTGCTTGTTTAACATAGCCTCTGAGCACTTTTTCTGTATTGTTGAATTGACAGTTATCAAATGTTATCAAACTTTGTCATCCTGTTTGCTAATTGTATCTCGTAACCATTTATTATTATGTATTTGTTTTTTGCTGCTTGTATTCTTACTGTTTTCCCCATCCTCTCTTCCCAGGACACATCTGGAAAAGGGCATTCACTGCTCAGTATGCCTTTCCTGGTGAAACTTTTAAATAAATAAACAAACATCTGTTCACCAAATTTTGAGGCTCAGTCAGTTGGGGGGGCGGAGAATAATTTCATTGGGACTAGTGGTACCAAAATGACTAGTAAAAAATAAGTATGGAAACTGACTTGGATGCCATCATGCCAATTATTTCTGAAAACTCTATGTGTAAACATGGATTAGTAACGCTATTGCCAATTAGTGTGCTGAAAATGTACACTGATCATGTATTGCATTGGTTGGAAAAAATACAAACCAAGACTGAATTGCAATGATCAGGCTGTACATTTACACGCAAATCACAAAAGAGAGTGACCCTATGTATCTGGGTCAAAGCTGAATTTGGACTTTAGTGCTAGATTGGCCCAGAGTCCATAGTGTCATTGATGAAGCAGAACTACCATGCTGAAAATGTAATTCAGGGTTCAGAACAGACATGGATTTGATGAAATGTATCAAAGTTAGGTTGCAGCTACTGGACAAAGTTACTCCAAATATTTGTAAGGTCAGATCAGTACCTGGCACACTGCAGGAAGTTGTAACTGAGCAACAGAAAAATCAGGAGCAGGAGGTTCATTATTTCCTCAGCGGCTTACAGGGACTGGGCTGCACCCCTTGTGTGTACTGTATCTTAGAGTTTTGCTTCATTTTCAAAGTCCACTTCCACAGGAATTCCACACAATTTTGAAAATCCCACCTAATTCTTTAGAATTCTGTCAGAAGTGGAATTCCAAAATTCCAAGAGAGAATTTAAAAAATAAAACCTGTGGATTAGTAATCCATTGTATGCATAAACTGCAGAGTGGTATTCAGCTATTTTACATAAACAGTGGATTAATTGTTTGAAATCCATGGAATAATATTCCACAGATGATGTAATCTATGGAATAGTATTCCATGGTTTACATAAGCAATAACACACTGCAGGGGTGCTTTATGCTCTGATAAATGCACAATTAGGGGTTTAGTGAGGCACAAGGCCACTGTCACCAGAAGTGCATTTATCTGAATATATAGCACACCCTGGAGTGTTATTCTGTTTATAAAATGGGTATTTATTGAGAAACTGTAATATTGTTTAAAACATTAGTAAAACATTTTTAAAGTCAAATTTTATCATAAATGCTCCTTCTGCTTCCTGTATGTTTTCTGCTATCACTAGGGGCACTGACATGTTTTTGGGTGTCACTGGGGGCACTGTGCTGAGCCAAGATATCTGTGGCACAACCTTGAGGTCGCTACACTAGGCCCCTGGCAAGACTGCAATTTTGCTTTGGTCTTACTGGCAGCGTGCTAACATCTGTGTTAAGCAAGTGTCACCAAAGTGCTGGTGTTCTCAGTGTGCTTAGGTCAGTTGTGAGCAGCTTGTGTGTCACAACCAGAGAATGGGGAGGGAGAACCAGCGAGTGTTACCTAAGTGCTGGTGTTCTCAGTGTACTTAGTTCAGGAGTTGTGGTGGGAGAGCACAGTCAGCTCACCAGTGAGCAACTTGTGTGAGAGCATTGGGAGTCACAGTGAGTGAATGGGGAGGGAGAACCAGAGGCATTTTATAATTAAATACTGTATGTTGCTTTACCTGTGATGCGTGCTCGCTTAGGAAAAGAGATGGCGGACAAATGCCTAGGGAAAATAAATAGTAATTTAATGGTCATGAAATGTTAGGTGGCACTGAAAAAACAAATTCATATACAACTTATACTCTGTCCAAGACAGAAGGAGGCCATGCACAAAAAAGAGGCTCTTTTAATGATATTTTAGGACATTGAGATTTCAAAAAATACTTTTACAGTAGAAAGTTACCCTGATAGCAGAACACAAGATCCTACTTAAAATCCAAGAAGCCATGACTAGTAGCTCAACTGGTAGCAACCATATTATGGAGATGATCACAGGTTCTGGTTGCATATCAGTATGATATACAATAAGGATATTGCAGTGTCAGTGGCTCAGTAGGCTGCATACTTGTATAGAGGGTTGGAATATCAGAAGGTCATTGGTTCTAGTCCCACATCAGGAACTTGGGGCTCATACCTGATACCGACACTCTAGTGCAGCACTAGTGAATCTGGCCTTGCTACCGAATGTAAAAGCAGGTAGCCACAGTTCAAAAGGAACATTGTCCAGTTAAGGATAAGGCCTTTGAGCATTTATTCCAGGACAGCCTGTGCTAGTTCAGAATTCGTGGGAATATGAATGCAGACAGAAATGGATCTGTGGAATGTTAAAAAGCGTATAGTGTCCTATAAATGAGTTGGTTGTATTGTAGGGTAAATGGAGAGACACTCATGTAAATCTTACTTTATTTGGTCTGATTGCTCAGTAAACAGGCATTTATGCTCCTCAGCCTACAAATATAAAACATAAAAATGAAATCCAAATGACTGAGAATCCCTATGAGTTGGACTTAAATGTAGAAGAGAATGCCGCAGTAACTGGTAAATGCCTGAGTGTTTGAATGACTAAAATGTGCAGGTAATGTTTTTTTGTCATACAAAGTAGTGACCTAATTGGGAACTGAACTCAGGCCACCTGAATACCAACAAGTGTTTTTTTTACTAACTGAGCAAACAGATTAAATAAAGTCTGAATTGTTGTCACTTTTTTTCCCCAGAATGTAAATGCTTTTTTTTTCAGTTTAATTTATTTTCCTAGAAAAGTCCATCTGAGGAGCAACTTTTCATTTTTAGTGGAGTCCTTCTTCTATCCATTGTAGGGATGGGTGGGCCACAACACCACTGGGAGCTAAAGTGACTTCTTATGGTCACACAGTGAATAAGTAGCTCTGGTGATATTTGAACCTGCATCTCCTGGCTCATGGTACTGTGCACTACCTGCCAGTCTATGCTACAGCTCAACAAATTTCCATATGTCATAGTCAGAGGGCAACCAAGGCCAGTTGCCAGGTAGCCCTGACTGATGAGGCATTTATTAATGACCAGCAGAGACAAAGGCCTTTGTTCGCTGGTACCCAGCTGTGCTATTACCTGGTGCAGTAGGCTGCCACAAAATATGATAGTGCAGGAGAGGATTACAGAAACCCAGAAGACAGCCTCTGAGATGGCAGAGCCTTATCGCTGGTTAAACACTTTGATGAGCTAATCAGATTTCAGAGCCACCTCAGTTCTGTCAATCATTTTAGTGCATGTCGGTAATGTGCTAATAAATGACTCACTCTTCCCAACAGGAGGTACACAATGCAGAGCTGAAATGAACGGTTTGAGAACTAAGTGAACCATCAGAGTTAGTGGTGGGATTCTTTGTATGAGCAGATTATAAACATGTGGCCTTGGGATGGGGGATGGAACAATGTTTGTACTGTTTTAGATCAATCAATATAGTACTGAACCATGAACAATGCAGAAGGCAGAGCAGTATGCAAATGCCGGGTGGTACTAGACACAACTTAAACTGACCCAGGGGTGGCCCAAGGTAGGGCAGGCTGTGTCATCAGTGTGGTACTAGACACAAATTAAAATACCCCAGGAGTGACCCAACTACTAGAAACAAATCAAAGTTGCCCTGGGGTGGCACAAGGTACGACAGGGTGTCTAGGCAGTGTGGTACTATACACAATTCAAACTGATCCAGGGTGATCCAAGGTAGGGCAGGCTGTGTAAGCAGTATGGTACGAGACAACTCAAACTGACCCAGGGCTGACCTAACGTAGGGCAGATTGTGTTGGCAGTGTGGTACTAGACACAACTCAAACTGACCCAGGGCTGACCTAAGGTAGGGCAGGTTGTGTTGGCAGTGTGGTACTAGATATAACTCAAAGTGGCCTAGGGCTGACCTAATGTAGGGTAGGCTGCACTGGCAGTGTTGTACTAGACACAACTGATAATGTCCCAGGGGTAGGGCAGTCTGAATTGGCAGTGCGGTTCTAGACACAAATCATAATGACCTATTGGTGGCTCAATGGTGAATTTGTAGGGAGACTGCCAAGTAGTAGAAAAAAGAAAACTGATGATTTGAGACTAGCTGTATATCAGAGAAAAAATGGATTGGAATTGGACCAGGCCAACTGATTCGGACTTTGAGACTGACTGATTGATGGATTGGTTGATTGACTTTTTAAATAATGTTTTCTACTAAGTTAGCTCTATGATATGCAACATTTAATATTTGTAAGGGCCCCAGGGAAACAGCAGAAAACCAATGGCAAGATAGTTCAATATAAAAAAGGGAACCATGAAACCATACAACTAGATTATCAACACATATAAAATTACACATACCCAAGAATGCAGAACATCATTGATAATATATGCAAATCACCATGACGTAGTTGATGTTGGCTAGGTTTTAAGCAGAATCATAAGATTTATTCGATTTATTTTATTTAAAATTTGGTAACCAAATTTGGTAACCAAGATGCCAAAATGCCTAACAAACAATCTGCAAAGGCTTAGAACAGCACATCACAGACATGTATTTTGTCCCTGTTAGGACTCATCACTGTGCTATAACTGTTGCCTCAGACTTGCCCTTTAAATTACAAACAAATACACTTGACCAAGATTCACCATCTAGGTATAGAAACAATGGCAGGTCTGTTTAAGGTGCAAGTACAGTTATGCCTTAAAGTTAATCAACTGGAGCCAGTCTGAGTTGCTCAGAGAGCATTTGCTCCACTTGTCTGTGGTTGAGCAGGGAATGACTCTTTTGATGAAGTCCTTTCTAGCCTGGGAATTTTGAAGTTCAGGGAGGCAGAAGATCTCGGTGTGTAGCTGAGTTCTGCAGGACAAAATAGGGACTGCAGGTACTCTGGTATTGTCTTGTGATCACATTTGTGTAGCAAGGTGATCAAGTGGTGCTTCTTGCACATGAATGGGCCAGGCCAGTTGAGGTGGCAGTAATGAACATAAGATAAATCTTCAAAGCTTAAACCGGCAATGCAATGAAACATGATTTTCCAAAAAGCTAGTTTCAGCAACAATAATAAAAATATTATCATATCCCTCAATTCTACTTGTCTAGGTATCCTGTGCTGGGCACAACACATTTTTTTTTTTTTATTTTCTCAATCCTAACCCTTGCCAGGGCTACAATGCTGTTTCTATGCAAAATGTGATGCCACCTTTTTTCTTGAGAAACAAAACTAAATTCAAACATTTACAAAATACTCAGAATTTGGAGGAATTAGAAAACTGTACCACCAAATAAAACTGGAAGAAGCCTGGAATCTTTTATAGTGGAAAAAGATAATGCCAATTTTTGTGTCCAATTTCATTGCACTGCTACTATGAATATATGACTTCAGGACAGACAGAAGATCATTGATCTATTGGGTTCTTTCCATCAGCAACTCAGTGTTAATACCCGGTTACCCCATTTTCTTCAAAGTACCTATCAAGTCAAAGCTTAAGTAAGTAATAAGCCATGACAGAGTGTGCATTATAGGATTATAGTGTGTGGTGGAACGTTGTTCCAACCCACTTTCCATCTCAGCTGAAGCATTGTTGCACCACAGTTCAAAGGTCATAGAACACAATTGTACCCTTCTGGGGGTACAACAACAACAGCATTCCAGCTGATTTGGAAAGCCACAGTTTAACTGAGGCAACAGAAACTGCAGGATGAATCGGATAGAAACTCGTGGCGGTGACGCGATCACTCAAGACCCGTGACTTGAACAAATTCCGCAGATGCAGGATCAGCCAGATATGAAAAAAAATGCAAGATCAACAAAACATTTTCACTTATAGAAAAAAATACAGCGCAGGATCAAGCAGATATTTTAAATTACTCACAAAATCAAACATGATTCCTCACAGTAAGTCCTTTTACATGTTTTTGGTTTTGAAAATCCCTCCCAAATGCAACTGACAACCAATGGAAGCCCATGCTATAGATATAGGGATGTCTGGTCCCTAACAACCACACCACTGACCCTAGCAACCAGCCTTAAATCCTGGAATAAGATGCAGCACCAAAAATATATTGTTCTCTTAAAAAAAAGATTAGACTGTTTTTATATTATTTTAGGAGCACCATACACTATAAAAAATACTGGATATGGAACTATATGCACAACCAGTGTATTCTGCCACTCAGAGTTCTGATTCCCATGGACCTCTTGAGCTTTGCTATCAAGGTCATAGGGAATCAGAATCCCTCTGTGGCAGAACACACTGTTTGTGCATAGTTGCCCATCTAGTATTCTCTAGTTAATGCACACCCCAGAGGTGTAGTAAGGCACGAAGCCGAAGGCTCAGTGTCTTTTTGCCCTAAGGAAGTGCATTAAAATCCTGTGATGCACACCCTGGAGGAGCTTATTACACATATAATTTGGGCTGTCAGTATAGCCTAGAATTAGAGGAATGAGGTGTGAATGAGCTTCATACATCCAGCAGACCAGACCCAAGTTTTATTCTCACAACCTCCACTTACATACTGTGTGACTCTGAGCAAGTCACTTAAACGCCCAGTGCTCCCAGGTCACCCCTGAAAACTTACCTGGTTACCAAAGATTAAAATAAAAAAAAAAAAGGCTTTAAGTAGGGTTTTTGGGGAGGAAAATGAGATTTTCCACCTGAACATGCATTTAAAGAGATTTAATGCACAGGTGGCATCTCTTGGCCAAAGAAATTTCTAGTTTCTTTCTTTGCAGTTTTATAAAGGTAGTTACAGTATCCACTGATATTGCCTGCTCGGGGAGTTTGTTCTACATATTTACCACTCATTATGTAAAGTAATTCCAGTTCTTCCTAACAATTCTCTTAAATTTTTCTCCTTAAAGTGACATTGTGTGCCCCCTGTTCCCTTTCCCAACTTATCCTCAGCTCCAGCTTACTTTGGGTAAAACTTTCATGAGACTTTACAGGACACAGACAAATATTTTGGTAGACCATGTTCATCACACATGTGTGGCCTCTGTCTTAAAGCATACAGCATCAACAGGATTGATGATGGGCTTCTACCCCGTGACTCTACTCACATGGCCGGCAGCTTCTCTCCTATATCACCATAAAGTCTGAAGTGGTCTCTCTTAAATTGCTGATGGGAAATCTCACTTTAAAGAGCTTCTGACACCTCAAAAAAATCTTTGAAAAACATAACATTTGGGAACAATTCAGCTTGCATTTCATATATATTCTATAGATTTCTCATCCCTGTTATTTATTACTGAGGAAATTTGCATGAATACATGATCTTTATCCCTTAAGAATTCATCTGCCTCTTTAGCTTACTCCCTACTTCAAGTCATAATCCTCTGTTGTGACATCACAATCTGTTGCCATGGGAGTAACTGTGATGTCACAAAGAGTGCATTATTATCTCAGGTAGGGAGAAGGCAACAAGAACAGATTACATCTTCAAGAGCAAAGATCCAGTTTTCATACAAATGACCTTAGTAATAAATAATAGGGAGAAGAAATATTGAATTAATGTGAAATATATGCTGTACTTTGTCTGCATATTATATTTTGTTAAATTTCTCCTGAAGGTGTCAGCTGCTCTTTAAGGCTCACCGGTATAATGGAACAAGGAACAAGGCTACAACATTGCCAAATAATGTTCCAATATATTAGTTGCTTATAGCACAAACAGCATTTCAATGGCCTCCGCAGCCAGTATGATGTTATGCTTGTGCAACTGTGTTACTTGGTTTGGCCGTTCGCGCTCTCTGTTCCAGTGGAATTATCACCCTGTAGGTGTACCAAAGGCAAGGAACCCTCAAAGAGGGTTCCACCCCTAGAGGTGGCGTGGGACGATTCCCTTGGCTAAAGGTACCTTAGGAAAGATCCCCAAAAAGAAATGTAGTAGTATGAAAGAATATTAGCAATCAGTAGCTGTCAGGCACAGTAGTAGATAAGGCACCAGGCAGCTTTATAACGTAATGAGATGCGCAGGTTAGCAATGGCATGAGTACAATGGATTGCACTAGAGATTGAGAAGACCTCCTAAGGAGAGAAGGAATGGCAAGTAGGGACACCATCCACCTCCATCCAACAGCGGAACCTACCTAAAGGAACTAGGGGACACTAACTAAGGCTAACTAATGGTTATGACCTGAGACACGGAGGACAGAAAAAAATACCTTTGAGGAGGAAACCTCTGGGGATACAAGGCCTAGGCTACCTTTCCTCCAAGCTTGGGGTGTTTGTTCAGTGATGGCTCTGCTGCTGCAATTTAGAAACCCAATTAAAAGGGGGTTGAAAATATTCCAATTTGGAGGAAAGCTCTCACTCAATCCCTCTAATGGGAATGACGTGAAAGATTGCAAGAGTGCTCTGCAACATCGGGGGCAACCAAGGTGAGAGGCAGAGAGCAATGGCTGCTGAGGCACTCACCTGGCCTACCCACCTTAAAAACAAACCAGGTGAACCAGAGGCAGTCATAGGGAGAATGAAGTGAAGGTGTCTTGCTAGTAGAATACTAGAGCCAAAGGAGATCACTGTAATCACCCTTCATGGTTAGTCTTAATTTCTACACCAGGAGCTGCCATCGAGTTTCAAATGGCTAAAGCCAGGCCCGGAGTGAGGACATTCCCAGCTATGGACCAGGTGAGAAGGACCCTGCCACAAGTCAGGCACACTCAAGATGCAGACTTCATAGGTGCAGAGTGAGACTGTTGGCTGCAGGGAGGCCCTGCACTATGGAATGGTTATGGCTGGTATGCCCCAGAAAACAACTGAGGAGGAGCTGAATGAAGCACTGAGTGCTGGGACCCTCATGTAAGTTAGACATGGTAGTAGCAAGCATTGAGCAAATAAATTGCGTAAGCAATGAATGGACCTGCACGTAGGTCAGTAAGCAAATGTTTGGACCTGCGTGGTCAAAGGAGCAGCAAATATGAATAGTGGGGCAAACCAGCCAGGTCATCAAGGAAGCCAATGAAAGGTGACAAAATACTCAGAGGATTTTAGTGGCGAAGGCAGGATTTGAGCATGAGTTAAGTATGTCACACGGAGCTACAGCTCCTCAACAACACCTCCAGTCCCTGCCATAGGAAAACAAGAAAGCAATGTGAAGGCGCCGTGATCCACATGCAGATTTTAAAACTAGTTTACAGCATCAGCAGTAGCTTAACTGACCTTCAGAGTATAACAGCAGTGTGCAAATGAATAGAGCAGCATCAGTATTGAGTAATTATGAGTTATAGGGGTAGCAATTCAAATGAACATAGGCTGTAGGGAGGCAATGCTCTGAAAGCAGCAAATTGGCTAGGCAGCACAGTGAAAACAGCAGCAATTAGGTACGTGGTATAAGTTCAGGAAGCAGGATTGAGCTGCATGGGCTAGGGTTCAGAGTCAGCCTGAACCAGGTGAAAACAATTAAGGTGCATAGCATGGAGAGCAGCAGCAGGCAAGCAGCTCGAGCTGAAACACACAGATAATGATTGCAGTTGCATTGTGAATAAATGGGAGCAAGTAACATGAGCTCTGGATTAGCAAAAATACAAGGAGTTTAGAAACAGAAGCCCCCAAAAAGAATGCAAAACAAAAGACATAAAAGCACAGAAGAACAGGGAACAAGCAACACAAAGAAGCACACAGCCAGAGGCAAGCAATACAAACCAAATGCTGGAGAACATAAAGCAGAAGTCCAGCAAAAACAAGCAGAGGCCAAAACACAGTAAGGCGGGGGGGGAGGGCAAGCCCCAGCAGCTGCAAAGAACAGACCAACAGAGCCTCTAACTGCAAAGAAAAAGTGCTTGAGAGAGAAGCTTAGAGGAACTGCTTATATAGCACAGGAAGGGAGAGTGGCTGGCTGTTCACTGAACTACAGGCATAGCCTTCCAAAAGAATGAGACTTACGGGTAGTGGCAACAGCAGTACATCCAAAATGGATTACCTTGACGTTTTGCACATGCATGTGTTTCATAAAAGGGATAATTATGCCTCCCGTGGTACAGCTTCAAAATATATTAGTTGCATTATAGTATATATATATTAAAGCTGCAAGTACAGTTCAACCAAACTGGAAAAAAGTTCGAACCCCGTGGTTCTCAATAGGCAGCCAGTGGGAGAACATTTGGCCAAAAAAGGTGAACTTTGCGAACTTTGGTTCACCCAAAAAAACTACAAAAAAAAGTGCACACAAACCAGACGCTGGACTGTTGTGCATGCCACTCTGCACTCTCTCCAATGCAGCACATGTGGTGCTGCTCAGCGCTCAGCTCCTCTAACAGCCATCTCGTCAACTCGCACCACCCGGTAGAAGTGGAGGACTGGGAGAAGGGAGATCTGTGTGAAGACAGGAAAGGGTGATTGGCCGTTGGAAAGTGACTTGTTGTGTCTCTTGTCCTGACCCTCTACCAAGTCAGGCAGCTATTGGAGTGGGTTGCAGAGACCCACATGGTTCACACACACAGTACTACTCAAACTGCTTGCTGTAGTGTGTGCAGATTTCTGAGAGCAGAGGAAAGAGAGGGGTTCTGTCCTGTCTCCTTGCTTCAAATCAGCGGCAGCTCAGTTTAAAAAAAAAAAAAAATGTTATTGTCTTGTCCTCTCATCTTGACAGGCAGCTTAGGAATTTCCAGCTTAGGCAGCTTGGACTTTTGGGAGGGAGGGAAAAGATACACTTAAAACAAGCATAGGGTACAGTCACAGAAAGTGTGTGGGTGGAGCATAGGGCAGAGTCACAGACAGTGTGTGGGTGGAGCATAGGGCAGAGTCACAGACAGAGTGTGGGTGGAGTGGTGACTGAAGACAGGTGTTGTGAACTTGCGGGTGTTCTTTTCATTCTGAGGGCTCCTCCCTCATGATTCGCCATCACAGATGCAGACTGTTTGCAGCATTTGTACTAACGGTGTAGTGCACAGCACACATTCACAAAGCTAAAAACACAAAAAATAAAGAAAAACTTATACAGGCTTACAGAACAAACAGAAAAAATATTTAAAGAGCCTGGAAACAAAGTAAAAAAAAAAACAGCAAGCAGATTAAAGATCTGACCTTCTGTCCAGCTCTACCTTTACTTGCTACTACCTTCCCCACACTCCTCTGCTGATGTCTCCCACCCTGCCTTACCTTTATCTGCCCACTGAATCAATCTCCATGTAACTACTGTATATTGTCTACTCTGTAAAGCGCACGTAAGCCTGTTGTATACTGTGTTTGACATATGCCCGTATTTTTGACTGATTCCTAAATGTACTCTGATTTTTTGTCTGCCTTGATGTTTGTTTCCTGCACTGTTTTGTCCTCACTGTGACGAGGTACCTTTGTAAATGAGCCTCTGGCTCAAATGTTGTTAAACTGATGTTCTAATAAATAAATAAATAAAAAATTAAAATAAAAGTCTGTGCTCTCATCTTCTTCAGTGATGGCTGCTACTGTCTCACATAGTCAAATTATAAATCTTAATCAATCACAGAGAGGCAAACTGGTCTTTTAGTCCGAGCTGCTGCACTATATTGGTGGATAATTGGATTATATAAGCTATTAATAAAAATGTAACTACTGAGGCAATTATTCTTCTGATTCACAACACCCAGTGTACCCTCTGCTAAATGCTTTAGTGACCTGATTGAGAATAAATCTCCCCTTGTTCACAACTTCTTAACCAACACACCCACTAGTGCTTTATTGACCTGTTAGGAATAAATTTCTCTGTGTTTGCACTTGCAGCGGCCGCAATGTGCTTAAATTAATTGTCTTACTTGGACTTATTCTGCTGATTCACAACACCCCGATATACCCACTACTACTAAGTGCTTTATTGACTGGATTGGGGATGCATTTCCTTGTGTTCACAACTACTCCGTGAACACATTAGTGCTTCTTTGGCCAGTCTGTGAATATATCACCCTGTGTTTGTACTCATAGCAGCTGTATTCTAGTTTACTGCCTCATTTGCATTTCCTTATGACTCATGGCCACAGCCATGGAGGAACGATCTGTGTTTGGGTTCAACGACTGTGCAAGAGTTTCATTTAATTTAACAGGGAGTAGCTCAGGGGGTTAATCCTTTGTGCTGCAATCAGATTTAGAACGCAGGGGTGATATACATTACCACGCTATTTTGCAGCATCTTGTATGCACAAAACATTGCAAAATATACCCTTTTTAGTACTGCATGTACTTTCCCAAACATGCTAGGTACTTACTGTATGTGGCTTTTAATCAAGTAGAACCAGGTAGATACTGGTTATATATTATAGAACCTGGGTATACCTGGTAGAACCTGGTTATACCTGGTAGAACCTGGTTCTGCCTGGCGGAACCAGATAAAACCTGGTTCTACCTGGTAGAACCAGGTACAGCCTAGTAGAACTTTTTTTGGGTTATACTCAGAAAGCCTCTCTGCTTGTTTAACAGTGTACAGCTTCTTTTGCCCAGGCAGTTATCTGTCTCAGTATTCCCAGAGTTTCACTCCAGAGCTAGCGAGCACTACGGGGACATGACCCCTGTTCCACTGCCCAGATCAATGGTTCCCACGTGGTTTGGAATATGTCCCCCTCTCCTTTCAGGAGTAATTGTACTGTCTCCAGCTTCATACACAGGGGGAGGTTATTGAGCCAGTGAGCTATACTAGGTGGTGTTTCACTGATCCAGTGTTGATCCACCTTTTTCCTGGCATTGACTAGTGCCAGTTTCCACAAGGGGGTGATCTTTGCTGCTGCCCATGCCAGGTTTTTGAGCCCCTAACATCACTTCCAAAGGCTTGTTAGGAAAAGTTACATTTTTTATTCATTTTTTTTTTTTTTTTAAGATGAGTGTTGTGACGTACCTCATAACAAAAGGGGGCCACCTCAGGGCAAGTAAGTGCAAGATGTAAGAAGTCACCTGTCTCATGTGCCGGCCCAGTGCCACTGAGGGTTGAGGTGCTGGACACCTTATCTTGTGCTACGCTGGTGACCCAGGTTCAGGAATGACCTCAGGTCACCGGGGTGCCAGCACGGGGGGGGGAGAGTGGGAGCAGGATCGAACTGTGGCTCTCCTCTCCCAGGATGGGGGGGTTGCCCACCCATAGTCTCACCACCACCAGAAGGAGGTCTGGTGGCCAGTGCAGGTGGTCAACAGCATGACTGGAAGGGAGGAGTGTCCCATAAGGCATGCGCATGTGTGCCTCCACACAGACGCGTCGCGTCAGGGACGCATGGGAATGGGCAGGGAGAAAACCCATAAAAACTCACAAAAAATGTATATAACAAAAAAGAAATCACCTGTCTACTCTGCATTTAGGACATGTGGGGTCTCTTGAGGGTTGGAATTTATATAGCCTTGCTGGGGTAAAATATGTACAGTACAAGTAATTTAACATCCCCACCAAGATAAGAACATTGGATTTCAAGAGGGAAAATTTTAAAAAGGTGAGAGAAGTACTAAGGGAAAACCTGGGCAGCATGGAGAAGGGCATGGGGGTGGACCAATTATGGGCTATCAGTAGGGGGCCATATAGAAGGCCACAAGCAGTTGTATCAAATTGAGGGGGAAGAACTCCAAAGCCAGACCATCAGGCTGGTTTAATGGTGAGGTGGCCAGAGTGGTAAGGGAAAAGAGGGCAGGCTATAGAAAATTCAAAAGAGCAGCAAAGGAAGAGGATGAGGAAGAATACTGGAGGCTATCTAAGGTGGCAAGAAGGGAAATGCAGCAGGTAAAGACACAGAAAGAGCTCCAAATAGCTGAAGGAATAAAGAATGGGGAAAAGGCTTTCTTTCACTACATAAGCAAAAGGAGCGGGCAAGAAGGACAACATTGTTAGACTGAGGAAGGGGGATGGTTGGGTTGATGATGACGGAAGCAAAGTAGAGGTATTAAAAGAATACTTCTGCTCTGTCTTTATAAAGGAAAAGGATGGACTGGTGCCATCTGCAGGGAGAAGCAGGGAGGGAATAGGGAGAGAAGCTTTAGGGGTAATCAGAATTGAAAGAGTGAGAGAGGGGCTGATGCCTTGAGGGTGGAAAAATCCCTGGGGCCAGATGAAATACACCCCAGGGTGCTGAAAGAGCTAGTGGAGGATCCAGTGGGGCCACTGACTGTTCTCTTCAATAGATCCCTGGAGTCAGGGGTAGTGCCGCTGGAGTGGAGAACAGAACATGTGGTGCCACTCCACAAGAGCGGACCCAAGGATGATGTGGGTAACTATAGGCCAGTGAGCCTAACCTTGATAGTATGTAAACTCATGCAGACCATATTAAAGGAAAGACTGGTGAGGTACATAGAGGAGAATAGTGTACAGGAGGAAAGACAGCACATGTTTATGGCAGGCGGATTGTGTCAAATGAACCTGATTGAGTTCAGTGGACAAAGGCCAAGTGGTGGACATCATATACCTGGACTTTAGCAAGGCCTTTGATTCTGTACCACACAAAAGGTTGATAATGAAACTAAGGAATCTAGGGGTGGGGGAGAATATGGTAAGATGGGTTAAGAACTGGTTGAGTAGTAGAACACAGAAAGTAGTGGTTAGGGATAAGTTCTCCAGCTTCAAGGAGGTCACCAGCAGTGTCCTGCTGGGATTGGTGCTTGGGCCAGTGTTGTTCAAAGTCTTCGTAAGTGACATTGGGGAAGGCATTAAAGGCAAAATATGCCTGTCTGTGGACAACACCAAACTCTGTGGGAGAGTGGACACAAAGGAGGGGATTCAGGACCTGAGAGAGAACCTCACCAGACTAGGGAGATGGTCAGGAATCTGGCAACTTGGTTTCAATGCCAGAAAGTGCAAAGTGATGCATATAGGGGATAAGAACCCTAGGGCAGAGTATTACATAGGGGGGTTTCAGGTATTGCTTCCGAAGAGGAAAAGGATCTAGAGGTAGTGATAACGAGTGAACTGAAACACACCTTTCAGTGTAAAAAGGCAGTAGTGAAGGCTAACAGGATGCTGGGGTGTACTGCAAGGGGATTCAGTAACAGGCAGAGCGAGGTTATTTTATCATTGTACAGGTCATTGGTGAGACCACATTTAGAATATGGGGTGAGGTACTGGCATCCTTACCTTAGGAAGGACATCAGCATGCTCGAGGGGATCCAAAGGAGAGCAACCAAGATGATCAAGGGGCTACAAGATAGGTCCTATGAGGAGAGGCTGGGAGCCCTGGGGATGTACTCCCTGGAAGAGATGAGGTAGAGGGGTGATATGACAGAGTTCTTCAAGTACATGAAGGAAATTAACAGAGTGAAAAGAGAGGGTCTCTTTAAAATGAGTGACAATAGCACCACTAGGGTGCACAGCCTAAAATTGATGGGGGAGGGGTTCAGAAGGGATGTAAGGACACATTTCTATACAGAGAGGGTGGTGTCTGCCTGGAATGAGCTGCCAGAGGAGGTGGTATCAGCAAGGATGGTGGGAGCATTCAAGAGAGCCTGGGACAAGCACAAAGGGAACCAGTGGGACCAAGGAAAGGGAGAAGGGTGAGAGGGAGGGATGGTTGAGGGGGCAGGGTCATTGGCGTAAATTGTAAGGCTAGACCCTGCATCACTTACTGAGCAGACATGATAGACTGGATGGCCTTCTTCTGCTGGCTTTTTTTGTGTGTTCGTATGTTCGTAACTGTACCCTGTATAGATGATTAGCTCTTGAGCTGCAATGGACTTGCTGGACTGTCATTTCCCGTATTTCGTTTGAGAGCTGTATGCCCAAATCTGATTCCCAGGATATACGGGACTTAACTGTGGGGACCAACGTTGCCCCTTGAAGTAGCCTATAGCATGCTGTGAGGGGCCTGGTCATTGGCTGTGGTTTGTATAACAGTTCTTCTATTGGTGTTAGAGTAGGCTCCATTTCCCACAGGCAATTCCTAATCTTTAGTTATGCAAAAAAGTCACCCACTTGTATACTATATTTTTTTCTTATATCCTAAAAGGCTCAAAATATACCCCCCCCCCAGTACATGTTCCCTATGCTTCTGATTCCTTGTTTAGTCCATCTGAGGATAGCCTGAGGGAGGAAGGCATTATATTCTAGTTTATCCCAGAATGCTACTCTAATATGATTTTTTGGAGTCAAGGTCTGATTAACTCCTAAAATCTGGTGGGCTTTTTGCCATGTCTCTCCAAGGACCTTTACAGAGGGGTTTTTACTAAGCTGCGTCAGAGGGTTAGACAATAGTTGGCCAAGGTGACCCATCAGGGAGTGTCCCTGCACCTCTTCTTGCTCCAGTTGCACCCATAATGGATTAGCGAGGGGGCAAGTGTCTTTCAGGTGGGATAAAAAGGAAATGTGTGCAGCCCAGATATATTGCTTGAATCTGGGAAGAGCTAGGACCCCAGCTCTGACAGGAAGCTGCAAAATGTTTCATTTAATTCTTGCAGACTTGTGTTTGGTATGCCATTTATCTGTTTGAAGAATTTCTCAGGTGCATTTATTGGCAGATTCTGAAACAAGGAAAAGCATTTTGGTAATAGATTTGTTTTGATAGAATTAATTTGGGCACCCAAGCAACTGGGCAGATGTTCCCATCTCTCACAGTCTTTCTTGATTGCTGATAAAAGAGGGGTATAATTCTCTTTATGTAAGAGCCTGAGCTTGTTTGGTATTTTGGTCCTGAAGTATTCCAGCGTGTAGACTATTCTCAGTTCCTGCGGGCTGTGATCTAGGTACTGGGTGGAGCCCCTCCCCAATGCCATAATTTCACTTTTGGACCAGTTAATATGATGCCCAAAAAGTCTGCTGTATTCCTCCAAGAGACAGGCACCTGTGTTAAACCATTACAGGGCTCACTTAAGTAGAGCAGGAGGTCATCGACAAACGTGACTAGTTTGTGATGGTGTTCCCCCTTCCTCTGCAGCCCTACTATTCTGCCCTTCTGGTGAATCACAGCAGCCAGTTGTTCAAGAAATAGGACTACAAAAAGGGGGAGAGAGGGCACCACTGTCTAGTACCTCCAGTCAGGGTGAGGGGGGCCGAGAAATTACCATTATCTGGAAAGAGGGGTGGTCATACAGGGCAGAGATCCATCTGATGACACTGGCATGCAAACCACATTTTTCTAGTGTTGCAAACATATATTTCCATTTGACATGGTAGGCCTTTTCTGCATCATGGGCAAAGTCCCTGAAGCACTCCCTAACTAATCTCCCAGCCCACCTCCAGACCACATTCAAGGTCCTCCGGACATTATTCTTGTCATGTGTACCCTGGACAAAGCCAGCCTGATCCAGGTGTATTAATGCTAGGAGTACTCCCTCCAGTCTAGTAGCGATGATCCTGTCCATAATTTTATAGTCGGACATGACCAGAGAGATCAGCCTATAGGATCCACATTGTCAGGGGTTCATGCCCTGTTCAGGTAGTACCTTGAAGGTAACAAATCTCATAGATGGTGGTAGGTCCCCTTTGTGAAACTGTTTGAGATCATGTCCATTAAGGCTTCTTTTAATTCTGGCAATGTTTTATAAAAATGAACTGTGTACCCATCAGGCCCTAGTGCCTCCCTCCCTCCCTGCAAGTGTCTGATGGCTTTCTCTATTTCAGATCAGGTCAGATCTGCCTCCAGAGTCCCATTTTTTATGGGGCTTATCTGGGGGAGAGGTGTCTTTGCAAAGAAAGTGACTAGATTTCCATCAGAGGGTTGGACCTCTGTGGTGTATTCATTTATTTATTTGAATTTTGATGACAGGGTAGGCCCATTGAGACAAAAACAGTCCCTTTTTCAGGGTCGACCTGTTAAAACTCTCGAAAGCATTCCCCTATTTCTTGGTATGAATAGCACAGGTTCCACATGTCATCTCCCATGCCTCTACTGCCCCTTGTCTCCTCCTGTTCAGCAGAGTCACCAGCCTCCCACTCAACCATCCCAGACCTGTCACAACCCCACTCAGCAGGTCAGGCCCTCTGCTCCAACAGTGCCGACCTCCGAGCACAGTATTGTGAACAGGAACAGAAACAGGATAACCCCCCTGTCTGTTTTGTGGGTTTGAATCACCTTTGGTCTCAAGTTCTGGAGTGATTCAAACTGTGAACCTATTGCTAGCCAACCCAAATGTACAGGCTCAGATAATTCTACTCTTCAGGGAAATGCCAGATATATTTCGCCTATGGCACCTAACCAGGTGTACAAAATGAACCCTTAAAAACTCTATGAAAAACCTTAAATAAACTCTTACCTTTTTCCCAGTTTGGTAAACCAGTAAGCTTATGCACAGTGTCAACTTTCACCATACATGCTTCACTTGTCAAAGAAAGAATTTCATAGGCACACCAAGCAGTCTCTTTAAAATAGAGGTTTATTTTAAAATAGCTAAAAATATGTAAAATGTAAATACAGAACAATATATCACAACGCATACAATCACTTAAAAGAACAAGGTTTAAAAGTGCAAATTCCTACCACCAGACAATTGGACTTCTCTATCTAATGTATATCTTCTAACAGTGCTAGAAGTAGATGTTTCTTATTCAGAGTCCAAAACATGTATGTCTCTAAGGTCAGCCACAGCGTAATTAAAAAAAACTGTCTTTAACCTGTCTTCTCCATGATGTCACCCAGCTCCTCCTCCTGTTTATTAAAAATTATGCAACCAGGATGTCTTTTCAAGCAGAAGGTATTTTAAATAGGTGACATCAGCAAAAACTAATTTCCCCATGTGACCCTTTGATCTAGTGTGTCTTCCTGCCCTTCACAGACATCAAAGAACGTTTATGACTTAGCATCAAAGTGACATAACCTGTTTTCTTCCTCTAAACATCATAAAAGTTTATGCTGTCTACCCTGCCAGCTGGCAAGCTACAATTAAGTCACATAAACAGGAGAGCCTTAATTTATGTCTCTTCTAGTCTTTAATCATCTCTTGGCTTTTAGGTTAACATCTTGTAGTTGAAACCTGGGGGCCGGGGGTCATCCCAGGAGTACAGCATGTCTCATGAGAGACACTCAATAACACATTTTGATATTACAAAAATCATAGAGTAATCAGAACCAGCTGCCAAGTGTCATAATCCTCCCCACCCAGACTGAATTTGGGGGCTCTATCCCCTGCATGGGATGAGCTTTCCAAATAAGTTCACTCCTCATAGACCCGAGACAGACCATCTGAGTTCAGATTTTTCGCTCCAGCCCTACGTAGGATTGTCATGTCATACCCTTGCAAAGCAAGACTCCATCTTAACAATCTACCATTAGTTTTTCCCATTTGCATCAGCCAAACCAGGGGGTTGTGGTCCATCTGTACCACAAAATGCTGCTTATATAAGTATGGCTCTAACTTCTTTAGGGTCCACACTATGGCAAGACACTCGTTTTCCACAGTAGAGTATGCCTGCTCCCTGGGAAGTAACTTTTTACTCAGATACGTTACCGGGTGATCTTACCCTTGGTTGGATGTCTGACTCAGTACTGCCCCAATACCCACATATGAGGCATCAGTCTGAACTATAAAGGGTTTGCTATAGTCAGGACTTGTCAATACAGGAGCACTGCACAGTGCTTCCTTCAGTCTGGTAAAGGCTTCTTCATAGGCTTGGCCCCAGGTAATTTTCTTTGGCATCCTTTTCTTTACCAGGTCAGATAGGGGAGCAACCATGGCACTGTAATTGGGTACAAATTCCCTATAGTACCTTGCTGTCCCTAGAAAACTCCTGACCTGCTTCTGTGTTTCTGGTCTGGGCCATGCCTGGATCACCTCTATTTTTATTTGGTTAGAACAGAGCTGTCCCCAGCCTACCACATACCCGAGGTATACCACTTCTCTCATGGCCACCTCGCACTTCTCAGCTTTGACAGTGAGCCCGGCCCTCTGTATTCTGCCCAGCACTTCCCTAAGGTGGGAAAGGTGTTCATCCCAGCTGGCAATGTCATCCAGGTACACCACGGTGTACTCCTCTGCACCATTTAACACCTGGTTCACCAACCTTTGGAAAGTGGATGGGGTGTTCTTCATTCTGAAAGGCATTACTTTAAATTTTAAATAAGCCTATCAGAGTGATGAAGGCCAACCTCTCCCTGGCTCTGTCTGTTAACTTTACCTGCCAATACCCCTTGGTCAGTTCAGCCATCATAAGGTAGGTCGCCCCTCCCAACTTGTCCAGGAGTTTGTCCATCCAGGGCATCGGGTGGGTGTCTGACTTCGTGACTGCATTCAGTCCATGACAGTTCACACAGAAATAAATAGAGCCATCTGACTGGAGTACAAGGACTACAGGTGAGGCCCAGGGGCTGTGGGATCTCTGGATTACCCCTAAATCCAGCATCTCCTCCACTTCCCTCCTAATGTCCTTTTGGACAGCCTCTGACACCCGATATGCTGTCCACTGTATGGGCGTCTGTGTCCCTGTCTCCACATCGTGCACCGCTAAGGGTGTTAGTCCAGGCTTGGCGCTAACAAATGGGACAAAGGCTGCTAAAACCTCCCTTACTTCCTGGATCTTGTCTGGGACCAGCTGAGGAGACAATTTTACTGCCTCTACAGAGGACTCCCACTTGCTTTCTTCCAGCAAGTCCAGAAGGGGGTCTCCTTCATCCGTCCCCTCCCCAGGACTACACACTGCAAACACCATGTCAGCCCTATTAGGATATGGCTTCATTATGTTGACATGGTACACCCTTTCTGTCTGTCTTCTGTCAGGTAACTCTATAATATAGTTCACGTCATTTGCCTTCCTAACTACTTTGTACGGTCCTGCCCACTCAGCCTGCAGCTTGTCTTTCCATACTGGAATAAGGACCATGACTTCCTGACCCACCATGTACGAGCGAGCCCTGGCTCTGTGGTCGTACCACACTTTTTGTTTCTGTTGGGCAGCTGCCAGATCACTCTGGGCTGTCCCCATAAGCTCCTTCAGCCTTTCCCTAAACCTAAGGATGTAATCCACTATGGGAGTTCCCTGGGTGGCATGCTTCTCTTCCCAGTCCTCCCGGATCAAGTCTAGGGGCCCAATGTACCCGGCATCCATATAAGAGTTTGAAGGGGGAAAATCCTGCTGACTCTTGGGGCACCTCCCTATATGCAAACAACAGGTGGGGACGGTATTTCTCCCAGTCCCTCCTATGCTGTTCAGCAAACACCCGCAGCATCGACTTCAGGGTACTATTAAATCTTTCCACAAGCCCATTGACTTGTGGGTGATATGGTGTCATGCATCTCTGCACCACCCCACACTTCTCCCACAAACATTTCATCAGGTCCGACATGAAGGAACCCCCTCGATTGGTGATAACCTCCTGTGGAAACCCAACACGGGAGAAAATCCCAAATAAGGCATCTGCCACTTTGTCTGTCCTCAGTGAGGATAGGGAGACTGCCTCGGGGTACCGGGTGGCATAATCCACCACAGTCAGGATGAATCTCTTCCCTGAGGAGCTGGGGGTATTTAAAGGCCCCACAATATCCATTCCCACCCTCTGGAATGGCTCCTCCACTATGGGCAATGGAATCAGGGCGGCTTGGGTTTTCTTGCCCGCCTTCCCTGTTTCTTCACACCGGTGACAAGACCTACAATACTCCTTCACCTGTTGGGTGAAGTTAGGCCAATAGCAATTTTGGGCCAACCGCTGCATAGTGCGCGTGATTCCCAGATGAGCAGACAAGGGAATATCATGTGCAATCTTGAGCAACTGCTCACGATACCCCTTGGGAATGACAAGCTGCCTGCCTAGCACCCCTCCCTCTGTCTGCATAGCCTGAGTATACATCAGTCCACTTTCCCAATAACCTTATGTCTGCCGTCACCTCCCTGTGCTCCATCAGAGTCTACCCAAGCCCTCAGCTTCTCTAGACTAGGGTCACTTCTCTGAGCAGCGGCAAACTCCTCACACATTCCCAAGGCATGGGACAGGTCCCCTTCTTTCTCTAAACTAGGGTCCCTAGCAGTAGCGGCAGGGCACTCAAGATCACTGTCATCCCTAACCCTCTGACAATGGGTCAACCCTCCCTCCCTCTTTAAACATAGAAACATAGAAACATAGAATTTAATGGCAAATAAGGACCGCTTGGCCCACCCAGTCTGCCCATTTCCCTACCTACTGGATAAGCTGCAGATCCTAGTTAACCAGCAGCCTACTTCTTCCTACCCCCAACCCCTAGAATTGCCTTATGACTGTCCCATGCATGCTTGAATTCCACCACTGATTTTGACTCCACAACTTCCTCCGGAAGGCCATTCCATGCATCCACAACCCTCTCTGTGAAAAAATACTTCCTTAAATTACCTCTGAGATGCCCCTCTATCTTCAAATTGTGCCCTCTTGTTCTTGCACACCTCTTTTTTTGAAAGATGCTACCCTCTTGGACTTTGTTGATTCCCTTGAGGTACTTGAATGTTTCTATCATGTCCCCCCTCTCCCTCCTTTCCTTGAGGCTATACATATTAAGCTCCTTTCGTCTCTCTTCATATGTCTTCCGGTGCAGACCCTGCACCATTTTAGTTGCCCTCCTCTGGACAGCTTCCATCCTGTCTATGTCTTTGCAGAGATTGGGTCTCCAGAACTGCACACAGTACTCCAGATGGGGTCTCACCAGCTGTCTCCATAGCTATGTGGTTAACTGCTACTGGGGAAATTTCTACCCCCTTTTCATTAATCTCCATATCAGGAGACACAGGCTGGGGAACCAGCCTCCCAGTGGTTTTCACAATGGTTTCTGTGGGGTCCAGGGAACTACAATTTTCCCTTGCTGCTTGGCTGTGGGTAACTGCACACACCATCCCCTGTTTGAGATTGTTGCCAAGGGTGACATCCACTGCTAACATTTTGGCTACAGCCACCAGTTGCACAGTTTCCTCTGTTTTACCCCAGTCTAGGAGAACACTAGTGATGGGCAGTGTTTCTCCCCAGTAGTAAAGTCCTGTACAGTGATGTATTTATTGGTTTTAAGCTGACCATGCTGTACCAGATCCCCTTTTACCAAGGTCAAGGATGCCCCTGTGTCCCTTAACCCTTGCATCTGTACACCATTCACCATGACTGGGTGCATGTGTTCCCTCATGTTCACAGGCATGCTTCCAGGGACACACAAATAACCCACTTCTTTCCTAGCACCACCTTGCATATTGCTCATCCGTTTGGGACACTGGCAATATGCCCAGTTTCTTTACACAACCAACATTAATTTCTTTTCTCAGAGAAATCTTTTCTCTGAAACCTGGGGATAACTGGTTTTGGTGGAGGCATTGAGGGTTTTAACTGCCCTGAAGGCATGCTTTTCCCTTTCTGCGCTGCCGCACCCGCCCCATTCGCTCTCAGAGCAGGTCTGCTCTTGGCGTAGTGGTCTGAGAGTTCAGCAGCATCTTGCACTGTTTTGGGATCTTGGTCCTGCAGCCAGGTTTTCAGCTCTGCTGGGCAGGCCCAGAAAAACTGTTCTAACAAAATCACATTTTCAATTTTATCAACAGAGTTTGCTTCAATTCCTTCCCACCAACATTTTAAAAACTGACATTGTTTCATGGCTAGCTGCTCATAGCACATGTCAGGGCTTCTCCTGAGCTTATGGAATTTAGCTCTGTATGATTCAGCAGTTAATTCCAATTTTTTTAACAGTGCTGCTTTAAGTTTGCTGTAATCATTACTGTCCTCATTGTCCATTTGACCCAATGCATCCCGAGCTTTCCTGGTAAGTAGCGGGGTTAGCTGGAAGCTCCAGGACTCCCTAGGAATTTTAGCCTGAATACAAACTTTTTCAAAAGAATTTAAAAAGGCACTCATATCCTCCCCCTCTTTAAATTCAGCTATCAATTTGGAATTCAATTTGTAACCCAGTCCTGTAGTCCCAGTTAAACCCAAACCATTTACCTGCTCTGGTGCTGGTGGTTGGAGTCGTAGCTTCTCCAGTTCATGTCACCTCTGGTGCTCATGCTCCTCATGGTCTGCCTCTCACCATTCACAGTCTGCCTCTCACCATTCTTGCTCCCTCTTCTCCTCTGCAGCTCACTGTTCTCACGCCGCTTCTTGGCGTTCTCGCTTTGCCTCTAGGCGTTCTCGCTCAGCCTCCCTTTGGAATTCCAACTCCATTCTGCGCAACTCAATCTGCAGCCTGAGTACTTCTGGCTCCAGAATACTGGTGACCTCCCCTGCTGCTGTGGCCCTTTTCTGGAACTGACCTTGCTGCCCTCCTCATTGGATCTGGACATTGCACTGGCCGCTAGCCCTTCCACATGCAAGATCTGGTCCCTCACAGTCACTGTGTGTGACTCGATGCTCTGGGTATCTACTACCATCAGGGCATCCACAAGGTTCTTCTTGGTGGCTTTCACCTTGTACTGGACTCCTCTGTCCCCACACAACTGCTTTAAGTAGTCTACAGTGTGCCCACTGTAGTTGGAAGCCATCTTCTTCCCAAACTACGGCTACTCTAACTTGCACTTCAGAAAAAAAAATAAAACAGGTAGGAACTTGACTGTAAGTCAAGTAATATAGTTCTGTTTCCTTTTAAAAATAAATCACTGCCTTTTTTGCAAGTGAGCTGTACAATATCAAGCTGACACACTGAACAATAAAAGCTTGTAATGCCAAACTTATGCACACCACTGCCAACCAATCTGTCACAACCCCAATCAGCAGGTCAGACCCTCTGCTCCCACAGTGCCAACCTCTGAGCACAGTATTGTGAACAGGAACAGAAACAGGGTAACCCTCCTGTCTGTTTTGTGGGTTCGAATCACCTCTCGTCTCAAGTTCTGAAGGGATTCAAACTGTGAACCGATTGCTAGCATACCCAAATGTACAGGCTCAGATAATTCTGCTCTTTGGGGAAATGCCAGATACCTTTTGCCTATGGGCACCTAACCAGGTATACAAAATGAACCCTTAAACACTTTATGAAAAACCTCAGATTAATTCTAACCTTTTCCCAGTTTAGTAAAACAGTAAGCTTATGCACAGTGTCAGCTTTCACCATATATGCTTCACTTGTCAAAGAAAGAATTTCAAAGGCACACCAAGCAGTCTCTTTAAAATAGAAGTTTACTTTAAAATAGATAAAAATATGTAAAATGTAAATACAGAACAATATATCACAACACATACAATCACTTAAAAGAACAAGGTTTAAAAGTGCAAATTCCTACCACCAGACAATTAGATTTATCTATCTAATATATATCTTCTAACAGTTCTAGAAGTAGATATTTCTTCTTCAGAGTCTAAAACATATATGTCTCTAAGGTCAGCCACAGCATAATTAAACCTGCCTTCTCCATGATGTCACCCAGCTCCACCCCTGTTTATTAAAAATTATACAACCAGGATGTCTTATCAAGCAGGAGGTATTTTAAATAGGTGACATCAGCAAAAACTAATTTCCCCATGTGACCCTTTGATCTAGTGTGTCTTCCTGCCCTTCACAGACATCAAAGAACATTTATGACTTAGCACCAAAGTGACATAACCTGTTTTCTTCCTCTAAACGTCATAAACGTTTATGATCTCTATCCTGCCAGCTAGCAAGCTACAATTAAATCACATAAACAGGAGATCCTTAATTTATGTCTCTTCTAGTCTTTAATTATCTCCTGGCTTTTAGGTTAACATCTTGTAGCTGAAACCGTGGGAGGGGGGGTCATCCCAGGAGTACAGCATGTCTCATGAGAGACACTCAGTAACACATTCTTATATTACAAAACTCATAGAGTAATCAGAACCAGCTGTTCAAGTGTCACGGACCCCCTAGTGTTGCACTGGCTGGATCCCTGTGGCAATTCCCGTAGGTGCACTATATGTTTGGTGTTAGCCTGTGGCTGCAGCAGCTCCTAGGCTTTTGGTGCAGGGACCCCCCCTTTTATAAAATTGGGCACAGGGTCCCTGACAAACCTGGAGTTAGCTGCAGCCCTAGATCAATGTAACTTGCATTGCTCTAAGGGCTCTTTGAAAATCAAGCCCAATGTCTCCAAAGCTGAAGATGGGAAGAATCATTTTCAGGACAATAGCTTGGCAGGTAGGAAGAGGAATGCAACCTCAATTCCTGTATAATGCACTGATCTTAGGATGAAGATTTTTAGTAGGTGACATCCATATACCCTGAAAAGTCAAGATGCCGGTCAAGCCAGACCCCGAGGTACTTAAATGAGGGAACATCATTAATTGTGGCCCCATTTAAGGTGTCGAAGTAGGGGAAGGCAGTAAGCTTTGTGAACTTCTGTCTGGAGCCAAAGGTCATGGAGACCATTTTCTTGGCATTAAGAGTTAACTTATTTGACTGGAACCAGTGCTGATCATTGTTGAAGTCTTGCTGAAGCCTGGCCATCAGATATGATGGGGAGGAACCAGGGGCACATAGTACAGTATAATCTGCGTACATGTGGATGGACGCAGAGGAGCAGGCAATGGGGAGGTCATTTAAGAAGACTGAAAAGAGTATAGGGCCAAGGACGGGTCCTTGGGGGACACCAGTTGAGATGGGGGGATAGGGAATCACCAACTTTAACAGACTGGGTCCTACTCTCAAGGTGGGAGTGGAACCAATTAGTAGAGGAGTTGGAGAGCCCTGCTTCCTTAAGTTTGTTAAGGAGAAGGGGGTGAGCTACGGTGTTGAAGACTGGCCAAGTCAACAAAGATGGCAGAGGTGATAAGGCACTGATCCATGCCTGGGAGAATGGAGTCAGTAAGCCAGAGAAGGGAGAAGGAGGTGGAGTGAATTTACAGAAACCAGACTCAAAGTGGGGGAAGAAAAGTAGGAGTCAAGGAAGAGGGAAAACTGAGCCAGCACAAGGTATACTTGTAGTTTAGCTAAAGTGGGAAGCAGAGAGATAGGATGGTAGTTGCCTGGACAGGTGGAGTCACCTCCTTTGGGAAGTGGTTTTGGAGGCCAATACTGCATCCAATCTTGCGCAGGAAGAGCAAGCATGTGAATAAAATATACATTCCCTGCTGGTGGGATGCAGGTGCCTCCAGGCGTCAATGAGGGAATGCTCCTTCACAAGAGTGCTGAGGGCCCTGGTACTCTGTGATAAGGAGCATACTTGCTTGGAGGACCTACTGAGGACGGTGTCTAGGACACATTTAAAATATCAGATTAAAATCTCAGAATGCTGACGACACTGCCATCTATTAGCTATACACGCACATCCCTCATAGGAGCTCCACCTCTTCTGTGTTACTGCAGCTGGAGCCATTGGTCCAAACGCGGACCACCAACATGTCTAAGCGCCGATTCCAGCCTGCCACCTTGGACCTTAGCTAGCCACAGCCCCAGACAATTGGGCTTAGCAGACTTGCTGCTATGCACCAATCAGAGTGCAGGGAGCCCCTGCCAATCAGGAGGTGTCCACAGGACAGCTGAGAATCTATCATGAGCACCACAGGCGGAGCATGGGATGTTCAAAAGGTCTCCTGTCCCCATGTGGGTCAGCGTGCTTGGGCCAGTATCAGTGGGACAATAGAAGTGGAGGGACTGAGTCTGCCATAGTCAGCTGGAACAGATGGAATAGAGTAAGTCATGCTGCTGAAAGTAAACCAAAGGAAAGAGTGACTACTGTGCTACCCCTTCTATGAAAGAAACATAACTACTGAACTTTCATTTTGCTAGGTTCTGCTTGCACATTTGTGGGTTTACTGCCTACATAGTCTATATGTCAGTTGTTGATTGCTGCACAGTGAAGGGCTGCTGCCAGGACTGCAGGGTTTCCTGCCTGCTGTAAGATTCCTATCTGCTTTTTGGGACCACCAAACTGCTTACAATAATCTATGTGCAATTAACCTCTGTCCCATTAAGGCTGCTTTAACTGTTTTGCTTTATTTAAAGTACTCCAGTAATAACCAATCTAGGTATATCTATTTAACTTAATAATTTTGCAGTTTAGCAGGTGTGTTGCCAGTTAATCTCCAACCTACTCTGCCTAACTTTGAGCCAGACTTATGAGACACCCCAGTAACTCCCTGTCTGGGTATAGCTGTAGCACTGGTTCAGAAATTACCCTCAAGGCAAGTTAGCCTCCAACCCACTCTGCCAAACTTTGAGTCAAACGTATATGGTATCCCGGTAACTCCCTGTCTGGGTACAGCTGGAGTACAGGTTCAAAAATTACCCCTAAAGCAGCAGTGCAACGAAAAATGTTTTTCCAAAACAGCTAGTTTCAGCTCTAGTTAAGAAAAATATTAGTATACCAGTCAAATGTACCTGTCTAGGTATCTCCTGTGCTGCACACCATGAATCTTTTTTTAATTTTTTGATCCTAACCCTTGCCAGGTTTACAATGATATTTGTATGCAAAATGTGGCAGCCATCTTTTTTTGTTGAGAAAATGATTTCTAAAATACTCAGATTTTTTGTGGAACTAGAAAACTGTGCCGCCAAATAAAACTGGAATATTCATGGAATCTTTTCTAGTGAAAAAACATAGGGTCACATTTTCCCCCAGTTTCATTGCACTGCTGCTTTAAGCTAAGTTAGCCTCCCACCCACACTTTATATTTGCTTTATGTTGATCCTGCTAATAGCAAAGTATCACATTTGAGTTGCTGTTTGTTACCTCTGCTTGTAGAATTTGCCAAGCTGCTTCTACAATTGGTTAAGTTAACATATAGGATAGTGCATGGGGAACGGTTGACAACAAGGCTATTCTTTCACCGGGTTGGCACTATGACGACGGATTACCCCGAGAGCGCAGCTCATAGCTAACCGCTGTCATGAGTGCCAACGAGGAAAGATGCCCTGTTGTCAACTGTTCCCATGCAATTTTCTTTATGTATGGTGGAACTCGTTTTTGGGGAAACAAAAACAGCTACTAGAAGGAAAAAGAATTTACATTGTGAATGTTTTCACACTAACCATTAATACTGCCCCCGATATTGCTGCTTTCACCATGTGTCCTGTCTATGGAGTGAGCCCTAACTGTCAAATGCTGCGCGAGAACACAGTGTGACGTTCGCAGTACAGTAGAAAACATCATTCTGTTGTACTGCGAACGTCACTAGTGTGTGACTACAAGGTTTCGAAGACGATCGATTTCGGTGGAGAACGACGTTCCACCATACACTATATAACAAGTACTATAGCAACCCTCTTTCTAGGTGCAGCCCTATTCCATGGTTCAGTACATGGGTGGGGTACAGCAGGGAGATAGTTGTGGCATCTGTAGGGCACTCTTCTCCAAAGGCATGCTCTTAAGGAGGGCACACTGCTCCATCTGCAGAACCTTTGCTGCGCTGCAAACTCAGAAGGTGACAATGAGAGATGAGACATCTCTACTGTGTCACCAGCTCAGCTGGAACCAGCACACTGCACCTCCACTCCCCTACAGGCCCACTGGTTCAAGTGGGAGGGAGCCATGGCTAGCCGCAGAGAAGTTGTCCAGCCCCACTCCATCCAGATGGCAAATTTCTTTGCATCCCTGGGTGAGCCTCAGGTACCTGACTCCATTGGGGAGGACTCTGAGTTAGTCAATGGAAGAAGGCAGAACAACGTGATGGCACCTGGGGGAAAACAGGAAGAGATGATATTAGAGAGTCTTGGTGGTCAGGGATTCAATAATTGGGGGTGTACAGAGAGTGGTGGAAGGTGGGTTGGATGAGAAAAGGAGGAGGGTCTCATGTGGCCCTGGGGCAACAGCCATCCAGGATATAGATAGGATAGGAAAGATGGTAGAAAAGGAGATGGGGGTGCTGGGACACTTGGGTGCCAATGATCTGGCTAACTAGAGTGTGGAGATAGTGAGGCAGAACTTCTGTAGTCTAGAGGACAGATTAAAAGCACACTTGACCTTTCTGGCTTTCTCTGAGGTCCTTTCTGTATGAGGCAGAGGGAGGAGTGGTGAAAGAGTAAGGAATGAGGTGATAGAAGACTTTAATGAGTGGATGAGGGGTTGGTGTCAGGAGAAGGGTGCCACTTTGTGGGGAACTGGGAAGACTTCTGGGACAGGAGACTTTTCAAGGGCGACGGCCTCCCCCTGACAAAAGAGGGGACTAGTGCGCTGGGGCAGAAATTTGACATCTTTATTGGACAGTAACACTGACTGTGGGGGAGACTGAGTGTAGGAGAACCAAGGTGGTAGGAGACAGAAAGGGAAACCAAGCTAGTTCTCTTCCTACTCGTGGGGCTTGTTCAGACACAGCAGGTAAAAATGGGATTGAGGTCCGAACTAGGCTGGGAGAAAGGACCAAGGTGGGGGAGGGGGGACCATAAATCCTGCAATCAACAAGAAGGGAAAGAGACAAGGGAGGAAAAATGAAAAAAAAAAGTAAATGGCCAAAGGGCATCAAGGGTTAGATGGAAAGGGATCGGCCATAATGCCAGGCATCTAAAAAAAAAATCAGCGAACTCCAGGCGATGATGGCAGGCACTGAGGTGGACAGTTGGGACCTCCTAGCTATCAATGAGACTTGGACCTCAGAAAATAACATCTGGGACCTCACAGTCCAGGCTATGCCATGTTTAGGTGAGATAGAGAAAAAGGTAAAGGGAGAGGTGTAGCCCTCTGGGTCACTGATGGCATTGAGACCATGGAGGATGGACCCATCAGAGGGACTAATGTGGAGACAGAGTCACTGTGGGTACAGTTCACAGCAGCCTCAGGCAGCAATGTCCAGGTGGAGGTGATCTATAGATCACCAGGACAGGTAGAGGAGAGGGATAGGGAACTTGGGGAAGATCTAGTCAGGAGAGTGGAAAGGGTGGTGGTGGTGGGCAACTGAAACTTGCTAGACATCAACTGGGAGGTTCCAGTTGCCAGAAGCACCAGAAGTCAGGCCTTGATGGATATAGTCGAGGACTGTCTGCTGGGACAGTTAGTTAGAAATCCCACCAGGCAGGCTGCCATCCTCGATGTAGTTCTCATCAACTCAGAGATGGTAGGAGCAGTGTGTGTGGGGGTGGCAGCCACTAGGGAATGACGACCATAACTCTTTCTGGTTTGAGTTGGCCCTGGGGACTGGTAAACCACAATCCAAAGCTGATGTAATTGATTTTAGAAGGGCAGACTTCAACAGGATGAGGGAGTTGGTTAGGGACAAATTAGTCAAGGTAGACTGCATAGGAAGGGCGGAGAAGAGATGGGAGGCAATATGGGGGGCCATTCATGAGCAAAGAACGATATGCCTGAAGACAGTAAACAAAAGAAATAGGTTCAAGTGCCCAATGTGGTTCTCAGAAAGGGTTCGAGTAGCTGTGATGGCCAAAAAAGACCTTCATAAAGTACAAAGAAAAGCTGGGGGAGGAAGAATACCAACTGAGAACTAGGGAAGCTAGGAGGGAAGTTAAGGAAGCTAAGGCAGACACTGAGCTGTGAACTGCAGAAGGGGTTAAGAGTGGAGAGATGAAATTCTTCGGGTATATTAGGGAAAAAACGGCAGAAAGGGGAGGAACTGTTTGGCCATCACAGGGAGGTAGGGTAATAGAGGAGGATGAGCAAAAAGCAGCCGTCCTAAATGACTACTTTTGCTCTATCTTCACCAGGCAAAACAGTGGACCCTTACCAGAGAGTGGCATCAAGGCAGCCATTAAAGGGATGAGGTAGCCAATATTTACAAGTGAAAGGGTCTGGAAAGTGTTAGCAGCCCGTAAGATCGATGAAGCCCAGAGACTAGATAGGATGCATCAGAGGGTGCTCAGAGAGCTTGCAGCGGAACTTACTGATTCCCTGGTAGGGCTATTAAATAGCTTGCTACAGACAGGTGTCATTCAAGGGACTGGAGGGTGGCAGACGTGGTTTCGCCCCACAAGGTGGGGAGGGAGTAGGTGGGGAACTTCAGACCTGTCAATCTTCCCTCATTTAAAAGGAAACTGTTGGAGCCACTAGTCAAGGAAGATTTTGTGGACTACCTGGAGAGTAATGACCTTCAAAATACAGTAGTAAACGGCATGAGTTTGTGGCAGGGAAGTCTTGTCAGACAAACCTAATAGTTTTATTTGACTGGGTGATGATGACACTGAATGGGGGCCATGCTGTGGATCTACTCTGTTTTGACTTCAACAAAGCTTCTGATGCAGTGCCTCACAGGTTATTGCTGAAAAAGATGGAGGATGTGGGGGCGGCAAAGGACATAGTAAGATGGGTGGGAAGTTGGCTAAGGGGGGGCAGCAAAGGGTAATTGTAAATGGGGTCAAATTGAAAGAGAGGGAGGTCACAAGTGGGGCACCACAGGGATCTGTCCTAGGCGCCTCTTCAGTATATTCATCAGGGACACTGCAGAAGGAATCCAAAGCAAGTTGTGTCTTTTCGCAGATGACACAAAGCTCTGTGGGAGGGTGGGCAGTGATGAGGAAATTAGGGTGATGCATTGTGACCTGCATAGACTGGAGAGGTGGTCTAAGGTCTGGCAGTGGAAATTCAATGCCAGAAAGTGCAAAGTGATGGACCTAAGAAGCAAGAACCCCAGGACAGAGTACTGGATGGGAGGGGTTATGCTGAGCACTACGACTGAAGAAAGGGAACTAGGAGTCATCATTAGTCACACCCTCAAACAATCAAGTTAATGTAATAAGGCCCTTAGTATGGCAAATAAGATATATTGGTATGTATTGAGGGGGCATAGACAGTAGAAGGAAAGGGGTAATATTACCTCTGTATGGGTCAACTCTAATCCACACCGAAAGGAAGATAAGGACAGGCTAGAGGAGGTGCAACAAAGGGTGACCAGGATGATACAGGGCCAGCAGGGATGATCTTATGAGGGATGACTCAAGGCATTAAACATGTACTTGCTGAAGACCAGACAGGAGAGGGGTGATATGAAAGGAATAAATAAAGGTGAACTGCAAGAAGTTATTTAGCATAAGCACAAATTTGAGGGCATAAATGGAAACTGAAAGGGGGAAGGTTTAAGAGGCATATGAAGAAGTATTACTTTAATGAGAGGGTGGTGAAGCCTTGGAACAGTCTGCTAGCTGAGGTGGTAGATAGGAGCCAAAACCATAAATGGCTTCAAGCATGGTTGGGACAGAGTGCAGGCTATTGTGGCTGCTCAGGGCAATAGTAGCAGGGAGAAAAATAGGGGGAAGGATAGGGAGGCTAGTGCCCTGGATAACAATCAGGTCCTAGGAATAGATGTGGAGCCATAGGCAGACTGAATGGACCACTGATCTTGTTCTGCCAATATTGTCTATATAACAGCCCTTTGACTCACCTTGGCTGTTCCGGGGCCCTCAGGTCCACCAGGTACACACCTCCAAGGGGCACGGCCAAGGTTCCGTAACTGGACAAATGGTTTGCGCAGTGCCTCCACCTGGGTTAGTGCAGTGGCAGGGAATACCTGTAGGCAATTTGCAGGTTACCACCCTCCAGGAAATAACAGTATCTGCCCCCCAGTACACTTTCCCCACACTATAACGATTCCCCGTCATGCAGTAACTGGAACCCACAAAGTCACAGCCACAGGAATTAACATGCAAACAATCGTGAGATTTATTTGAGGGAAGGGAAAAAAGGGAAACAGCAAACAGCACAATTAAACCCCTCAAGCAGTAACCTTACTTTCCACATTAGGGTGCACCCTAGAATGTACTTTGATGCAGTGGGTACCTCACCGGGTGGTGATGCAGGCCTGGGGTCTCTCATCGGGGCCCAGTTAACTTTAAATGGGTTCTACTTTAACCAAACGGCCTAGGCACAGCTTTTACTTGGAACAGTCCAGCTCCAGCTTTACTCCCTGTAAACTAACTAGCTTGCTGGCTGATAAAGACTCCCCAAAGCCGCAACCCAGGTTATTTACAGTTCAAAGGTATAAAGGTTTTGGGGGGGAGGTCTCAGCCAGCTGAGATGCAGTCAAATTGTCAGTTGCATGGTACCGTGGAGGTATCCAGATGATGTAGCCGTGAGGCAGCAGAACTGGAAAATTGGAGAAGCTGTTCTTCACCTGTCTGGCCTTGCCAACTTTGCCAACAGGCCTTTGTAGACAGTTTTCACCAGGCAGGCCTCTCGACGACTTCAGCCTCTAGTCCTCCTTCTCTTCTCCAGTCTAGGGATTAATGAATGAAGACTTCTAGACCCCTCTGATGCACACCTGGGAAAGGTAGTTATAGCTAGGCTTTTACACAGTCTCTTGACCCAGCACTCTCACTCTTGGTTTCTCTGGTAACTGGAAGTCTGGCCCTTTCTCAGTCCTGGCCACAACACACTTAGGTGCTCCCCTTGCTGGAATTTTCCCTCACCACAATTTCCTCACGGGGTTGGGGGGGGGCACAGTAGTCCAAAACTCAGTCCTTCTTCCAAAGGTTGAAGTCCTGGGAGCACCAGGCAGCGAACATATTTTTCAGCTCTTACACAGCTTTCTGGCTAACTCTCTTACTATCTCTCTTGGCTTGACCACTCCGGCTCCTGGCTGTCTGCAGCACACTCCAAAAACAGTTGTCTTGTTCCTGGCTGCAAACCTCCACTCTTTATAACTTGCGGTTCCTTCCAGTGGTTGGATGGTTAGGCCGTGGGGGCTTAAGTGCAACTCTGGGCTGGGAAGCCCACAACTTCCCTTTCCACTTTCACTTTTGCTGCTACCCCTCTCTTGGAAGGCTGCCAGTCCTATTTATCTTCTTTTTGCAGCCTTCCCTTGATTGGCTGCCACAGTCCTGGGCTTATCAGTGCCCCTTTGACCTTAATCCCAGCAGCCCCCTGTTTTTGGTAGTCCCATGGGAGCTTCCATTTTGGTGTACATCAGCCCAAAAAAATTCCATCCATGCTGTTTAATATGCATACCCTTAGCAGGGCTGAAAACAGTTCCCACCTAAACCGGAGGCATTCCGGTTTCTGTTTTACTCAGTCTCCGGCTCCTCATTTTTTTCTTGAGCTGGAGATATATATTATTGTTGGCTGCTTGGCCAAAACACAAATGGAGCTGTGGCTCCTTTAAATTTTTTCTCCTGGTGGCTGTGCTTGGCCAGTAATACATAAGCCACCATATTTGTTTACATTCAGCGGGTTCTGATCCGCGGCAACTCCTGGGACCGGTAAACTGATGTTCTTTGCACCCAGAGGCACAGAAACAAGTTCAAAACTCGGCCCCCATTCAGGCATGGGGCCGAGACAAGGGGAAGTTGGCGACCGCAGCCACTGAGCATAATGGGGCTAGCTGGCCCGAATCCGAATCCACTGCCATAGTCAGCGGCAAGAGAGCGGGTCCGTAGCCCTCTCAGGTAAGCCCATTTGGGGGGCCTACATCTATATTTCTATGGTTCTATGTTTCTTCCAAACAGCCATGGCCCCTCGAACCCTGCCATGTCTAGCAAAAGGGTATGGAAAGGATCAAGCCCATCTATACTGGGGCCATAAATAGATTGCAGTGCAAGTTTGTCCCCAGAGCTGAGTTGCATTTACAGTAATACATACCCCCCACACTTGTCTACGTACGTCTTAGTTACCACCCCCAGGAATCTGGACATTGGCCAAATGGCTGCTCCCCAGCCTTGTTATTAAATAACAGCCATGCAGTTAGATTCCCTAGTTTTGTTAGTCTTCCTTTTCTGATGTGTGCATCTCTTGGAGAAACAGAATGTTGACAAGCAAGCAAAAATAATCATTGAGTACTGAGTGGTGACCACAGCACTTCTGTGTTCTGTGCCCCCCCCCCCAACGCGGGTGTAGCTTGTTCACCATCAGTATTACCTTTTAATGAGGTGAAGTGCTTGAGTTTCAGTCTAACCTTGTAATCACCACCCCCCAACCCGCTGGTACCCATTACCCCAGCAGTGGTAGGAGGTGGGGCTCGAACCTGGAGATCAGCTGAAAATGTAGGATCCATCCCACACAAACTGAATCAAGGATAAAGATAAAAGGTAAGTAATCAACAGTCCATCTCCTATTACCTCTGCTGTAGTTCTGCCTCACCACAATTCACCTGAAATAAGAAGTGCAGTGTTCAAGGCAGTTTTTTAGGTGACTGGCAGAATCAGTTGTTAGGAGCTGACTCTGCATAGTAGATAAGTACCTGCACATTTCATTCAGTGGTTGCATAGCTATAAGGTTTAGACAAACCAGAACACAGTAAAAGATGTCCTCATAGCCAAGCAGGAGCAGGTAGCAACATCCACAGTGATCGTCCCCCCTGTATGTTCCTTCACAAAGTCTTCAGCAAGACAAGGTAACTTTCCCACCCTCTGCCATATTGTTCCTGCCGCTGGCAGAGGCTGAGTTCAAAGTTAGTCCTTGCTGGCAAGCAAGGCGAGAAAGAGCACAGTCACAGTCCAGTTAGGAAGGAGGGACTAAAGAATAATTTAAACTGGTAGACAACGTGATTAATATAATTAGGGTACATTTGCATAAGAGATGTAAGCTGAATGAAATACGCACTGCAGAATACAACAGGCACACTTATGCTTAGTTAAAGTCTGAATGTGCTGGGGGTGTAATGCATTGCTAAGAGTGACCCTCAAACACTGCATCCTCTGCATTTACAAAATCCTCAACTTCTTGTGATTTCATGAAGAGTCTAGGTGGGCTGCCTGGGTGGGAGAGCCTGAGTTTGTCCAGGTACAGGAGTGCAAACTCCCAGCCACCTCTGTGGAGCTTTGCCTTAATGTCAGAGAATTCTGCCTTTGCATTTGAAGTTCCCAGCTAAAGCTGTTTTGAAAAATCGGGACCTGACCTCCCTCCACCTCAATTGGACCATGTGCCCTTGAAGCCTGCAGCTCATTCTCTGGAAACCATAAATATTTAATAAGATAGTGCCTGGGTTTTTCACCAGCTCTGAGCTTTGGACCAGTTCTGTTCACCTGTTATATCTCATAGCGAGTTGCTTCAGGTCCCAGGTTGAGCCACTCTGCCAGCCATTTTGGATAGCCTGTCCTCCTCTCTCCCCTTCTAGACCTTCCAGCAGACCTGTTAGCTGCAGATTGGACCTTCTGACCCAGTTCTCATAGTCCTCTGCCCTGTCCATTACTTCTGTAAGCTTTGTCTGCATGATAGATTTGTCCCTTGCAAGGTCCGTTACTATCTCTTCCAACTCGTTAATTCTTTTTTCCTCCTTGTCTATACGTGTGGCATGGGCAGCGGAGGTTTCTGCAAGCCCTGTCACTACAGCTTGCAGATGTGTGAGCTGCACCCTAAAGTTGGCAAATCCTGCCTTCATTTCTTGCTGCAGGTTAGTGATGAGTGCTGGACATGCTGCTACAGTCCTTTTTTCCAGCTCCTGCCTCAACCACCATCACTTGTGCTACTGATGTTCTGCCCTCAGGTGCTGTACCCATCATGTTTAAAATGCCTTCAAAAGTAAGTGTAACTTGCCTTTTCCCAACTTTGTGTGAAGCCATTAGCTAGTAAAACTGCCAGTTGTCATTTCTGTAGCTCTCAGTGGGGTTTGAACGAGAAAATTAGTTGTTTTACATGGGTGCTATAGGGATCCCATTCAGCACACGTCCTCCATGCTTGATAGCCAGGCCATCCCCCTTTTTGATTTAAAAATATAAGTTTTCATTAAAAACCAGATATGTACAGTTCCTGTGTCCCTTGTAGTTATGAGTTTCTTTTCAAGTCCTTTGTATGCCAGAACAGCTCAGCTTCCCTTTGCAGCCCTCGTACCCAAAGAACTCGAGAATGACCTCTTAGTAAGAGTTATGAGAGTAGATATAAAAAACATACAGACACTGAATTCCGTCTCATTGAGTTTTTCAAATATTTCCATGTGAGGGTGCTTCAAAGCAATAAAATGCAATAAAAATGGGAGTTTACAACTTTAAGACGAAGCTGAAAATTTTCCATATCTCTTATGTGACATTAAACAAAGGGAAGCAAACATTTTAAAACTTTCTTACCTACAATCTACATCCTAACATTTACATAAACCCAATTTTCAATCCGCAACACTCTGTGCTATATGACTTATAATCCTACTTCTAATTGATTCATGTTGTCTACTTACCCCCCACACACACACGCATGCACACATGCTCATGTGCTCCCTGCTTCCACGTGAGGTTCATTAAATTGTCACCTCTGGGTCAATGTTCAGATGCATTATTGAGAATTGATTAAAAATAAATGGGTTTCTGCTCTCTCCATTATATCCTGATCAATGCATTATGGGATTGTAGTCTCCTGAGGCAGCTGGGTATGAGCCAGCTAATTTGCTGCTGTGACACCCCACAACTCTCAAGGGGGGGCAGGTGGATATTGATCCAAGACACTTATGGGAATGCAGGTTTCTTTCCTTCAAGTGAGCACTGGCTCATTAGGTCCTCATTCCTGAGTGCTCCTCAGAGCAGAAGACAGCAGTGTTTATAGCTGTTTTCATTTGCTGATCCCTCTTTAATCTCAAGCAGTTAGTTCACAAATGGAAAATCGAACACGGGGTGGAGAGGGCAGAGTCACAGGGCAGGAAGTCTACCACTCAGAGGTGAGATGACCAAGAGACAGGCAGAGTGGTAGGGAGGGAGGCTAACTCCCCAGGGTCCTAGCTGATGGGGAGGAGGTAACAGCAGTCAATGCGGAGAAACAGTGTCAGTGCAACTCATTGGGAACACACTCATCTTTGGGTCACAAGGTTACAGGTTCAAGTCTCACAGTGGAGACCTGAACTTGTACTCAGTGCAGAACTTAAGAGAGAGACTGCACTTTTGGAAGTGTTCCTACAATGAGATGTTTAAACAGCAGTATTTGTTAGTCAGCAAAGACTTTGATTGTATAGTTTTTTAGCCAGCAACGGTGTAAAGAAAAACTAGTGTCAAAGCAGGGAGGTGGCATTGGGGGGGGAGAAGGTGACCAGAGACCAGGTAGTGTCTGCAGTGTCAGAATAAGCAGGAAAAAGAGAGGCCGACTAGCTGGGCCAAGTGGTCCTTATCTGCCGAGGAATTCTGTTTTTATGTTAGCATTTACTATATTTCTGACAATTAGATTAATTAATTAATTAATTTTTTACTGGGAAAGAAGGGCTAGGCAATTCTGCCTATTTTCAGCCTTGTTGAGAGGGGGAAGGGATACAGATGCAAACTGACATATTCAATCAGGTAAAGCTGTTTGTGGTACTTTAGTGAATGGGGAAAAATTTGGCCAGGAAAATGGGGAAATTCCCCTACTCTTTTTGATGTGCCTTGCCACATCATTACCAAACAACTTCTGGTAAAATGTATTCTTGGTGGCCCAGTGGCGCTGAGGGTTGAGGCACTGGATGCCACACCTTGCTCCACGCCAGCAACCCGGGTTCGGGAACGAGCTCGGGTCATTGGGGTCAGTAGGGGAGGACTAGGATCGAGCATCTGATGACAGCTTTCCTAGTCCTGGGGAAAAGGGGTGGGTACATGTCGCGCTCTGGCTGTCCTTGGGGATGCCTTGAGGAACTACAGTGCATGAGTGTTAAGTAAAGGGGGGGGAGCACTGCAGACATCCGCATGTTGTGCATGGAAGTCATTGCATGTCTGTGCTCCCATCTGGGAGAAAAAAGGAAACAGCAGCACAGTCCACTGCAGCTTGATGGCTGCATGTTTCACCATCCAACAATGCCTGGAATCAGGTGTGTGCTGGTATTGGATCCTCACCGGTGCTGGGGCTTGGGGGGGGAGCCCCCTCAACGGACGTAGCAGCATATGCCAGCTGGACACGTCAAGCTTTGGGGTCGGTGGTGAAAGGAGGAGCGGTGGCGGGATTCATTGCAGGATTGTGGCCGCAATAGGTGAGAAAAAGAGATGTGATAAAAAAAATTTACTTTTGGTAAAATGTGGGACAAGGTGTGGCTTTTTGTCCACAGTCGTTGAAATGTTAACAAAATACAAAAGCCTACCAGACAGAGTGTGTACTTCTCCTCATTGTAAACAACAGGACAAATCTGTGGACTACGTATTCTTTACATGTGCCTGCATTAAAGAGGTTTGGGCTCTCCTGGTCCATGTTTGGAACCCCATCAGTTCAGGACTATGTCTTATAATATGCTTATCATAGGACATCTTGCTCTTACCTGGGCAAAGTGGCAGGACAGTACTGTACTTGTGATTTTTGCCTGCCTCAAATGGTGCATATGGCAGAACAAATGCAGATTTTGTCTACAAGTGGACTCCTTGTCTTTGCTTGTAAAACAGTTACTGATAATGATGACGTCCACTGTATTAGTGATTTAACTGTGCTCCCAGACTGATTTGGCATTTTCCCTGTAACTGCAGGGAAATTTAACTGTGTTTTCCTATAGATTGCATCCCATGGAAGTCATATAGCTCTTTTTTCCTGTATAATAACCAATGCAAGTCTATGGAAAGAATTTCCCTGTAGGTGGCTCCGAATCCCTGTATGATACAGGAATCCCTGGAGATCTGGGAGTGCAGTTAATTCAGAACTGGTCCTCAAGCTAATTTTGCTACAATATGAAAAGTGTTTACATGGCTTGATTGATTGCGACGGTATGTTTGAGGTGTAGTTCTTTTCTGGTTGGGGGCTTTTTTGTGCACACCTTTTTAATGTAACTCTCTCTTCCTTTGGTAAAGTTCTTGATGGTTACTTTTTTCCTTTTGATATGCCCGTTTCGTAAGCAATGTATTATGATTTTTGTTCAGTTGTACATATTCTTTTTGTTTTATTAAAAATTCCCCATCTTTTTTCGAGAAGTGGCATAGGATCTTTAATGTCCACCGGCACAACTGCCAGAACAGGCAGCCAGGACCTCGGTTTCACATCTCATCTGAAAGACAGCACCTCAGGAGTGCAGCACCCCACTCATGCTGCACTACAGTGTCAGTATTGGGATTTTACCACCTCCAAGAAACTGGTGTGGAGCTAGAACCCACAACCTTCTGATTTTCTGCCCTCAGAGGTGAGTGTATAACCTACTGAGCAACTGGCAGATTAATCATCAGTATATTTTTATTTCTCTCAGGTGTTTTTAAAATAGCTTTTATTATTTATTTTATAATAAATGACTCAAGTAATTAAAAATGGCTGCCACTAGCAGTATTTTAAAAATTCCTTCCCTCATAACTTTTTAACTTTATATGCTGGACTCATACTGTGGCTGTGTTAGTAAGGTGCTAGCACGTTTCTTTTTTTTCATTGCATATTTTTGCCCACTTGTCGGGCTCGGTGGTGGAGTACCACTGATCTGTAGCACCCAGCCCCCCTTAGTGGGGATCACACTGCACAGCGGTAGGGCTAGAGTTTTTTACATGGTTGCATAGGTAACTATGTGGTCCCTAATCCCACCCCAGAGGACGCTGGTGTGAAGGATCAAAGTCCAGGCAGAAAGATATGCTGAGACAAAGCTTCCACCAAGTGCTTAATGGTGTCCTCTCCCTCTTGATACCATCTGCTAGTCAGAACGGTGCTCTACCCTCCCCAGGAGAGGAGAGCTGCCTAACAGTGACTCGACCCAACTCTTCTCCCCCAGCCAACCCCCGATGACCCAGGCCCATTCCTGAACTCGGGTCGCCGGTGTAGCATGAGGTATGGCGTCCACTGCCTCAACCCTCAGTGCCACCGGGCCAGCTGCTAGCACGTTTCTGATGGCAAACAGCAGAGCTCCAATTCTAAACCAGAATGTTTAATTTATTCCCTGTGGGTGTGGCTAGAGAATGTGGACTTTCAAAATCTTCAAAACCCCATATGTCAGTTAAGGAGTGAAATACAATGAAAAGGACAAGCATTTGTCAGTACTGAATGTTTACGTGTATGGAATTTGTGGCAGGCATGTGTACTGAGATGAGTAATTTGTGGTGGATCCTGACTACCTACTTAGTGTAGGTCTGTTCCTGCTCTGTAATTTAAAACTGTCAGGCTAGCCTACTTGTCCAGATGCAGTTCATGGATCCATCAGGCCTCGACATGCACATCAACCCTTTGGGAGGGAAGGCTCCCTAGCCCACCACAAGGTGTCATCATGTGTGCACTAGAACACCTCTCTATCCCTCCCCAGACTGGGACCACTGCCGCACACTGCAGCATTTTTCCCCCAGCATCGGCCCATTCAACTGGCTCACAGAGCTCGCACCCGAACACAGGCTGCTGTCATGGGAAAGCAACGTGGTCCCCAGTGGGCCAGTGACCATCCCTGTAAATAATGTTACTTTATCAATTTGTTTTTGTGACAGTTTTGATCCCAAAATTTCAACACAGACATTTTATGACACCCCCTTCTGAATGTGACAGGTGTCATTTATAAAATACTGGAGAAATGTCATTTCACGCCACATGTGCAAAATCACATTTTGGCCAGGATTTAAAGAATGACAGCTGCTGGGTTCATGAGGTAGTATGAAAAAAATGGCTATATTGAAAATCTAAGGTCAAAATATTGAAAATTATCAAAGTTATGAGCGAGTATTGAAAAATGTCAATGTACCTTCATAACTTTATTGTTTTTTAATACTGTGACTCCAAACTTTCAACATAGTCTTCTTATGACCCACCTCATGAACCCAGTAGGTGAAAATGTTTGTGGCTGAAATGACATTTTGGTCACAGATGTGAAACCACATTTTTGCCAGGATCTGAAAAATGACAGCTGTCATGTTTATGAGGTGGTGTGGAAAAATGGCTATGGTAAACATTTGGGGTCAAAATATTGAAAATTGCCAAAGTTATGTGCAAGCGTTGAAAAATGTCAATGCAAGTTCATAACTTTGTTGTTTTTTTAATATTTGCACCCCAAATTTTCAACATAACCTTCTTATGACACCGCCTTGTGACCCCAGTACAAGAACATTTTCAAATCCTGTCTAAAAGGTGATCTAGTGGAGTGACAGCAAAATCACCTTTCAGACCAGAGTTGAAGAATTTCACCTATGTTGTTTATGAAGTGGGGTCCCAAAAAGGCCATGTTGAAAATTTGGGGAAAAATATTAAAAAAATTACCAAGTTGTGAGTACAAGTTCAAAATGCATTGAAATGCATTGACTACATACCTGATTTCCTCAGTTCCCAATCTGGCTTTGAAGAGTGAAGACATTTCTCTGGTCCAGAGAGGATTACATCACTGGAACCCCCATAGGCAAGTAAGGGGTGTGGGCTGGTACGTGCTAAAATGAAGGGTTGGGGGAAGATAATGGCAGCAGCGGCTACAGACACCAATGGGCCATTTTCTTTTGTGCAGGGATTAAAAAAATTTTAAAAAGACTATGAAGATGGTTTTCCTTATTTGTAACAGTGTGGGGTTCAGAGCAGGGATGCACTGTCAAAGTCAACTAAGCAATTTTAAAATGGGACATTTTCATCACTGGGGCATGAACCAGGCACAGCAATTTTAAACTAGGGCACGTGCCCTGGTGTGCCCCAATGTAGTGCCACCACTGCTCCGTCTTAGCCACGTTTCTAACACAAACCCCTTCAATCCATGGTTTGTGCAAGTGCATGCGTGAATTACATCACGGTCACATGGGACCATGCTTTCGTTTTGTTGATGGGTCTGTTCTTGAGTGTCCAGATTCTTCTGTTCAAAACATGAATGGTTGTAAGCCCAACAGTTTATGTGCCTGATGCCACACAAATCACAGACACAGGGCAAGCAACACAAAGTGGAGCTTCTGAGAGGAGTGCCAGAGGTACAGTGAATTTTTTTTTTTTGCAGGAAAAAGGTGCTCTCTACAGTACAGAGTTCCCTGTCATAGACTTGCATTCTTACACATGTAAACATAGCAGTTTAGGTTCCTAGTGCATAGAGCAACTTCAGTGAAGCAGTACATTTTTTTTATTTAGTACAACAAAAAATTTTTTTTTTGACAGCTGAATGCTTTCTGGAGCCAATCAACTGGCTGAGAAAGGTCTGCGGAGAACCGCACCTCACTGGACAGAGAAAGTTTCTTTCTCTCTTGCACCAGTCACATGGTCAGTGAGACAGACAGGATCACTTGATCAGCCTGTTTAGCTAAAAACAGAGAAAGTTTCGCTCTCTCACTGCTCTCCGTGGCTGTAATAGCAATGGCACAAGACAGTGAACAGTTGCTCTCGAGCAAGCTGTGTCAGAGCAAACTGGAGAAGAGCCGTGGCACCAGTGGCAGCCGATGCAGAATTAGTAAGAAACTTTCTGGAGTTCTGTGGCAGAGACTGTGTGTACAGGTGGAAACCAGGTAGTGGGAACGTGTGTGTTGGGGGAAGGGCAGAGAGACACACAGAGAAGGAAAGCAAGAACATTGAGGGAGAGGGAGGACAGAAAGGAGTGCACAGTTTCTCCCAGGGGTCAGAGTGGAGAAGAGCTACCAATGGTGACTGCTCCGCTGGTAATGGGGTCAACAGTTCTTCCTGTAAATGTTGTCTCTTACATGACCACTGCACGGGGGGCAAGGAGCAGGTTGATGTTGTCACTCATCTGGTTAGTGAGTGGTGTCATGCAGATGAAGGAAGGCAGACGCTGTCTGATAGGTGTGGCTGCCTCTTTTTAACTACACAGAATTTCTGCTCATCAACTGGCAGAGCAGTGTTGTGTGATCAGCCTTGCTTGTCACTGCTGCACTGGACCTGGCATTGGCACACCTATGAAATGCCATAATGGTAAGAAAAATGTTTGCTCTGCATGCAAACATAAAAATGGATATACTGATGTTTTTGCCAGATATACATTATTAGCAGAAAAACTGTAGGACTATATGTTTTTCCATTGACAAATACTGCTGTTTTAAATTGAGGTGCTTTTCTTTTCCTGAAGATTGCTGGGCACTCCACTCTCCAACATACAACAAAACAAGTTACGAATGCCATTTTCCTGGGCTGTGTGTCATATGCCATATTTGTCTCTGTACAGACCCTGATTTATCAGTGTATAACTTATTTGGGGTATTATGACTACTGTCTTTGTCTTTGTACAGTCCCTGCACTACCAATACACGGTAGTCATTATACACCAAATAAAGTTATACACTGACATGTGGCAGACTAGATGGACCACATAGTCTCCTTCTGCCAGCAAATTCTTATGTCCTTATGTTCTTATTGTGCTTATAAAATGTTTGTTTTCAAATGACCCCCACACTATCAATCACTGGTACATAATTCCTGTTATTCTACATACAGATCCTTAGTGAGGCCACATCTGGTGTACTGTGTCCAGTTCTGGAGTCCTCACCTCAGAAAGGATAGAAATAGTCTGGAGACGGTGCAGCGGAGGGTAACAAAAATGATTCAGGGCCAGCAGGGCAGGTCCTTTGAGGAGCACCTCAAGGCACTGAACATATACTTGCTGGAGACCAGAAAGGAGATGAGAGATATGATAAAGACCTTCAGTTTTCTGAAAGGAATTAATAAGGTGAACTGATGGACACAAGTTTAAACTGACAGGAGGAGAGGCTCAGAAGGGACATGAGGAAGTATTATTTTACGGAGAGGGTGGTGGAGCCATGAAACAGTCTGTACCTGCCGAAGTGGTGGGTGTTAAAATTGTTAGTGGGGTAAAGCATGGTTGGGATAGTATGAAGGGTGTAGCAGTTGCTCAGCATGGCAGAAGCTGGGAAGATAATGGAGGGAAAGATGGCGAGGACTAAGACCCTGGAGGGACAATAGGTACCAGGATTAAACAGGGAACTCAGGCTGACTGGATTGGCCATTGGTCTTTTTCTGTCATCACTGTCTGTGTTTCTATGAAATAAGAGTTAGAATCAACCTTTTTTCCAGAGGTCTCCTTCAGGAATGATCTAGTCAATAAAAGAAAAAAGTTAGTGATTTACTTCACTTACTATTTCTTTTATAGACAGATAATGCAGGAGAAGACCCATAGTCAAAAGAACGATTCCAACACTGTTTTCTATTTTCAGCATGCATTGAAAAGTACCCTTTTGTTTTAAAAATGCTAAACTTGATGACATCACAGTCCAGCTCTGCTGCACTAAGTATAAAAGAAATTCAAACTGAAACACTTGCACAAATATTGCAATCCATGTTTAAACAGTTAATAATTACTGGTTGACATCTGTATTAATCCGATTTCACTCACTACTTAATCACATTACACCCCCTATGTGACACCTAAGTAGGTGAAACACAACTGAGTATGCACTCTGCGCCACAGTCCGCCCTACCCCCAGAACAGAAAGCAAACAGAGCATAAGCAGTGAGTGGAAAATGTCAGTTAACCTCATACACGCAAAAATTATTGCAACTGAGAACTGAAAAAAAAAAATTGAACCTGCTCTCACTTAGGGCACACATTAACTATCGCAGCAGAGAACTGACAGAAATTGAAACACAATACTGGAGCAAAAAAAAAAAAAGCAAAACCCCAATAATTATAACAAATAAAATATGGATCAGTTTCTTTTTTACACACTCTCTGTGTGTGATACCAGTATGAACTACTCGACTTTCTACCTCATGGTTTAGATGGTATTGCACACCTCAAGTGTGTAAAAAAAAAAAAAAAAAAAGTACTATAACCCATACATTATTTTGTATGTAATGTGCTGTTTCCTGATTTAATTACTTATCTACAGAACATATTCATTTTTATAAGTAGGATATGACATCCCAGGATGTGCGGTCATTGATATTTATAAAATGGGCATCCAAAATAAAGTCTCATTGGTCAAAATATATCATGTGACCGTGCATGAAATCCGTTTCATGCATAGTCATCCTGGCTCTAAACCACATCACACAATGATCAAATCAGTCCTCCTATAACTATCTTTCATCAGTCCCCCTACAACCAGAATTGAGCCTCCATCACAAACATGGTTGCTGCCTTTACACTGTAAAACAAATTCAACTGGGCCCTAAAAATAAAACTACCTTATATAAAAAATAAAACAAATTAATTAAATGTTATTTCTCTGATCATCACACTTTCCTTACACACATAAACAAATTAGAAACATTAAGTAATGTTTGTAGTTTTCATTACAACTGTTTCTTTGCTGACAATGAAACACCCCCCCTTCTATCTTTACCTGCTCATCAGGGAAATCTCTTCTGCTTTCCCTGACAGTGAAATAACTGAGTCTCTGGCTATAGAAGAGGTATTTGTTGTGTGTATGTGTGTGTATACAGTATGTTAGGAGAGGAACATTCTGCAAGTGGAACTGAGTATCCATGTATTCTATGGTAAACATTCCATATCTTGAATCTTGATGCCAGCAAAGGACACACTTTGTTCAGCAGTAATATAATGACATCATCAATTACATCATTTGCAGTGGGCGGAAGGACTAGTTTGTCATAAATGCACGCAAGTAAATCTATTGTTTTCACATATAAACATGCTTTTCCCACCTGTAAAAAGTGTTTTTTTAAAGGATCCCATTTTATAAGCACAATAAGACATTCTGGGGGTGTGCATGGAACAGATTTTACTGCACTTCCAGGAGCTGAAGGCACTTGGCCTGTGGCCTTGTGCCTCACGACACCTCAGGTGTGCAGTAAAATCTGTTCCATGCACACTCCATCAAGTCTTATTGCTTACTTATATACACTTCTCGACATACGGCACATATTGCATTACTACTGCACATACTGGGTTGATGGCACTCGTGCCAGTACACCCAAGGTGTGTGCATATCTCAGTATGACAGCACACCCTATTGTGTCTTATTTCTTATAAAGTCCCTGCACTACAGATTTCTTACTTACTGGTGTATAATGACTGCTAGGTTTATCTCTGTACAGTCCCTGCACCTTTATAATCTAACACATTGGTGTATAATGACTGCTGTGTTTATCTGTGTACAGTCCCATTACTACAAGTGTCTGTTAATTGATGTGTAATGATTATCATGTTTGTCTGTATACAGTCCCTGCACTACAAGTAGCAAATTTCTGACATATTGGTGTATATTGACTACCATGTTTATCTACATACACAGTCCCTGCACTACAAGTATTTAACTCATGGGTGTATGACTGATGTGTTTAACTGTATACAGTCCCTCCACTCCTGAGGTTCTGGAAGAATCCCTAAATTTAGCATGTCACTATTCACTAAAATATAACCAACAGCTTAATCTGGTTCAATTTCAGTTGGTTACCATCTGTATCCTCCCCTCCCCAACCCCCAGTTCACCCCTGAAAAAAGGGACTTCTAGTCTCAGTGGGCCTACCCGGTCAACGAAATTCAATAAATAAATACTAATGCAATGCATTGTGGGTAATACAAGCAACCACCATGAATTAATAAAGTCTGGCTTAGATTTATGCAGGACTCTAAGGTGACCAAGTCTCATAAACAATCCATGAAGGCTGAAAAGAGCAAATCAAAGGCTTGTTTCATCTTTCAAAATAGTGTACCTCCTTACCAACCCCAGAAAAGATTGGCATTGGTGTTAGCAGTAAAGGCTGGCAGACTCTCTCAATCTACCCCCCTGACTGAAGGAAGAGTGCTACCATGAGGACTCCATCATAGGAATGGGGAACAGGGGGTTGGGGGAGATGATAAAAACTGAGGAACTAGAACAGTGACAATTATCAAATTTTTTTCTGTCAACTCTCTTTATCTGGCTGCCTGACAACTCTCTCAGGCTGACCCCACATACCACTGCTGTTCTACCACCTACCTCAATCCCACTCTCCAGAATCAGAGACAGACACCCCCACCTACCTCAGACTAATGGACCCCCAGCTCTGAACCCCTCGAAGCAGGGCTGCCTTCCACTCCAGGCACTCTATCTGAAATCCAGTGTGTCAGCCGAGGCAGGATGGAGGATTGGAAGGAATGGAGATGAGTCTGGTAGTGGGTGTGTGGCAGTGAGGTGCTGGAGGTAGCTCTCACCTATCCCAGGGCTGGGGATTTTCTTGCTAGAGTTCCCCTGAAGCACAGATGTGCAATGATGTCTGTGCAGGCACACTGTTGACGTCCACTGCCGCTCCACACCTGTACATCGTCAGTACCTTTAGCAACCCTGATCTCCATTGGAGGTCATTAAAGCACCAAGCAAGCCCCCAAACCCTCCCCAGGAGAGAGAGCAGTCCTCTGGACACTCAATCCTCTCCCTGTCCCTCCCCTACTGACCACCGGCACCCGAATCTGTTCCCAAATCCGGGTCGCCTGTGTGACGTGAGGTGTGGCACCCAGCACCTCAACCCTCAGTGCCACTAGACTGGCCTCAACAATTATCAAATAGATAGGAGAAATCCTGAAAGCTGATTGGCTACAGCAGTGTTTGACTCATAACGATATCTCAGTATATCATCTCAGTTCATAACTGATTACCAAGCTCATCCATTTCCTATATTTTGGGGCCATTTTATAACCCCGATAATATACTCCTGGTGGGATATATCATGAGATATTGTCACTTGTTGGATGGTTGAAGGAACTCAGCATTGTCTCATGCCTCACAACGAACCCAAAGGATGATGATATTTCATAATATATCACACCCTGTCATGTGTTATTTCTTGATTGAAAATTGTTCCATTTGCCAAATAACTGAGGGATTGTACTTTGAGGATTCAATAGATAATGACTAAGTTACTTGACTTGTATTGAAGTAAGCAAGCTATGGAGGAAGTGGAAATAACAGAAGGGGCAGGCCTTGTATGGTCATCTTCCGCCTCCCAAATTTTGTTTCTACATCTCTGTGTACTGTTTGACCAGCCTGGCGGTATCACAGACAGCAGATAAAGTCATGTACTCTGCTGTTATGGAGAGAGCTACAGGGAATCCAAATGATGAGGGGGGGGCAATAGCTCATACATTTGTACTGACTTAACTGTCCTCTCCAATTGAGTGGCAAACCAGAAAATCAACCAGATTAAAAGACAGGCAGAGAGCCTTCAGGATCCTCGGGGAAGCTATACTGAGAGGCTGCCTAAAGGGAAAAAACAACTGCTTCTGAAGTATGTTAGGCAGCAGGAGTTGTCAAGCTGAGCTAAATGTGATTGAGTAGCACTGAAAGGAAGTAAACCCTCCAAAGATGCTGCAAGAGATTGATGACAGGTTGCATGGGAATTGAGAAATACAAAAAAGAAAAGACTGTGGCATCATGTACTGGTCCTGAAGAAACTGGTAGAACAATTATCTATTCATTTATATTAATATTCTATTCCTTTTCATATATATTCTTCATATTCATGCACAGTGTGGGAGAGCAGAGAACAACAAAGTGGAGGGCATTTAAAACGCTTAAGTGTAACAGGGTATAGGTTGTTTAAAATAAAGTATTCAGGTCTGACAAAGGGTTAACAACAGAACAGCAGATACACCCTATATAGGGAGGGTTACATAAGAGTCTTATAAAGGATCATAGTTAATTTCTATCTGGGCTAAGGATAGAAATTAGGTTGCATAAGTGGCCATAGCTAATCCCTAGAGGGGCAGGAATATAGTACAGAGTCTAGGCAGTGGTTTGTAGGGCAGAATTTGGAAGGAAACTGCAGCAGCATGATGAGGGAAGGAGGTGTTCTGGAAAGGCAGGTGATGGAAAGCAGGGTTGTCTGTTTCAGAGGGTGTGGGGCAGCAGTGTTTATAGGTACACTGTGGGAGTTGGGGGGTGCCCAATATGTAGGGGCTTAGGTCAGCTGAGAGTGGAAGGTTAGGCAGCTTAGATGGGAAATAGGAATGCTTCTTGGTGGAGGAAGACACAGAGGAGCATGGGAAGAGCAGAGGTATGTGAGAGAGAGAGAGAGAGAGAGAGAGAGAGATATTGATATTGGAGGTGACAGGAGAGAATGGAATATGGTGGGAGCATCCCCAGTGGTGCCGTGTGGTATAGATTTCATGAAATGGGACAACACGAAGGATTTCAGCATACGGGGAACCAATACAAGGAAGGATGGTCAAGGGGGGGTGAGAAAGGAGCACATAGGTGGCAGAGTAGAAGAGAAAAGGGAGGGGGATGATAGGTCATGCAAGTGAGATGTTGGACAGCCAAGTGGATCAGGATGGAGGATGGCTGGAGAGGAGAGGGAGGATGGAAGTAGGGAGAGCTGGCAGGGAGGTGAAAGGCATCTCATGAGAAGACAGGAAGTAAGGCAGGGAGGAAGGGAAAGGAAACAGAGGGAGGGAAGGATAGACAGAGACTCCTGGGGGGGGTACAAGGGAAGCTGACAGTGGGGGGAGAGTGTTGATTCTGGGAGACTCCATTGTAAAAGGGGCAAGGTAGGGGATTAATGGGAATCAGGTCATCATTAAGAAGGTAGTGTGTATGCTGGGGATGACAGCAGAAGGGGTAGGCCTGCTGATAGGTAAGCATCAACAGGGAATGGGGGGAGGGACCCTTATGTAAAGGTCCACCTAGGAACAAACAGCCTTGACAAATGCGAGGTGGGGTGGTTAAAGAAAGATTTAAGGAGGTGGGGAAAATATGCAGGGGTGTGGCTAGGTCTGTGGCCTTCTCTGAAGTGCTGCTAGTATCCAGGGCTAGTACTGCCAGGAAAAGGAGGATTGCAGACTTCAATGTATGGCTGAGAGAGTGGTGCAGTGAGGAGGGATATGGTTGTATAGGAAGTTGGGAGAGAACCTGGAAAAATAAGGCTGCGTATGCACTGGGTAGGCTGCATCTCAGTAGGGAAGGCACACAGGTACTGAAGTGAAATATGGGGATTATATGGGTAGCACCCTTAATTTGAACTGATAAGAGGGCAGCAAGGTTCACACCATCTTAATTCACCAGGAGGTAGTGGCCCACAGGCCCCTCCCTTCAGTGAAATTTTTAGAGTTGTCAGTCTATGGGGTGGAGAGTGGCACTAACAGTAAGGGTAGGGAGGTGGAGTTTCTGATAGGAAGGAGGATGGTGAGTCAAGGAGGGTGGGACAGAGGAAGGGTGATGGGGATGTAGGGGGGCAGGCTAGGGGGTAAGATAGGAAGATCGGTGGAGTATATGAGAACAAATGGGGACAGACAGACTAGGGGAGGAGAGAGGAAGGAGTTATGGTGGAAAGTGGTCAACATATTTTACTATAAGCAAGCGTGTGAGCACTTACATTGAGAAGAAAGTGGATGGCCATGGAGGAGGGTGGGTTGCATGACCTGTCGCCTTCTTCATCCTTTGACTTGGATTGGCTTGCCATGTAGAAGGGGATGCTGGGGGGCAGAGGTGCTGCATTCGGATGGGGTGTGAAACATATTAATGTAGTGTATTTAGTGCAAATAAGTTCTCAATGATGGCGTCTGGCTGTGAAGGTGGGTGGGTTGTGCTGGCCACTCCTTACGGAAGGTGACGGACTATGGAGGGAGTTGTATATTACAGGGGTTGTTTATTTTGTTTATTTTTTGGTATCTTTATTTCCCAAATAAGAATAGGCACAAATAGGGCCACTATTCATTATTTGAATCTGAATAATGAATAGAGCATTATTTGTGGTATTCGCGAAATAATATTCATTACCCTCACACCCCTAGCAGCTTGCTGGTATCAAAGAAGAGATGAGAGTGGACACGAAGTGGACCATAACTGGGGAAGGGGGGGTGCTGGTGGCACCCACTAACAAGTGTGCAAAGCTGAAAAGTAAAAAGTCCAAGGCCAAAAAGCCCAGCTGGTCTGATAGGCAAGTAGCTCCAGAAGTGAGGGACAAAAGGTTAGCCTTCTAGAAATTAAAAAGGACTCAGAAGAAGGAAGACAGGGAGGAGTACATGGCTAAGGCCAGGGTGGTAGGCAGAGCAGTCTGGTAGACCAAGGCCAGAAAGGAGCTGCAAGTGGCAGAGAGGATGAAAAAGGGGAGAAGGTTTTCTTCCACTATATCAGAGAGAAAAGGGATATGAAGTATGGGACTGTCAAACTAAAAAGGTGGGTGAGTGGAAGCTAGTGAAGAGAAGGCAGAAGTACTAAATAAGTATTTTTTGCTCAGGCTTCACCAGGGAGAAGGCTGGTCCGATACCTTAAGGGAAGAAAGGGGGTGGGCAGTGAGGTGTGCAGTGACACTGACAGAGATATTGGTGAGGGTAGTGTAAGGAAGGGTTTGAGGGCTCCGAAAAGGGACAAGTCCCCGGGCCTGGATGGTATACATCAGAGGGTGCTGAGAAAATTGGTACATGTGCTAGCTGATCCCCGAACGAGTTACTGGTGTCCAGGGGAGATACCCTAAGACTGGAAAGCAGCACACAAAGTGCTACTCCACAAAAGTGGGTTGAGAGATGACCCTGGTAATTACAGATTGGTCAGTCTGACTGAGATAGTAGGAAAGTACATGGAAACCATACTGAAGGAAAGACTGGTGTGCTTTCTTAAGGATAGTGGGCTCCAGTATGAGAGAAAGCATGGGTTTGTAGGAGGGTTATCCTGACAAACAAATCCAATTGGTTTCTTTGATTGGGTGACCAAAACAGTGGATAAGGGCCAGGCTGTGGACATCCTGTATCTGGATTTTAGCAAGGCCTTTGACTCTGCTCCCCACAGAAGATTAATCAGGAAGCTGGCAGATCTGGGGTAGGGATAAAGCTAAAGACATGGGTAAAAATCTGGTTGCAGGATTGGAGTCAGAGGGAAGTGGTTGAGGAGAATTCTTGGGGACTACAGCAGGCATTATTGGTGTCCCACAGGGTTCATTGTCCAGTCTGGTGCTATTTAATATATTTATTAGTGACACAGCAGATGGAGTAAAGGGTAAGATCTGCCTGTTTGCAGATGACACCAAACATTGTGGGAGGTTGGATACAGACAGGAATACAGGATCTAAGGGACGTTCTAGCCAGGCTTGAGGGGTGGTCCAGTATTTGGCAACTGGGGTTCAATGCCAAGAAGTGCAAAGTAATGCACTTGGGTGCTAAGAACCCAGAGACCGAATATTGTATGGGTGGTGAGCAAGTTACAAAGTCAGAAGAGGAGAAAGATTTTGGGGTAATCATCACAAGTGACCTGAAACAATCGGCATACTGCAGGAAAGCAGAAGCTAAAGCAAATGGAATGTTGGGCTGCAAACCCAGAAGAATAACTAGCAGGAAGTCAGAGGTTATTCTGCCACTGTACAGATCCCTGCTGCATCCACACCTGGAGTACAGTGTACAGTACTGGTGTACGTACTTAAGAAAATATATCAGTCTTCTATAAATAGTCCAGAGGAGGGCAACTACAATGATCCAGGGTCAGCAGAAACATAGAAACATGGAATTTGACAGCAGATAAGGACCACTTGGCCCACCCAGTCTGCCCATTTCCCTACCTGATGGATAAGCTGCAGATTCTAGTTGATCAACAGCTTACTTCCTCCTGCCCCCCACTAGAATTGCCTTATGCCTGTCCCATGCATTCTTAAATTCTCCCACTGTTCCTGACTCCACAACCTCCTCAGGAAGGCTGTTCCATGCATCCGCAACTCCCTCTGTGAAAAATTACTTTCTAACATTACCTCTGATCTGTCCCCCCTCTATCTTCAAATTATGCCCCCTTGTTCTTGCACATATCTTCTTCTGAAAGATACTACCCTCTTGTACCTTGTTAATTGCCTTGAGATGCTTGAAAGTTTCTATCTTGTCCCCCCATCCCTCCTTTCCTCAAGGGTATACATGTTAAGCTTCTTTAGTCTCTCCTTGTATGTCTTCTGGTGCAGACCTTGAACCATTTTGGTTGCCCTCCTCAGAACAGCCTCCACTCTGTCTATGTCTTTGTGGAGATGGGGTCTCCAGAATTGCATGCAGTACTCCAGATGGGGTCTCACTAACTGTCTGTAGAGAGGGATAACAACTTCCTGTTTTCTACTTTTGATGTCTCTCCCAATGCATCCCAGTATCCCCTGCCTTTTCACATTGCTTGCCCACCTTTAGGTCATCTGATATAATTACTCCTAGGTCTCTTTCAATTTTTGTTGTTGTTATTAACTCACTCCCCACTGTGTACTCTTCCCCTGGGTTTTTGTTTCCCAGATGCATTACCTTGCACTTCTTTGCATTGAATCTAAGCTGCCATGTATTTGACCATTCCTCCAACCTTGCCAAGTCCCTTTTCATTCTTTCCACCCCACCTTGTGTATCACCCTGTTGCAGATCTTTGTGTCATCTGCAAAGAGACACCTTTCCTCCAGGTGCTCTCAATGTCACTTATAAAGATATTAAAGAGGACCGGTCCCAGTACCGAACCTCGGTACCCGCTAGTTACCCTCCTTTCTTCCTGTGGACTCTGTTTACTATTACCTTTTGTGTCCTGTTGTCCAGCCAGTTTTTTTATCCAGGCTACCACCTTGGGACCCACTCCAAGGCTGGCTAATTTGTATATTAATCTTTTGTGTGAGACTGTGTCAAATGCCTTGCTAAAATCTAGGTAGGCCATATCCACAGCCCCTCCCTGGTCTACTACTTTGGTCACCCAGTCAAAGAAATCTATTAGGTTCATCTGACATTACCTTCCTGCTGGGAAACCATGCTGCCTTGGGTCCTCTGCCCCACTGGCCTCTAGGTACTCAACAGTTCTTTCCTTCAGAAGTGATTCCATCATTTTCCCTACCACTGAAGTCAAACTAAGTGGTCTGTAGTTTCCTGCCTCTGCCCTGCTCCCACTTTTGTGAAGTAGAATCACATTTGCCCTCCTCCAGTCCTCAGGTACCACTCCATCCTCCCATGATTTGTTAAAGAGAGTAGTCAGTGGTGTTACTAGTTCTACCCTTAGTTCTTTTAGTATTCTTGGTTGAATCCCATCAGGCCCCATTGCTTTGTCCACCCTCAGTTTCAAGAGTTCTTTCAAAGCCCTTTCTTCTGTGAATGGACTGGTATCAACCGCCCTATTCAGAGTTTCTCCCTTGTTTGGTTTAGGCACCTCCCCCTCCTCATCTGTTGTGAATACTGAGCAGAAATATTCGTTCATTATCCCTGCTTTTTCACTGTCACCCTCTGCCCACGTTCCTTCCCCTTTATTAAGTCTCTGTATCCCTCTCTTGGTCTTTCTTCGCTCCCTAATGAACCTATAAAAAGTTTTATTCCCCCCTTCTTAACAGAGTTGGCTATCTTTTCCTCAGTTTGTGCCTTTGCTATTCTGACTGCCTTCCCTGCCTCCTTCTGCTTTAACTAATAAAGTTCTCTGTCCTGCTCCTTCTTTGTTTCCTTATATTTCCTGAATGCTATCCTTTACTCCTTAACCATCCCTGCCACCTCTTTTGAGAACCATAGTGGTTTTTTCCTTCATTTTGTTTTATTGATTTGCTTCACACAAAAGCTTGTTGCCTCTGTGATGGCTGTTTTGATTATTCCCCATTGTTCCTACACCCATCCTTCTTGCCCATTTACTAGTGCTTTTCTAAGGCACTCTCTCATTTTCCCAAAGTCAGCCTTCCTAAAGTCCAATACTCTTGTTTTGTATGGCTTGACTCTATGGCTGTGTTTATTGTGAACCACACTGTTTGGTGGTCACTTGTTCTCAGATGGCTACCCACTTCTAAATCTGAGATCCTTTCTCCTTCCCCATTTGAGAGTACCAGATCTAAGATTGCTCCCTTCCGAGTAGGTTCCAACACTAACTATCTGAGTCATGCCCGCTGTAGGGCATCAAGAATGACCCTGCTCTTGGATGTGCCTGCAGCAAAGGTACTCCAGTTAACATCTGGCATATTCAGATCCCCCATCAACAATATCTCCCCTTTTTCTGCCATTTTAAGGATGCCTTCTATCATTTCCTTATCCATTTCCTCCCCCTGAGATGGGGGTCTGTACACAACCCCCATGCAGATTGTGGTGCCATTTCCTGTCTTCAGGGTGACCCATAGTGACTCATCAACTTCCCGTTTACTCTTTAGTTCTGTTGCTTTAATCCCTTCCCTTATATAGAGAGCTACTCCTCCTCCTATTTTACCACCCTGTCCCTCCTGTAGACTGTGTATCCTAGTATGTTGACTTCCCACTCATGGTTCTCTGTGTACCATGTTTCAGTGACTGCCACAATATCCAGGCATCCCTCTTTCATTAAGGCCACTAGTTCAGGGAGCTTGTTGCACAGACTACGGGCATTGGTACTCATCACCTTCCATTTATTTTTTATGGCCTTATGCCTTTTAGCCCCATCCCTGTCTTTGACACCTTTTTCTGCATTTATCTCTGTCCTGCTCCCTACTGACTTCTCTGCCTTGGTGTTTACCTTGCTAACTACTGCACTTTGTGGGGGGAAGCTGGGATTTCCTTGCTTCTTTTCAGTGCCTCCCCCCTTGGCTAGTTTAAATGCTTGCCAATGAAGCATTCAAACCTGTCACCTAGGATCCTGGATCCCCCCTGAACAGATGCAGACCATCGCACCAGTATAAGCCTGCATCCTCCAGGTGGCTCCCCAGTCCCCAGTGAAGCCAAAACCCTGAGCTCCACACCAGTTTTTCAATCATTCATTGAATCCCATGGTGCAGAATACCAGCATCATCCTTTTGCCATAGACCTGAGCATAGCAGGCAGGATGTACGTGCTGTTGAAAATGATGTCTCTTTCCAGCACTCAATGCTTTGCGAATGGTTGCATATAGAGCTACATTTTGCCACTTGCATTAAATTAGGGTTTTGTATTGTGTATAATCCTCCTAAAGTTGGTGTTAAGGGATTAATTTAGTTTTTAGATTATTTCCAGCAGTTTGCCTCCTCTAAATATGTAGTGGTAATGGGGGACTTTAATTTGAATTGGATGGGGGATGCTCATGATCAATTTGAATTACTGATTTCTAGTGCTGGTTTATCCCAATTAGTGTCAGGTGTTACTAGATTGAATCACTCTAGTAATCAACACACATTAAGTGACCGGATATTAACTAAGACAGTGGACAGGATACTAGAGAGTGAGACTTACCCCGACAGCATTAGTGATCGTATGTCAATATATTGTATTTGGAGACATATAAAAATAAAAAGCACCACCTAAAATAATCACTTATAGAAACTATCATAATATTGATTATGACAGCCTGATTTTTGATCTTCAAATGATAGATTGGTCATCATATCTGAATCTTACTCCTGATTCTAATACAGCCATTGATTTTTTCCTCACTGTACTCCTGGAAATACAAGATAGACATTTTCTTCTAATAAAAAAGAAGGGTTAAGGGTAAAGATGTCAAATGGATTACACCCAATTTATTTTGTTCAATGAGAGAGAGATAAATATTGGAAATTATATAAAGTCACCAATAGTATTGATGCTTTTAACCTTTATCAAAATTTGAAAAATTAATGTAAGTTGATGGTACGTAGAGATAAATCGGATTATTATCAAAAGCAAAAGATAAATTTGTTGGGAGTCTCCAAAATATTTTGGGGAACAATTAAAAAATTAACAGACCCTAATATAAACAAAGGAATAAGTACTATTAATTTGAATGAGGTTGTCATAACTGATACAAATGAAATCTGTGATCTCTTCTTAAAAAAGTTCACAGATTTATCCAAATACTTAATAGGCATTGATTCTTCTTGTTTTCCAAATGATTCAGGATCCACTTGTTCTCATGCTAACAATTCCTATTGTTTTAGTATGCTACAGCCTCAGCAAGTGCCTAAGTTGCTGAGACAAATGTCTACCAATAAAAGTGTAGGAGCAGACGGTCTAGAACCGTGGTTCCTTAAACTCGTTTATAATTTTATATATGAACCTTTAACCTCCATTTTCAATTTGTCTCTTTCTACTGGGGTTTTTCCAGAGGTCTGGAAGCAGACCATTATTAAACCTATATTTAAATGTGGACAACCTCATGAATTAGATAATTACCGACCCATCTCTATTCTTTCTCTGTTAAGTAAGATCTTTGAAAAGTTGGTCAATTGCCAATTGGTGGAATTTCTGGAAGCCGGGGGTCTTCGCTCTCCGGAGCAGCATGGCTTTCAGAGGCTCCATAGCATTGGCACAGCACTGGCGCATTTTACTAACCACACTTTAAGATCAATGGGTGCTGGCCAGTTGACTGGAGCACTATTTATTGATTTATCAAAAGCCGTCAATTTAGTCAATCATGCCATGCCTTGGGCTCTCCGAGGTAACCTGTGATTAGTTTCAAAGTTACTTAACTACACAACCAGTAAGGGTAAAGCTAGGTGGTGTGGAAATAACATTGGGTGAACTTCGGCATGGGGTACCACAGGGGCCCATTTTGGGGCCCCTGTTATTCTCCGTGTTCATTGACCCCATTGTTAAGGCTCCACTTCATTCATATTGTTGTATGCTGATGATATAACTTTATTCACTAGTTCCCCCAAAAATAGAAATAAATGTTTTCTTACAGCAGGATTTTTTAGTCTTAAATAGTTGCTGGAACGTTGTCTGGTATTGAATTCTAAAAAAAGACTGCATGTATTTTATTCAGTTCTATACCAAAAATTCGCAATGCAGAACCTCTAATAATTAGTGATTTTGCAGGTAACATGACAAAACAAGTAACCAAAACTAAATATCTGGGTATAATACTTGATTCCAGCTTAACCTATTCAGCATTTATCAGGAAAACATTAAAGTCAGTAAACCAAAAAATAGGTGCTTTATACTGAATTAAGGATTGCTTAATTAGGGAAGCAAGAGAGACAATTTCAAAAAGTGTATTATTTACAACTTTGTATTATAACTCTTTTTTGTTTACTAAGCTAGCAACAGAAAATCTGGAATTGGTTAATAAATCCTTTAATTCCATCTGTAGATTTGTCTTGGCCAAACCCTATAATACTCATCATTGTGACTTATATAAAGAATTTAATTGGCTTCCTCCTAAATTAGCTTACTCTTACAAACTAGGTTGTTTGATTAATAATATATTATTGCAGGGTAATACATCTCCTTTGCATAGTCTGATTAATTTAAAGGAAGATATTATGTCATTACGTTCAACTAATGTGCAATGGTTATTAACTCCTAGAATTGTTACCTGCATGGGAGAAAGAGCTTTTTCTTTGCAATGTCTGATTTTATGGAATACACTGCCTGATAATTGTATTAATGTCTCTAAGCAAGAATGTTTTTAAAAAGTCTTGTATTGTTATTTGCAATCACTTGCTGTATGTAATTGTTTTTAGGGAATTTGCACTTTCTGTTATTTACTACTGAAGTAATTTATTGTATATCTGTTTTCCATTTTTGTATGACAACTTGCTTCTTTGATACTGAAGCACCAGGTCTATACTGAAAAAGGGCCTTGGGCCAGTTATCTTACCTGGTAAATAAAGTGAATTGAATTGAAAGAGAGAATTGAATTGGGAGCGGGGAGGCATGACTGAAACATTTAAAAAGCTCAGTGGTATAAATGAGTGAAATCTGAGGGAGTCTTCAGCCTTAGCAGTGACAAAACCACTAGAGGACACTGCCTAAAACTGGTAGTAGGACGATTCAAGAGGGAAATGAGGAGGCACTTTTTCACCGAGAGGGTGGTGGCTAAGTGGAATGATTTGCCATATGAGGTCATAACCCCAAAGACAGTAGGAAGCTTTAAGAATTGGAACAAAGTAATGGGGAGGGTTGCAGTTAAAAGCAGAAACATGGTAGGGGGACTTCTACTGGGGAGAAGGAAACTCCTAACGGGGAAGGGACAGACTCCTCAGTAATCACTGAGAGATTCACATTATGAGCAGACAAGACTGACCTTTTGGTCTTTTTCTGTTGTCATTTTTTGGATGTTCATATTCATATGCTGAAGGTGACTAGCTGAACTGCTTGCTTAAAACATGGAGCTAGCAAGTAAAACTAGTGACCCTCCTTGGCTGCTTCCTCACAAGTCTAACTGTATACATTACACACACCCACACTCAGTGTGCAGGCTGTCTATTTGCATGTGAGTGCCCTGTACACCAAAAACAAGAGTGTGACTGGCAAAGAGGCAGGCAGGGGCAACAGTGAAGTGGATGTGGCCTATCTCATAGACAGACACAAGAATACGTTTTTAAAACATATTTATTACATAAAATGATAAGGGGTATTGTACATAGAAAGAAATATACAGAATGTAGTTTTTCAATAATACTATTTATTAGACTAGACAGAAGACTTTTTTCACAAAAGCTTTTGGGTCCAGTGCAGGCCACTTATAACATGACATGGCTTGTGCTGGACTCAAAAGCTGTTGTGTAAAAAGTCTTAGTCTAATAAGCAGCATTATTAAAACACTGCATTCTAGATTTGACACTGACAAGGCATGGCACCATGGAGCTACAAAAGAGAAATATAAAATTTAGGTTGAGGACAACAAGTCTCTTTTACTTCTAGTAGATCCACAACCCTCATCTCCCATGTACGCCACACAATGTAAACTGATAAAAGTCTAGAACTGAAGCCTAGCTCACTAACAACAGGATGGTTGTTCAGTTTTATGACACAGAGTCTGTCTGTGAATTGGCCAACACCAGCCATACAAGTGAACCCGTATTTAGGCTTGGCTGAGGCTCAACCTACAAGCAGATGCTAAATGCTTCTTGGCCTAAACTGAGTGGGCAGCACACTTCAGGGACATCCGGATGATAGAAGGATGTCAACCTTGAACTAGCTGTAGAGGGTGGAAGGTCCAGTACTCCAATGGAACTGAACAAGCAGTAGTATCTCCTCTTAAAATATTAGAGACTTGCGAGATAAATCTAATACCATGGGCTGGATTTTTTAACTGTTAAGAATGTTTAAGCCCCCAGTGCACTGAACATAAGGTGCACAGGGCTTGCAGCAGTCACTGGGCGTCAGTCGGGAATTTCGATCCCTTGTGGCTGGCGTAGATCCTTAGACCACAGAATTGTGGTCTAGCATGCGCCACACCTGGGGGACTAAGTTACGGAGCTTGTGCCAGATATATGGCACAAGCTGCCATAAAACATGGAAACTGTCACAACTATGCCCAAGAGTGGAAAATCGGGTGCCAGCTGCAGCAAAGGGGTTTGACACAACAGAGAAACCTAAGTCCTGTGGTGCAAGGCACGATGCAAGGCCTGCACCACTGTTTGAAAATTCAGCCCCAATGTCTCATTCTGTCACCGAGTGAAATGCCAGTAATAGGGCTATCAAGATTTAACATCATGAGAGACTTACAGAGAACTGACAAAACACTCAGCTAATACAGCTGTGTACTGGGGAACTGAGAGACTCGCTGAGAGGAAGCTTAGCTGCTTGCAACCACTTTTAAGGCCTCTGGTCAGAATTTGGGATGTATAGATAGCCCTTTTGTCTGCGTTGCTCATTAATCCACCCTCCACCCCCCCAATTCTGCCAAACAACTGTCTAATCCCCCCCCCATCAGAATAGAAATGGCATTTAGGCAAAAGCCTGAAGCTGCAGGCAATCGTGAAAGAACCATTAGGTAGAAGTCAGACAAAAAAGTTGGTTTAGATAAAGACATACCAGACACTAATGCAGAGGACATGCACTGTAAAAGGAACACAATAGTGCAGCATGAGAGAGGTGCTGCACTTCTGAGGTGCCGTCTTTCGGATGAGACGTTAAAACCGAGGTCCCATCTGCCTGGATTGATAGTAGTTCAGGTGGATGTTAAAGATCCCATGGCACTTATCGAAAAGAGCAGGGGAATTTCCCCGGTGTCCTGGCCAAATTTCCCTCATTCACTATAAATACCACCAACAGCTTAATCTGGTTTCAAAGTCAGTTGGCGTTCATCTGTGTCCCCCCTCCCCCGGGTCGTGCCTGAAAATAGGCAGGATTTGTCTAGTGCACTTACCCAGTCAACAAAAGCTAAATAAAAAAAATAAAATAAAACACTCGGCGTAAAGAGTTTTTCAGTATCCAATAGACAGACTTCAACTTATATTTCATTAATTGTTCTGAATTTATGTCCCCCACATTCTTTATCACTGAGGGTGTTTGTTGGAAACTATTACCTTTTTCTCCAGACGTCACCTCATGCTCCATCTACCCCCCACCCACACTTGGGTCATAACTCTGTTTGTGACACATGGCATTGGTTCTGATGTCACAAACAGAGGATTTTGAGTTCAGCAGGGGGATCAGCAATAGAATGAGATAAAGTCTGAGACACAGATATCCTGTTTTCATGCAAATGTCCTCAGTAATGCAGAATGAGGGGGCATTAATACAACAAATTAAATATAAGCTGAACCATGTCTGATATTTAAGTTTTAAAAATTTCTCCCCAATAGTGGAAAAATGCCCAACTATTATGGTAATCTGTGTTATTGCCTTTTTTCTCAACTAATGTGTTTATTGTGTATCATATTTATTTCCTTTTAATGGTCCCTTGTTGACACTGCCTCCCTCGTGACTCATATTTTTTATTGCAGTTATAGCCGGAACCCAGCAATTTCAGTTGAGACAAAACATAGAAAAAAGCTTTTATTCCTGGCTTCCTCTCAACTTATGTCACTGGGTTCCAGTTAGAAAACAAAAGGCAAAATATTGAAGTTCCAGCAAAAAGCAACAATTTAATTGACCATGTTTGACAAAACACAATTGGCAATGACACACCGCAGTGTGTGAGTTTAAGGATAGTTGGGGGAGGGATTAATGCCAGCTATACAATAGGTTTCTCTTCTGAGCCAATCAGAATAAAGGAAAAGCCTCTTCAAATACCCCACAAACTACTGCAACCTTTACTGACATACTACACAAGTCAGCCAATCAGTTTACATACTCTAAAAAAACTAAGATGCCAACCCTAGCTCAGTTATTCATGTTAGACACTCTCTCATTTGGTTACTCGCATGTGAAATATGCCCACAATAATTAAGCCACATCTCCTAGGCCACAGAGAAAATGGCAAAAATGGCATTGCCTTCACCGTGTACTTCAACTGACCCCAGAGCTGCTGAAATCTCAGTGTCAAGATTTCTAGTCATGTAGTTTTTAACTTCATCTTCTTGCTTCAGACAGGGATTTTACCCCATATATGTCCCCTCACAGTTCCCTCACCTGGCATTCCCCTCCCCAGCTGCCCAGGATGGAGGCCCATAGCTTACCCCTTACGGCAGAGCTCCTAAAGGGGTGACTGAGATCCACCTGATTTCTGCATGAGACATATGCTGGTGGTATCATTCAGATGAAGAGTGGGGCTTCACAGTGTGGCTGGAATGATAGGTTTATCATGTTGTGGTTGCCCCCTGCAGATACAGATGTGCAACAATGTCAGTGTGGGGTATGCTTCCGCACATGTCCTACAGATGTCTGCCGTTGTCTCTGCCCCTGGTGCTGTACTCCCAGCCTTCTTTTGGAGTCACATATATGCCAGGCACTACAACCCCCCCCCCCGCACAGGAGGAAAGCAGTTCTGCAAGATGCTCATCCTGCCTATCCCCGGCTGGCCCTCTGATCTCCAGGCATGTTCCTGAAGCCAGGTCATCAGTGGCACAAGTGGTAGCGCAACTGCTACACTGGTGGGTTGGCTTAGTCAGATATGTAACAACTGACACCTTTAGCTTTCTTTGGGCCGGGCCTTGTGGGCCCTACACAAAGTAGCAGACCTGACTGCCAGGCAGAGGGCTAGACCAGTAGTTTGCTTTGTACAGGGTCCTACGGGAAGCAACAGACACACTAGACATGGCATCAGACCTGTAGTTTGCTTTGTACAGGACCCTACGTGATGTAGCAGATCCATCATGCAGATTGTCATAGGATTGAACTGTTGTATAGGGGGCCCACCTTGAAAGCTCATACTGGATGCCCACCTGGAAAATCAATAGGGTCGGTGCCCAGGGGTGAAACACTCATACAAGTATTGTACTCTAATTTTGAACACTAGCTTTGTGTTTCCATTTTATACTTACTTGCAGTGATCAGGAACACCGGTTTATTTAAAAACTGAATGATACATGCAAGGATTTTCAGAGTTTGAAAAGTGGAGATGGGCCTAACTAAGGGGGGGGGTCTAGGCCCACCTGGAAATTCCCAGGTATCTATGTGGGCCAGTCTAATAGGAGACCTGTTGGGAATGACTCCACACCTGTAGGATGGGTTGCGTTCGATCTGCAAAGATCCGTTTGGTAGGTCTAAAAGTTGCGACTTGGGTGGGCATAAGGGGGGATACCATGTAGCCAATTGCACAAATTTGGGCTTAAAATGATAAGTTATGTGTTATAGAAAAAAAGAGAAAATAAATGAAGTACCTGTGCATTCGTAGTTCATGCTTTTTAGACTTAGAATTTTTTTTTTGGTGGTGGTGGTGGTGGTGGTGGTGGGGGTTGGGGGTTAATCGCCCATAACCTTTTAATTTGTTAGAACTTCATTTTTTCAAAGTTGAGGGTAGTGGTGCTTAACCACCTATGACCACATAATTATGTTGCTTGAATTTGTTCACTAATGTTCATTAATGTGGTAAGGAGCTTAGGAGACTAGGTGCCCATTTAATACTCCTGTTCTGTTTGTAATATTTAATATTTGTACCCGTTGAGATGTATACTGTATCTCAAGATTGGTTTTACATTTTTCTTTTGTAATGGTTTTACATTTTTCTTTTGTAATGGTTTTACATTTTTCTTTTGTATAACTCATAACTACACTTTCTGGAAAATTATTACATAGATTTATTATTCACTGCGTATAAAAATACTTCCATTTAGTGAAATGAAACCTTGTAGGGTCAAGCTACAGTGGATATCCTCTTGTTTGTACTGTGGTCTCTTTGAATTGTATATTGATCTCATTATTAAATATGGAACTTGTATAATATTGCACATGAGAAGCAGATCCCCCTTGCACTCCACACCTCCAGACTCATCAGGCTTAAGTCTTTTAATCAATTTTCATAGTTATAATCTTTAACACTTGTGATCATTTTAGTTGTCCTGTGTTGTACACGATCTACCTTATTTGGCCACAAAATGTGTTCTATGGGACACTAAAGGCAAGAATTCTTTTGGGGAAAAATCTAAGTCCATGTGCATGCACAGTAGTGTTGTTTTGGGGATTTAGATCCCCCCCTTTTTTATGTTGGCTTGCATACATGCGCAAGCAACATCTTGCAGTAGTAGCAGGGTAGTAGCACTTTCAAAGGTGTGTCAGTGTTGTGGCGAATGCAGGGGATGCTTTAGTCAGTGTGTCTCTCAGCCACCAAGCAGTGAGCACGCTGCCAGTGACAGCAGTTTCAGAGAGTGCCACTAACTTGAAACGAATCTGCCACTGCAATGAGAGACAGGCTCGTCATTGCAGTGACAGATCTGACACGCCTCCATTACTTGCCATTCCTGGTGAACCATTGAAATACATATGGCAGTGGCTCCTGCCATCTGCCACACAATCCTGACATCAGGGTGCCCAATTCCCATATCAGCATGCCCCCCCCATTATGTGGCACACCTAACGTAGCGGCTCTTGCCACCTGCCACACACTCCCGAAAAGCCGACATCATGGTGCCCAAACCCCATGTTGGCATCCCCTCCTTTTAGTGTGTTTTTCCTGGGTAAATAATATCCCCTTTTTGACACCAGCATGCCCACTCCCAGTGTCAGATGTGGCCCCTCTCCTTGAATTGTGGCACACTGGGAACCCACTCCAATGTGCTATTTTTTTTAACTTGTTTAAAAAAAGAAAATCTTCCCTCGCGGTCTGTTTTTTTAAATGCAACGCAGAAAACAGTCCACCGTTGTCTCCCTCATCCCCCTTCCCCATCCCCATCCTCCCTCTGCTCACCCACCTCCCCGCACCCCCCCTCACCCATACTTAGCCTCTGGAGGTCAGGAGCCACGATCTTCTCTGAAACCGGACATGTCTGCACTCTTCAAAGCTGAACTGCGAAATGAAAAAATGATGGTAAGCTTTATAATGGGAGGTTTCAACTTAGGTTGATATCTCTACCATTTTTAGGACTTTTGGTCTCAAATTTTCAATATGGGGTTCTTGGCGACCCCGCCTGGTGAACATGTAACTATCATTTCGGTTCTTGGCCCCGAGAGGAGATTTTGCCATTGCTGTGCAGAATCACCTTTCAGGACCGATTAATGAAATAACAGTGCCAGTGTTCATGAAGAGAGACCCCAAAAAGCCCATGTTGCAAATTTGGTGAAAAAATTCCAAATAATGACTGCGTTACCAGCGTGCGTGGCACAGTTTCTACACATGCTCGTAACTTCACCAATTTTTTTATATTTTCACTCCAGATTTTGAACATTGCCATTTTTGCACACCTCCTTATGAACAGTACAGCTGTCATGTTTCACATCCTGCCCGAAACATGTTTTCGCACCTGTGGCGTACAATGGGCGCAGTAGCTGTGCAAAATCAACTTTTGAGTCAGAGTAACAAAATCACAGTGCCACTGCTCATGAGGAAAGATTCCAAAATGCCCATATTGAAAATATGGTGAAAAAATTCCCAAAAATGACCGCATTAGGGGTGTGCACTTCGCAGTATCTATGCACGCCCGTAAGTTTGCAAATATTTCATATTTTCTCTCCAGATTTTCAGCATTGCCATTTTTCTACACCTCCTTATGAACAGTACAGCTATCAATTTTTGCATCCTACCCAAAATGTGTTTCCGCACCTGTGGTTCCCAATGGCACACTTGCTGTGCGAAATCACCTTTCAGGATTGAGTTCATGAGGTGGGGTCCCAAAAAGCCAATGTTGAAAATCTGGAATGAAAATGCTAACAAACACCCAGGGCATTAAGGTTTCCAACCATACACCCACCCTGTAGAGACTGACAGTCGTCAGGACATAACTTTGAGTTCATTGGCCACAATGTTCGCAGAATTCTACCCCCACCCTACAGCCACTTACAGATATTGAGGTGTACCTTGGGTTCTGTCACCCTAACGTTCACCCCATTCTCCTATATTGCACCCATTTCAGCTTATTTCCTTATGGAAGGGGGGGTGAGCATAATGGCTGAAGACCCCCAATGCACACCCTGACACCTGTCACTCTCTGCAGGGTGGGGTGAGGTGGAATGGCATAAGAATTACAGCCAACCCAAAGACACACTCCCAAAACCTTTCAGTCTGTGTGTGGGGGAGGGGGTTGGCATTAGTTCAATACTTCAATGCCATTCCTATTTTGCATTTCCAACTCCTGCACACTGCCAATGCCAGCAAGCCAACATTCAGCATTGACAAATGCTTGTTTAAGGTTTGAAATCAGTGGCAGATGGCAGTGCAAAAGATGGGGTCTGGCTGAGGAGAAGGGAGTACTGTGAGAGTTACCCACTGTGAAACCAATAGTCATAGTATGTAGTGGGGTGAGGGTGTGAGGTAGGAGGGAGGCATGGGTGATAGAGAGTGGGGGTTCAATTTATAATGAAAGGACTGGGTGGGGAAATAGAGGGACATGTGCACAGTGGATGAGGGGGATGGGAGTGAGTACAGTGTGGAGGGGGTGACCTTGATGTCAGTGTGCTGTTTAGAGTGGCATTTGTTTTGGTTAATATAGTTTATTACAGGTATCGGCATTTGGTGGTGGACGATGGAGGGCAAGATGGTGATTGACCAAGGTGGAGAGAGGGCTGTGCTGCTTGTCCACCATCAAACCAATAATCAGACTATGTTCTGGCATTATGGTGTGGGGTGAGAAGGGTAGCATGAGAGAAAATGAGTGAGTGGTGTGGGTGGGGACCTATTTTTTAACTTGGAGGGTTGTAATCGAGCCACTGGGGTTGCGCAGCCACTGGGTGCAAATAGTTTATGTTATTTATTTATAATTACTGGCAACTGATACTGGGATTGGGCAGAATGACTCTTTGTGGGAGTATTCAGCATCTGGGATGGGCATCCAGTGTCAGAAACATAAAAATCTTTTTTTTTTTAATTATTATTTGTTTGTGATTCCCGTAGAAATCAAATGCGGATTGAAACAAAAATGTTTGTATTTTGAGCAGTTTTCCAATTACAGGGGGTGGGGTGGGAGTGCAAACAGGAATTTTTTTTTTCATTTAGGATTGACATGAAATATCAGCCAACAATGAAAAACAGTTAGTATTGTTTCCAGCTTTTCTTTTTTTTACGAGTTCTGTGCATACACACACAATGTTTTTTAAACACCCACAAAACATTAAACTTTGGACTGTTTTCATTGCAAAACAAATGAAAAGGCCTTATTTTACGCCAATATCGAATGAACCTGAAAGTTATAGGTTTTAAATCACTGCATTTTTTTAACTGTAAAAAAGGGTCTTAAGATGGGTGAGTGTACGTAATGTGTACAATACGTAATGTGTGCAATATGTAATGTGCACAATATACAACTTAAAAACTATTGAACCGATTGTTTTGAACATTGGCATGCACTTTGCCTCTGGGACAGAAAAACTGCAAACAAGTTTACAAAACCCTAGGTCCCCAGATGACTGAATTATAAACTGTCAAAAATCAGAGTTTTGACACAAACACAGACTCAACCCTAACATATTTTACAGGCAAAATAGCGCCAGTATGCCAGAGTTGAGTTAACATGTGTTTAGAAAACCAGGGTTTTCACAGCTTGGGCCCTGTATTAAAAAATGTGCAAAGAGGTGCACAGAAATTTGTGTATCACCTTGCCATTACCCAGGTGTCCAAAAATGCTATATTGAGTGGAATAGTGCATCAGAGCTATTTGAATGAATATAGGGCCTTTGCGGCCCAGCACTAAGCCACTTAGCACTGGGTAGACATGGTCCCCAAAACAGAGCGAGACAATAACTTGCACCCACACTAAATTTCCTATATTCAAATGGACCCAAGAAAATGAGCCCATTGGCCATGCAAGATACTAAGGTGCCATTTGCATGTTCATTATAGGCTCATTTGCATGGAAGTGAGACTGGACTGTGCGGTTCCACTCCTCCAATTGCCCATTCCCTGAGAGCTATCCCTTGAGCTAATGGTCCCTGCTCCCACCGATCACTGTACTGCTGTACTGATGATTAAATGTAAAGTGTCCCTGATGTTTAGTGTCTCCCTGCAGATCACCATACCGATGAGTAAATGTAAAGTTTCCCTGGTGTCTAGTGCCCACCCACTGATCGGCTTACAGATGAATAAATGTAAAGTTTCCCTGGTGTCTAGTGGTCCCTTCTCCCACCCGCACCCAAGCCCAAGGTGTACACATGTATTCCCTAGTGTCTAGCAGTCCCTCCCCTCAACTTGATGCTATATCCAATGTAGAAATATGGTATAATACGGTATCCCTGGTGATCAATGGTCCCCCCACCTGATCCCATACCCACTGTGTCAATAAATATTCCCTGGTGTCCAGTGGACCCCACCCCGATCTCCTGTTTTATATCATAATACCAGTCCCTGGTGGCTAGCAGACTACCCCCACCCCATCCCTGATCCCCTGTATTATAAAGTAATACCATTCACTGGTGGCTAGCCAACCCCCCCATCCCTGATTCCCTCTATGACAAATGTAAATTCATTCCCTGGTGGCTAGTGGACCACCAGCAGGTAGTGCCCCACCACCCTGCCCCCCCCATCCTGACCCTGAGACAGTGACCGGCAGAGCCCTCTGCTCTCCACCATGGCCAGCCAGCTGACTGAGTTGTCAATGAATGTGTACTGTATACAGTACATGCTCTTTGACAGCTCAGTCGATGGATAGCCATGGTGGAGAGTGGAGAGCTGTGCTGATTGCCGGCTCAGGCTTGGGGGGAGTGGGGTGGTGGGGCACTACTTGCTGGGGTGGGGGTCCACTAGCCATCAGGGAATAGATTTACATTTGTCATACAGGGGATTTGGGATGCAAGAGTCCACTAGTCACCAAGGAATGGTATTACTTTATAATACAGGGGACTGGGGATCTTGAATGGGGTCCGCTAGCCACCAGGGACTGATATAAGACAGGGGATCAGGATGGGGGAACTACTGTACACCAGGGAATATTTCTTGACACAGTGGGCATGGGATCAGGTGGTGTGGGACCACTGGACACCAGGGATACCATATTTCTACATTGGATATGGGATCGGGTAGGGGAAGGGACCACTAAAGACCAGGGAATACTTGTTTACACCTTAGGCATGGGTGCTGCTGAGGTGAGGGACCACTAGACACCAGGAGAAACTTTACATTTGCTCATTAGTATGACAATTTGCATGGGGGGGCCCACTAGACACCAGGGACACTTTACATTTAAACATTGGTATGGCAATCAGCAGGGGGCAGTAGCAATAGGGACTACAGTGTTGGGGATCAGGGATGCTCTGACGTACTTCCTCCACCAACCGGTAGGGTTGCGTCTGAGTAATTTGTGGTTTTGGTAGGTGGTAGCTGCACTGTGCAAGGTGAACATGTAAAGTGGTCATGCACGACACATATGCATTGAATATTGGACTGCTCCATTATTCAGGTCCCCTCTCCTTCATTTGAATTGCGCCCCCCTCTGAATTTTGCCCAGGCACTAACCTTGCTTGCCTGCACTAACTGGGCATTTCAACATAGATCATATGCGCAAAACCCGGTTTGCAGCCGGGCAAAGTTTTGAACATAGGGCTCCTCTTGTCTCACTGATTTAAGCCCCTAGGGATGTGAAATGTGGTGTACAGCTTCCCAGTCCAAGGGGCTCATTTTGTGGCAAGTCTGCCAAAAATTGGTGTTGTGGTTCAAATGTTATTACTGTACTTAGTGAAATTAAAAATTACATGTTTCTTGAGTTCATTCCACCGCAGAGCCTTTGAGGAGTTTGAAAACTAAATTTTGTCTCATTTATTTATTTATTTATTTTTGCCATATAGGTTTTTCTCCCATCGCGGAGCCAGGCAGGTTTGGGCTATGATCCTCTTCTCAAGAGGTGCTCATTCCACCCTTATTCTGAGGCTTCATTCTGCCTGACTGGTGCTCCATTTTCCATTTTCTCCCCTTTTAACCTGAGAGCCTGGTACATGGACGTGCATGTGCTTGGAGGCATGCATGCACTCTGAGGCTCCGGTGACAGTCCCTTCCTCCCACCAGGCCTAGTACCTGGTCCCCTAAGGCTTGGCACTGCCATCAAGCTTCCAACTGGTGGCAGCCAAGAGCCGAGGATACTCGTGTCCCTCCCTGTGAGAGGAGAGCTGCCTGGTGGCAGCTCGATGCAGCTCCTTCCCCTCCTCCCCCCAGGCGACCCCCGCCAACCCAGGCTCATTACCAAACACAGGTCGCTGACATAGGAAAAGGTAAGGCACCAGTGCCTCAGTCCTCTTTGCCACTATGTCAGCTATTTTGTTTCATTTTTAAGTAATTTACATTTTGAAGTTAGCCCTTGTTCAGATAACCCCTGAAAAAACACAGTTTTTGATCATGAACAGAAACTTTAAAAGCTAAAAACACACAAAACACCAAAAAAAATACTTACTCCTAAAGCTCGTCAGTAATGTGGTTCAACAGAAAACAATATAACGAGACGTTTGAGCTTTTCTAAACAAAATGTTTACTCTTAGCATTTTAATTAGGAAGTTATTTTTTTTGTGACAAGTCACTAAGATGGACTTTAGCAAACTTAGCTGTAGCACATTAACTATTGCTTGTGCACTTGGTAACACACAACCAAATAGGAACAACTGTAGTGAAAAATGTCTAAGTCCAACACAAACAAAACAAGACAAAATCACCCCAAAGAATTTTCTTAAAGGAGAACTGCACTGAACCTCAAAGTCATTTTTCTCAGTAGAAACTGTTTTTTGAATGCTGGTTCCAACTGTGTTGTTTTTCCATCTATACTGGCCTTTTACTAACCTCAGTGACCTCAGTGTTTGTTTCTGATTTACACTCTGATGTTAAGTGCCATTTTAGAACTAGTGTAAGTAAGCAGTAAGGCATGACAGGGTGTGGATTTTTGGGGGATTTACTCATACCTTGTGTGGTGTGTCACAAGGCGCAGCCGAGTGACTTAACCACACAAGAAGTGGATAAAACCCCCCAATAAGTCACACCCTGGAGTGCCTTATTGCGATTATACAGTGGACCCATGTGTAAAATAAATTTTAAATGTGTTTAAGTATGTTATTTATAAATACCATTTCTCAGCCGTGGATAATTACATGATATACCATAGTCATGTGATGTGTTTTGACCAATGAGGTTACAGGATTTTTATACCCCATTGTATAATATATAGCTTATGTCCCCTTTCAGTCCCAGAGTTCTGTAATAGAACATAGATGCATTGTACCAACAATACAAGAACATAGTAAGAGAGAGAGAGAAACTGCACCATGCAGCTCTCATATGGTTCATATTGCCTGGATGTAAATCAGAAATGCCCACTAAGATCATTAAAAAGCATGAGGATCTTGAACAGTAACAGAACTAGAACCAGTACTTAAAAGTCAGCTTCTATAGGTGAAAATGACTTACAGGTTCAGTGCGATTCTCCTTTACGTACATCATGAACTACATTTTTAAAGCACAAATATCATGAAACATTTTCTAAGTTCTACATGGCCGACAAAAACATCATGTGCATTTTGTATTACAATTAAAATCATATACTAAACTACTGTAAAACTAGTTATTTTTTGTGGCAAGCAATTTTAGTTCAAACACAAATGCAACCTCAGTTGTGTAAATGTAATTTAGTGCTATGCCATTTGCAATACATTCACTACAACAAAAAAAGTGCTAACAGTGCAGATAGTCTCAAATTTAATTTTTACATAAATTAGTGCTTCAGAAAAAATAAGGAAATCTATTTTTGATCATGAAAATTTCAAGTTTTGCAATTGTAAGAAAGTTATGTTTCATCTCCTGCTTTGTGCAGACAAAGTTAGGATTTATCTGTAGGGCCCAGAGGGACCTGTGTATCCTGCTTCCCACAGGGAACAAAATAAGTTAGGATGTATCTCCTGCTTCGCGCAGGGTGGAATCTTCTGCGTCATGCAGAGCCATCCCTGTGGAAAGCAAGTTAGGACAGATCTCCTGTATAGAGCAAGTGACAATGTTACTATATTATAAAATAAGGAAATTCATGGCAAAAAACAACAGTAATGCAGCTTTAAAGGAGACAGCTAAATATTTTTACACGACCTTCCATCTTCCTTTCGATGCCAGTTATGTATTCTGATATGCACTGACCAATTTTTGATAAATAAATAACCTAGCTTTGAGGTGCCCTCAGATATACAGAGTTCCACCCTCCTTACCAACCACTATTTCTTTTTGTACTTCTAAGACATTCAATGATATCAATAATACCATTCCATGCTGTTCATCTGAATGGCCTGGAATGGTGTTATTGATGTCATCAAATGTTCAGGCAGTATAAATAGGGAACAGCAACTGCTGAGGAGAGGATTTAGGGGCGGTACAAAGGCAACAAAATTAGATTATTCATTTCATAAAAAAGGTCAAAAACATATCAAAATATTGGATAGATACTAAAAGGACAACAGGAGGACATCTAGAGGTGTAAAAAACTGTTTCCTTTCACCTTTAAGGTTTCAAGCCACTAAGGCCTTGTACACACTAGGGAGCTTAAAACAGTTTAACTGCCTTAAACCATTTTAAGCTCCCGGAACATGATTTGCATCCACACTGTAACATGGTTAAAACCGTGTTACAACCGTGTTCTAAAACCATGTTAACCCTTAGAAGACTGTGGACGTATATATACGTCCAGAATCTATATAAGTTCACACATATTCAGTTCTCAAAGTTTTAAAGCCCTGCTAGAGAGGTAGTCTTTAGCGCAGTTTCAGATGAACACGGTTGCCTAAATCCTTGTTAATAGCAGTGTGTACGCAAACCGTGCTGTAACAAGGATTAAGGCAACCCATCCTATGGGAAAAGTAATTTTTTGAGCAACACGATTTAAAAAAAAAAAAGAGGTAGTAGCCCTAGAAACACTGGTTCCGAGGATGTACTTTCTTCCCCTGATCGCTTTCGGTTCCTGTTCACGGGTACCCAGTCATGCACTGCAGCACACTGCGGCACCCATAATGCTTAGAGTTGGTGCTGCAGTCATGCCTGGGAACCCTCTTCACCTAGCATGGTTGTTGGAATGCAATGTGGACGCTCCAACAACCGTGCTAGGGACTAATTTATAAAATGTTTTTACTAACATTTTATAATCGGTCGCTAGTGTGTACAGGGCCAAAAGGAGGGTAATGTGGTGTTAAGGTTTTTTCAGCCCCAACACCTACCCCCTTTCCCCAGCTCTAGCTGTGTGACCCAAAGCCAAGCTACAGGTCCAGAGCCTTGCCCTACAGATCTGCTGCTTCAAGCTACCAAACTGAGGCCCTCTACGAAGAAAATTATGAGGCTGTGTGCAAAGAAAATTATGAGCGATCTTATGTTTCATGCAGGACCCACAGGGCTTGTGCAAAGAAAATTATATGTGATCTCATGCTTTGTGCAGAACCAGCTGGTCCCTGTCTGAAGAAAGATATGCATGATCTTGTGCTTTGCGCAGGGAGTACAGAGCCCTGCATGGAGCACAAAGAAAGTTATTTGCCACGAAACATCCTCAAAAGTGTTGAATACATGAATTTATGCAACACCTGTGAGTATATTTCAGGGCAAATGTCAGTGATATTTTTATTTTCTGGGTACCTAGAGTGAGGCTATCAAAATATCCTCATTCTAGGTCGGATATCCTAACTCTAGGTCCAAAATAAACATTTTGGGCAGGATTCATAAAGGGCTTGTGCTTGGTGCATTTCGGATGCCCCAGTGCAAACGAGATGTGCTGAGCACCAACAGTGGTATTCACAGAAGATGCACTGGGGGATGCTCCCAGCACATCCCCTCCGTGAATACCACAGTTGCGCCCAGCCCTGGATGGAGAAGAGCAACCCCCAGGACAGGCTGTTGAAGCCAATGGAGCAGTGCATCTCATGATGAGCTGCACCCAAAGTTGCCATTCAGAATCAACTTTGCTGGACTGATGGGGAAGTCAATTGGAGCACCATCGGTGGTGCGTGCATGGCAGGGTGGGGGGTTCTTTGTACAAGGATCCACCACCATAGTGTGTGGCTTTGAACCGGGACTGTGGGCAGGGTAGGGGGTTTCTATGTACATGGCTCTACCACTGCAGGGTGCGGCTTGGAAATAGGACTGTGGGCAGAGTGGGGGGTTTCTATGTACATGTCTCTTCCACCACAGGGTGCAACTTGGAAATGGGACTGCAGGCAGGGTAGGGGGTTCTGTGCATGTGGAGATATTGCTGCAGAGTGTGGCATGCTAAATGGGGATTCAGGCAGAGAGGGGGCACTCTGGACTGGTAGGGTGGGCAGGCTGTTGTGCTGCTGTCTGCAGTACAGCAGCCTGCCTGTGGGTGGCCACCAACTTATGTCTGCTTGATGTAGACTTATGTCTTGAAGGTGCATCTCTGAACTTGCTCCGGGGATGTACCTCCAAGATGGGTTGTGAATGGAGCTGCACACCATATGCATGGGCATGCCTCCTGCACAACTCCTCCAGATGTGCTGCATATCATTTTGGGTGCTGTGTGGCACGTATATGATACATGGTACATCGGGGATGCGCTGGCGCATCAGCCCCCTTCAAGAATCACACCAGTGTGCAAGTCGGAGATGTGCTGGGTGCATCTCTTTTAAGAATCCTGCCCATAGTAGGTCCTGATTGGATAATTCAGAACTCAGTTGAATGTTCGGCCTCAGTAGTAGTACTAGCCAGAGAAGCGGAGATAGGGGAGCTAAACACGTGGCTCAAGGACTGGTGCCAGGAAAAAGGACACAGATTTGTAGGGAACTGGCAACAGTTCTGGGAGCGAAAGTTCTTTAAATTTGATGGACTGCATCTGACTAAAGAGGGAGTCAGTGCATTGGGGCAGAAGTTTGGCGTCTTTGCAGAATATTTAAACTGCAAATGGGAGAGAGTTGCTGCACCCATCGTCGAATGGGAAGAACACCCCTCCCCCTCAGCTAGTGGTCAAACAGGAATTCAGCGTGTTTGCCATTCATTTGCATCACCAGGTAAGAAAAAGGTTTGTCTCCCCATACATGCACAGGGGTAATGCCAAACTTCACCCAACAACTAACACTTCAAAATCTGGCCAATGGAAAATCATGTACATAAATGCTCACAGCCTGAAATAAGATCCCAGACCTGCAGGCAATAATGTCAGAGGCTAAACTGGACGCAGTAGCAATTAGTGAGACGTGGTTTGCAATAACCACACTTGGGAGACTTCAGTACCTGGCTATGTATTGTTCAGAAGAGACGAGGTGCAAAAGGGGGAGGGTGGCCCTGTATGTTAATGAAAATATCAAAGCTACAGGGAATTCAGAATACACATAAGAGCCAGAAGAACCTGAGGTCACCCTGGAAACAGGAAATGGGACAGCCATAAGAACTGGGGTTGTCTACAGGCCCCAGACCAGAGGAGGACATAGACACATTACTGTTAGAAGATATACAAAACATGACAGCTAAAGGGAGGTTCTGATAATGGGAGACTCAACATGCCAGATACAGATTGGTCAATACCAGCAGGAACATCTGCCAGAACTAGACTCATAGTGGATTCCCTGCAGGGGGCCTCAAACAACTGGTACAGCAACCCCACAAGAGACAGGGCTATCCTAGATCTAGTACTGACTAACAAAGAAGGGATCACAGATCTCCAGGTAGAAGGTCACCTGGGGCCAGTGACCATCACATGGTATGGTTCAATTTGGCTACTACATCTAAATCATCCCATTCCAAAGGCAAAAATATGGGACTTCAGAGGAGCTGACTTTGATAAGATGGCCAACAGAGTTAAGCTAGCCCTGGCAAAAAGAAACACAGGTGAGGAGGTACAGGCAAAGTGGGCAAGCATTAAGGATACAATACTTGAAGCAACATCCCATTGTGTTAGACAGAAGCGAAGTGCAAAGAAAGACGAAACCACTTTGGTTCTCAAATACAGTAGCAGAAAAGGTCAGAGCCAAAAGGCTGGCCTTCAGAAAATATAAGGGAACACAGCGATGATTGATAGAGGCATACCAAACTGCCCTAAGGGAAGCAGGTAAGGCAGTAAGGCAGGCAAAGTCCCAAACTGAGGAAACACTAGCACGAACAGGTAAAAAGAAGGTGACAAGACTTTCTATAGATACATCAGTGAAAGGAGAAAGTCCAGAGGGGTATTGCTAAGCTTAATGGAGAAAAGGGAGCATGTGAGGAGGAGGACCCTGTAAAGGCATCTATCCTAAATAGATACTTTTGCTCAGTGTTTACTGAAGAGAAGGTGGGCAGGGCCCACAGCTCAGCATCATGGACACAGGGGGAGGGAGGTGAGCACTACTCCCTTCACAAAGAAGGGTCCTACAAGAGCTTGTAAGCTCAGGTGGATAAGGCAATGGGACCTGATGGCATACATCCCAGGGTACTTAAGGAGCTAAAGGAGGAACTAGCAGAGCCATTAGCAGAATTGTTTAGTGAGTCTCTGAGCACAGGAGAGGTCCCAGAAGACTGAGAAGGGCTCATGTGATCCCACCCACAAGAGTGGTAGCAGGAGGAGGCGGGAACTACAGACCGGTCAGTCTTACCTCAGTAGTGGGCAAGATTATGGAGGCACTCCTTAAGGAAAGGATAGTGCAACACTTGGAATCCATGGGGCACAGGATCCAAGACAGCATGGGTTTACAAGGAAGGTCTGTCAAACTAATCTCATAGATTTCTTTGACTGGGTAACCAGAGTGGTGGACAAGGGGAGCAGTTGATGTCACCTACCTTGACTTCCAGCAAAGCTTTGACACTGTTCCACATAGAAGATTGATAAATAAGCTAGGTAGGCTCTGGGTGGTGAGAAGTTGGTCAACTGGGTGGCAAACTGGTTGACTGGCAGAAAAAGAGAGTGGTAGTAAATGGTATACAGTCAGAAGAGATGCAAGTCACAAGTGGGGTACCTCAGGGATCGAGTCCTGGGGCCAGTCCTATTCAACATCTTCATTAGTGACCTCTTAGATGGACTAGAGGTGAAGGCTTGTCTCTTTGCAGATGACACCAAGATCTGCAACAGAGTAGATGATCCAGATGGTGTGGGCAGAATGAGAAGAGATCTGGATAAACTAGCAGAATGGTCAGAAGAGTGGCAACTGGGATTTAATGCAAAGAAGTGCAAAATCATGCACATAGGGAAGAGAAACCCTGAAGCCACTTATAGGCTGGGAGGGGAGTTGCTAGCAGTCACAAAGGAAGAAAGAGACTTGGGCATCATCATCACTGATGACCTAAAATCATCAAGCAGACCTCTAAAGCAGTAGGTAAGGCTGGGGGTGTTAGGGTGTATTAGTAGGGGTATTACAAGTCGTAAGAGGGAGGTAATAATCCCTCTGTACAAGACATTGGTTAGGCCCCATCTGGAGTACTGAGTGCAGTATTGGAGCCACACCTTCACAGGATATTAACCAAATTGAGGCAGTCCAGAGAAGGGCAACAAATGGTGCAGGGACTGCATCAGAAGACATATGAGGACAGATTAACGGAGCTCAATATGTATACCCTTGAGCAAAGGAGGAGAGAGGTGATATGATCGAGACATTTAAACACCTTAAGGGCATAAACAAGGTGAAAGAGTCTAACATGTTTAAATATAAGAAAAATAGCAGGACAAGAGGACACAGCATGAGATTAGAGGGAGGCGATTAAGGGGAATGTGAGGAAATTCTTTTCACAGAAAGGGTGGTAGATGCATGGAATGGCTTACCACAAGAAGTGGTGGCTATGAATACAGTGCAGGGCTTCAAACAGGCATGGGATAGGCATAAGGGAGCAATACAAATGACTATGAATAGATAGGTCACTGACAGAGCAAAGGCCGATGGCACATTTATAAGGTAGAAAAAGAAATGGGCAGACTGGATGGGCCTTGCGGTCCTTATCTGCCGTCAACTTCTATGTTTCTATGTTTCTATGTTATTCAAATGCGAATAACTTTAAAACAAAAAATGATAGTATGGTACTGTGAGTACGAAAGTCGTTCAGCACAAAAATGTCTACAAAATGAGTGGTGTTTCATTTGTAGCTACCTATTATTTCTTTTTATAATTAGCAAAAAGGAATGCAGAAAATGCAATTTGCTTTCACTTTCTCAACAAACAAATGTGAATAACTTTAAAATGAAAAATGATAGCATGGTACCGTGAGCACGAAATTTGTTCAGCCAAAATTATCTTCAAAAGGAGTGGTGTTTAATTTATAGATACTGTTCAGTTTTTTTATAATTAGCAAAAAACAGCAGAAAATTCAAATTTCTTTTGACTTTTTGCAACAAACAAATGCAAATAACTTTAAAACAAAAAATGATATCATGGTACTTTGAGCATAAAAGTTGATTAGGACAAAAAATGTCTACAAAATGAGTGGTGTTTCATTTATAGGTACATTTTAGATTTTTTACAATTAGCAAAAAATTGCAAGAAATTAATTTTTTTATACTTTTTTGGAGGTATGGCATAAATGAATACATAACTCTACTGGAAATGTTGTCAATACTTTTGTCTTGTGCCAGTTGATCCAATGACATCACTCATGGCTTTGCCACTTGTGATGTTAGAGGGTCAATTGGCACTCGAATAAAAAATATCAAAAATATTTCCAGTTGGTGGGTGCGTATCCCTTATTTATATAATGGCTTTTGAGCCTAATTAAATTGTCAATTAAAACTATACACCTACAATAATCAAATAATTAAAAGTTTATACTACACTAATCAAGCAATTAAAAGAATATCTCTACACTAATAAAAAGTATATCCCTACACTTCATTAAACCATACGGGACAACACTAATAGCACAACACATCTGTTGAAAGCTAGCCAAACCAATTAACTGCTAAAGAACCTGGAAAAAAAGATACCTATACAGAACCTTCCCAAACCCGAAATGGCCCAAACTCCTAACTGTGCTCACTACATACCATTCCCTCCTAGCTGCAAGAGGCCGTCAGGTGTCATAATGAGATCACTAATGAAATCTTCGTAAAAATGACCATCCTAATGTATTACTTTCAACAAACAATCGGTAAGGTGGCACACTTGGAAGTATACCCATCTCGGGGGTTAATTAGAGCAATAAAGCCACTCGCCCTTTGGGCTTGTGGCCTTATAGTCCTAATTAGCCCCATTGTTGGGTATATGTCTTTATATAACACCCATGTCCATTATTTATTCTATATATATATATATATATGTGTGTGTGTGTGTGTGTACAGTATGTATATGTATATATATATATATATATATATAGATACTATATACATATACGTGTGTGTGTGTGTGTGTGTATATATATATATATATATATACGTATATGTGTGTGTGTGTTTGTGTGTATATATATATATATATATATATATATATTTATAGAAGGATATGCAATGCCCCATAAAATATCTCTGATATTTTCCTGAGTGTTTTGACCTTTGACATCATGAGTGGCGGCCACGGTGATGCCATAGGTCAAACTGTCGAGGGGAAAATATCTGAGATATTTTTGATGGGGGAGTTGTATGTTCCATTTATACAATGGGCCAAGTTTTTTTTTATCAGTGTCATTTTCATTCTTTAAAAATCGGTATGCCTTTCTTTCTTTTTTTTTCCGGATGACTGAGTGTTGCATTCCGAAAAACAGAACTTTTGGGTCTGGATGCTGTGCCATTGTGCTGCTGGGGAGAGTGGTAAAAGTAAAAAAGAGAGATTTGGTTGCTTTTTTGTGTGCTGGGGTTTGAAGGAAGTGAACGTTTTGTGTGAGGCTAAAAGTTGTTTTTTATATTTGGTGAAAGAAAGTGGGGTGGGTGAGACAATGAAAATAATTCACTGTGATTTGTCTGGTATTTTGGATCTTTAGGAGAAATGGTAATTAACATTGTGTGAAGGTGAAAGTTGATTTTTTTTTAAATAAGTTACAATGAAAGAACAGGGGAGAAAATAAAACTGTTCTGTGTGCTGCTGGAGAGAAATGAAACTGCCAGTGGGAGCTGGAATGCAAGTGAGCAGGTGCATTCTGATTGTGCTGCTCATGCTGCCAGGTCCTACCAATCAAAGCCTTTGTGAGCAGTTCTGTTGAAGTGCGGTTTGTGCCTGGTTATTACCCACAGTGAGAATAAATGACCTACAGTGAGGATAAATGCAATATTCTCACTGTAGGTCTGACCAGCCAAAAATACTGCTGTTATTTGCCACTTTTTATCCTCACCCCCATTGCATAAATATATATATATATATATGTATGTATATGTGTGTGTGTGTGTGTGTGTGCACACGCGTGTGTATATACTGTATTATAAAAATATTATTGGGGCACAGTCGTGCTCCTATAGTTAGGGTTGAGTAGCCTGTTTAATGTTAAACCTCAAATGTTGCACTTTAATAACTTTACAACTGATCAATGGATTTGCATAAAATGTGGTATGTGCTGTCCCATGGGGGTAGATCCCTTGACATGGCAAGTTTTGCTCCAGTCGGACGTACAGTATGGATTCGAAGATTCGGATAGTGAAAAAAACTTAAAAGTCACAATTATTTGGTGGGTTTTTCCTCATTACCTTGTGCCCAGATGGTGTGGAATTTTGGTGTGATTTTTTATGTTAGAAAGAACTTGGGTAACATAACTGTCATGCTTTGTTTGGTGAACAAATATTAATCTATTACAAAGTTATTCAGTTTTTAAGTTCCCATTATTTCCTATGAGAAGATCACTTTCCAGGATAGAGGTAAAAAGTTCGACAAAGGATTTGATCTCACAAGAAAGGATTTATTCTTGCAAGATCAGTTCCTTTTTCATGAGGGAAAAATCCTTTTTCATGAGCTGCCATCTTTTTTTTTTTCCCAACAACTAAGATGTCGGGAAACTACATTGAAATGTTGTCATTTTAGAAATCAAATACTAGAACCTAGCTAAACGGGCCCTGTTTAGCTAGATTCTGATTTTTTTTTTAAATTAGGGCCAGAAATACTTTCACTGGGCAACCAAAATCCCGGGTGCCTTGCTTAGTAAGAGGGACCTTCCCCCACATTCTCTCTATGAGAACAGCAGATTTTCTTGACTTCTGTAGCCACAACTGAACTCCTGCTGAAGGCTGTAGTTTGAGCTGTAAGCCACCCTGCCATTTCCCTGGTGTTTGGTAGTGCAACCCCCCCACATAGACACACACTGCCACCATAAGTAATATGTTGCCTGGTGTCTATTGGCACTCCCCACCCTCCAATTGCCATGCCCATAAGTTTTATTTTAGTCCCTGGTGTCTAGTGGCATCCCCCACCCTCCGATCCCCATCCCCTGTTTCTCTGTTTATATTTGTATAATCAAACACCAGGTTGCCCACCCCTGGTGTTGGATGCCCCCCCCAAAGCCCATTGTTTTATGAACTATCTGCACACTGGAGTCCCCAACCCCCAGTGGCAGCTTATTAAACAGTATTTTGTTTTTATATTGTCATTGCCCCCAGCCTATTTTCATAAGTAGTTGCCGACATCAGGAGTGCCCAGTCCCCTGTATTGGTGTGTCCCCCCAAGTAGTGTGGAATGCTGGGGGGGGCACTGGGGAGTTCACCCCCAGCATCCCAAAGTGACTTATAGCTGTACCTGCAAAAAAGAAAATGGTCCCCAACATATTTTTTGGGGCAGGAGTTGAAAATTTTCTCTGTCCTTGTTCATGAGGAGGGGTCATAAGAAGGCTATGTTGGAAATTTGGTGTAAAAATATTAAAAAAACAACAAAGTTATGAGCCTACATTGAAGTTTGTCAGTACAGACTCATAAATTTGGTAATAGTCAATATTTTTGCCCAAATTTTCAACACAGCCATTTCTTTGCAGCACCTCATGAATGTGACAGCTGTTGTTTTTCAGCTCCTGCCCAAAATGGTTGTTTATATCCCAAAAGGTGATTTCACAGTCCCTGCAGGAATCACCTTTTTGGCAGGAGGTAACAATTTTCTCTGCCCTTCTTCATGAGGTGGAGTTTAAGAAGGCCATGTTGAAAATTTGGTGTAAAATATTAAAAAAAAAAAAAGTTATAAGCCTACATTGAATTTTGCAAACATAGCTTTGTAACTTTGGTAATTTTCAATGTTTTTACCCTAGATTTACAACATAGCCATATCTTTCCAGTACCTCATGAATGAGACAGCTGCCATTTTACAAATCCTGGCCAAAATGTATTTTTTACATCCCAAAAGGTGATTTCATGGTCCCTGTTTGAAATCACCTTTCAGATAGGAGTTGAAAATTTCCTTTGCCCTTGTTCATTAGTTGGGGTCATAAGAAGGCTATGTTGGAAATTTGGAGTCAGAATATTACAAAACAATAAAGTTATGAGCCTATGTCGAATTTTGTGAATGCAGGCTTTTATGCTTGGTAATATTCAATATTTTTACCCCAAATTTTTGACACAGTCCTTTCTTTACAGCACCTCATGAATGTGACAGCTGTTGTTTTTCAGCTGCTGCCCAAAATGTGTTTCTGTATCCTGAAAGTTGATTTTGCAGTCCCCGCACAAGATCACCTTTAAGCCTGGAGCTGAACATTTTCCTTTCCCATCTTCATGAGGTAGGGTCCTAACAAGGCTATGTTGAAAATTTGGTTTACAAAAATTGAAAAACAATTAAGTTATACACCCACATTGAATTTTGTGAACACAGCCTTATAACTGTGGTAATTTTCAATATTTTCACCCCTAATTTACAACATAGCCATATCTTTCCAGCAGCTCATGAATGTGACAGCTGTCATTTTTCAAATCCTGAACAAAATGGTTATTTATATCCCGAAAGGTGATTTCACAGTCCCTGCCGGAAATCACCTTTTTGGTAGGAGGTAACAATTTTCTTTGCCCTTGTTCATGAGGTGGGATTTAAGAAGGTCATGTTGAAAATTTGGCGTAAAATATTTAAAAAAAACAACAAAGTTATAATCCTACATTGAATTTTGCAAACACAGCTTTGTAATTTTGGTAATTTTCAATGTTTTTACTCCAGATATGCAACATAGCCATATCTTTCTAGCACCTCATGAATGAGACAGCTCCCATTTTTCAAATCCTGGCCAAAATGTTTTTTTTACATCCCAAAAGGTGATTTCATGGTCCCTGTTTGAAATCACCTTTTGGGCAGGAGTTGAAAATTTCCTTTGCCCTTGTTCATGAGGTGGGGTCATAAGAAGGCTATGTTGGAAATTTGGTGTCAAAATATTACAAAACAATAAAGTTATGAGCCTATGTTGAATTTTGTGAATGCAGGCTTGTACACTTGGTAATATTCAATATTTTTACCCCATATTTTCAACATAGCCATTTCATTACAGCATCTCGTGAATGTGACAGCTGTTGTTTTTAAACTCCTGCCCAAAATGTGTTTCTGCATCCCAAAAGTTGATTTCACAGTCCCTGCACAAAATTACCTGTAAGCTAGGAGTTGAACATTTTCTCTTCCCATCTTCATGAGACAAGGTCATAACAAGGCTATGTTGAAAATTTGGTGTACAAATATTACAAAACAACAAATTTCTGTGCATAGGTTACATTTTGAAAATGCAGGCTTGTAACTTTGGTAATTTACAATATTTTTACCCAAAATTCTTCAGCTGCAGCACCAACAGCTCTGCCCAGAGTTTGTTTTACATCACCTCATGAATGTGACAGCTGTCATTTTTCAAAATGTATTTTCAAGGCTGGCCCGGTGGTGCTGAGGGTTGAGGCGCTGGACACCACACCTCACGCCACACCGAGAATGAGCCCGGGCCGTCGGAGGTCAGCAGGGGAGGACTGGGATTGAGTGTCTGCAGACTGCTCTCCTGGTCCTGGGGTGGGTTGGAGAATCTCACCACACTGTAGTGGCCCCTGAGGATGCTTGAGGGCACTACTAGTGCTGGTGATAATGGAGGGAGAATGCGGTGGACTTCGGCATGGTTTGCCCGGACATCATTCCATGTCTGCATTCCAAGGGACCAATCGGAGGAAAATGACAGGGCTCGACCATGCAGCTTGATGGCTGTGCTCTGAGCCACCTGGAGGACTTTAGCAGAGTCCTGTCAGGGAGGGTCCAGAGCTGTCCTGGCTGGCTGAGGCAGAGGGGGAGCCCGCCAGCAGGCTGGCAAGTTGGCCATCCTGGATCCTCCTGGGTGCAGTTTGAGCTACCCAGTTCTCTGGGCGGGCAGAGACGGCAGCTGGATGCACCAAGCTGGAGTGTGCTGCAGCAGGCAAAAAAAAAAAAAAAAAAAAGTGTTTTCACACCTGTGGCATGAAATGACGTTTCAATACCACAAAATGACATTTCAGCGGGGATTTGATAATTCTCAGAATGGCATTGATGAGGTGGCCTAATAACAAGGCTATGCTAACAATTTGGTTGCTGTTTTGGCTGAAATGCAAGCGCCGGGCCCTCTAGGCCCTGCGCTTTCATGGCAACTTACATGTATACATTGCTCCCACATAGAAATGAGGATCCGATTGTAGTATCTCAAAAAGTAAGGCCATTCTTTGCAAAAAAAAAACCTGTTAATGCACCAGTTAGGGTAACTTAACACCACAAAAGTAGGCAAATGTGGCATCAGGGTTTCCAACCCTAATGCTCCCCTCACTCTTTAAGCAGCAAAAGGAAAACAACATTAGAGTTTTGGGACTTGGGAGACTTGGTGAATTAGTGGTGGGGTCACTTCTCTCTCAGTCTCTGCAATCTATCTTTTTTTTTTCTTTATTGTTATCATGTCTTGATGTATCACTGTAATTTGTGGCTCCTTTGTCTTGTACTCTCCCGGGTCGTGCCTGAAAATAGGCAGGATTGTTTGCCTAGCGCACTTACCCGGTTACCAAAAGCTAATAAATAAATAAATAAACATGGCCCTGCACGCCCTCTAAGAGCATGTCTCTGTAAAATCTTAAAAAACAGTGAATGAAAAAGATACAGCTTTGTTTATGGAACTTTCTGGCCCTGTCGTATACTGTACATCAAATATGAGGTGAGCTAATGTACGCTATCAGAAATGTCTTCTTTCATTGTACTTGACCTTTTGTGACCTCACTCATGGCTTTGTCAGTCATGCATTTCCCCACAACACAATTGAATGGAATGAAGCTTGGCACATCATAGAAACATAGAAACATAGAATTTGACGGCAGATAAGGACTGCTTGGCCCACCCAATCTGCCCATTTCCCTACCTAATGGAAAAGCTGCAGATCCTAGTTAACCAACAGCCTACTTTTTCCTACCCCCACCCACTAGAATTGCCTTATGACTGTCCCATGTATTCTTGAAATCCATCATTGTTTTTGACTCCATAACCTCCTCAGAAAGGCTGTTCCATGCATCCACAACCCTCTCCATGAAAAAATACTTCCTCACATTACCTTTGAGCCATCCCCCCTCAATCTTCAAATTGTGCCCCCTTGTTCTTGCACACTTCTTTTTCTGAAAGATGTTACCCTCTTGGACTTTGTTGATTCCCTTGAGGTACTTGAAAGTTTCTATCATGTCTCCCCTCTCCCTCCTTTCCTCGAGGCTATACATATTAAGCTCCTTAAGTCTCTCTTCATATGTCTTCTGGTGCAGACACTGCACCATCTTAGTTGCCCTCCTCTGGTCCACCTCCATCCTGTCTATGTCTTTGCGGAGACTGGGTCGCCAGAACTGCATGCAGTACTCCAGATGGGGTCTCACCAGCTGTCTGTACAGAGAGATAACAACTTCCTGTTTTCTACTGGTGATGCCTCTCCCTATGCATCCCAGTATCCCCCCAGCCCTCCTTACTGCCCTCTCACATTGCTTGCCCAACTTTAGGTCATCAGATATGACTGCCCCCAGGTCCCGTTCCATTTTTGTTGTTGTTAGTATCTCACCCCGCATTGCGTACTCTTCCCCTGGGTTTTTGTTTCCCAGGTGCATTACTTTGCATTTCTTAGCATTGAATCTAAGCTGCCATACATTTGACCATTCCTCCAGCCTTGGCAAGTCCCTTCTCATCCTTTCCACCCCACCTTGTGTATCAGCTCTGTTGCAGATCTTTGTGTCATCAGCAAAGAGACATACTTTTCCTTCCACTCCCTCTGCAATGTCGCTTATAAAGACATTAAAGAGGACCCGTCCTAGTACTGAACCCCACTAATAACCCCCCTTTCTTCGGGGTGCACTCCGTTTACTGTTACATTCTGTGTCCTGTTCTCCAGCCAATTCTTTACCCAGGCTACCAACTTGGGACCCACTTCCAGGCTGGCCAACTTGTATATTAATCTTTTGTGTGGGACTGTGTCAAATGCCTTGCTAAAGTCTAGGTAGGCCATGTCCACAGCCCCTCCGTGATCTACTACTTTGGTCACCCAGTCAAAGAACTCTATTAGATTCATCTGACATGACCTTCCCAGTGTGAATCCATGCTGGCTTGGCTCCTGTGCCCCACTGGCCTCTAGGTACTCAATAATTCTTCCTTCAGAAGTGATTTCATCATTTTCCCAATCACTGAGGTTAAACTAACAGGTTTGTTAAGATCAAGAGATCTTGCCCCCAACAGCATGCATAAAAACATTTGTGCAAATCCATTGAATGGGAACAAAGCTATTAAAGTGCAAAGTTAGGGGTTTAACATTAAACAGCCTACACAACCCCAACTATAGTGGTGCTACCACACCACTATAATATATGTAACAGATAATCCTTTAGAGGGTGTGCAGTCAGGCTCTGATACATGCATGTCTTGGTGTGCATTGTGAGGCATGCTGCAGGCCACGAGTGTTCAACCACCTAAGACTAGAGATGCAGTGAATTTAAATTTTGCCAGTGAAGTGAATACGAAGTGGGCACTTCACGTTGTCACTCCGTTACATGAATTGACCAATACAAAAGGCTCACTTTGACTTGTAATTATTACTTCACATTGTTATTCCACCTTAATGCAAAGTGACAACAATATTGGCAGCCCCCCACACACACACAGTCACCAGAATTAATGTGCATCCCCAAAATGCTACTGTCTTCTGTCCAGAAAATTCTCCAGTGCTGACGAAGTGAAATGAGAGCACAACAAGAAATGCAAAGTCTCCCAGAATTAATGGCACACTCAGTCATGTGTGCAGTGGTCACATGCAGTCACTAGAATTAATGTGCATCCCCAAAATACTACTGTTTTGTGTCCAGAGAATTCCCCAGTGCTGACGAAGTGAAATGAGAGTGTAACAAGAAATGCAAAGTCTCCCAGAATTAATGGCGCACTCAGTCATGCGTGCAGTGATCACACACAGTCCCCAGAATTAATCTGCATCCTGAAAATGCTACTGTCTTGTGTCCAGAAAATTCCCCAGTGCTGACAAAGTGAAATGAGAGGGTAACAAAAAATGCAGTCTCCCAGAATTAATGGTGCACTCTGTCATGTATGCAGTGTTCACACACGGTCACTAGAATTAATATGCATCCCCAAAATGCTACTGTCTTGTGTCCAGAAAATTCCCCAGTGCTGCTGAAGTGAAATGAGAGCATAACAAGAAATGCAAAGTCTCCCAGAATTAATGGTGTACTGCAAATGCACAGATAGATTAAGATTGCGCTGTGCACTCAAGAGATGCAGATGCAGAGTCACAACAGCACCTAACCAGTGCTCACAAGTCACAGATCCATGTCTGGAAAAGAATACCTATTGCCAGTTTGGGGGGTAGTGCACAGCAGTAACAGTCCGCTACCGGTGAAGATACCACAAAGCAGTATAAAAAAACCATTTATAATCCCCTTCCCTCTAATTTAAAGTCTCATCCCACCATAGCTGCATCTGTGTTCTACTGGAAAATAATTCACAAGCACCTTAAATTGAACCCAAATCTTTAGCTTATACTCCCTTTGGGGAAACCACCATATATCTCTCGATAATCATCCAATTTTCTGTCGTACCTGGAAAAGCAGGGGAATTTTCTTTTTGCAAGACATACTCGAACCTTAGGTGTTAAAATTAAAATCCTATTCTGATCTATGCATTTTATGGACTCTTTCCCATCAGGATTTTTGAAAGTATCTACAGCTCCGTATGGCATGGAACTCTTACTTCACACTTTTCTCTAATAAATCTTTATAAGATAAACACATTTCTAAATGGATTAAAAAAACGACCAATTTGAACAGCACTATTTATAAAGACATTAGGGATACACTTCCTGACCAATCCATTAAGACAAAAAACAAATGGAGTATCTTGCTACATTATAATATAACCAATGCACAATGGTACAGGTGTTGGCTTTCCTGCCACAAATCTTTCAGTGATAAACGTAACTCTCTTATACAGAGTAAAATCCTACATTTGTGGTATAGAACCCCTGCTGTACTACAAAAAAATGGGCTTAATGAATAATAGTAACTGCTGGCCCTGTAACTCCCCCAATGGTGATTTATTACACATTTTATGGTATTGTCTACCCATACAAAAGCTTTGGCACCGTACTCACATTTTTGCAATGAAAGTGCTTGGTCATTCCTTTGCACTGGACCCTAAACATTGCATGCTTGGTATTTTTAATTACCGCTCCTACAAAATCTCCCATTCACAGAACAGGTGGTTAAACATACTTTTCCGTCAAGTTAAATGCAGTATACTTATGCATTGGAGAGCTACCATAATCCCCACCCTTTCAAATATTCTTAAACAATTATCTCAATATGCCTTCCCTGACTGTATGATACATATTTCTTCTGACCGACTCATGATATATAATAAATGTTGACAGGGCTATTTTAATTTTCTGGAATCATCTAAATCTTCTGACACCTAATGTATGGATTCGATATATACAGCATTTCTTCCCTCCACTGAGACTCCCCACAGATCTCCTGTTGTAGTCTCGTTTTTCTTGTTTCCTTATTCTATAGCTTCCCCTTTCTCTCCCCACTTCTTCTATACATTTCCCTTTTCTTGTTTACGCTTTCAGATTTCCCTTCACTATTCTCAATCCTCCTATGCATGTCTTTGCAGCATTATATGAGGTTATATAATATTATAATGTATAACCATGTCCATAAGCTCTGTATGCTATTATCGAGTAGTGTTCCAGATACATGCTGCTTTAAATTAGCTTTTTTCTATAAAATCTCATAATGTATTGCATTGTTAGAGGTTTATCTATACATTTATGATGACCTTAATAAAAAGATTAACTACAAAAAAAAAAAAATATAACCAAAACAGAAAGACTGCCCTTTTCTCCCAATTAATCTACCTACACCACAGATATGCCCCTCCCTCAACGCACACTTCACAGTACACAGACTGCCTGTTCTAAATTGACATTCAAAATCCACACACAGACAATAAACACTCAATGATATGAGCACAGGAGGGTTTCCTACAATCGAGGTACTAAAGTCTGAGCAACAAAAATGGCTCAAAAAGGCTTTTTTAAACAGCTTTTACAGGATTTGAATCGAAGAGCTCTGAGAAGAAACTGTCTCCATCATCCACTACACACACACACACACACACACACACTACGCAGAACTGAGGCTGTGCAGAACAATCTAGAGCTCATGTGACCTACAATCCCATGAAGCACTGCAAAATTTGCCTTGGAGCTCAATAACAAGTGGAAGTGATGTGAAGTACATTGATTTCAATGTACTTCGCCTTAAAATTGGTGGAGAGGTGGTTTGGGAAGGCGGAATAACACGAAGTAATTAGTTTCAATGGACTTTGCATTCCTCATCATGACACAAAAGTACTCCACGATTATGGATTCTGTGTTACAGCATGAATCACTCAGGGTGAATTTAACATTTTACCAACTACTCACCCAAGACATGCATATCTCAGAGCTCAACTGCATGCTTTGTAGTGGTGTATCTGTCTTATAAAATGGCAAAAATAATTTTCAAGGGGGTGAAAAATAAAAAGAAGTGCTGGCATGTGGTCATTGTGGGATGATACACAGTCATGTGATGTATTTCATTCAATCAGAAGACAGCATTTTTACAGATTTTTGTCACCCATTTTACAAAATATATATAGTTTTTTAAGGGCATAAAGGACTCTAGATCCTCACCTCATAAACAGGAACTAATGAGTATATTGTGCAAATATGCTACCTGATAGAGATTTTCCCTCCCACCCACCCTACTACCCAGAGTTCTCTGTGATTCCTTTAGTTAGCAGAGATTTTCCCAGTTTTGAATTTCTTTATTCCGTTAGCACATAGATGGACAGTACATGAAGCATGTAAGCAATAAGACATGACAGGGTGTGCAATATGGTGTGATAACCGCACTTCTAGGGGCATAGTTAGGCACGAGGCTGAAGGCTGAGTGCCGGTCGTCCCTAGGAGTGTGGTTATCATACCGTAATGCACAACCCCGGAGTGTCTTACTGCACTTATAAAATGGCCCTTTATTTTTAGAAGCAGTTTTTTTATTTTGAAACACATTTTTAAATAAGTAAAAATATAAGTGAATCTGTGCTTTTAACATAAAATAATCCTTCTGCCTATTGGTGCTAGAGTAAAGTAATGTTATACAGTGTGTGCCTCTCTGCCCACTTAAGCTTCGTATTCCCCTGCCAGCCACAACAATTCACAAATGCTGTTTTCCTCATTCTAAGTATGACACATAGCCCCCTTACTTTATTTCATTCTTCTCACTCTGTAGACAAAACTAAAAGGAAGCCATAACAGAGGCTTCACAGTTCCCCGATGCTGCAAGCATGAGTGTTGTTCAAAACTGCCACACTCACTGACAGCATCATGAACTGCTCTCTCTCCATCCTAAAAGCTAAACAGCTGGGTAAGTTATTTACCACCGTTTCCCTTTGTTTATGTAGTATTATTGCTTACTTTCTTCATTCTGTTTTTTTCTCTGTGTTTCCCCACATTCAAGAAATGGAATGTTTATCATGGAACACAGGGATTTAAAATTCTGCTCAGTTCCACTGGCAGAATGTTCCTCTACTAATATACTGTATACACACACACGCCTTTTCTAAAGCCACAGACTCAATTATCTCACTGTCAGGGAAAGCAGAAGAGATTTCCCTGATGAGCATGGTAAAAATAGAAGGGGTATTTTTCACTGTCAGCAAAGAAATAGTTGTAATGAAAACTATAAACAATACTTATTGTTTCTAATTTGTTTATGTGTGTAAAGAGAGTGTGATGATGAAGGAAAATCATTTAATTCATTTGTTTTATTTTTTATTTAAGGTAGTTTTATTTTTGGGGTCCATTTGAAGGTTTTTACAGTGTAAAGGTAACAGCCATGTTTGTGATGGAAAATCAATTCTGGATCTAGGGAGACTGATGGAAGATAGTTCTGGTTATAGGAGGACTTATTTGCTTTTTGTGTGATGTGGTTTAGGAACAGGATGACTGTGCTTATATAGAGAGACTTAAATATATGGATTTGCATTTTAATAGTACAGAAAAGCATACAGAAAAATGTTGGTAATATCATCACTCCTGAAGTGATAATACTACACTTCAAGAATGATAATATTATTGTTCAGGACTGGTAATAGTATCGCTTGGGACCTGAATGATTGTATTATCACAGAATGGCAACAGTGCATGCACCAGTCTGTCTCCCCCACGTCTGCTAAAGCATGCCTCCTGATTGGCTGCTTTCCCTATGTGGGTGGGCAGAACAGTTACAAAAACATGGTGGCCAGTCTCTCACTTACCGTGACTGAAGTGGCTCCTCGGCATATCTCCATTTTTCCTGACTACAAAAAGTGATTACGTGGTTCATCCTGCCATCCCCTAATGAAGAACAGGTAGGACGTGTGGGACTGAAAAGCCGGGCGGGGGGTGAGAAGTGACACGAACGATTGAGATGCAGGCAGCTCTATCACACAGCAGGAGACAGTTCGGCAGTCGACCAGCACAAAGTCAGTCCTTCAGTGAAGCAGTCAACTGCCCGTTACAGAAAAAAAATTAAAACTCCGATCCCTATATTAAAAAAAATAACCGATAGGTTTGTCTCCATTATCAGGGAGTCCTACCATATTGAGGTTCTTGACACACTGAAACCTCTCAAGCTTCGCTCTTGAGGTTCATGTGTCCAGAACCTCTCGATGGTATTACTCCCTGGTAATAGACTTAGACCTATCGGTTATTCTCTTTTTAATGTATGGTCAGCTGCTGTCTCTTGGCCTATGAGATTTCTAGAGTTTCTCATGCCATTTTATAAAATACAATAATACATAAAATTGTTGCAAAAATAGAGATGCATGAAGAATATTACAGTACTTCACAAGCATTGCTTAAGCAGTTATGTTTCAATCTAAGAAAATAATAATGTACTGTAGTTGATGTCCAGGCTTACCCTGATAGCCTGTACTGGCTTCATATCCAGTGTCTCTGCCAAAATCACCATTTTCCTCTTTTATGTAGCACATCTTTTTTTGGCTATTTTTTTTGTAGCTTGGCTGTTGTTTTACACTGTAAGTGTGTTTTTTAATGAGATTGGGTATACTCCACTGAAAAGGAGATGTTATACCTCGGCTGGGCTGTCCTGCATAAAATATAAAGAAGAGCTCATTGGTAAAACATGTTACCTGAAAGGGGGTGAGGGTGGGTGAATGTGGACCCAGAAGAATGTGGCAACAATGGTGGGGGGGATTTAGGTGAAAGTGTGTCCTGAAGGAATTTGTCCGTGTGGTGATGTGTAGTGTAAAGGAAGTGGTGGTGTGTGTAAATGTGTAAACAGAAAAAAGGTGGGGTGGGGACACCAGTTGCTGAGCTTCTGCGGTCAGGAGGAGGGCAATTAGTAAATCAATCAAGGCTTGGGGTTGGGGCAGTCTCCTTTGTCTTATTTCCCGGGGTTGTACTGCAGGGATTCAAAGCCCAAGACAATACAGTATTAATACACTCTCCATCTTGTTTCTATCCACAGAAACCTGGCCTACAATCTCCTCTCTGCCTTGTCATGGAAGATGTTTCATGGAATCCCTCTGCAAGATCTGTGAGTCCAAGGAATCCTTTACTCTCTAATGTGGTTGCCTTTCAGGGGTATGGTATTAATACAACTCTCTGATTGGATGAGCATCTGTCTCTGTTTGGCACACAAGGGAAATATCATTGGCTCCTGAAGGCTGACTGTTACTTTGAAAGTAACTTTGCATGGGGCCGCCTGTTTGTGCCTTCGTGTTGGAGACTTGTGTTGTGGAGTAGACTTGGGATGTGTGGGTGGGAAACCTAGGCTGGAGTGTGACACAATCAATGGCAGTGTTTCTGAGCCTGGGAAGGGACAGGGTGCCAGTACTGCAGCAACCACTGTGGAGGGTCAGGGAACTTATTTCCCTCAGGGGAATCACCACAGCATGCCAAGGCCAATGCTAGAATGTTGGCATCCACAAGTAGCTGAAGGGTAAGATGGAAGGAGGTACTGGTGAAAAATCTGGCTGCTGTCACCATGGTAGCCAGCACACTTGGGCCCCACACCTTGCAACCCTCCAGCCACTTATGGATCCTTGGTGCCAGAGAGAGGATGGCCCTCACCCTGGGACCACACTTCAGGAGGCAAGCTATGGGATGGTGGCAGTGATGAGATTATTGGCAGATGGGGCTTGGTGGTTACATGGCCAGAGAAGGGGCCCTGATGTGCAAGCAGTGAGGAAAAAAACCTTGAGTGAGAAATAAAAGTAACTGCATTTGTCAGAAGGTTGGGGAATTATAAATGTGAATGATTAATTGTTATCCAGTGCATGTAGTGGGACAGCAGAACTAAATAACCTGCATTGTGAAACTCTGACACCCTATGAAGGGTTGTGGGATTATAGATGGATGCTGGCACCAAAAATGTTCTCAAAATAGAAGCTTTAATAAATTTAACAGGAACAAAATAAAAATGGACTGTACACATTCTAATAAGCAAATGAAATGATGAAGGAAAATAAAAAGGCTTAATTCAGCAATTTTAAGTTAAACATCCATTTAGCTCTAGAAAGCACTAGCCTGAGGGTGTTGTGCCTTCAACACCCTACTTGATTCTGCTTTGCAACCATTCTCTGTTTGAATATAAAGGGGTTTGTGAACTTATCATTGGATCGTCCATCTGTCAATCATTTAAATCCAGACTATTACATTTTTTACATTCCCCTTCTACTAGTTTATTTATTTATTTTTATTACAAACTTCCTTACATTCCACATACATTAACATGATGCACAGGTTTTATAATTCTAAGCACTCATTGTAAGTTTCTCCTAAGTAAAACATCCTGAAGTCCCTCCTCCCACTTGGTTCTGCATAAATAGAATTGAAATGAGGCTGTCTGGCCCCTAGATGGAACATCTGAGAGAGGGGAACTACAGAGAAGACTCTGCATTGCCTGGTAAATGATTACAAACTGTGTAAATAAAAATGCCTTTTTATATTTTATCAGCCTTTCACATTTTCATTCCCCTAAGGACTACAACCTATCAGGTTCTTTAATTGTTCACCTAATACACCTATACTGTACCTAAATGCAAAGGCTTGAGCATTTATTTAAGCATCTGCCTGATACCACAATGAGGGTAGATGCCTAGCAAGTAGATAAACAAAGGATGAAATGTTTGTCTTGAGAACATTTTTATTCATAACATCCTAGTGCCTACGTCTTCCTTTCTCAAGAAATTCGTCTTGCTCACTATTCAAAGAACTGTTTAACAAAATGTTCGAAGTTAAGCACTCTCCTGGTTACGGTGTTTTACTTCTGCGACTTTGCACACATTCGAGAGGTAAAATTACCAGAATTCACAAAAACAGAACAGCGCATTTCTTTAGGAGGCAAGCATTACTTCTTTTTTTTTTTACCAATTATTTTACCAGGTGAGACACACTAAGCTGAAAGCTTGTTTGCAGGTGCAACCTGGGAGCATGAGGAAGTTAAGTGACTTGCTCAGGGTCACACAGTATGCAAATGAGGGCTGTGGGATTCAAACCCAGGTCTCCAGATTTGCAGCTCAGAGCCTTAAACCACTGCGCCATACTGCCTCCATGCTGCCTCTTTTATAGACTCACTATTACTTAGCACTCTCAGGAAAACAAGCATTATCCTTGTTTTAGTTTTTAAGTTCACAAACGGAAAGGCGCTGTTGCGAAAAAAACATCAGATGGGGGGACCTTTTGGTACAATGGATTTATCATTAAGTTTCTGCGTTCTACCTAGAGAATATTTTATTCTACCTCAGGAAAAACAAGTTAAAAACATGTTTATATGACAACAGGATGCTTGGGGGCAAACAAAAACAACAAGACAACATTAAACATGGGTGGCCAGTCCATGCATATACAGTATATATATATATATGTATATATATATATATATATATATAAATATATCTATATATATATATATATCTATATACATATATATATATATATATATATATATATATATATATATATAAACACATGCTCATCATGTCGCAAAGGATCATAGCAAACACAGAGGTTATAGCACCAGCATTACCAGCTAGCAGGCCTCCCCAACACAGCTCTGCAAGGAAGAGCACAATCTGTTTGCACCCCTTTGCAAACTGTGTGAGAGGCCTTGGCACCAGGCAATTCTGCTTTTAAGTTGAACCAGCATAACATTCTGTGGTGATTTGCATATGCAGCCCATGATGCTTTGCATTGTGTGTGGGCATGTGTGATTTTGTATTTTATTGAAACTTGGCTTCCCAGCCAAATGCCCTTTGGGGTAACTCTTGCCTCAGTGTTTGCGCACAGAGGTTCTTTGTCTTATATACAGTATATATATATATATATATATGTAAACAAAACATTTTAAGGGGTTACGGGAAAAAACACATAAGGATATCCCCAGCATTCCAGAGCACTCTGTTTAGGATCTATCACACACCCTCGTCCCAAAAAGAAATCATAATGAACAAAATGAAAACAGGGGCTGCTGTAAGTTGGCCGTTTTGAACATCGCACTGCAAGCTGGGAGATTCAGTCAGCGCCATTGTATTCAATTTAGGGTGGAGGTTCTCAGATGTGGGAGAGTTTCAGTCTGAGTACAGCCTGCAATGGATGTTAAAGATGTGCTGCTGGAAAGAGAATGGGAGTCCCAGCATGTGTTGGAGTCGAATGGAAAAGGCTCTCATGTGGGGAAATGTCATCTGGGTACAGCCTTTAAGGACTCAGTTGCACACACACCGAGACAGAGAAAGCAATGAATATGTCTGGGTCTAAAGTGAGAGGCTCTGTGGTAGAAAAGCTGTCATCTAGGTATGCCCTGTAATATCTCTGATACTGACTGGCTGCAGGACAGAGAATAGGAAACAGTGAACCATTTTGGCTCCAACAAGTCTTTAACTTGTATAGTGAAGCTGCTTATATCCTGTGTGTGGCTAGAAAAAAAAGAATACTTTAAATTTCTAAGTGCTTAACTGTGTTTAAGGTACTTTCTTTGAAAATAAGCTGTTTGTGCAAAAAGATTTTCTGTCCTTCTTCTTTAGTCTTACTTAAGCCCAATTAAGTTCAATAAAAGCATTTAGGTTTCATAGGCATAGCACAGTGATAGTAAAATTGTATGCTTATCCAACAATTAATTAGCCATTCAGAATTAATCATATTTGAACATAACATCATAGACATACCTGTACAACCTTTGCATCACCTTTATAGGTAGTTTATAAATGCAGCGTATTTACTAATGTTATTCCAGATATGCCATCCTGGTGAAATAAATCAGTTGCGCCTAGAATATCACACAAGTAGTGACTGTTCATCACCTATGGTACTTAACTAATTATCCAAGGAGGCAGGGGATATATTGAATCACTCAATTAAAATTAACTAATATTTCATTAATCGCTTTGGTTATCCTAATATTTGGGTCCATGAGACGTAGGGCATTGGGATACAGATCTGGGCATCCTATCTCCTGTAGCCCAACGTCTTAGCCCTTTGAGCATGCAACTTTGTCCCCATTTCCTCAGACATAAGGGCACTCTTCAGGAATTAAAATTAGCTAATTATTTCAATGATCACTTTGGTTACCATAAATCCTGGTTTCTCGAGACATGGGCATTGGGGTACAGATCAGGGGAACCTACCCCCTGTAACTCAACATCTTAACCCTTGGAACATGCAACTTTGTCTGTTATGGTAGTCCCCATTTCCTCAGGCATAAGGGCACTCTTCAGGAATTAAAATGAGCTAATTATTTCTGTAATCACTTTGGTTACCATAATTCCTGGGTTCACAAGACATGAGCATTGGAGAACAGATATGGGGAACCTACCCCCCGTAACCCAACATCTTAACCCTTGGAACATGTAACTCTGTCAGTTGCGGGAGTCCCCTTTTCCCCAGACATAGGGGCAATTTGCTGTGCAGTATTTCCACGTTCAGAATGTCCAGCTGATATACCAAATGGATTATCCAACTGCCCTCAAGCAGAGAACAGGAAGTTAACTCCTATGTTCCTTCTTAGTCAGCTTATTCTGAGTATGCTTGGGATAACTTATTCCAAATCCGATTCTGTGACAGTTATGGTTTCCTGATACGGTAGCTTAACTGACTGCACACATATTAAGGACAGTAATATTAGAGTGGAGGAAGGTTGGATGACTACCAGACATTGGCAGTCAGTGCAGTGGAAGAGCTACTGCTCTTGGTGTTGGCGATGGGGATTCAGGAACAAGCCCTGGTAATCAGGGGCTAGCCGGGGGGGGGGGAGAACTGATTATCCCAGAGGATACCCTCTTCATCTGGGGGGTCAGGGGTGGCGGTATTCTGCTGCTGTACCACCAGCTGGGTAACTACAGGTGGTGGTGAAGACAGAGGGTCCTGATGTTCAGGTAGGGGAGAAGGTGCTTGATTTTGCAGCATATGTACATGCTCTGCATGCATTGCTGCATGAATGACCATGACAGCACCAGTTTCAGGGGTGGGAGCAACACAAGGGGATAAATAACCTTCCACCAAGCAGCATGAACACCCGAGGCACCCTCAGGCCCCACCCACACTGATCCAGGGCAGGCCTCTCTGACAGCATCTCAGTTTCCTTCATGGCATCCTGGTTTCCAGTCTCAGGGGGGCACCATGTGGGCAAGCCATGGGGTCCTTGGAGTGGTAGATAAATCCCTGGAGAAGTCAGGGTGATTGAGTTGGTGAGTCTCCAATAGGATCTGATGGGATATATCCCCTAGTCAATAGAAGAGCAGAAAGAAAGTAAAAAAAAATCCTCCAGGCATTGACAGATGTATTCTGAAAGGCTTGTGTGTGCAGCTTCTCCTCATGTCCATGATGATGTATAGGAAGAGTAGGCAACGGAGTAGTACATTATAACCACTGATCAGGCCCACGTCACTAAACGTAAATCCAGTACCAACTCACGGAAACACAGACAATGATGGCAGAAAAAGATCAATGGCCCATCCAGTCTGCCTGAGTTTCCTGTCTAACCCTGGGACTTACTGTCCATCCAGGGTCCTCCTCCCCCCCTTCTCCTTCTCGAGTCTGTCACCCCAAGTGACCACTATACCTTTCACTCTATCCCAGCTGTGTTGAAACCATCAACTGTTTTAGAGCCCACCACTTCTGCTAATAGACTGTTCCATGGCTCCACCACCCTTTCTGTAAAATAACCCTTCCTCATGTCCCTTCTGAACCTCCCTCCTGTCAGTTTCCAGTTATGCCCTCATGACCTAGAGCTAGCATTCAAGCTAAATATTTCCTCACAATTCACCTTGTTTAATTGTTTAAGGAACTTGAAGGTCTCTATTATATTTTCCCTCCTCCTTCTGGTCTCCAGTGAGTACATGTTCAGTGCGCCTTGAGGCACTCCTCGTAAGACCTGCCCTGTTGACCCTGAATCAGCTTTGTTACCCTGTGCTACACTGTCTCCAGTCTGTCCCTATTCTTCCAGAGGTGAGGCTCCAGAACTGGGTGCAGTACTCCAAGTGTGGCCTCACTGAAGACCTATAAAGGGGTAGTATTACCTCCCTCCTTCTGCTGTCAGTACCCCTCCCTATACACCCCCGCATCCTACTTACTTTACCATAGGCCTTGTTGCACTGGCTTGATTGCTTGAGGGTGTCACTGATGATAACTCCTAGGTCATGTTCCTCAGCCACAGTACTAAGTCTCACCCCACCCATCTAAGTCTCACCCCACCCATCCAGTACTCTGTCCTGTGGTTCTTATTCCCTGGGTGCATCACTTTGCACTTTATAATGTTGAATTTTGGTCACCCTGCATTTCTCTGATTCTCTCGTCGCTATCCACCCTCACGCAGAGCTTAGTGTCACCTGTAAAGAGACAACAGCCTGTCCCAGATACTTTCTCCAGTGTTGCTGATGAACATATTGAAGAGGACCAGGCCCAGGACAGATCCAAGAGGCACCCTGCTCTTGACCACCCTCCCTTCTTATTTGACCCTATTGACCGCAACCCTCTGCTGCCTAACCTTTAGCCTGTTTCTATCCTGGAGACTGTTGCTCTTCAAGTAGTCCATGAGGTCATATGCGATCAGTGACTCTATCAGCTTCCCTACAATGGAGGTCAATCTGGCAGCTCTGTAGCTCCCCACTTGTTCCTTGCCCCACTTTATGGAGCAGAATGACATCCACCACCTTCCAGTCCTTCGGATCTACCCCCATCCTTAGTGAGCAGTTGAATAGTCCTACCAGGGGTTCAGCCAGTTCCACTGCCAGTTCCCTGAGAATACTTGGATGCAACCCACCTGGTCCCAGGGCGTAATCTATCTTTAGGTCCTCCAGCCCTTTCCTGACCCTGTTGCTTGTAAATATTGGCTGCCTCATCTCTGGGACCCCCTTATTGTCCACTTTGATACCACTGTCAGGCGAGGGCCCGCCTTTCTCCCAGGTGAAAACTGAGCAAATATAATCATTAAGGATGGCAGTCTTTTGCCTGTCCTCTTCTATCACCCTACCCCCTCTGATAGCCTAAAGATTCCCCCTCCTTTCTTTCTTTTTTCCCCAATATATCAGAAGAAATGTTTCTCTCTGCCATTGACCCCTTCTGCAATATGTAGCTCTGTGTCTGCTATTGCCTCCCTAACTGCCCTCTTTGCCTTCTTATTTCTCAGTAAATATTCTCCTCATTCGTTCTCCCCTGCTTTTCTTTGTACTTGTAGAAGGCTTTTTTCTTAGCCCCCACCGCTTCCCTGATTTTTGCAAAGAACCATAATGGTCTCTTGAACTTATTCCTTTTGGTTACTGTTCTCATGCATAACTTAGATGCCTCAAGAATGGTTCCCTTTATTAACCCCATCTCTCTTCCTCCCCACCTAAAATGTCCACCCTGCTAACTTTTCCCTGACCAGTTCCCTCAGCCTGCTGTTCTAAAATCAAGGACTTCAGTTCTCGATTGGGATTTTCCAGTCTCAAGGGCCAGTGTGAACCAAATGTAGTTCTGGTCACTGTTCCCTAGTCTCTCCCCTACTCTCACTGCTCCTACCAGCTCTGAGTTAGTAAGCAGCAAATCTAAAGTGTCAGTCTGCATGGGGGGGGAGTCCTTAAACTGTACCAGGAGACAGTCCTCCAGTATATCCAGCAAGGCCTGACTTCTGCTGCTCCTGGCCACAGGAACATCCCGGCTGGTTCAGATCACCCACAACCACTATTTCCCCCTTGGTCGCCCCTCCTTTCAAGTTCTTCCCTAAACTCTCTGTCCCTCTCGTCTCCTTGCCAGAGAGATCTATAGACCAACCCCAAGCATAGTTTCTTGCCCAAGGTTGCACCCACAGCGACCCTGACTCTCTCTTATTACCCCTGATGCATCCATCTTCCACCGCCTCTTATTACCCCGATGCATCCATCTTCCACTGCCTCAATACCGTCCCTGACACAGAGGGCTACTCCTTACCCTTTACCTTTATATCTGTAGCTCCTGAACAATGAGTGCCCCAAATCCGTCAGGTCCCAGTCATTATTTTCTGTAGCCCACATTTCCATGATAGCCACAAAGTCTGCTTCAGTGCTGCCACCATCAGCGCCTGCAGCTTGCTGATCTTATTACCTTGGCTCCTGCCATTAAGGCATGCTCTCTTCTATCTGACCCCTGATGCCACTTTGCTATTGTCCTGTCCATGAGCCTTGTGTTTCCCATTTTCTATTAGCCTGTTGTTTTTCTTGGTGTTTGCACACTTTGCAGTTCTCCTCTCTAGTGTCTCCTCACCTGAATATAGTAAGTATAAACAAAATGTCCCCTCACGTGGCCCAGCTTGTTTCCCATGTTCCCTTGGCCTCTTGCTTTTCTTGCCTTTTTCACACTTTGCATTCCCCCCATGCCCCCTCACCTGGCCCAGCTTGTACCTCATCCCTCTTTATACCCACTGAGCTGCTACTAGCCCCAGATATGGGGGAGTACTGACTAGGATCCCATTCTTCTCACCTGTTGCCGTGGTTCCAGAGCCCCAGTCCCCCCCCCAGTCAGTTTAAATGTGCAGTATAGACTTCAAACTTCTGCCCTGGTGTGCAGGCCCCTTCTCGTGACAGGTGGAGTCCATCACCCTTGAAGAGCCTCCTGTCCCAGAAGACCCCCTGTCCCCCACAAATGGTACCCCTTCTCCTGACGCCATTACTTAAGCCACCCATTAAACTCCTCTGTCTCATCCCTCCTAATTCTATTCTTCTTCCCCTCTTTGCCTCACAACAGGGGAGACCTCAGAAAAGGCCAGGCAGACACAAATATGTTGCAGCTCCAGTAGTCCCAGTAAGGGTTGCTGTGAGCTGCATTGGATGGCATTCTTTGGGATACAAAATTGGGAGAGATTCCAGATTATAAAAGGGGTAGAAATGAGGATATACACACAAGGCCTTTTGAAAGGCTATAATAGTCTGCACAGTATAGCAGATAGAGCACATACATGTAAAGCAGGGGACCCAGGTTCAAATCCCAACTGCGTCACAGACTCACTGGAGATCATCTCTGAAATTTTCAATAAATAATTAACATAAAATAAAAATTTCAAATGTGTTTTGACCTCCCTGTCCTTCAAGAGTAGCTCTGCACTTCAGTATATACATTAATAAATATAACATTTCAGCTCTAATACTTTACTAGATTTTTTTTTCAGTTTTCCTTTGCAGAGTTTATAACAAGTCTTAGCAGTCTATTTTTTTATGCAAATTTGGCCCCAATTTGAATGCATAGACAGAAGACACTGTTTGACTACCTGATACAAGGTTTAGCAGTTTTGACTGACCCTGGTGCAACTTGCCTACTGAAAATACAGCCCAGTGACTCCTGGATGGACCAGTTTGAAAATCATGCCTGACATAGTCTGGATAATCCAGGGGCCCTTTCAAGATTGGGCACTCAGTATATTTAGACACAAGTAATCTAAAGACATGGACTGTTTCAGCTGACATGCAGTTAGATGGAAGACCATTCTGCATATCCACCACACTTTCTGTAAATTAATATATATTTTAGTTAATAGAAGTCTTTATACTGTTTGCCTGGACTGTCCCCTCTAATCCTTGTCCCTCCCAAACTCATTATCCATCATCTCCAGAACTTATCCTTTCTCTAAGTGTGCCCCCCAACCCTGGAAGGAGCTCTTGCTGTCCTTCTCCCCCAGGGTCTGGTTGTATAGGCAACACAGGAGTCATGGTAGATGGTGCAGGGTCTGCAGAGGGCCGGTCATCACCCTACTATAGCCAGCACTGTTTCACCATTTTCTGCTCCTCTTCCTCTTGGTGGTATGCACAGCATGGGGGGAGGGGGCTTAGATACCTGCAGCATGCTTCTGCTGGAGACAACAAGTGCCCCGGCCCACCAGCAGGAGCTGCTGCCACTGAAACGTATTGCTTTCCTTTCTATGACTGGGACATGCTGCCATCTGCAGTGTGTTCCTTCAGCCTGACCACCTGAGTGTCAACCTCCTCCATATACCCATGGACCCAGGACATCGGCCGCAGCTTAGAAGCACACTGTGCTTCTGCTAGACCAGTTGGTAGCCCTGAATGATATCTTTCTTAATCATTCCTTCCTTGGCCTATTTATGTCATTTAATTCTTTCCTCTGTTGACATTTTAATATTTAGTAGTATAGGCACCTTTATGTAATTGGAAAAGCAGCAAATCTGCCATTGATCTCTGAGTGGAGGTGAAGTGGGAAGTCACCCTCCAGGACTTAACATATCTCTGTAGTGATGCAACCATCCAGCCCCTGCTGTGTAATTGAATGACCTGAGGTCACCTCTCGTTGGATGCCTGCTACTTGAGGGTACAACATACAGCCTCTGAGCCAGCAAGTTAGCAAAATATAAACAAGAACTGGGATACACAACCTGAACTCATATTCTAGACCCTGAGCTGTCTTTCTCTCCGGTGACCTAATGTGATGTGTGTGTACTGTACTGATATAAAAATGCACTTAGAAATCCGATAGACCTTCAATTTTAAACTGAGTTCATCTCCAAATATTCAGTGTGCTGCTTCCATCTCAGCACATCTTGTGCAGCCATTACAGTCTTGGCGAATCAGTACATTTCTATAATCAGAGCATTCTGTGCCTATTGGGACTACCGGCGCACATAATTATTCTGAACTGCATAACTCGTCGTATGCAGTGTGCTGTTGGGAGCCATTTGCATTTGCTGCTGCTTTATCAAATATCTTTGCACAGGTCTGGGACTTTGCCCATTGAGTAGAATAATTGTCAGTGTCAGTGGCTCAGTAGGTAGCACACTCGCCTCTGAAGCCGGGAGATCAGAGGACTGTGGGTTCAGTTCCCACATCTGGCACTTGGGTTAATATCCCAGTACTGACACTGCAGTGCAGCATGAGAGGGGTGCTGCACTTCTGAGGTGCCGTCTTTCAGTTGAGACGTTAAACCGAGGTCCCATCTGCCTGGATTGGTGGTAGTTCAGATGGCTGTTAAAGATCCCATGGCACTTATCAAAAAGACTAGGGGAATTTCCCCGGTGTCCTGGCCAAATTTCCCTCATTCACTAAAAATACCACCAACAGCTTAATCTGGTTCAAGGTCAGTTGGCATTCATCTGTATCCCCCTTCCCTGGGTCGTGCTTGAAAATAGGCAGGATTTGTCTAGTGCACTTACCTGGTCAACAAAAGCTAAATAAATAAATAAGTATCAAGTGCAGCAGGCACAGAAGAACTCAGTTGCTGCATGGGCATGGACTATGACATCACACCGGGCTTCAAACTGAAAAATGAACAGGCCAGACTGCTTCCATGGCTCAGAAGCAGTATTATGCTGCATACTGCCAGACAAGGAATCAAGTAGTTCTTGGGTATCTTCTTGCTCCTTGTTGAGCTGAAGAAGAGTGGTGCATCATTCAGGTGGTGTATTTGCAGACTGAGAGAGTGTACTTGGTGCATGATGCTAAACAGTGCTCTCTGAGGCCAAGTTGTGAACTACCTTTAGAATGTATGTATGTATATATGTCTGTATGTATTTATTTATTAACCAGGTAAATGTACTAGACAATTAAATGCCTATTTTCAGGTAAGACCTGGGAGAGTACAAATGAATGAATTAGACAGTGAACAACACCAGGTACAATGTAAGAAAAACATGAATGCAGACTCACAGCAAAAAAAAAAAAACAAAAGACATATAGGCATAGCAGTTCAGGGACTATAACAGTAGATGCAAGACAAATTGGGAATAAATATGATCAATGAACAAAACAAAATCAACCAGTGCCAGGGCAGACTGACGCAGCATCCAGGTCACCCGTGGATTATTGATGTTGGAGTCCCACACTCAGTTGCACCCTTCACAATGGGATTCTGGTGTTGTAGCTCTGTGTTCATCCCTCACAAAAGATTACTGCTGAGAAATCCCAGCACTCACATGTTCTCCTTGCAGTGGGATAGTATGTTCCTGTGGGGATGGTAGATAACTGCTGGATAGTGATGACATGACAGCCAGGAAATTTACTAACTGCTGGCTAGTGGTGACATGACCACAGGGAGATGGTGGATAACTGTTGGATCATGGTGACATATTTATTTTATTTTACAGTTTTTGGCTAAGAATGATACACTAAGCTGAGGCTTTTTTCCAGGTGTAGCCTGGGAGCACAGGGTAGTTATTTGACTTGCTCCTGGTCACTCAGTATGTAAGTGGTGGCTGTGGGATTCAAACCCAGTTCTCCACATTTATAACTCAATGCTCTTAACTGCTATGCTATACTGCCTCCCGACATGGCAGCTTGGAAGTGGAAGATAACTGCCGGATAGCAGTGACATGAGAGCTGCGAGATGGAGGATAACTGCTAAATAATGGTGAAATGAGAGCTGGGTGATGGAGGATAATTGCTGGATAGTGGTGATATGACAGCTGGGAGATGGAAGATAACTGCTCAAGAGTAGTAACATGATAACCAGCAGCAGATAATTCACTGCCCACCCATTTGTAGTTAAGTATACAACAGGATGAGATATAGCTCAGGAAATTGCCTCAGTGTGTGTGTGTGTGTGTGTTGCCAGGTACCAGATAACGTCAAGTATTTCAACTACAAAGAAAGTGATGATATAAAACACACCCTGGAGAGCATTTTGGCAACTATTAATATATTATCAGCCCTGTTGTAATGTACAGATAGCCCATACACCTTGTTGCTGTAATTCGAATTTGTAAAATCAGAAATCTGGTCATTCACATTTGCAATGTCCAAGCTGTGAATGAAGACTGCCAAAACATTCCACTCACTCTACTGCATTCTGAAGTGAACAATGGCTGCTTGATTCCCATTCTACTGAAAAGGAAAGGCATGCCTCCATCTGTGATGGTTTAAATCCCTTTCATAAAACATTGGTTGGAAATGGAGCATTCTAATTGGCTGATACTAATGGCTGGTAACCCTCATGTACAATAGAACAATTAAGAATTTTAACTATCAAAACATACATTTAAAGGGTGTGGCTGAGTCAAACAAGATAGTGGCCGTCAGATAGCTTGGCTCCATAATATGATCCTCATAAATCAATAACCATGCTGCCATTTTCTGTTAGTTTACAAAATCAGAATATTGGACCATGTCTCCCTAACATCACTAATGTCACTTACTGTGAAATCAGGGAGAAAGCAGGCCCAGCTGAACTTCAAAATGGGGAAAGACTCTATACTGGCTTGGCTTCCCCAGCAAAGCAGCCATACGAAACAAATGAACTCTGAGCAACCAATGACCGATCAACACATTTTACAAAAAAAAAAATCATAAAAATATATATATGTATTTTTTTACTGAACATATTTTGGTTTAATAGTAAAATGAAGAGGCACTCCAGGGGTTGAGTTACCTTTGTTGATGTAATGCTAGGGGCATGAGGCCCTCTACTGCCTCTTGTGCCTCATGCCCCCTAGTATTAGATTGATTGACAGTAACCCAATGCTTGGTTATGACTTACTGCAATCCCTAGGTGGCTGCTATTTTATATCACAGTTGGGAAGTGGAATATTCACACTTTATAAAATGTTTTTGGAATGAACGTGTTACAGTAAATGGAGAATAATGGCTAGGCAGCCGTGTGCTATGGTGTTTTTTTTTAACACACCCAAGGTAAGTAATCTGTCATTAACCTCGAAAGCGAAGCTCGAGAGGTTTATGAGCTCATCACTCACTGAGGGTGTGTAAAAAAATACCATGAACACACCCCTGCATAGACTTTATTTTTTATAATTGCTGGTGCTTTTTCTGTTTCAGCGCAAGAGCAGTCAGTTAGCCCTGGTCAGTTACCAATCTGACTGACTGATGAAGCCCCGATGGAAGCGTGAGTTCGGCAGGATAAAACAAATATATTTTTTGTGAAGGCAGGATCAACAGTATTAAAATAACAAAATTTAGTACTTCACTAGTGTGGAGACGAGGAGGTTGGCGAACACTTAGTGTGGGTCTTCAGTAGCAGTGAAACGGAGCTGCCAAGTTGTTGGGATAATCGGCCCAACCCGCATGTGGACCGAGAGCCAGTAAGGGGATGTGCTAGACTTGCATGACATTCTTTAAGATCACTTTCTCAATTTTTCTTCAAAAGAAGCCACTGGGAGTACAGTGAGGAGAGCGAGTGACTCGGTGGCTCCAGAGGACTTGGCACAACTGTTAGCGAGTGTTGCCATAGCAACATTCGTTAATGGTTGCATCAAGTCTTCTAATGTTGCCAAGTCACTTGCTCTCCTTGCTGTACACTAGGCAGCTTCTTTTGCAGAAAAATAAAGTTATGTGAAAGAATACAGTTTTTTTCTTTTTTTTTTTACAATATACTTTGGTCTTTTTGTGCTTTCTCTGGGGGAATTCTCTCAATAGTGAACACAACTCGGTCATGCTACAACGAGTGGGGAAAAGTGGAGGAAAGTGGAAGTTTTGCAAATGCCGTAATAACCAGATCTCAGGTTACTATGGCGTCAAATGCTGTAATAACAGGATTTCAGGTTATTACAGCATTTGAAGCTATTCATAATCAGGTTGATAAATAGTGTTACCAGTAGTTATTAAGGAGCTAACACATAACAAGTTGTGCAATACAGGGAGATAATACATGATCCAGGAATTAAATGCACACTTCTGGTGCTAAAAAGGCACAAGGTGTTAGCTGAATGCCTTTGTAACCTAGTGTGAGCATTCAACCCTAGGAGTGCATTACCCCTTCACTGTACATCCAGTTAGTGGCTAAACCCCCATTGAAAAGGGGCATTTGACTTGTAGTAGAAATAATCAAAGTACCAGTGTTACTAAAGGCATCAAAGAAGGTCTGTATAAGATAATTATGCTACCAGAAAGAAGACTGACAGGCTTTCCCTGCCAATGAAAAGAGAAGTCACTTGGGGGATGGGGTCTGAGAGACAGCATTTATAAATATTCCATTCTGGGGATCTATCCCAGATCCTCTGCCCTCTAATACTTGGTAGTCTGTAGCTGTCCAGCTGTACTAAGCTTCTAAAACATGAACTGCATATTGTGGCAAAGGATATCCAGCACTGAGTATACGCCCCCCCCCCACACACACACACATACACAGTTGCAGTGAAATTTTGTAAGGAACAGTCTGTCTATTTGAAGTAATGTTTCTAAAGTTGCATTTGAACCCCGTACCAATGTATGAGCTACAGCTTTTCACATTTCAGCAATTTCAGACAGAATTTCAAACTTTGCTGAAAGTCTATCGCTAGCATCAGCAATGATAGCTACTAATTTTTCTCATATTACATAAACTGTAGTGAGAAAGAAAAAAAGATGTTCCACTGTAGGGATTGAACCCAGGTCCTCTATCCTCTGGGACTTGGTAGGATGTTGCTCCGCTATTGTACTAAGCTTCTTGGATGGGAGATTCATGTTGTGATAAAGGATATCCAGCACTGAGTGCAGACCCCCTTCCCCCTACAAACACAGTTAAAATGATTTTTTGTAATGAATAGTCTGTCTATTTAAAATAATTTTTCCCAAGTTGCATTTGAACCTCAGTATTTAAGCTGGAAATTTTCAAGTTATCAGCAATACTGAACTTCAAACCTTGATGAAAGTCCATCACTAACATCAACAATGACATTTAACAATTTCTCTACTACATACAATAAATTGAAGTGAGAAAGAAAAAAAATCCTTTCTGAGGACCAAACCCATTCTCTCTACCCTCTACTGCTTGGTAGCCTGTAACTCTACCAGTTTATTAAGCTTCCTATACAGGAGATGCATGCTATGTCAAAGACATCCAGCATTGAGTGCAGATCTCTCCACACACAGTTGTAGTGAATTTTAGTAATGAACAGTCTGTCCATTTGAAGTAACGGTACTTAAGTGGCATTTAAAACTCAAAGTCTGAGCTGGAACTTTTCAAGTTATAAGTAAATATAGAACGTTAAACCTTGAAGAAAGTCTATAACTAACATCAGCAATGACATTTAACTATTTTTTCATACTACATAAATTGTGTGAGTAAGAAAAAAGTTTCACTCTGAGGCCCTAACCTAAGGCCCCTCACCACTGCAGATTGATAGCCTGTAGTTTCACCTCTGTACTAAGCTTCCTAGATGGGTAATATATACTGTGATAAAGGGCTTCTAGCAGTGAGTGCAGACCCCCACCATACACAGCTGCCATAAATCTAACAATTTCTCTCATACTAATAAATTGTGGTGTGAAAAAAAAATGTTCCACTCCAGGGTCAAACCAAGGCCCCCTACCCTCTGCTGTTTGGTAGCCGGATGCTCTACCACTGTACTAAGCTTCCTATGTTGGGATTTGCACACTGTGGCAAAGGACATCCAGCAGTGAGTGCAGACAGTACCCTACACAGATGCAGTGGATTTTCATAATCAACAGTCTGTCTTTTTAAAGTACTGTTTCCCAAGTTGCATTTAAATATCAGAGTCTGAGTTGGAGCTTTTCAGGTTATCAGCAATACAGAACTTCAAACATTGATGAAAGTCTATCACTAACATCAGCAATGACAGCACATAATTTATCTAATACTACATAAATTGTAATGAGAAAGAAAAAAAGAAAGAAATATTCCACTCTGGGGATCCAACCTAGGGCCCCTACTCTTCATTGCTTTGTAGTCTGTAACTCTACCACTGTGCTAAGCTTCTTAGACTGGAAAGGCATACTGTGGCAGAGGACATTGAACAGTGAGTGTAGAGCTCTCCCCACTTCCCATAGCTACAGTGGATGTTCATAATTAACAGTATGTCTTTTTAAAGTAGTGTTTCTCAAGTTGGAGCTTTTTAAGTTCTCAGCAATGCAGAAATTCAAATCTTGCTGAAAGTATATTGCTGTCATCACCAATGATATCTAACAATTTGGTGCTTACTTGCTCAGCTCAGCCTCTGAGCTCTGCACTCCATGACCCCTGAACCCCACCATCAAGAGCCCTCAGTCGCAACCGCAAGCCAGGAAACCAAGTGTGCAGCACAGCAGGTTTCAGTGGAGCTTATCTGTTTGGCTCAGCCTCTGAGCCCTGCACTCTGTGACCCCTGAATCCCACCATTGAGTGCCCTCAGCTGCAACCACAAGTCAGTTGGCCAGCTGGCCAGCCAGGAAACCAAGTGTGCAGCACAGCAGGTTTCAGTGGAGCTTACCTGCTCAGCTTTGCCTCTGAGCCCCACACTCCATGACTCCAGAACCCCACTGTCGAAAGCTCTCAGCTGCACCCGCAAGCCAGCTAACCAGCCAGGAAACCAAGTGTGCAGCACAGCAGATTTCAGTGGAGCTTACCTGCTTGGCTTAGCCTCTGAGTCCTGCACTCCATGACCTCTGAACCCCACCATCGAGAGACCTCATCTGCAACAGCAAGCCAGTCAGCCAGCCAGGAAACCAAGCGTGCAGAACAGCAGGTGTCAGTGTGGCTTACCTGCTCAGCTCAGCCTCTGAGCCCTGCACTCCATGACCCCCGAACTCCACCATCAAGAGCCCTCAGCTGCAACCCCAAGCCAGCCGGCCAGCCAGGAAACCAAGTGTGCAGCACAGTAGGTTTCAGTGGAGCTTATCTGCAAGGGCTCAGCCTCTGAGTCCTGCACTCCATGACCCCTGAATCCCACCATTGAGAGACCTCATCCACAACAGCAAGCCACCCAGCCAGCCAAGAAACCAAGTGTGCAGAACAGCAGGTTTCAGTGGGGCTTACCTGCTTGGCTCAGCCTCTGAACCTTGCATGCCATGACCACCAAACCCCACAGTTGACAGCCCTCAGCTACAACCCCAAGCCAGCTAGCCAGCCAGGAAACCAAGTGTGCAGAACAGCAGGTTTCAGTGGAGCTTACCTGCTTGGCTCAGCCTCTGAGTCCTGCACTCCATGACCCCCAAACCCCACCATTGAGAGACCTCAGCCACAACCATAAGCCAGCCGACCAGCCAGGAAACCAAGTGTGCAGCACAGCAGGTTTCAGTGGGGCTTACCTGCTCAGCTCAGCCTCTGAGCCCTACACTCTGTGACCCCAAACCCCACTGTCGAGAGCCCTCAGCTGCAAACCAGCTGGCCAGCCAGGAAATCAAGTGTGCAGCACAGCAGGTTTCCGTGGAGCTTACCTGCTCAGCTCAGCCTCTGAGCCCTGCACTCTGTGACCCTGAACCCCACTGTCGAGAGTCCTTAGCTGCAAGCCAGCCAGCCAGCCAGGAAACCAAGTGTGCAGCACAGCAGGCTTCAGTGGAGTTTATCTACTCTGCTCAGCCTCTGAGCCCTGCACTCTGTGACCCCCCAAACCCCACTGTCGAGAGCCCTCAGCTGCAACCATAAGATAGCCGGCCAGCCAGGAAACCAAATGTGCAGCACAGGTACACAGCAGTAACAGCAATTGCCGCCACCATTTTTGGAAGGCCTCACACAATGTTGCCCTGTTTGAACTTGGCACCATCACCATCCTTTTTATGGTTAGCTCAACAGTACTGATAGTCTCTGAGCCTAGCATGTTTCTGTGATCTGGGGTGATCTGTAGGCATTAATCTGGGTCTCCTTAATTCAAAATTTGCATCAACTGGGAGTTTCAGTCACTTCTGTAATTACTTTAAGGCTCAATTGCTTAGAGTTAAGGGATATACTGTGTATTTGGTAGCAGTCAGTCATTAAGTCTTGCTTTTTCCTAATAGTTGTACTGCCTTTTTTAAGTGTTAAACATACTGTCTACCTGAGGTATTCCCTGCAAGTTGTGATTATATTTTACTGCCAGTTTTAAGTTCTCAGTAGGATTTCTGCTTGATTTATGTACTCTCTGATCTGTGTACACTGTAGTAGCTGGTTCTGCTCCTTTGTTTCTGTCTGCACTTTCCCTTCTCCCCCACCCCAACCTCTCTAATCTCTCCTGTGATCTCTCCTACCTCTCCTATAACTTGAGCTGTCCTATAGCCTTTCTGTTTCTCGCCCACCATTCACATCAATTTACCAGTCCCCTTCTTTGTTTAGAATGTTTCAGTGGAGCTTACCTGCTCAGCTTAGCCTCTGAGCCCTGTACTCTGTGACCCCTGAACCCCACCGAGAGCCCTCAGACACAACCGCAAGCCAGCCGGCCAGCCAGGAAACCAAGCATGCAGCACAGGTGTGCAGCAGCAACAGCAATGGCTGCTGTCATCCTCGGAATACCTCACACAGTGTTGTCCTGTTTATCCACCACCACTGTGTGGTGGCTACCTCCTCCCTCCCACAACCTCGCCCATCTTTGTCCGGCTATACCTTTATTGGCAATGGTGATCACATGACTGAGCACCTGCTAGAACTAGCTCCTAACTTTCCCACCTGCAGGTTATACCACTCCTCCACTAGTGGCCACTATAGTGTCTTAAAGTGCACCTACCTTCCATTATAGGACATGTCTATCAATAGATTCAGCTGCACTGTCATGTCCTGTCCTGTATCCCCATACCCAGCTCCTCCTTTAGGACTATGTTGCCCCCCTTGCCTGAACCTATTTTCTCACTCCTATTCACTCTCATTGTCTTCTAACCTCCCCATGTCTCCAGCCCAAAGACCCTCTCCTCCACCTCCATCACCCCCAGGGCCTCACCTATTCCCACCTTCTGGTCTATGACTCCTTCCCCCCTTTTCCCCCACTATTCCCTTTTACCCCCAGTTCTTGTCACCCTCTCTTTGTCCCTCCACTCTTCCAATCTTCCTGCAGTAGGCCCCTTCTCTAGCCCTAAAATTACAAGCCCACCTCACTTGCACTCTCCACAAGAAATGTTTCCCCAAATACCTAGCTCCCTGGCTACTACTCCTTCCCCTTGCTGGGGATATTGAAACTAACCCTGGGCTTGCAAATCCAACCCCCTGCTCTCCCCCAACTGACAGTCTTGGCATATACCACATAAATGCCAGGAGCCTTCTACCATGATTTGATCACATAAAAGCCTGGGTATCTCTGACCACCCCGACATCCTCTGTGTGTATCCGAGACCTGTAGGAATCCTACCTGATGCTTTTAGTGATTACTGCATCACATACTGCCTCAAGAAATCTCACCCATCATCACCCCCAAGTACCTGTGCTTCTGTCCCCTAAAGACTCTCAACCATCATGTACTCCTGTCAGAACTCTACCTGGCTGACTAGTCTGGGGTGTTCTCTGCACCTGACATGGACTCAGCACTTGCTGCATTTAACAATATCTTTCTTACCATTTGGAACAGCCACGCTCCTCCCAAATGGCTATGGCTCTGTCCTAGACACTACCCATGGGTCTCACCCCATCTTATCAACCTTTTCAAAGACATAGACCATGCCTGGTGCATGTGCAGTACAAGTCATCTTTCAATTCTGCAGATCTGCAGAAATACAGAACCATAAGAAATGCATTTACAAAGGCAGTATGCTCTGCCAAAGCAAGCATTTTCAAATCCCAGCTAGAAGACAACTGCCCTTCCCATGCAGAGTTCAGAGAGACACTCCACTCCTTTCTAGACACATCCTCCCATACCCCCTTTCTCCCCACAGCTGTGTCTGGCCCTACTGACTTGTGCTTCACTGTCTCCTCCATAAACCACTATTTCACCACCTGTGCCCTTCCACGGGGTCAACTCCCTCCTCCCCATGCCCCTCCACTCCAACTCCTTCACTACTACCTCCCTGGACTCCAGTCACACCTTCTCTCCTTTCACCATCATTGAGGTACTCTGCATTCTCAAGTCCTTAAACTCTTCAAAGCAAAGTCCTGATGGGCTTAACCCTGATCTCCTCAAGATCTCTGCATCAGCAATTGCCCCTCCACTCACCCACATTTTTAACCTGTCACTTTCTCAATGCTCAGTGCCTGAGGCCTGGAACCTAACTAAGGTAGTCCTGCTCCACAAAGGCAGTGACCCCTTCCAACCAGGAAACTATAGGCCCCTAATCCTCCTCCCCTCCCTCTCTAAAATCCTTGAATCCCTAATCTCCAAAAGATTAAACTCCTTCCTGGATGCCAATGCTACCCTGACCCCATACCAATCCAGATTCTGGTGACACCACTCTACTACCTCACCATTACTCCACCTTACCAATCACATTCACTCCACAATGGATAAGAGTCAGTTGGCACTGGCCATCTTTGTAGACTTAGACAAGGCCTTTGACTCAGTGTTCTACAGACTCCTCTTATACAAACATACCTCTGTAGGACTCTTGCCCTCATCCATTAACTGGTTTAGGGCTTACTTAACAGGCAGATTCCAATATGTGTAGTTGGGGGACAACAAGTCCCCTCCACTCCCCATCTATGCTAGATTACCACAGGGTTCTATTCTTGGGCTCACACTATTTTCTATATCTCTAAATGACCTCCCCTCTGCCTGCCCTACTTCACATGTATGCCGATGATATGGTAATTTTCACATATGGTCCCTCCCTCCCAGTCATCGAGTCTGCCTTTCAGGCTGACTTTGAAAAAGTGCTGCACTGGTTTGAGACTAACTCACTTAATTGCAACACTAACAAAATGGTCACCATGGCCTTTGGCACAGCCTAAAAGCTGCCCAAACTCCCCTCCCTACCCTCCTTTCTCTCCCTGGATGGATCAAAGATAGAGGCCATGGAATCTTTCAAATACTTGGGAGTCTGGCTGGACCCTAACCTAGATTTCCCCTCACCATATTGACTCAATCCATAGCAAGCTCCAACCTAAATTAGGTGCTATGTACAGGCACAAGGACAGCCTCTCACTCCCCATCAGAAAGGAACTCCTCTCCAAGCTCATCCTACCATCCATAGACTATGCAGATGTAGTTTATAGCTTGACTCCTCAGTCTCCTCTATCCAGACTGGACTGTTTGTTCAATACATTCTGCCATTTTTCTGCAAACCTCCCTTACCATACCCACTACTGTTCTCTGTACTCGGCCCTATTCCATCCCTTTCTCACCAATTGTTGTCTTGCCCACTGCACCTCCTTCATCACTAAGTACTGATTCAGCACTCTTCCATCCTATCTCTCTGTGTTACTAGCATGAGTTACTCTCTTCACTCCTGCAACCCCTGCTCCTTTGCTCTTCCTCAACTGTGCTCTCAATCAAGCAAACTGTCTTTTGCCTTCAGACTCCTTGCTCTCTGGAACCTTCTACTCCTCCCTGTCCACCTCTTGCCCTCTGCAGCATCCCTCCCTGTCTCCCCTGCTCTCGCTCCCTCCCTCCCTCTTCATACTTGACACCCTACATCCCTCAATTCAGGGACATCTTTACAGGTGCTATGCCAGCCCTCCTGTTCTGGTTCTATCACCTTCCTATCACCTTTCCTATCCCTTTTAAGCCTCCCAATGCTCTGCTTCCCCCCCAAGAGTATCTCTTTCTTTATACACAATATTGTATATAATTACCTAATTTATACTAGTACTTGCCTATTCTCCATTACTGTACGCACTTTATTATGTATTATTTAACCATTGGTTTACTTAATGTATGATTGTTGGACAAGGTATCTTTCTCCCTCCTCCCTCTCATTGGGTCACACCTAGAAACAAGTCTCGGCTCAGCATGCCTTTCCCAGCTACCAAATTTTAAATAAATAAATAAATAATGTTTCTCATTCAACCTATAGAGCAGTGAGAAAGAAAACAGCTCCACTCTGGAGATCATACCCAGTGCCCCACCCTCTACTGCTTGGTAGCCTGTAGCTCTACCGCTGTACTTAGCTTCATATACAGGAGATGCATGTTGTGGCAAAAAAAAAAATCCAGCAATAAATGCAGACATCACCCTACATGATGGCAGTGCTTGTTCATAATTAAGTTTGTCTATTTAAAGTAGTGTTTCTCAAGTTGCATTTAAACCTCAAAATCTTAATTGGAACTATTCAAGTTATCAGCAATATAGAACTTCAGACCTTGATGAAAGTATATCACTATCATCAGCAATGGCATCTAACAATTTCTCTCATACTACATAAATTGTTATGAGAAAGAAAAAAGTTCCACTCTGGTCATGAAACCCATAACCCCTACCCACTACTGCTTGGTAGCCTGCAGCTCTGCCACTATACTGAGCTTCCTATGCAAGAAAGGAATGCTGTGGCAAAGGACATCAAGCAGTGATTGCAGACACCCCCTTCACACACACAGCTGCAGTGGATGTTCATAATTAATAGTCTATCTTTTTGTAGTGTTTCCCAAGTTGCATTTAAACCTCAGAATCTCAGCTGGTACTTTTGAAGTTATCAGCAATATAGAATATCAAACCGTGTTGAAACTCTTATCACTAACATCAACAATGACATGGAAGCAGCACACATCCAATCAAGGAAAAACGGTCAGCACACCCTATATACATAATGCAATTTAATCCAAATATAGGATGTCAGCAGCAGTACAAAAATACAAAACGGCAGCTGGTCAGCATATAATGCTGAAATAAGATAGTCTCAATACTGGTTCAATGAAATGTATGTAACAATAGTAAAAAAGCTTATAGCTACCGCGGACTACAAACAGCAAGCTGACTTGACCACAGGACCATTCGTTTCAGTGTCTAAATCGACATCTTCATCAGAATATGTGGTCACATTAAACAGCTAACACTTAAGAATACATAGCTTAAAGAGACAGTGCTCTAATTAGAAAGTGCAAAGTGTAAGAAGAAGAGTACAAAATACTAACACACATATACACATACATATATATATATATACTACTGCTAGAAACAAATGACAAAGACAACACGAATACAATGCAGCAAGTATACTAACTTATTTTAGATTATGCAAAGATACAAAATAATTCAATCCTATAAACAGCAGAAACATGACAGATACAGTAGACTACAATGACGACATTGTCTACAAATGGCATGGTAAACTTAAACGTTTTAAAATTCATAAATTTATGTCTGATGTCCAGGATGTAAATTTATCATCAGGAGTTGATAGTGATTCAGCTAGTTCAAGTACGTCTTCTGGACCTTTTTTAGTATGGCACACCCAAATGGGAGGTCAGTCTTCAGTGCAAGCTCAAGAAAAAAAGGAGAGGGAGGGGCAAGAGGTGTAAGAGACAACAGAAATTACAGAGGGAGAGGTTGAGGCAGGTGGAACATGAGTGGTCAGCCGTGGAGATCACCACGACACAAGAATTAGAAATGTAAGTTGTAAATCTAACAAATAAAACATTGGCTATGGAACAAATTAATATGCTATGTAGAGGACTTTCATTTGTTCCTACTAATATCCCCTAATCCCTTTGAAATTAAAGTAGATCTACAAATGTTTTTTCATCAACTGAAACTTAGAGAATACTTTTCTTCTGAAATTGTAAACCAGAATTTAATTGTTAACGATAAACATGAAGATACTGATCTTAGAAATAAATCTGTTTTCCCCCCCTTCTAATAACATTATGCTACAAGCATTTATGAAAGCAGCTGAACGAGAAACTAATAAACTTCTCATCAGCCATTATTACAATGAAGAGCAAAATATAAGAAAATCAGAAAGAGATGCAATAAATTAACTAAAGAACATGAATTATGTGGTAATTCATCCTGCAGATAAAGGTGGAGTGGTAGTTATGTGTGATATAAATGATTATAGAACAGAAGCAAATCGACAGCTGTGTGATCTAAATTTCTACTCACTATTGGAACAAGATCCAACTATTCAGATTCAGAGATGAATAAGTAGTTTAATTTCTGAAGCAGTTACAAATGAATGGATCACTGAGAAAGAAGCAACCTTTCTTGAAGTAGAACCACACAGACCTGCTTTGTATTTATTGCCAAAATTGCATAAAAATCAAGTCCCAGTTCCAGGCCATCCAATTGTTTCTTCAATAGGTACAGCAACTGAACCATTGTCAAAATTAGTTGATTTCCATTTAAAAAAGTTTTTTCCTCTGTTGCCATCATTTATACAAGACACTAATCATATGTGTAAACTAACTGAAATCGAAATTAATAGTGCTGACATTCTGGTTTGTATTGATGTAGAAAGCTTATATACAAATATCTCCCATGAAGGGGGTCTTGGATCACTGAAAAAAGTATTACAAACACAGCCAGATGATGTTACACCACCAATGGAATTTATTATTAATTGTGCAGGAACAGTATTAGAAAACAACTTCTTTATTTTCAATGGTAAGTTCTATACTAAACATAAAGGAACCAGTATGGGCACCACATTTGCTCCTAATCTTGCTAATATTTATGTTGGCCAATGGGAACCGTCTTTTATTTTGGATGTCACAAATCCTTTCTACTGCAATGTGTTTGTTTGGAAGTGATATATAGATGATTGTTTCATGGTGTGAAGGGGCTCAGAAAGTGACCTAAAGCTGTTTATGGAATGTATCAACAGTACAAATAGCCATCTTAAATTTACAGCGGAATGGAATGTGCAACAAATTGACTTCCTCGATCTTATGATTTTTAAGAATGACAATAAGTTAGAATATAAATTGTATCGAAAACCAACTGCAAGAAATACAGTTCTAGATGCTGAAAGTTGCCATCCAAAACCTCTTTTGAATAATATTCCTAAAGGTCATTTTTACGAGCCAAATGTACATGTTCAAATGTTGCTGATTTTGAAAAATGCAGCTCTGAAATGAAAGCTCATTTTTCTAAAAGAAAATATTCCTATTCAATTGTGGAAAAAACATACTCTGCAGCTAAAACCAAAGCTAGAAAGCAACTTATTGGACAAACAACAGTACGACCAAATTCTGAAATTCATACAGAACCCGAAATGACTTTTGTAACCCAGTATTTTCCTAAAGTGGCACAAGTTACAGACATAATTAAGAAACATTGGACTATCCTTATAGGAGATAAGGAGCAACAGCATAACATGAACAAATGAGAGTAAAAGTAAGCAAGGAATATTTTAGAAGGTTAAAGCTAATTCTGAAAACTGCTTTGACAACATGAAATAAAGTGCAAGCTATAAATCAACTCGCCCTTCCAGTAATATCATACAGCTTTGGTGTGATAGACTGGCCACAGAAAGTGTTGAACCAGCTAGATATAAAAACAAGAAAAATGTTTCATGCTCACCAATTAATATACAAAAATCAGTGCATGCCAGATTATACATCCAAGGGCAGAAGAGGCATGGGCCTCATTGAGATCGATTACATATAGATCCACAATAGTGGGGCTACATACATACTTACTGACATCCTTGGACCCAAAGATAGTCAAGGTCTTGCATCATGAAGAAAATAAGCCTAAAATGACTTCACTCATCAAATTAGGAGAAGTCTTCAGAAGGGTAGCAGAGATTGATGTCAATCCACAAGTAGATAAGGAATTGTCAGCAACAGAAAACGCAAAGAATCAGAAAAAGGAGTATAAGGATAAAGACCAACAGAAAAGAAAAAAACAATTGGAAAGCCCATAATTATAGTGGAAAATACAGGGAGCTACTGGAGCAACCACAGGTCGATCAAGCCCTGACCCATGAGTGGTTAAAAAGAGGTGAATTTAGGCCACGAGATGAGAGACTAATAATGGCAGCCCAAGATAGTGGGCTACGCACAAGATGGTTCACAAAATCCATAGAAAAAACAGGAGAAACAGACAAGTGCAGGTTCTGTAGTACAGAATTAGAAACAGTTGCGCATCTCGTGGCTGGATGTGAAGTACTCATGGCAGAAGGCCTGTATACTGAAAGACACAACAATGTAGCAAGATTGATCCACTGGAAACTGTGCAAACACTATAACATACAGGTAGCAGAGAGACACTGGAAACATGAACCACAAAGAATCACAGAGAATGAAGGAAGTAGTGATCACATGGGATCACCCAATACCAACAGCCAAGAAAGTGGAAGCAAGAAAACCCAATATTGTAATACAAGAAAAGAGAACAAAGGTAACATTGCTGATTGAAATAGCCACCCCTAGTGACTACAGTGTGCTGCGTACAGAGAGACACAAAATCATGAAATACCAAGATATGTAGTCAGAAACCAAACTGATGTGGAATAAGGACACACAAATTGTTCCAGTAGTGCTTGGAGCAATGGGACTAATCTAAAAGAACTTTCAGGCACATTTAAATATGCTACCAATACTTGTGACACCTTATGAACTTTAAAAGGAAGCCATTTTGGGGACGTTGCGTGTGCTGAGAAGAGCACTCTCAGCAAACATCAAAGATTAATACAGTACTAATTTCTTGAGTTTGAATATGCCCTGGCTAAAGAATGGGGTCCATTCTTGCCACAGTATTAGAAATCCCTAAACATTTGGAGACACTAACCCCGAGATAAAATGTTTAATACCATAAGCCATTTGGAACCAAGATTTGCATTCAGAAGAGGATGCAATTTAAATGACATGTTGGTGCATATGTTATTACCAAGGAATGAAAACAATAACAACTGGCTTGCTACACCACCGACTGGCAATTTCAAGTGTGGAATTTGCGTACATTGCAGTAACATTAGAAATATAAACACTTTCTGTCATCCAAGGACTGGAAAACAGTTTTCTATTGACCAGTTTATGAACTGTAGTACTGAAGCTGTAATTTATGCTCTCACCTGTCCATGTGGAATTTTTTTTACGTAGGACAAACAAAATGAGCATTGAAATTGAGAGTGGCAGAACATAAAACAGCTATTAGAACTGGGAATGAAAGCTATGCCATTGCAAAACATTTTAGAGAAGCAAGGCATACATCCACATCTGTTTTACAATTTTTTGGTATAGAAAAGGTTAATCTGTACAGTAGAGGTGGCAACTTAAGAGATAAGCTCCTATATAGAGAAGCATTTTGGATTGTCACTCTTGATACTGTGAAACTAAAATAATTGAATGATTTTGTATCTTTGCATAATCTAAAATAAGTTAGTATACTTGCTGCATTGTATTCCTGTTGTCTTTGTCATTTGTTTCTAGTAGTATGTATGTATATATATATATATATATATATATATATATATATATATATATATGTGTGTGTGTGTATATGTGTGTTACTATTTTGTACACTTCTTCTTGCACTTGGCACTTTCTAATTAGAGCACTGTCTCTTTAAGCTATTTATTCTTAAGTGTTATCTGTTTAATGTGACCACATGTTTTGATGAAGGTGTTGATTTAGACACTGAAATGTAAACAGTCCTGTGGTCAAGTCGGCGTACTGTTTGTAGCCCACTGTAGCTATAAGCTTTTTTACTAAAGTTACATACATTTCACTGAACCGCTATTGAGACTATGTTATTTCAGCATTATATGCTGAGCAGTTGCCATTTTGTAGTTTTGTATTGCTGCTGACGTCCTATTTTTTAGATTAAATTGCATTATGTCTATATGGAGTGCTGACCATTTTTCCTTGATTGGATGTGTGCTGCTTGTTGAAAAGAAGTCCTGGTAAGGTGCACCCATTACCATACTGGCATCTAAGTACCTTTTATTTATGCGAACTGTGCTTATCTCTGTGTGACTTTGATCAACAATGACATATAATGATTTCTCTCATACTACATGAATTGTAGTAAGAAAGAAAAAAAATGCCCATACTTGAGATCAAACCCAGGTTTGTGTAGGTTCAAAAGTAGAGTATTGCTCCTCTGTGTGGGCAAGTTGTAGTTCTGGTGTGCTATTTACTTATGCAGATTTGAAACTTTCTATCTGCAATAAAAAACATTTGAATTCATTCAGCATTCTGAGGACCTGCATTTTGTAATGCTTATTGAGCTACGTGAGTGTGATACTGTCGTCAGTGTGTATTGTTGATGGGGGCCACTAACCCCTTATTCGCATCACCTCCTTACCAGTGCACAGTGCTTTTTCCTTGTGGTTGTGTAGGTTCAAAACCCTATGCCAAGACCTAAAAGCCCTGTCATTGACATCATCAGTGACTTCATGCAGCCAAATCAGTTACACTGAATGTACCTTTGAACTTGACTAAGTGCAAAAAAGAGTACGCATGGCCAAAAAAGTGCTTACAGCTATGCTGTTGGTGCCTAAAAGGGGCTTTAATATGCATTTTGCAGTGCAGGCACCTAGGCTGTAAGTCACTCAGTTACCTGCACATCTGACAGGTAGCTATAGCAGTTTACAGGGTAGTCAGCTAAGTTAAAATCTGACCAGCATTTTTCAGCTAAAGTGTTTGTTTCAGTGAACTATCTGTCAAAAAACAACAGCTATCAGCTAGATTTTAGTCAGATACCAGACTAATAATTTAATATCAATAAAACAAAACAAAACTGTTAAAGCAGAGATTTTCTGGTAGTTTACTGGGAGTTAAACAGTGGTCTTGGGGTATATCCGAATCAATGAGGTAAGGAGGACAGAAGTGGACCAGAGCCGATTTTTTTTCAGCTTCAAACTGTGATCTGAAATGTTTTCAGCTCTGCCACTGGCTGAATCATTCTAGCTCACTGTGCAATAATTGGCATAGGGTAGAATAAACTGAATGGAGGGGCCTCGAGGTCAACAATGAATATACATTACTATAGCTTACCTTTGGCAGGTGCTGTTGGCATGCATCTGCTGTGCATTACTGTTTCTGGTGTTGTGACAGAGCCTGCAAAGCTCACCAAGCCTGCCATGGTGCAGTACAAGCTACAGTAATAATTACTATTCATTGCTGACTTAAAAGTGTATGCCCCCATAGTCTCCAACTCTCTGCTTTCCTTCATGCCAGTTACTATGTTCTTCTTTGTACCACCATAGATTTTACAATTATATTTTTATGTTATGATTATTATTGTATATTATCTCTTCTGTTTTTCATTTTGGTTTTTGTATTGGTATTAAATAGTAATATGATAGTAATATAATCCAAAAATCAGTTTTATTTAATAATTTGTATGCAATTTTTTTTATTTGTGTGAAGACATACTGATTTATAATAATAGATGTTTTGTGTTTAGATGAACTAATTGAATTCTGTGGATTTTATTTTAATGTAATGTTATTATCATTTGTTTTTTATTTATACATCATGAAAAATAGTTGTATGATAGTATAATAGTATGATTCATTGGGTTGCTGTAGAAGGTAATGAATAACAACATGTATGGCTTTCAAGTAGACTCGCTCAAGTAGACTCACAATGGGAAGGAAGATGGAAAGGGTTGCTTATTGTGCTGGTACAGTTCTACCAGAGGAGCTCTGTGGAGTTTGATCCCATGATAAAAGTGACATGACAATGTCATTTTTTTGCAGTAGGTGATGATAATATAATATATGTAACCCCAGGCCGGTATGCCGTTTGTATCTGACAGCAATACCAGGTGGACTGGGTTCGGGGAGGAATATGTCACTCGGCACATAGGCTAGGTTTGGCTACTCTGCACAGGGGCACCCAAGTAACTCCAGACACAGGAAGCAATAACTGTAATGTCCAATACCAGAAGTGGGATTCTAAAGTGTGGCTTTTATTCACATCCAAACAGAATAAACAAAGCATAGATGGACCCCCATGGGGCTACACTCCTGTTAATGCAGATTAAAGAAGACCAGAACACGTCCTCTTCACTTTAGCCCTCAGGCTCTACAACACACTGGACACACAGCCTGAACTTGTACACTGTTCTGGGTTTTCTCTGGCTCGTCTCCCTTGCCGGCCACTTGGACACCTTCCATATACCATGGAAACATTTTCTGGTAGCTCCCTAAACCACCTAAAAGCACCTCAGCTCCATCAGGGAATCTTCCTTTTAATCCCACGTCTGGGTACTTTCCTCAGGCACTGGCCAAGTACCTCAGAGAAACCAACAGGTGTTTCAGAGCAAATCCGTAGAGGTAAATTTGGTTACTAATGATGGGGGGGTCTCCCACCTCTCGCTGCCACAATTCATACCTGGCCTTTTCTCTGAACTGTAAACACCTCATCCTTTAACACTTTGCTGTGTAGATTCTTGCTAAATGTATTTCACATTCAACCTACTTGTCTTGCTTCCCATTTGTGCTGGACTTGAACATACCTAAATTAAGTGGCTTTGTCCATTGCTCTAGACCCCCACAGGTTAAGCAGTCCAATCTCCACATCTTTTTTTCCATTTGTGCTGGACTTGAACATACTTATAAGTGGCTTTGTCCATTACTCCAGGCCCCCCACAGAGTTAAGCAGTCCAATCCCCACATCTTCCAACTGTACTTGGCTGTCTTTTCCTGACCCCGCAATAACAGTCCCTTTAGTTTCCTTCTGTTTCAGGTGAAAACACTTGGCCCTTTTGCAGAGCAAACTCACCCTTTGGTTGCAGGTGCCCCAGAGGCATTTTCTCCTCAAAAATATTCCTTTCAGAGCTTCTGGTGCTTCAGCATAACTCAAGCAGGCAGCTTCTTTTCCTTAGCCGGACCCAGGGGGGTTGCCCCTGGAAAACAGGCTGACACCTTCCCCCCATCCCCGCAGGGATGGGGCTCTTAACCATTGAGAGCAGTCTCCACCACTTCAATTATCAGTTCCTGTGTTCCTCTTCAGGTGGAAATACACACCAAAAACAAAAGTAGCTCTGAAACAGAGCTTAAAGCTCTGAGGGCCTGCCCTCAGCAGAGCACCTCTGCTGCACTCTACAAACTCTCTCTCAGACTGAACCAGAACTGGCTTCAAATTCCCCAACATTCTACTCTAACCTCCAACTGCAACATTCCAGTGTGGCTTATGCAGCTGCAACAGTTCTAAAATGATGTCATCCCTCAGTCTCAGCTGAGTCTGACAACAGAGTGAGACAGTGTGAAATCCATTTAACTGGAGTTTCACAAGCTGCCTTCCCTGCCTACCACTAAGTCTTACTGGGATTCTAGTAGCCCCGGGTAAAAGGGGGGTTACATATACATACAGTTTCCAGTACTTTAACTGTATTTTTTATTAATATGAAAAAGAACATGATTTCTGAATGAATACATAATAAGTTGTGAAGCTGATAATAAATAGCACAGTCTATAATGCCTCAAATAAGACAGAAATTGTTCATGCCCAGAGAGTTTAAAAAACTGAGAGAACTACTAGACATCCTTAAAGAGCGCCTTTCTTACTCTTTTAAAATTCTTCCCCAGAACATACAGTAACCTTACCTGGCCCCTTGTTTAGTACAGTATGAATATTAATTAATTGCTGCTGGTGTTTAGAGAGGGAAGGGATCATATTTTGGCTCTGTGGAGCCGAGAGCCTGATCCCTTCCACTTCACAGTTTGGAGACACGTCCTGCACTAGCACATTTTATTATGTAAATATAGGGAAAGTGCAGGGGTGTACAATAGGGACACTTTTTCAAGTGCGGTTTAGTATACTTTAGAGTTCTGATTATGACAAATCAAGGCCACTGCTCAACTAACAAGGTCCTGTATGAGAAGAAATTGCAATACACATTTCAAGTTTCAAAAAAGAAAATCGTTCATGCCCATGGAGCACATGTGGCTTTGACTGCACTAGACAATCATATTATACCATTTGCTGTGCAGTGTGCAGGCAGGGATAAAGGTGGTGTTACTGTCACTCACATACTGCAGTGTTTTATGATGAGGAAAATGTGTTTCATGATGGAAGGAGCAGGAGAATGATGGCATGAAAACACGATTTCTGAATGATCACATGATGAGTCACGATTGTCAATGCCCATGTACACAGGTGACAGTGGTGGCACTGGCCAATCATATTGTACTATTTGCTGTGCAGTGTGCAGGCAGGGAAGAAGGTGGCTTCTCCTGATACACTGCCATGAAGTATGATAAGGAATATGTGATTCATGATGGAAGGGAGGAGTTGGATGATAACGATGGCAATGAACAGAATGCATTTTTTTTTTTGGAAAATTGAGTCCATTGATAAGATGATTAGCTCCTTCTGTTGTTTGCACAGTACATTGCACGGGCACCTTCACGTTGTTTGTTGTCCAGGAATCAAATGATTGTTATTTAAATGTTTTAAAGTAGGTGCCAGCGTGGCTCAGTTGGTAGCACATCTGCCTCTGGACCAGAAGGTCGTGGGTTCTCGTCCCACAGCAGGATTGGACTTGCACCTAAAAAAAATCACTGGCATCCAAGTGCAGTATTGGGGGGTGCTGTACTGCTGGGGTGTGCCATCCTTCGGATGAGACGTTAAAGTGAGGTCCCTTCTGCCCATCCTGGTGTTGTCCTGGTGGGTGTCCAGGTGGAAGTAAAAGAACCCAGGGCACTCTTTGCAAAGAGTAGGGAACATTCCCGGTGTCCTGGCCAACATTCCCCTTCCCATAAACCGGTTCATGCAATTATCCAGGCTGTGTGTGGGTAATGATGTGCGATATGGCCACCACCACACATTCAGTCACTTCACTACCAGTCTAGCATTCCTTGTAAAGCACTTTGGATGTATGAAAAAGTGCTATATAAGTGCTGATTCTTCTTCTTCTTCTAAGGATGCAAGACACATGCTGAATCTGCCCCTGTTGAAGCCTTCCATGAGAGATGATATGTAGGGGTGTCAGCACCACAGTGTTTTGATCTTATATGGCTCTTCTGAACACAGTTAGAAAATATTACTGCTGCTGAGCTTGGTGACCGCACATTTGTTGTTCTTTTTTTGTTTTTGATGATAATAACGATGATGAAGAGGGTGCATTGTTTTGGAAGCCTGAGTCCATCTATGTTTTTCCTTTTACTGTAATTTTTATAATGGAGCATTATTATTATTATTAAATTTGGCTTTATTTTTATACCAAGAAAATGGGATTTCAGTGGACTTGTGGTGTCATCTGAAGAACACTCCTAAACTGCAGAGGATCCATTTGCTTTTTTAGGTGCAGTGAATGGGTAGTAGTGGTGGTGGGGGTAGTGTATTGCCAACTTAAGCAAAGCAGCTTTTCATCCAAACAAATATCATTCACACACACACACACGATGACTCAGTAACTGTAGCTAGCGAAAAGCTTTATTTTGCCAAGTTACAATAGAGAAGGAAATTATACATCACCGATTCCAAAAGAAAAGTCTACATCCAAGCCTCTCTCCAACGGCTGGGAAGCCCCTTGTCAGCCTGGCCAGGAGTCTCGTGAACCGGAGTTGGTCCTACAGCGTGCCTCCATCCTGCAGGTGAGGCTTCAAACCAGGCATCTGAAAGTCCCATTTTATATGTTTTATCTGGTATTTAGAAATGCTAAACCACCATGTCCTAAGCACTGGCCAGGTGCCCAGAACATCACGAGTTCAGCATGACAAACACCACTTAATAAATATTTGGCATTCGTCAGATCATCATGCCCTAAACACTGGCCAGGTGTCCAGAACATCATGAGCCAAACAATGCCAGAGATTCCAAAAGAAAAGTCTCATAACATCTTGTACAAAACATCTTATATAACTATGATTAAGCATTAAGCATTTCAAAATGGAATAATATCATACAAAATGGAGTGACAATAATCAACACAATACATACATATATATATATATATATATATATATATATATATATATATACACATCATTCGGTCCTTTGATTATTGTGAATACAATTTGTATGAAAATGGCATCATAAAAGGTCTATTGTCATATATTTTTCATATACGATATGACAAGTAATTCCATATTGTTAATTGAGAATGTTTTCCACACAACACCCCATCCATCGTCTGTGAGCATAAACTTAAATCGTGCGTCCTATTATTACTATCTATATAGTCCCCGTTAAAATGTGGTAACCAAAATTCGGGATCAAATATTGGGGGGCCAAATATTATGGGTAATACTACATATTTACACATTAATTGTGGGTCACTGACATTATAATGGACAATTTGTCCAGAACAATACGTGTCAGTACATTTAACTTTATTAGAAGATACCGATATCCAATTAGTGACTGGTATCCATTGCTTAAACACGGTCCTCCATATAAATTCATTATTACTCATTAAATCACTTTGTGCTTTGTTCTTTGTGTTAATGCATATATTTTTGCATAGTGCATCCTGTCCAATTAATAAACTGTGATATGTTCTGGAATGTGCTTAACTGCAAAGCTTGTGACATATTAAACAATTGCAAGAATTCTGCATCGTAATCTAACGTTAACTTCACGGATTAAAAACAGTAGGCATCCATTGCGCTGTAAATTAACTAACTGTGATACATCTGTCCCTGCCACTTTTAACTTGTTCGCTAATGATTCTATATCTATGCTATTCAGTATTCCACACCAGCACCAGTGCCACCTAGTAATGTATCATACCAAGCTCGTCTATTTCTACACTTATGACTAGAAGCAAAGGTTATATTAAAATTAATAACATTCTTTTGATACTGTTAGCTACCGATATGCAAGTAGATGGCACTTTAATTAGGCTGTCATTACTAACGGTAGGATGATTCTTCAACACAGTTAAGTAATCAGCCCAAATAGTCCTATTGGTTATCTCTGTAGCATTCATGCAAAATAAAGTGTTTATTTCCATTAACGGAGAGTTTTGTTAAAAATGTTCGTTTGATTTGCACAGCAATGTCGTGCCAGGCCTCGCTCTGCCATGCACCTATCGGGTAGGTTGCAGCATTTAATATCAGTCGTGTTGTGCAAAGAGACTTCATTAGTATCATTGGTATATTGTACATATAATCGTCCTGGGCCACCAGTTGTCGTCCAGAGATTGACCCCTGGTGAAAATGTCATGTTCAGTACCACACACTTCTGTCTGGATGGGCAGCTAAAGTTCCCCTGGGTTCTATCTTTGGTATCATTTTTCCAACTCCAGGTTCCTTTACAACCAGTGTCATTACAGTTAACCCTTTGAATCCTTCCTCCAGGGGTAACTAGCTCTGCCAAATGGACCATAAGACACACCAGAATTCCTTTCAAAATCCATTGCTGGACCTAGAAAGACACAAATTTCATTATTCTTGAAGATAACATTTATGTGCAGGCATGTATTCCATTTTCTTTCCTGATCTGATGACTAGCACAGTGTTGTCCTTCCCATGGCTATCCTTCAGCCGGCTCAGCGAACCATTTTGACTAGTGATCCACACCCTAGCTCCATTATTAAAATTGTCGGTGGATCCAAACCCTTGTCTCCTCTTACTGTCAAAGTGTGGGGCCTCCCCTTAGTCAGCGTCATTTTGTGATAGGGAATAATCAACAACTGTGCAACCTTGTCATGTGGCTGGATAAGAAAGCTGAAAAGACAATCAAAAGAATGAATATGTGTGGACATACATACAACTCTACCCTCCAGCGTAACTGATTACTAAGGGGGCAGAAACCCTTGTACCAATAATAGGTGTGAGATTCAACTGTTTGCACTAGAGAAAACAGAAGGGCTTGGGCAGGGTTATGCTGTTAAAATACCTTGGGTCTTTTCTAAAACCTGTAAATAAGAAACAATTATATAATATTACAATTAGTTTAGTAAGTTTTATACCTTACTATAAAGATGGGGAACTTCTTTTTCTCTAGAAGAAAGAGAAGAAACACAGACAAACAACAAAAACAAACACACACCAGTTTAGAAATAAAACAAGATTATTTCCATAGGATAAAAAGCAAGCGTCCCTGGGTTCCCTTATCCTAAGCATGACAAAATGTCAGCTGAGTTTATAAAAATCCAGATTGATGGTAATACCGTATATGCATGATCTCTTAGAATGCATTTCAAAAGACAAAAAAAAATGATTACACCATGGTTACACATAAAAACAAAAGCCATTGTTTTTAACTGTAGATGGTAAACTCTCAAAAACAGCTGTAATAGTCCTTTTTTCAAAAGCGTACTATATATATATATAATAAAAATATGGGAGATAATGAATAATTCTCCCCTTCCAGCTGGAGTATTGCCTGTGTTGGCTGCAAGTCAGAAGCAGTGAGAAGAGAAGAAAAGTTTGTTCCGCTTCACTTAGAATACTAGTTTTGCGATAAAAAGTCAAATTACATGGTTCACTCTTGGTGTGCTTTCATGAAAACATACATTTTGTGTGAAAAGTTGTGCTTTAGGTATGGAATACACATCAAGTTTGAACTGGTAGTAACATAAAATGTTGAAACACAAGAAGGTCAAATAATGTGCAAAAGGTCACAGAGTGCATGCAAGGGTCGTTCAAACCCAGTTATTTTTGTAGTGTCCTTGTACACTACTGATATTAAATATCTTTAAATAATAATAGAGCACACAATAAAACTGCTGGCCAAGACAGTACACACACATACACATACACAAGAAGAGATACTTAACACAAAATAAGACTGACATTGTTTCACACCAATTTGCTGAGGTAATGCCCATAGTTTCATTAGAAAACTGTACATGTTTTAGATATATGTGCTGCCTCCCCCTGTCTTGCAACACTGACAATTTTTAAATCAACACATTTATACATATCGCCATGCCAAATCTTTCCAGAACAAAACACTTTTTAAACACATTTTAATTTCTTTAAAATGCAGTACAACACACCATTTGTAAGTGAACACATCTAGTATAGAAGTATGATAAAGCCATTTATAGCTGTTAACACATTACATTTTCACCTAGCAGTGGCTTGGCACGTTGCTTGCAAACTACAACTCTTTCTGCACATTGCAATCTATGACGTCATATTTCTTCACCTTTAACACTACCTGCTCCAACCAACAACTACATACAAAAGTTACCCAATCTAGGCAGCACAAATGTTTCATTAAAAATAAAACCAATTAAAACAGTCAGCTATGAGGCAAAGAAGCTTCTTCTCTTTTTTTTTTACTGTAACATGTTGTGCACTGAAAACGATCAATCCTATCTCATAACCTTGACAACAGAACATAATTACAGAACACAGATATAAGCTAGAAAATATACACGAGAAAGACGGAGCATTACCTTGTTTAGTATCGTATTACAGAAATAAAACAGACAGACATAAAACAACTTTGAATAAAAAAATTCAGACTTACCCGGTGCCAAGTGTTTTCTTCTTCTTTTCCGATACACAAGTCTGAGTAAGAAAACTGACTGCAGGACCTTCATGATAATTTCCAAACACTGCAGCTATTAACCCTTTTAAAGGTTTTAACCCTTTCAAAGTTTCTTTTAGCCATTTAGTAACCTGCCAAACCAAGTCTTTTCCAGAGCTCTGGTTTGCAGTTTAAAAACAAAACAAAACAAAAAATCTCTAACAGTACTAGGTTGAGATCCATCTGGTAGAGGTCCCCAGTACTTGGGTTTGGGATCAAATGTTTCAGCCTCTATAGGAGGCAAAGGAACTTGAAATTGATACAGAAAAACTTGAAACTACACAGATAGGCAACATGGGGGGGGGAGGATTTTCAAATCATCCCATCTGTAGTCACCTACTGTGCGTACATCCACAGTAGTTTATTTTTCTTTTTCTAGATGTTGCTTATCTAACTTTACTTAATCAGCCGCTGCTTTTCTCCTAAAAGCAGCCTGAACTGTGAAAGCCATCATTGGCTCTAACAGTATATACTTGCAGCAAGCACAAATTACAAGTACAAAGGGCAGTGCAGTTGCCCTTGTAATTTGTTTGGTCAAACTTGTCAAACATACATTTTGCCGGTCCAGATAATACTAACTCTGAACTCAGCTATTTTTTTTTCCCCTTGTTTCCCATATTATCTAGGTCTGTCCTTTATAGTGCACACTCGCTCCAAGGTATTCTTGTACTTACAGTGATGATGAGTGTCGCCGGCCCCTAGGCGTCACTTCCTGATGGGGTTCCACAAAAATGTCCTTCTTTTTGTAAACAACCCGATCATGAGGTGACATGGACCGAAGAACTCATCCTGCCGACTACGCCAAAATAATGTATTGCCAACTTAAGCAAAGCAGCTTTTCATCCAAACAAATATCATTCACACACACACACACACGATGACTCAGTAACTGTAGCAAGCGAAAAGCTTTATTTTGCCAAGTTACAATAGAGAAGGAAATTATACATCACCGATTCCAAAAGAAAAGTCTACATCCAAGCCTCTCTCCAATGGCTGGGAAGCCCCCTTGTCAGCCTGGCCAGGAGTCTCGTGAACTGGGAGTTGGTCCTACAGCGATGCCTCCATCCTGCAGGTGAGGCTTCAAACCAGGCATCTGGAAAGTCCCATTTTATATGTTTTATCTGGTATTTAGAAATGCTAAACCACCATGTCCTAAGCACTGGCCAGGTGCCCAGAACATCACGAGTTCAGCATGACAAACACCACTTAATAAATATTTGGCATTCATCAGATCATCATGCCCTAAACACTGGCCAGGTGTCCAGAACATCATGAGCCAAACAATGCCAGAGATTCCAAAAGAAAAGTCTCATAACATCTTGTACAAAACATCTTATATAACTATGATTAAGCATTAAGCATTTCAAAATGGAATAATATCATACAAAATGGAGTGACAATAATCAACACAATACATATATATATATATATACACACATCAGGTAGGGCAGCATTTGGGAGATGATTTATTTTTTCAACCAATTGGGCAGGGTAGCAGATATAAAGCATCATATCATATCATATCATATCATATCATATCATATCATATCATATCATGTCATATCATCTAGTGCAATATAATATCCATTGCAAAAATCTTCATTAATGCACTAGTTAGGGTTAAACCAACAAAAGTAGGGAAATGTGGCATTAGGTTCCAAACCCTAATGCCTTACTCCCACCCTCCAGACAGCAACAGGAAAAACCATTACTATATGACCTCTCCTGCATCTTTGCAAATCACATGTGGGGTGTGTCTTGGGGTTGTCAACAGTAACACTCACCCCCATTCCATCAGTAAAGAAGCTGATATGTGTACAATATATGAGAATGAGGTGAGCATTAGGGTTGACAGCCCCGAGGCACACCACATGCCTGATTTGCGAAGACACAGGAGAGGTCAAATTGTAATGTTTTTCCTGTTGCTGCCTGCAGGGTGGGAGTGAGGCATTAGGATTGGAAACCCTAACACCATTTTTGCCTACTTATGTCAGTTTAACTCTAACTAGTACATTAACAATGTTTTTTGCAATGAATTTCCCTACTTTTTGAGATAGTATAATCATATCCTCATTTGCCTGTGGGAGCGCTGGGCTCTCTGAGCCCTGTAGTTCCATCCTTCCATAGATGCATACATGTATATTGCAGTGAAAACACAGGGACCTCTCAGCCCTGCACTTCAATTTCTGCCAAAACAGCAATTTCTTTCCTTCGTTGTGTGGCTTGCTAAAGTTCCAATGTTATCCTATGGGAATTTGCATTTTTAAATTTGTTATGCTTTATTTTACATTGCCCCTAAATGTTTATGGGAGGAACATGTGCTATTCTTGTAGTTCTCATTAAGACCTATGTGCTGATGTATGGATTGTCCCTTAAGTCCAAATATTGAGGGAGTTATGGGTTGTTGAAGTTCCAGAGGTATCTTATAGGAATTTTAATTTTTAATTTTTTTAATATTGCCTGTAAATGTTGGGGATGGGGATGGACATATGTGTTATTCTTGCAGTACTCATTAACACCGTTGTTTTGATATATTGATTATCCCTGAAGTCCAGCTATTGAGGGAAGTGTGGCTTGTTAAAGTTCCAATGTTATCCTGTGAGAATATTCATTTTTTGATAATTATGTTTTTTTATGTGAGCTCTAAATTTATTTGGGGTATTATGTATTATTCTTGTAGTAATCATTAAAATCTTTGTTTTGATAAATATAATGTCCCTTAACTCTAAATATTGTGGAGTATATGGCTTGTTGAAATTCAAATGTTAGAAAAAAATGAAGTCCAAAATATTTTTTCATATGATGGCACTCTATTTTTCATATGGAAGGAAAAAGCCATATGAAAAAGGATGCCTTCATACAAAAACAAGTGGGAAAAAAAACTAAGTCCAAATTTGTTTTTTGTATGAGGGCATTCTTTTTTCATATGAATGAAAAAAAAAGGAAAAGGATGCCTTCATGTGAAAAAAGAATTTAGACTTAATGTTTTTTTTCCCATTCTTTTTTCATATGAAGGTATCCTTTTTGTATGCATTTTTCATTCTTATGAAAATAAATGCCTTCATACAAAAAAAAAAGAATCAGAAAAAAACTAAGTCTAAATTATTTTTCATATGAAGCAATCATTTTTCATATGGACCAATTCTTTTTTTGTACGCCCATATGAAAAAAGAAAATTGGCTTACGAAAAAGGATTTTTAAATGTAAAAAAAAAAAAATTCTGGGTAATTTTTCCAGAAACTAAGTGCAGAATCCACCTAATGGGGTCCCAATTAAATAGATACATATGTTGGTGTGTGTGCAGGATGTCATTTTTATGGGTTTTTAAATTTCTTTTTGGAAAAAAATGGAAACTAAATGGCAGCCATGCAAAAAATGATTTTTTTCCTCACAAAAAAGGATTAATCCTATACAAAAAGATCCTTTTCCATCTGGACCAAATTCTTTTTTTTTGTTCCAAGCAGCTATCCAAAGGTTGTACTCAGCATGCTCAGTATTGACATTTTTGAATTTAATAACTTTGGAACAGATTAATATTTTTCATCAAACCAGTGAAAGGCACATCTGTGGGCTAAGCCCTTTGCACCCTGAACATTTGAAACCAAGATTCCAAATAATCTGGGCACTAGAAGATGACAAAAAACAAGCAAAAAACAGTGATTAAAAAAAATAGTTTTTCAATATCCAGATCTTGGAATCCGCACATCCAACCAGAGTGAAACTTGGCACGTAAAGAGATCTACCCCTGAGACCATTCATGCAAAATTTTGTGCAAATCCATTGAATGGCTGTGAAGATATTAAAGTGCAAAGTTTGAGGTTTAACATAGAATGCCCTGCTCAACCCTAACTATAGTGGTGCTACTGTGCCACTATAATAATATAATATAATGTAATGCAGTGCAAAGTAATGTAGTACAATAGAACAGGATATACTTGCTATTTGTATTTATTATTATTATTTGTGCCTATGTGCCAAGAAAACATGACTCATGAAACTGAACTAGTGATTTGGGCTTGCTGCTTGACTCCCTGCCCTCATGCAAAGGAACTGGGCAACAAATACAAAATGATTTTTTTTCAAGAACTGGAATCTGTATTTCAGTATCAATCACTTCCATCCTGAGTACAAGAACTAGAAACACTTTTGAAGAAGAAAGGGGGGGACAGATGTGCTTCTGGATTGCTGAGGATGCTTTCATCACAAGATGCACTAGATGACTGGCAGAGAAGGCTGCTTGCACTGCAGTGAGAGTGGAACCAATTAATTCCTGGGGACTATTAATCCATGTTTTCTTTGGCTTTACTGTCATCTTCCCAGCAATCCTTGTCCTCACAGCCCCACGACCATGACTCCCTCCTGGTCCCTGTTCTACCATGACTGGCCTTAATCGCCACCAGCACTTGTAGAACTTGTATTTGGTGGATCTGTCATGATGGAACATTTATCTGCTGCTTTCCTCCCTCCTGCATCCCTTTCTCCTCCCATTCTTTTCTTTCTTTTTTCTACACACATTGGCAACAAACGCATGGCAGGAGATGACATGATGCAGCCACCACCGGATGCTAGCAATGTTGACTCACTGATGTCATCGATGATTCTTAGATCCATTGTGACATGTATGCTGCATGCCCAGCATAAGGATAAACCACAATGTCATACAACTTCTGAGGTGATAAGGAAGCGCAACACCACCAGATCAACCCCTTCCCCACTCCAGTGACAGATGGCACACTACCCTGCTAAGAGACCTTTGTGACCTTGCATTTTCAAACAGGAGCCTACTTTGCTTTTCACTGACTGACTGACTGGCTGGCAGGCTAACACGTGTGCAGACACACACACACACACACACACACTCACACACACACACACACACAAAACATGCACAAGCAAAAAATAAAAAGAGGAATTTTTCTTCCCTGGTATGTCACCAGTAGTCAGTAAACACAATTGTCAAATAAATCCTTCAAAATTGCCCATTAACTTCTCAGTCTGTTACACTTAATCTGCCCAACTCCTGCTACAGGGCTCTCTTCACCATCAGCATTCTGTAAAAAGGAAAAATATTTGCCAAATAAGTATTCCCCCCACCTTTTGCCAGCCTGTTCAATTCAAGCTATCTGCTCCTGCTACTGGACCTGCAGATCCTCTCCTCTGCAACACTATTTCATTAGCATGCCAACCTGACTGACGCTACAGTTAATTGTAGTGAAAATCAGCTAACTAGAATAACAAAGCATGAACATGTGATGAATTCAAACATGTTCTGATCAAAAGACACCCTTTTTTCACATAAAAGGAATTCCCTTCCTGCCACAGGTTCTTCCCCTGTGAGAGCTGAAAATAATACTGAAATGTATCTAGCGTGGGAGTTCCAAACATGCAGCATGGCTGACTAGCTACCGCAGGTCACGTGGCTTGCCAACAACTTGATTATGTGTGTATATGTTCCCTGTAAAGCGTGCAGTTTTGTGATGTCAAAGTACAGAACTGTTGAAGAGACAATTAGTTCTTTTGGACCTGCTTTGCTGGTGGCCAAGGCACTGGATTTCAGCACATTTACTGAAAGTAAATTTGGCACTGGATTATCTTTACAATAAGGTGGCTAGAACTGAGCAATGCTCTCTGAACCATTTGAAAATGTTTACAGAACAGTGCATTGACCATATAATAATAATTATAAATCATTGCATCCTTCTTAGTGAATCAGGCCTGTTTGTTTCTAAACATTCCCGGTCCTCTTACAACCATGAGATAGCGTTTCCTGCTAATAGTTCTAATGTTTTGAGTGTCTGAGCCCACTTTGCATTGTCCTTTTCCCACACAAGGGGGTTCTCTTATCTTCTGCAACGTAAATAGTTTTGATTTCAAATGTAAGTTCTATTTTAAAAAAATCCTTCAACATGATTTATGATATGATATATGTACAGTTCATTTGTTTCTTACTGTATAGTTATAAGAATGCTTTCTCAAGTCCTTTGCATGCAGGAACTATTTAGCTTGACACTGCAGTTCTTTCACCCAAAGAACTCGAGAATGCACTCTTATGACCATAACAGACACAAAAGCTGTAACATCCAAACAGTTCAACTGTAAATTCCAAGGCTTAATATTCTAGCTCACAGTTTGGGTGGCATTAGCAACCCCTTGATCTTTGCTTTCATGGTTTATGATACCAGTGGAACCCCTAACTGGAATTATATATACAACAAATGACAAGCAACTTTTAATTACAAGGCAGTCAGTCCATCAAGGGGGCTCTGGTGATACCATAAACCACCAGAGTGAAGCCTGAGTGGTTGGTAACTTTCACCAGAACCCTGAGATGGAATTATAAGCCTTGTAATTTACAGTTTGACTTTTTTTTCTGTAGTATAGGATCAAAATTCTGTTAAAACCTGTAACATATAAAATGAAGTTTCTTTGTGAGTAGAATGTGAATCAAGCTGGCACAGTTGCCTTAGAATGTTAATTTTCTATAGTAAGTAGAGCACCTTCAGCTGCTTGAGTGACATGGACATTCTTAAAAAGTCATAATTCACAGTTCTGACATCACAGCAGCAAATTACAAGAAATCTGCTGTCACAGCTGTGAATTACAAGAATGGAGGTGTTTGGACCATCTGTAAATTACAAGGGGCAGACCATGTATTATACTGTATATAGAATAATGTATGGGATGTTGTACATTACGAGTCCCATTCTTCCTGGTTTTTTTCATATTTATTGGGTTGATCTTGTCTTTACAACTTACCTGGTTGATCCTGTTGTGTGTCCAGTTTGTGAGGCAGTGAATCTGAATGAGTGTGATTGGCACTGGGACCATTCCTTTCCGTACTCCCTTATAGAAATCCTATGCTAGGATTTCTATGATACTGCTACATATCAGGGTTCAGCTGAAAAAAAAAAATAAAAAAGAATGTACAGAAAAGAATGTATCGTGTGTGTGTGCGTGCGTGCCTATGTGGCAACTGAACAAGGCAGCTGAACTTCAGTGACTTCATTTGCATTCACTCCCTGCACCAGTAATTATAAAAAATAAACTATAGACAACTGTATTACATATCATTTAAGAAATGCTAGAAAGGAAAGAGATTAGGTAGGTTATATACAGGTGTCTAGATGTTCAAAGCCCCTGGAATTGCCACAGCTGTGGGGAAAAAACTGGCGCAAGTGGGTCTCCAGTTGTGGAGCCTCAGTTTCTCCTGCAGCTGCTGTATTCTTAAAGGTGGAGCAGGTTTATGACTGGCTTCATGATTTACAGCAGCATGTGGCTGTTTAGTCAGTGCAGATGTGCCAAAATGTTGGTGTAGCATCCCCTGCAGTCGAGCCAGCTGAAAATACAAAGTTCCCACATCTTTTGAAAATCCAGGCCAGGATCTCTCATATGAACTGCATCCATAAATGCCTCAGAATCCAGGTGAGGAAGGGGAAAGAATTTGTTACCATTTTTAGTGCACAGGCAGATTCATAGAGTGCTGATAGATTAGAGAAAGATTGCAGAGAGCTGCAAGAACCCTGATGTCAATGGGGAATGTTGATTTATGTAAGACCTATTTCAGCTTATTTAATGTATTTTCCATACTTTTACTTCCCCTCTTCATAACTAGAAAAACATTAACATGAAAACTGGATCATTATCACCTAGCTTCATCTGCCCTGGCTGTTTGCCTATACCTGATATCATAATCCTATTTATTAGACAGTTTATTAGATAACTAAAAAGTTGTAAATAATTCTCACTGCGCCTGAATACTGTATTCAGTTATACCTAATTGTGCATATGCTTTGCTTGGGTATTATTCTCTGACTTTTATCCTTCTATTAGTTTTCTAATGATGTAACTTAATTACTGCCATTGTGACTTCTTGCTTTGCTTCCTTTGTATGTGTTTATAAAAGTGTCTGCATACACTTACCATGTGCTATAATTTATTGTTTCACAGTTCCTCCCTTTGAACCCCTACCCACAGGTCGCCCCTGGAAAAGGGACATTCCATCTCAGTGGGCTTACCCAGTTACCAAAATTCAAATAAATAAATAAATCTAGTTGCCCTTCCAGCACCTTCCCACTTTATGCCATTTTATCCCAATGTTCACCCTACAGCCCTTCTCCCAGCCCAGTAGCATACTGGCCCAAGTTCCATATACTGTAGCCTTCTGCTCCGTAGACCACCAGGTTATTATAGAAAGTAAATAGCTTCAGTGTCCCAACTGCTGAATTACTCCACACAACAGGTGAGTTGGTTTTCTTCTACTGTTCCTTGCATACTCATAGGTTGTGAGCGAGGGAGGGGGGTTATATCAATGAGCTCCGATCCAGTCTTCTATTACAGTCAGCCTTTGCATCACCGAATGGTGCTAGGCAGACCAGTCACTTCCCTCCCTTACAAAACCTATGGATATATATTACTAGGTGCTGTGGGAGGAGGCCAAATGAGCAGGGAACCAACTAACCAGCTGAGACATTAAAGCTACTCGCCCCCCACCCATCATGGATGGGGCATCATTTTGGGGTAGCTAGGGGTTGCACTTGAGATCCCTATGATTTCTTTTTTTTTTATAAATCTTTTTACGCCCTCAGAATGATGACCACTCTGACCCCACCTCCCCCAGACTGGCAACCACCTCCACTGGGCTTACCTCCTGTGGATTCCTCCCATGGCGGAGCTAGAATGGGGGGCATCTTCCCTCCAGAGAACATACCCAGATGGCATCCAAGGTACCGAGGTGATGGACAGGTCTGGAGCAGTGTGCAGTTTGCTGGCTGGCTAACCCTCAGGTTCCTTTTTCCATTTCTGTCCTCCTGATTGAGCTGAGACGACATGGGTAGCACATACATGTGGAGGCATATATGAGACCTGGAACCTGTGGCTGTCCCTCCACCCTGGTGAAGCATGTGCATTTGTCACTCAGGCTTTCAGTGCTTCCACAAGACCTCCACCTAGTGGCAGCCAAGAGCCAAGTCGGCAAGCCTCTCTGATTCAGGAGAGGACAGGAGAGATGACTAGTGGCTGCCGCATCCACTCCAGGCCCAATTCTAGTATTAAGTGTATTTAAACCTGTACTCACTGTCCATTTTAATTCATGCCCAAATCTCTGCTGTGGATTAACTTACAGTCAAGTGATTTTCCTGCACTTCATATAGCACTGCCTAATGTTCTGACACTTAGACTTCCTGCACATAAGATAACTCATCATTGTAAGTAGTTTCTAGAGTTATTTTATTATAATAATGCATTTTAAGTGCAAAAAAAAACACAACATGGTGCTTTTAATGTTATATAAACTGTAGAAAAAATGCCTGAAATACTTGCATAAAAACTATATGTGGATTTTTCAGGCAGAAAACAAAACATCCACAGAGTGCACTCCAGAGGTGGAATCCACCAAGCCATGCAATCCTGTAAGTGGACAGACAAAAAGAACACAAAACTGTAGCTCCCTAGGGAAAAAGTCCTGTTTTCCAGCAAACAGTATGGGCAGACTTAATGGACCCCCCCCCCGTGTCCTTCTGTCATCAGATTCTATGTTTCTACATATATCTTCGTCATACTAGGAAATGAAGGAGAGAGATAATTACAAAACATATAGGCAGTGTAAGCTGAAGTGTGCCTAAACCTTATGATCGCAAGATTTTCCCTGATGTATTAGTATCCATCTAACACTGTGACTTGTTTTGGGCCTGTGCTGTAACAAAAGTGGCAATGTAGTGATAACACCACGGTGTGGAAGTAATTGCAAGTTTGTGTTGTTGGCACCAGCGGAGCCTGTATGTAGCCACCTCCTCTCGCTTTTCTAACACCATAGTGGTCTGTATTTACAAAGTAGTAACTGGACCATAATAAACACCAAGGCCAAAAGCCAAGGTGTTTATTAATCCTCCTAGTCCTGTTATCGCCAAGAAAATCCTGACCACTATTGGTATTATCACTATTATATGGAAAAATATATGTATTTAAAAAACTGCAGAAATCTGTTTGTTGTGCTACAGTGCATCTGCAAGAAAGCAGCAACTGTTACAGATGCGCTCTAGCATTGTAGATGTCTCTGACTGGCTGACTGACTATGTGTTGCAGTGGAGGGCAAGCTGGACTTGCTCTCTGATTGGCTAAATACACATGTAGCAGCCAGTCAGAATGCAGAGCCACTGTCCCATAATTGTTGTTAGCCAATTAGAATGCAGAGCTGCTGTTCCATTATTCTGTCTGCTGTTTGGTTATAGCAGACTAACCGGTCAGGAACTCTTTACAGATCCTTCATGAGACCCCACTTAGAGTACTGTGTGCAGTTCTGGAATTCTCACCTGAAGAAGGATAGATATAGAGTGGAATTGGTACAGAGGAGGGCTAGCAGAATAATTCAGGAGCTTCAGCATACCGTAGGAGGAATGACTGATGGGCCATAAGATGAATTCGCTAGAAATCAGGAGTGGGCATGATAGAAACATTCAAGGTTATTCAGGGGCAAAGCAAAGTGGACAGCAGTGCACTGTTCATCTTCAGTGCAAACTCAAGCAGTAGAGGTAATGTGAAGAAGCTGGCAGGGGGCAGGTTTAAAAAGAATGTCAGGAAGTACTTTTTTGGGGGGGCGGGGCAGGTGGAACAGATTGCCCACTGAGGAGGCCTGTGCAAAATCATTGGTGGGGTTCAAGCATAAGTGGGATAGACACATGGGTTTAGTAGCAGGAACCTGGGAGGGGATATTAATGGAGGGTGAAGATGAGTGTCCACTAGGGGGCTTGTTCTTATAGGCTAGACAGCAAAAGGAGCAGATTGGATTGACCAATTGGCCTTCTACTGCTGACAATTTTCTATGTTTTTATTTTTCTAGAGGTCTTTCCCTTTGCAGCCTCTCACTACTAGGGAGCACTTCCATTGCCACTTATCACCACTAGAGGGCTTGTCTATTACAGCCCCTCACCACTAGAGGGCTCTTCTAGCATATCCTGTCACCACTTGAGAGATAGTACATTGCAGCCTCTATCACCACCAGAGGGCTGCTCCATTGTCATATTTCTGTTTATTTCCCCTGGATTGCCCAGCTGAGATGCAATATTTTGTTTTCAGTAGGGTCTAGATTTTACCAATTTTTACAGCTGGGTGGACTAAAATACTTAAAGCTTAATTGGCTTGCTAAGGTCACACAGTGAGTAAGAGGCTCTGGTGGTAATTTAACCTGGTTCTTCTGCTTTTCAGATCAGCTACCCTTTAGGCAGCACTGCCTTAGTGCACCACAGGGATCTTTCATTGCGACTAGGGAAGAGCAAACCAGTTTGAGAAAAACCCAAACCTCCCCAAACCGCAATATTTTAATGAGTTGAACCACATCCAAACTTTTGCTGCAGTTCAGATTGGCTAGGAAAACCCTGGTTTTCCTTTTCCCTGGTGTCTAGTCACCCCCCCAGCCCCAATCAATACCCTGTAATAAAAAAAACAAAGCATATTGTTCAATAAATTTCCCTCATGTCTAGTGGACCCCCTCCCTATCCCCACCGATCCCCAATCATAAAAAAAAAAGTGTCCCCATATTCCCTGGTGTTTATCAGACCCCCCACCCTAGCATGTACTGCCCTCTCACCCCAACCCCAAGTGGGCAACTGGCACAGCCCTCCTCTCTCTGCCATGGCCAGCTGCCCACCTAACTGAGCAATGAATGAGCATGTACTTGTACAAGCACGTGCCCATTCATTGCTAGCTCTCACTCATTCCCTAAGGTCTTTGGGCACAGCAAAGATGAGCAGAGGTCTGTTTCAGTCACTGGTGGGGGGGGCAGGATAAAGCGAAATGGCATTGTGGACTCCTTCTGGGGTGTACAATTCCATTCCCCCATTCCCCCCCACTGATGGAAGATGTTCTCCCCATATGCCCCCCCCACTGGTGATCAAAACAGATGTCTATTCATCTTTTCTGCACCCAAAGACTTCAGGAATAAATAGGGCTTACTGGCTGTCAATGAATGAGTGTGTGCTTGTACAAGTATGCAATCATTCATTGTCAGCTTAGTCAGGTAGGCAGCTGGCCATGGTGGAGAGAGGAGGGCTATGATGGTTGCCCACTTGAGGTGGGGGTGGGCGGTCTGCTAGATACCAGGGAATATGGGGACACTTTTTTGACAGGGGATCAGTGGGGATAGGGAGGGGGGGCCACTAGACACCAGGGAAATTTATTGAACAATATGCTTTGTTTGTTTTTTTATTACAGGGCGTTGATCGGGGATGGGAGGGGGTCTGCTAGACATCAGGGAATATTGGGGACACTTTTTTTTATCACAGGGGCTCGGAGATAGGGATGAGGATCCACTAGCCACCAGGGAAAAGTTTATATTTTATTTTTAAATAATGGGGTTGATCGGGGACAACTACAACAGTAGCAGGAACCTGGGAACCTCCCAATGCTGCAGCATAAAGGTTCTAAAAGATTTGGATAAGGCTCGGATAGCCATCCAAACCTGATCCTGATCAAAACCTTTTAGAACCTCAGAACCTTTGAGGTTTGCCCATCCCTAATTGTAACTGATTACCACTACAGGGCTCTTCTCATAGTCCTAGCAAAAGACAGTCATATATAGAGGGACACAGCCTGACCATGCAGTTTTTAATTTAATCAACAGACTGATGATTCTATTTGCACAAAACCATTAAGATTCTGCTGTCATCTCACTGCTTTTGGTAACAAGACACGCTCACCATCTCCTTCATCACTTTGTTTAAAAACTCTGTTTTTACTCTCTTGTTCTCAGTGTTGTGCGTGGAAATCCCTTACAGTGTTCCTGTGCTACCCGCTGGCTGCAGTTCTGGGAGGGGAGCGACTGGGATGACCTGCGGAACCAATCACTGAGTTGCTTGGAAAACATGAACATGACTGAATGTGGTACTTATTACTTAGGATTCTTCTACTCACTAAAATGCTTTATGAATAGGCTGTCTGCCATATGACATTGTAAAATTGCTGCTTTCCTTGCATCCTGCTTAGGGTCCTTCTGTTTAGTTGTCGTTGTCCGCTGGACATTAACATGGTTATGATTTTAATCTGACACCTTGGATCAGGTCATACAAAACAACAAACAGCCTAATCTGCTCGACAACAAAATCTGAGAAAGAAACTAGAAAAAGAGAGTGGTCCTCCTTTACGGAGCACCACATGGATATTCTTCTGTACCACTGTGTCATATGCTTGATGCTTTTCTGTCTGACTTTTTTTTTAATAAAAAAAAATTTGTTTTCATATGCTTAATGATGAAAAGATGAATTCAGTAGGGGTGTGTGTAACAAATAGGATTTCCAAAATATCATTAATAATGCGCTATTTTTATTATTCAGATTTGATAACAAATAGTGGCGCTATTCGTCCCCTATTTGGGAAACACTAGCTAACAAAAAAGAAAACAGCCCCCATCCTTCTCCCTAGCCCAGATCCTTTAAACTGTCCCTAGCACACTATCCTCCCACCCTCAGCTGGAACAGCCATCTTCCCTCCTCTCTCCTAGCACCCACATTTTGATAAGGATAGTTTTTATTTTGTAAAAAAAAAAAAAAAAAAAACTGTTATGAGCAACTGGTATGACCCACCTGCTTGCATGGCCAACTGCCAACTTATGCCACCTTGCAGCTCCTTAATAGATTGTCCCCCACACCCTACCAGTAGCCCATCAACACTAAATTTCTTACAGGGGGGAAGTAAGAAGGTGACTAATACAGCCCGCCATTCTCCATGGCTAGGCGCCTTCTACTGAATGAAAGCGCTCATGTGTTTGCTTATATAGTAAAACCAGATGATCATGTGATTAGCTGGTTTTACTATGCAAGCAAGCAAGTAAGTGCTTTCATTCAGAAGAAGGCCAGCCATGGAGGAGGGTGGGGTGTGTTGATCACCGATCACCTTCCTTTTCCCCCTGTATGAAATTGGGTGCTGCTAGACTTGTGTTAGAATGTGGGGTGCAGGGAACAATCTATTAAGGAACTGCAAGGTGCTAAAAGTCAATGGCCAGCCATGGAGGTGGGGGCAGTCATGCTGCTCACCTCTCAGAGTTTTTTTACAAAATAAAAATTAACCTTATCAAAATGTGGATGCTCTGGGGGGAGGAAGGTTGATGGATGTTCCAACTGAGGGTGGGAGGACAGGGGGCTGGGATAATTTAAAGGATCTGGGCTAAGGAGGACGGATGAACTTTTTTCCCCTATTTTTTTAAAATAGAACACAAATATGAATACTAATACTGAATATTTGAAGGCTCAAATAGAATATTTGGAATAAGATATTCGTACACCCCTGAAATTCTGTGCTATGATGTAAAATATGGATTTTTGCATTTGTTCATCCATATTTCAATAACTGAGACCCCTATAGTAATAGGTTGCAGGACCTTTTCAGACAGCATAAGTGATCACCTTCCAGTATTTTGTGTCTGGAATAGTGCCAAAACCAAACTACCTCCTAAAATTATTTCTTATTGAAATTTCAATAATTTCAATTTTGAACAATTGAATACTGGTCTGATTGCATTGGATTGGGCATATTTGGACACAATCCCTGACACAAATACTGCGGTTGATTTTTTTTTTTTAATATACTTATTGAAGTACAAAGGAAATATTTTCCTATGTTGACAAAGAGAGTTAAAGGAATCGATAATAAATGGATTTCTTCTGAACTCTTTGATTTAATGAGGAAGAGGGGGAAACTGTGGACAACTTATAAGAACACCAATAGTATTGTTGAATTTAATAAATATTGTGAACTAAGAGACAAATGTAGCATTCTTATACATCAGAGTAAATCTGTATATTTTAAGAAAACTCAAATTGGTTCCTTAGGTAATCCTAGAAAATGCTGGACTTCAATAAAGTCATGGGTAGATCCCACTAAAACTATAATTCCTGGAGTCATTAAAAACAAAGGTTTAAATTTAACCAATCCCAAAGAAATCTGTGATTTATTTTTGTGTAAATTCACAGATTTTTCAAAATATGGAGTTGATGTGGACTGTAAAGTACCTCTTGTAAAATGGCCACTACTCAGTCAAATTACACTATTCCACCTTTTTATTTTCATCAAATCAGTCCACAGCAAGTTCTACATCTTCTAAGACAGTTGCCTGTAAATAAAAGTTCTGGACTGGATGGGCTAGAGCTCAGATATCTGAATTTATTAACTGCTTTTATTTATTGACCACTGACTACAATTTTCAATCTTTCTTTGATCACTGGTGAATTTCTATATATCTGGAAACAAACAGTGATCATGTCTATTCCAAAATCTGGTTAATTGCAAGACCCAGACAATTATCATCCACTATCTATATTGTCCAATTTAGTAAATTGGTAGAAAAGATAATAAATATACAAATCAAGGAGTATCTGAAGGTCAATGGACTTTGTTCTCTGGAGCAGCATGATTTTCAGAGGTCATATAGTACTGGTAATGCCTTGGCATGTTTTACAGACCACACTCCAAGGTCCATGAATCTTGGTAAACTAACTGGTGCAGTCTTTGTAGACCTGTTGAAGGCATTCCACTTTGTAAATCATGCTGTGCTGATCCAGAGAGTTAAGGACAATGGCCTGGCAGAATCCCTCTGCAGGTGGTTCCAAAGTTATCTCTTGAACCATCCTTTGAAGGTTAATTTTAGTGGAGTATTGTTTCATACACATATTTTGGAGTGAGGGGTTCTTCAGAGGTCCATTTTGGGACCCCTGTTATTTTCATTTTATAAATATATATTTACAATTTCCAAAATCCCATCCAGGTTGGGTTTGTTACTGTACACTGATGATATCATTCTTTTTACCACTGCAGCATCAGTGAATGAAATTAATTCCTCTCTGAACTATGATTTTTCTGCCCTAAATGGTTGGCTGTCACAGCATCATTTGATGTTAAACACTAAGAAAACTCAGTGTATTTTATTTGTATCGAAACCCAAGTTAACCAAATGTCAACCACTGCAAATATTTGATTTGGCTGGAATGATGCTGCAACAGGTAACATAATCTAAATACTTAGGTGTCTTATTGGATTCTAATTTGTCTTTTTCAGCCCATGTAAAGAGAACAGTTAAAATAGTTAATCAGAACTTGGGCACTTTGTATAGAATTAAAGACTGCTTAACTAGAGAGGCCAGGGAATCAGTTTCAAAAAGTGTACTTTTGCCTATGTTATTTTACAATTCATTTTTATCTACAAGGATGACAGGTAGTGATTTAAACTTAGTTAATAAGACATTTAACGCTGTTTGTCAATTTGTAACTTTAAAACCGTATAATACCCTTCATTGTATATTATACAATGAACTCGGTTGGCTACCACCAAAGTTAAACTTTTATATAATCTGGGTTATTCACTTGACAACGTAATGAGACTTACACATCAATCCCCATTATTCAATCGGACTGAGATTAAAAAGGAAGGTAGAGCATTAAGGGCTTCATTATCTCCCCATTTAAGTATACCTAAGATCTCAACTTGTATGGGGAGCGAACTTTCTTGATACAGGCACCTAAATTGTGGACTACATTGCCTCAACTTTGTTTAAATGCAAGTAATCAAACAAATTTTGAAACAGAGTTAAAATCTTATTTGCAGCAACAAACTACCTGTGAATGTTTTTAAAGGAAAACTGCACCCTCATATCTTCTAAATGTTATTTGTTTCCATGTCAACAGACAATTATTTTCATGTACCTGTTAAAGATGTATGCAACTGCTTCTGTTAGTTTTCACACTTCGTACTAGGCCCTATCACTCTCCTGGGAGGGTACATTTCATGGTTGTTGAAATCTCATTGTCCATGAGAGCTGCATTAGCATATGAGAACATGATGTCAGTTCAACCATTTATATCATGTATCTCTATGCTAAAATAACAAATACCCTGCAAAAACTCTCTGGAAACTTCAGGTTTTTAAATAATTTATTAACAGTTTTTTCTTGGGACAATGCTAACGGTACAGAAAGTATTTATATAGGTTTTCTAGAAGTGTTATGCTTGTTAAACACAATGAGGCAAGTGATATGCAGTTTCACAATGTTTTAGCACTTTTATTAGCAAAACGCTAATCAATTTGTGGAGTTAAATAAAACCCTGAACTTATAAACTGAATGGAGTTTAAAGGGGGAAAAAAACTGCATTACAACTCAGCTTGTAAAACTAATTGAAGGTAAATGTGGCATTTCACACCTTCTTGCAGCTTGGTTCTTTTAAAACTACTTAACCAGACAGGCATACTGGGGAGTTTAAAGGTTGATTACACATCACATTCTCATATGCTAATGCAGCTCTCAGGGACAATGAGATTTCAACAACCATGAAATGTACCTTCCCAGGAGAGTGACAGTGCCCAGTATGAAGAGTGAAAACTAACAGAAGCAGCTGCATACATCTTTAACAGCTACATGAAAAGAGTTGCCTGTTGACATGTAAGCAAATAACATTTAGAAGATATGAGGGTGCAGTTTTACTTTAATATTGCACCTAACTGCATGCTATTCTGTATTATATGTACTGTATGTTATCATTTTGATTGTATTTTGTATATTATTGTGCCATTATAGCCACATGTGTAGTGGCTCCAGGTCATTCCTGAAAATAGGCCTTTGGCTAAGTGTGCTTACCCAGTTAAAGTGAAATAAAATAAAATATAGACCTTTCAGTTTATCCTACACACTTTAAACTGTGCAAATATTTCACATGATTAATTCATCATGAAAAAATGTAGTATTATATTTACAGAAATATTGACATACTTAATATGTTTTTTTCGATTGTAGCTCTTTATAAGTTAAATGTGGCATCTACTAAAGACTGACATTTTTTCGATTACACTTAAAAAAGGTGTTTTTTTTTCATTCTTTTGGTAACTACTGCAGGTCAGGCCCACGAGGCACAAGTGCCTGTTTTCAGGGGCAACCCAAGGGTACTGGGGAGGTTAACTGACTTGTTCAGAGTCACACAGTATGCAAGGGGAGGTTTAGGGAATCAAACCAGATCTGCTGGATGTACCAAGCTCATTCACAGCTCATTACTCTAACCTCTAGGCTATACTGCCAGGTTTTATTTGCATGTAAAATGGTAAGTATGAAAAGCATTCTGTTTTATGTTTTTGCAGTGTTTTATTTTCATCACACTTGAAAAACAAATTCATGCATTCCTGTTGTACCTTGTATTTTTTTAAATGTCATGTCAATTGTCTGATAAAATATGTGACCCTAGTAACATAAGGTCAAGGGATACAATTTTCAAAATGTTTGGCTTTTCTCATAGACTAAGTCCACATGGGCAACTGACTGGCATGGGGAAAAATCCTCAAACTGGTGAAAATGCTATTCTCAGCATTTTTTGCGATCAATGACATTTTCTTTTGCTACGCCTGTTAATACCAGGCCTAGCAGTTTTGTGCAGCTGTGCAAAAACCAAAAATGTGCATGTTGCTGTACACACTGGAAATGGACAAAAAAGTGTTGTTGTGGAAGGGGGGGAGCTCCCATGCACAACTTTTTTTGTAAGACTTGAGCATTTTTTTCACTTTTGCCCCAGTTTGTCAATGCAAAGTTACAAACAGAGAGAAGAGATGGGTGGGGCATCAGTTAAGTCCATACTGGAAGTATCTGAGTTCCAAAAATAAGGTAAAGACTTCCACAATTACAGGAAGGAAGTATTTGATGTTCAGTGTGGGGGGGGGAGAAAATTAAGCAACTTCTAGTTTTAATTATTTATTTATTAGATGCACCCTTACCAAATGCGACACAATGGCAACACCATGGCACCACAATGGCAACACAGTGGTGAGCTACAAAATGTGCAATGGTACTACCCAGTGGTGCTGTGTTTGTACTATGGTAGTTTACATTTTGATTATTTTTGGTGCAGTGGTAGGACAGTGGAACAATGGTATCACAATGGAATTGAAACAAATCACTGTAATACAATGAAAACCTTAATGGTAGTACAGTGGTAATCATAATCACAGTGATATTGCAATGGCAAACACATGGTATTACAGTGGTGTTCCGAAGAACTTGGAAGTAAAAAATAGTTGATTGTTCTGAAAAAAAAAATTATTTTACCAACAATATTTTATATGAATATCTATTTTTTTTTGTAATCAAAGTTTATGGAAGGTTTTTAGATTACAACCACAGCAGTCACAGTTTATACACACTACAAAATGTAAAACAGATAATTAAGCCTTACCACAATTCACAACAGAAAGGATCCAGAGAGAACAGACAAACTAGGGTACAGTACATTATATTTTGTTATTGTGTCTGCTGATTTCATTGCTGATTGTTTTAACTTTTTTGTACAGCGCCTTGGCATTTTGAAAGGTGCGTAAGTGAAATAAAGTTATTATTATTATTATTATTTCAGTTCAATCAGTTTTGAACATCCAAAACTTTATCTCTTGACAAATTTGACTGCTAGAATTTGGGACCTAGGAAGTATTTTGACTTCCAACAAACTTGTTGGTGCCATGAAAGTTTTTGACTTTCATAGCAAAAAATCAAAGCAGACATAAATAACAATGTAAGGACAGGCTGGAGAGAAATGTGCTCCATGATAATAATCAGCAGGGATCTGTGGTACGGAGGTCCTGTCAGACCAGCCCAATAGTATTCTTTGATGAAGTAACTAGGGCAGTGGTTAAGGGACAGTGGATTTACTCTACTTTGAATTCAGCAATGTATCCAATGCAATGTCTCACAGAAGGTTGTGGAAGAAGTTAGAGGATCTGAGTGCACCAAAGGACCTAGTTAGATGGTTGGTCAGTTAGTTGGTGAGGTGGGGAAGAGACAGCAGAAGGCTCTGCTAAACAAGGTCAAGTTGAAGGAGAGGGAGGTCTCAAGTGGTGCGCTGCAGGGGTCAGTTCTGGGAGCAGCCATTTTCAAGATGTTCATCAGTAGCACAGAAGAAGGAATGCAGAGCAAGATGTGTCTCTTCACAGATGACATTAAGCTCTGTGGCAGGGTAGACAGCGAGGAGGGGGTAAGGGAGTTGCAGGCAGATCTGCAAAGGCTAAAGAGGTGGTCCAAGGTTTGGCAGTTAAGTGCCAAAAAGTTCAAAGTGATGCACACTGGGAATAAGAGCCCCGGTCAGAATATTAGATGGGAGGGGTTAGGACGGGCACTACTTCTGAGGAAAGGGACCTGGGAGTTATCATAAGTGACTCCCTGAAACAATCCAGCTAATGCAACAAGACCCACAGCAAGGCAACCTGAACACTTGGGTACATTGAGAGGGATTTCTAAAGCAGGAGGAAAGAGGTTATACTACCTCTGTATAGAATACTGGTGAGGCCCAGTCTGGAATACTTTGCCCAGTTCTGGAGTTCCTGCCTGTGGAAAGATATAGAGAGGCTAGAGACAGTGCAACATAGAATGACCAAAATAATTCAGGGGCAGCAGGGCAGATACTAGGAGGACTGGCTTAGAGCTCTGAACATGTACTCGGTGGAGGCCAGAAGGAAGAGGGGTAATATGATAGAGACCTTCATGTTCTTGAAAGGATTGAACAAGGTAGACCATGAGGAATTGTTTATTAGGAAAGATGAGTCAAACACAGAAACATGAGGGGAAGCTGGCAGGAGTTGGAGAGGGGGGTGAGATAGTTTTATTTTGCAGATAGAGTGGTTGAACTATAAAACAGCCTGCTGACAGAGGGGTGAGGGTACAAATGGCATCAATAGTTTTAGTCTTAGCTGGGACAAAGTTAAAGGCTTAACAGTTACTCAGGGGGATAGCAGACAGGCAAGGATCAAAGTGGGAGTGAGGAAAACAAAACAAAACATCTAGACAAATGTTTCATGGTTGGATAGGACATAACAGGGCAGGCCATATGAACCATGATCTTTTTTTGTCGATATTGTCTTTGTTTCTGTTAGAGTTATTCTATTTTTAGAGTGCCCTTGTTCTTCTGTCTCGTAAGGTGCCTCCCCATTCTGAGTCTGTTTTTACATTTGAGTCCCCTTTTTTAATATGCCCCCCCCAAAGGTTTTATGATTATTCTCTGCTGTGTTTGAACACCCATTGTTTAACATCACATTGCTTGTGACTGAAGGGGAACTAGGATGCAACACACTCCTCACTAACCTAATGGGACGAGTGCTCTCAAACAGCAGAGAACACTGATGAAAACCTAGGGATAGTTCTAGTAAATGGAGAGCTTCTTGTATTCATTTTTTTATTTATTTTTATTTTTCGTTTGTTAACCAGGAAGTTTCACTGGGCATGAGTGCCTGCTTACAAGAAAGAACCTGGTACAGTTGCACAGTTTACAGAATACTCACAGTGAAACTACAAGTCAGACTTACACACACAGTTACACACATACAAATACCTTTATACCAATATGCATGATGTGTCATAAGTATAAAAGCACTCACATTCATACACAGAAACTACACGAGTCTTCAGTAAGTACCTAAAATTGGAAATTGAATTAGAACTCAAAATGGAATTAAGTAAGAGATTTCATAACTTAGCAGCTTGATTATAGAGGATATTTTTTCATTTTTGTGAATGGCAGCCATAATTTAGGTGCTACAGGTGATCTTGTATCATATTGATTAATCTGTAAATCAAACATATTTTGAACAAGCACTGACATTTTCTCATTTAAGGACTTCTCAAAAAGAATCCCACTATAATACTGACAGCACTGTTTAACTGACAGCCATTCCACAAAAAAACAAAAACCAAAGGCAGTTTTATTACAGTATTTCAAATGTAAAAACACAAAACAAACACTAAAGCAGACTCAAAACATGAAAAAAAGACATCTTACAAGACAGGAGAACAAAGATACTCTAAAACGGAATAAAACATTACAGGTCAAAATTTTCACTGTAGCATATACTGCTGCTTTAACTGAACAAAAAGGGGGGGAATAGAAAAAAACCTTGGTGGAGGGGCACAGTAACTTAACAAGGTGTGCAGTGGTCATACCTTTTAACTGTCCCTGATTTGGGCTCATAAATTTCCTGAGTCCTGCCTAAATGTGTCTTTTCTGTCACGTAACAGTAAAGATTTTAATCATAAAATAATGTCATCTGTTAGTGTTATAGTCTAGTTCTCATTTTGAAAATGCTATGTACACTAAGCAACATGTTTTACTCTGCTTTTGGTGCTGATATTACAATGTTTCCCTAATTTTGGCCAAATATTTCTGATTCTGTTAAGCTCTGCCCCCAATTTTTAAGGCAGGAAATTAAGAGATATGGACTGCAGTTGCATGCCACTCACCTGTATGCACCTTCCTTCCTACTCGAAAAATGGATACTCCTACAGAGCAGAAAAGAGAGACAATGTTTCCTAGTGCCCAGAGCACATTATAAAATAGGCCATGAAATTCCTCAAAGGTCTAAGCACATCACATGACTTGATTATTTTCTGATAACTGCACACCTCCCTTGAACTATGCATTTTTTTAAACAAATAAAAGCCCCTGTTTATAAGTGGGATAACTCACACCAGGTTGGGGTAGTTGTGGTACTCAGCTACACCTTCAGCTAACAACCACTCAAGGTGTGCTTTATTCTCCTATAACTGCACCCCTTGTCATGCGTTACCCCTTGCATGTAATGAACCTGGAGACCCAGGTTTGAATGCCACACCACCACCACCTCCTCACTGTACGACAATAAGCAAGTCACTTAACCTCCCTGTGCTCATCCTACTCTTTTTCTCCTCCTCTGTACTTACTGTAACTGCCCTGAGCTCACCTAAGGGCTGCTGTTAATTGTCGTGGCTTGTAAAGCTCTCTGAAAATAGCATACAGTGTTTATGAAAAGTGCTATATTAAAGAGTTAGTAGTGCCCAAAATAGCAGGCAGAATATTTTATTAACTTTTAAAAGTAGTCCGTTGTGGCTTTTAATTTCTACCATATTTTTTTGATTTGCTCTTTAGAAAGTCATTTTCTACATGACAGTATTTCATGGGATTTAAAGAGTGCACTTTATCTGGAGGCTGACATACTGTATCTAGTTCTGTTCCTCTTCATACCTCATCAGTTTGTGACCTTATGTATTGTGTCACCACAACAGACTGATATGGCAGCAGGAGATTGGTTCTTCTCAGTCAGCAGTCATGTCAGACACTGAGGTTGCAGAGCTGATGATGGATAAGGAGGAATAGAAATGAAAATTATGTGCTCATGTAGTTATCTCCCAGAATATCTTCACTATTGATTCACACTTAGTCTGGGGATAGAGGCACTAGGACCCAAATGGAGCAAATTTCATTTTGCAGGAGGGGGCTGAAGTTGACTACCAATGGCACCTGTGCATCTCACATTGTGCCGCATGAGCCAGCCTGTAAACATCGGCAGCTCCTTCATGAAAGGAGGCGTGCAGCCTCTAGGATGCTCAGTCCTCTTTCCCCGAACTGACCCCCGGTGACAGGAGCTTGTTTCTGAACTCAGGTCACCAGAGCCATGAGCAGTATCTCTACTGCTGCGCTAATGGGCCAACTTTTTATACAGACTTTTACGTCTCTTTTAGCCAAGGCCAAGTACAGCCGACTGCAGACATGTGTAGCCACTGTAGACTGCAAACTGATTCCAGATTCCATTCTCTGGCCTTTCTAATTGCTCATCTGCAAATGTGATACTCTAATCCAGTGGCCTGGAATTGTTGAATTAGAGTCTGATGTCACGTTGTGGTTTGTCTTCTGGTAAACCACTGACGTTGTGTATCTTCAGTAATAACTGATGACACCAACACTTGGGGGTCTGCCAATGGTTTATCAGAGACTCAACCACCAAACTCATTTTCAGACCTAAAAGGTAGAAGGCCTGTGTCTGAAGGCAGATAAGTCCCTTATAAATCAACAATTCACACCTACAGTTGTTGAAAGGTTACTGCAGTAGTCCAATAAGTGGACCGCTGGGTCTGGTTTAGCACATGTATTTAGTAAATACACAGATAATGTGTGATCCTGGTGTAAGACAGAAAAGAAAGGAAAGTAATTCAAACAGCTAGTTCATTTCTTAAAATTAACTTTCAAAAGTAGTGAATTATTTCTTCTAATATCTAAAGTAGCGTGTTCTTTTGCCTTTTGCTAATTTTCTACCTGACAGTACCTGCCGTGATGTGTGGAACAGTACTCTACCTGAAGGCTGACATAGCTAGATCTTCCAGGAATCAATCTTAAGCACTGATTCCCGCTTATGGATCTGGGGCTGGAGGCATTAGGTTCCTGCAGGAGCAAATTTTTTTTTGCAGGAGGGAGCTGACATTGGTTACTGTCAATGGCTGTGCACCTCAAGTGGTGCCATGCATGCCAGTCAATAACCATCACCGGCTCCCTGACGCACCTCAGTTCTGTTCCTCCCACCATTGAGTGCATGCCATGGGAGCAACAGTACTTCAGTCTATCTGTTGTTGCCAAATCCAAACTGTGTCACCACTTAGTTTTGATTTGCAGTGCCTTCTGTCTCTGTTATTTTTTGTCTTCAAGATGCCGAAACCAAAAAATGAAAAGAAGGGGGCTAAGAAGAAGAAGAAGCAAGACCAGCAGTCTTCTGTCATGCATCATTGCCCCTGTGGTAAGCCAAAAGCTGCAATGAACCAGCATCAGTGCTACTGAATCTGCCTTAGCTTAAGTCACAGTATGGATGAGTGTGACGCCTGCTACTCCATGGACCGCCATACCCTTGAGATGCATGCAATGAAGTGGGGCTAGCCAACTTCTACCTTTGGAGGCAGGCATCGCACTTGTGAGGCCAAGGTACAGTCTATGGGCCTTTCCCCTTGGCTCCTTTCCAGCACCTCTATGGCAGCTAATCGGGAAATACCCATAGAGGTGAAATACCCTGAGCAGGAAGAAGGAGGACAAGAAATGAAGAGTGCAGGGAAGGGACTACCTTCCTCACCCACAAATATCCCATTTTTGGGGGGGTGGTAAGAGAGCCACTAAAGACTCTCACCCCTTTTTTTTTGGTGTAACTGGGCACCAGGGTGTCTAATCTTTTTTTATGTTTTTTTTTTCCTAATCATAAACAACCCCTACAAGAGGGCTATGACAGAGTGAGTGCAACTGTTTCAGTTTCAGGAAGCAGGGAACTACAGACCAGTCACCCTCGCCTTGGTAGTGGGGAAGATCATGGAAGCACTACTGAAGGAGAGACTGGTGGAACATCTGGTTGTCAATGGACTACAGGACCCAAGGGAACATGGTTTCACCAGGGGGAGGTCATGTCAGACCAACTTCATTGAATTTTTCAACTGAGTGACTAGGGAGGTGGATCAGAGGAGGGCAGTGGACATGGCCTATCTGGATTTCAGCAAGGACTTTGACACCGTGCCACATAGAAGGGTATTACACAAACTGGGGAATATGGGTGTCGGCAGGACAGTAGTGTGGTGGGTAGGTAACTGGCTGGGCGGAAGGACACAGAGGGTGGTGGTAAACTCAAAGGGTTGTAATTCTGATATGTATAATAAATAAATAAATGAATAAAAAATGCCTGTCACTCCACAGAGGGAAGAGTGACCAGTGGAGTACCACAGGGATCAGTGCTAGGACCGGTCCTATTCAACATCTTCATCAATGATATTGCGCAGGACCTAGAAGGCAGAATTTCACTGTTCGTGATGACACAAAGCTCTGTAACACAGTAGACACACCAGAGGGTGTAGACAGAATGAGAAGGGACCTGCAGAAACTTGAAGAATGGTCAGGGGTTTGGCAGTTGAAATTCAATGCAAAGAAGTGCAAGATAATGCATATGGGGCACAAAAACCCTGGCACAATATATCAGTTGGGGGGTGAGGATATAGCATGCACCAAGCAGGAAAGGGATCTTGGGGTTATCATCTCTGATGACCTCAAGGTAGGGAAACTGCGACAAGGCAGCAAGTAAGGCAAATAGGATGCTGGGATGCATAGGCAGGGGCATCACCAGCAGGAAAAGGGAAGTCATAATTCCACTATACAAGGCACTAGTGAGACCCCACCTGGAGTACAGTGTACAGTTCTGGAGATCTCACCTATGTAAGGACATAGACAGGGTAGAGAAGGTTCAGAGGAGGGCAACAAAGATGGTACATGGATTACATTACAAGTCCTATGAGGACAGGTTTGAAGGACTTGAATATGTACTCCCTGGAGGAGAGGAGGGAGATAAGGGGTATGATAGAGACATACAGGTATCTTACAGGGAGGAATAGGGTGCAGGAATACACTATTTTTAAGCAAAAAAGATGTTCCAGGACTAGACGGCATGGGATGAAGTTGGAGGGCAGACGATTCAGAGGAAACGTGAGAAAGAATTTCTTCACAGAACAGGTGGTGGACAAGTAGAACACCCTGCCAGAGGAAGTGGTGGGGGCTTAAACAATCACAGGATTTAAGAATGCATGGGATAGACATAAAGGAATTCTAGAGTTCAGAGGTAAGGGGCAACAGACTTCTAGGAAAACATAAAGTGAACTTATAATCTCATATGGACAAACTGGGTGGGCCATAGGCCCTTATTTGCTGACACTGTATATGTATCTATGTATTGTGAACGGCACTGGAACTGGAAATAACCCTAAGGACAACACCATTACCTGTGTTGCACTCTGTGCTGGTCCCAAGACTGTCACCATGGCTGTCACAATGTCCATGGCCAGGGGCGGTGTCATCCTCCCCCTGGAATCCCTAGTGACACCAAGGGAAAGAATCACGACCACCTTGGCAACCAGATTTCACACAGCCCTGTTGCCAGTCCCTTTCCTGACACCACGAATGGTGCTGGGGGGGTGGAGGGAGACCCGACATATCTGCCAGCACCCCCATTCACTGACATTGCAAATGGTATCAGGAGCCAGGGTGGTAGCAGGCCATGACACTGAGGTGTCCGCCAAGGAAGACTAAGCATATAGCTTCAGCCTCACCACTGGGGATGTCTGCTGTCCAGGACAGTCAGACTGGGGGGGGTTCACCACTGGCTGCCCAGAAAGAGCTGGCTGTCCACCAGACCCACCCCTCAGGACCTCCAGTGCCTCATCATGGTGAGGTGGAGGAGGATCCTGAACTTCCATGACATTAGAGGTGTCAGGAAGGGGACCAGGGGAAGGTCCAGAGACTGTTCTTTGGCCTCACAAGTGTGATGCCTGTCTCCGAAGGTAGAAGTTGGCCAGCCCCACTTCATTGTATGGATCTTGAGAGTACAAGACTCCATGCAGTAGCAGGCATTGCTCTCATACATACTATGACTTGAGCTAAGGCAGGTTAAGCAGCGCTGATGCTGGTTCATTGCAGCTACAGTATCAGCTTCCTACAGGGGCAATGACACATGGAAGGCTGCCAGATTTTCTTCATCTTAGCCCCCTTCTTTTCATTTTTATATTGGCTTGCGGGCATGCGCAAGCAACATCTTGTGTTAGTAGCACATTTCAGAGGTTTGTCTGTGTTGGCGAATGCAGGGCACGCTTTAGTAGGTGCGTCCCTCATTCCCCAATAAGCCAGCATGCTAGCACTGACACCAGCATTATGTAAAGTAGACTCAACTTGTAAGGAAAGTGCCACTGCAATCAGAGACAAGATCTTCATGCAGAGGTACCAATGACATGCCTCCAGACGTGCCTTTCCTGGTGAAGCATTTCAATAAATATGGCAGCAGCTGCCACCATCTGCCACACACAATCCCCAGAAAGACAACTTCAGGGGTGCCTAATCCCCCTGTCAGCATGTTTAATATCCCCCAAGATTGTGTGGCACACTGGGAGCCCACCCCACTGTGCCTCCTTGTGATCGAAAGTTGACTGCTTCGGCATGTTTCTGCCCCCCCAGTGTGCCCAACATTTGTTTTCTTACACCTGTGAAGAAAGAAAACTGTCTGCAGTGTTCGTTATTTATTTATTTATTTTTTTACTGTACCTGAAACAAAGAAAATGGTCCCTTGCTGTCGGTGGCACCCCCTCCCTCAACTGGCATCCACCCTCTGCTCACCCCACCTCCCCACACCCCCCTCACCCCTACTTAGCTCCTGAGTTCCAGCACTGCGATCCTCGGTGGAGCGGGAACAAGTCTGCACTCTTCAAAGCTGACCACGAACTGAAGAAATGCTGGTAAAATGTATAATGGCATAAATGGGGTTTTCAACTCAGGTGGATATCTTAGCCATTTTTTTGAATTTTTCCTCCAGATTTTAAACATGGGGTTCTTGGGACCCAATCTCATTAACACATGCAGTCATCTCATTATTCGGTCCCGAAAGGTCATTTCGTGGTCACTGCGTGGAATCATCTTTTGGGATCGAGTAACAAAATGTCTGTGCCACTGTTCATGAGGTGGTGTCCCAAAAAGCCTATCTTGCAAATTTGGTGGATAAATTCCCCAGAATGACTGAGTTAAGAGCATGCGTTGTACAGTTTCCACTCACGCTCGTAACTTCGATCACTTTTAATATTTTCACTCCAGTTTTGCTATTTTTTCATACCTCCTTATGAACAGTACAGCTGCCACTTTTCACATCCTGCCTGAAATGTGTTTTTGCGCACAATGGCGTGGTTGCTGTGCAAAATCAATGTTCAGGACACATTGCCAAATCACAATAACACTGTTCATGAGTGGAATTCCCAAAATGCCTATGTTGAAAATTTGGTTAAAAGAATCCCCAAAGTAATTGCATTACGGATGTGCGTTGCACAGTTTTTCATATTTTCACTCCAGATTTTCAACATTGCCATTTTTTTTACACCTCCTTATGCACAGTACAGCTGTCATTTTTTACATCGTGCCCAAAATGTGTTTTTACACATGTGGCGCACAATGGCGCAGTCGCTCTGGGAAATCAATGTTTGGGACAGATTGACAAAATCACAGTGCCACTGTTCATGAGTGGAGTTCCCAAAATTCCTATGTTGAAAATTTTGTTAATGAATTCCCAAAAATAATTGCATTACAGGCTTGCGTTGAGCAGTTTCTACGCACACTCGTGACCACCAATTTTTCATATTTTCACTCCAGATTTTCAACATTGCCATTATTTTACACCTCCTCATGAACAGTACAGCTGTCATTTTTCACATCCTGCCTGAAATGTGTTTTTGCGCCTGTGGCACCAGATGACACAGTCACTGTGCAAAATCACCTTTCGGCTAATGAACTGATAGCATCACTGTTCATGAGGTGGGGTCACAAAAAGCTCATGTTGAAAATCTGGCGTGAAAATACTAACACACACCTGGGACGTTACAGTTTCCAACTGTAACATCCCACCCTGTAGAGACTGATAGGTGTCAGAGGTGTGACTTGGCATTGTCTGCTGTAATGCTCACACCATTCCAACCCCACCCCCACCCCCACTCTGCAGCCAGTGACAGGCATCCAGGTGTGCCTTGGACTCTTCAGCCCCAAAGTTCACTGTATTCTCCTATACTGCACCCATCTCAGTGTATTTCCTTATGGAATGGGATGAGCATAAGGCTCGAAGACCCCAAGGCACAATGTGACGCTTGTCGGTGTCTGCAAGGTAGGGTGAGGTGAAATGGCGTGAGCATTATGGCCAATGACCCAAAGGCACACCCCAATGCCTGTCACTCTCTTCAGGGTGGGGCCAGGGTCGGCGTCAGTGCACTACTTGACTGCCAATCCTATTATCCATCTCTCTAACTCCTGCACTATTAATGCCAATGCCAGCAAGCCAACATTCAGCATTGACAAATGCTTGTTTGGTTACAGCATCACAGAGACAAAAAATGACAAAGGAAGAAGGCTCTGTGAATAAAAACTAAGTGGTGATGCACTTTGAATTTCATGATGACAGCTAGACTGAGGTGCTTTCGCTCCCACGGTGTGCACTCGATGGCAGGAGGAACAGAATAGAGATGTATGAGGGAGCTGGCAACAGGTATTGACTGGTGTGCAGAGAATGGACAGTGTTGGCTCCCTCCTGCAAAAACAGTTTGCTACTGCAGGAACCTAGTGCCTTAGCCCCAGACCTATAAGTGGAAATCAATGGTGAAGATTGATTCCTGGAAGATCTGGCTATGTCATCCTCCAGGTAGAGTGCTGTTCCACTCATCACACCAGGTATTGTCAGGTAGAAAGTCTTTTAATTAGCAAAAGGTAAAATAACACACTACTTCGGATATTAGAAGTAATAGTTCACTACTTTTGAAAGTTTATTTTAGGAAGTACACTAGCTCTTTAAATTACTTTCCTTTCTTTTCTTTCCTTTCTTCCACTGGGATCCCACATTATCTGTGCATTTACTGAATACGCATGCTAAACAAGACACCCAGCAGTCTACTTATGACAGTGCTGCAGTAAGCTTTCAACAACTGCATGTGTGAATTGTTGATTCATAACAGACCTACCTGCCTTCAGACAGGCCTTTTGCCTTTTGGGCTTTCAGGTCTAAAAATTAGTTTGATAGTTGAGTCTCTGGTAAACCACATTGGCAGACTTCCCCCTAGAAGTGTTGGTGTGATCAGTTATTACCGAGGATACACAACGTCAGTGGTTTACCAGAAGACAAACCACAAAGTGACGTCAGACTCTGTAATTCACCAATTGCAGACCACTAGATTAGAGTATCACATTTGCAGATGAGCAATTAGAAAGGCCAGAGAATGGAATCTGGAATCAGTTTGCAGTCTACAGTGGCTACACGTGTCTGCATTCAGTTGTTCTTGACCTTGGCAGAAAGAGACGTAAAAGCCTGTTTAAAAAGTTGGCCCATTAGCGCAGCAGTAGTGATACTGCTCACGGTGCTGGTGACCTGAGTTCAGGAACAAACTCTTGTCACCAGAGGTCAGGTGGGAAAGGGATGGCTGAGCATTCTAGGGGCTGCATTCCTTCTGGGAGGGAGGGGATGTGATTCCACAGGTAGCTGTTCAGCAAGGAAACATAGTGGGAGGCAGAGGACGTCAGCTGGGATCAGCATGGCATGCTTGCATACGTGCACTGGGGTCTTTGCATGCTGATGTCCTGAGAGAGTTGGAAAAGACAGAACAAAAGAAAAACCTGGAGGAAGTGGGATAATTCCAGGCCTTCTTAGGCCTCACCCTCCACCCTTTCCGGTCATCTGTGCACCAGTCCAAGTGCACCCATCAATAGGGCACCAGATTTTAGAATTCGCTGCCACTTCCCCGAGGTCTGCCCCACCCTGGAGTTAGAATAAATAGGGGGGTGTGGGGGGCACACCCCCCACATGTAAAAGCGGGAGGCGAAATGAAATCCCAGGTGCCCTAATGATGTGCACACTTGGACGGGTGCGTTCCAATGATGGAACCCCCCTCCACTAGCCACCCTCTCTGCCAGAGATTCTCCTTGCTTGCTCCTGTCTGGAGGCTCTGGAGGCTCTGGAGGCTGGAGATGTGTGTGTCCAGTTTGGCTGCCCCCCCCCATGAAAGTTAAGCTCATGGGAATGAAAGGCAGAGAGGTAAGTGATAGAAATGCATGGGATGGGGGTGGGCCTTGCCTGAGGGATAGGGGCCACACCATAAAGAAGAATAAAATGTAAGTAAAAATAAGAAAAAGCCTGTGTACAAGGTGACTTTTTGTTTTGGTAAAAGCATGGCCTGCCTACATCTCTGCACAAGGATTTGCATACCCATGATGCTTAGTGCTAGGTTTGAGGCTTTAGGGTGTATTTGTGTGGTTCGGAGTTATATATAGAAACCAAACAATTTGTAAATTTGTTCTCTCCTTGTATGCTTTATGGATCCCACATCTTGCACTTTTGCCAACCTCTCTCTCTCTCTCTCCTCCTCCCTCCCTCTCTCTCTCTCTCTCTTGTAGTAGCTACCGCTGAGTGTACTAAGTGCCTAATGTCAGTTTTCAGCAGAATAAATGACATGACATTATATACAACTGATGTGCAGTCAGCAATACTTTCAGAACAGTTGCAGGAACTCCGTTGGTACCTCTTGTGTGCAACATGGTTGCTCAGATTTTGAGTCACATAGTCTGAATAGTCAAATTCTGACCCAATTTTCGGAATTAGGTTTTTGAAATTGCAGTCCAAAAATCTTAATTATGAAATTAAATGTTTTACGTCAGAATTTAGGATAAAGGATTCTGAATCTGACCCCAAATACAATTTTGATGTCCTTTTTGGAATTGGATAGGAAGCAAATTTAGAATTTGAAATTCCTAAATTCTTAAGTCCAATTGGATCAGAACTGGCCAATTTAGATCACCCCTAATGCAAAACAAGGCAGTTTCGGGACTCATATTTAGATGGTCATTTTTCCAAGACATGCAAAGTGCATGCCATGTACAGTAGGTTGCCAGGGGTGACAGAAATAATGACATAATTTCCTTTCTCTTCTGGCAGACTTACCTGAGGTCAGCATTAGACATGAGAACCTCACACTGCTGGAAGGTGACAACGTGACCCTGGTGTGTAATGTGAAAGGACTCCCAACACCTACTGCAATGTGGGAACTTGTAGACCTGACATCAGATTTCATTGTTGAGGTACTCATCACATGCTTACATCTCTTCATATCTTCGCTAAATGTCATATTCTCTCTGCACCTTCTTTGTCAAGCCACAAGCCACCAGCTACAATATGTAGGGAAGTAACACAGCTACACACTTACACAAGCAACAAAATAGCAGTTTTAACTTAATTTGAGTTTTAAAATGGCACATTTTAAATTTTTCAGGAAAAGTGCTATACCTTTAAAGAGCCACTAACACCTCAAGACGAACTTTAAAAAACATAACATTTGGACACAAAGCAACTTATATTTTTCATTAGCTCTGTATTTCTTATCACCATTATTTTTTTACTGTGGTCATATGCATGAAAATAGGATAGCTGTACCTTGAAGGTTCATCATCTCATACTGGGCCCTATGCACTATTGGGGCAGAGGGGCTATGCACGTATATCTGGGGTGCATAGCCACTCTGCACCCTATGCACCCCCTGCATGGGGTGCACCAAGGGGGGTGCACAGCACTGCTGTGATCCCATGCCATGTGGAGAGCAACATGCCAGGGGCAGGCAGGGGGTGGGCTGGCACTACGTGCCATGCACTACGGCGCATAGTGCTGGCCATGGGGGTGCAGCAGTGGAAACCCTGCTATAACCCACTACGCGGCCCCTCACAGATGCCCTACCAGTCACGGTGGACTCAGGCGACCATCACCCATACCGCCCCAGCCCACAAGGATGACAGCAAGGGCCAGGGCATCCGGGTGGGTGAGAACCCATACAGCGCCGGCTCCCCCAGACAAGGCATCCAATCTTCCAATTTCCTGGCAGACTCCCCCCCCATAACCCGGTGGTGTCCAGGACCTGGCAGCCTGCGAGGTGGCCGTGCCCCGCATGGCACCGTGCTGCGGCTGAGGGCAGGTTGTCAGTGCAGTGGTGGGTGGTGGCACTACTCATGGATGTGGTGGCGGGGTACTGGTGGCAGCCAAGGCCTGGCACAGAAGGGGCGTCTGTGTGCTTGGGGGTTCACGGACCACCTGTGGTGCTTGTGGGTGCTGGGTGTGTTGTTGGGATCTTGGGGGGGTGTAGGAGTGGGGTCAGGGAGACATCTGTGCTGGGGGAGCGGCCTGCGGCCTGCGGCATGGGGGTGGGATCCAACAGCCAGTAGCCTGTCTATGCACTGGGAGGGCGCCATGCTGTTTGGGCTGGTGTGTGTGTCCACTGGACGGTGGGGCCTTTCCATGTGGGTCTGGGTACCTGTGGAGGGCATTCATGCACCTGACCCCGCGCAGTAGCACAAGGGATCCACTGCCGGACCCATGCCTGGCATCCGATTGGATGCCCGGCTGGGTCTGCTACTCCACCCATGGCCGCTCTGCATGGCCCTTCACGCATGGGGGATGGAGCCATGGACAGGTGGTGGCCGTTAGTGAATAACAGACGGTGCGCACCTGTCCACAGGTGTGGTGCTGCGCAGGCGGGTTACACATGTTTTGCGCATAACTTGTGCCCATTGGTACATAGGGCCCAGTGCTTTTTCCCAACCTGATGTCATAATACTCTGTTTGTGACATCACAGTTAAAGGCAACATACTGTGATGTCACAACAGAGCATTATAATTTCAAGTACAGAATAAGCCATAGAGACAGATGTACTCTAAAGGATAAAGATCTTGTTTTTGTGGAAATTTCTTCAGAAATAAAGTAGAGGAAAATTCTACGGAACATAAATAAAACATAAGCTGAATTTTGTCCAAATAGTATGTTTTCCAAAGTTTTCCTGGAGGCATCAGCTGCTCTTTAACAAACTCCAATCCTCTTACAAACATGGAGGATTGACCCTTGTGCTAAGCACTTCAAAGTTCAATGGTAAGAGATGTGATGATTGCTGATTTTATCCACTCAGATGAAAGCAGTGCATCCTCCTCCTGATACCACTGAGACATTACTAGTGCCTATATACTCTCAGTCACTGGGAGTCCTGTCTCACTGTGCTGTCACTGCACCTCAACTATTCAAACATTTCCATTATCCACACACAGTCCTGGGGAATCTTGTCTTTTCACTTCTCATCTGGTTCCACCTGGACATTTCCATGCTGTGCACATTCGACCTTGGGTATTTCTCTCACACCGTGCTGTCATAGCACCACAACCTGTTGAGAGCACTCCCTTCTGGTACGAGTGAAACATCTCCACTATCTATGCTCTTAGTTCCGGGTTCAAATGTCCAGCAGTGGAATGAATGGCTGTGGTACCATTTTTCCAATACTACCCTCTTTATTTTGCATAGTATTGCCTTGTCATGGAAAAGACCCCTTCCGATTCTTCTTTGCATTCTACAGAAGGGCCATACTTCTTTTCTGAGGCAGCAATGGAATGAACAAGATTATTTTTTTTTTAGGAGCGCCGTGACACTGAGGCCGAGATCATACTGAAGATTTTTAATATCTCAGCACGAGACAACAGATGGAACTTCACCTGCTCAGCAGAAAATGAAGTTGGACATGTCTATGCTTCTGTACAGCTGAATGTATTGTGTAAGTGCGATGACTTTGAAGGCATTTTTTTTTGTATGGCCATTTTTCATCGGAAAAGAATAGACCTGCAGGTGATTTGGTAACATGAATATAGTAATTTAAGGTTGGAAGGGACTGGTGGTCCATTATGTCCCCACCCCTATCCCTGCTTCATAACCAGAGATAAGTAAGTACGCTGTGCAAACTACTGATCTGAAGGGGTTCCCCACCCACACTACTACCCAGGCTACTCTGTGACAACCTTGATAAGCAATAATTTGACCAGGAGTGCCCCTGAAGGCATCCACTGTCTTTCATATCCATTGTCTCTGCTGGTATGCCATGCTATAGGTTTACCACCCTCTGAGAGAAGAAGTGCCTCATAACGCTACCCTTAAATTTACAACCTCTGGGCTTTTGGGTGCATCCAGGCATCCTGCTGGGGAAAGTCAAATCAAGCATCTGTCTGTTCAGTCTTATCAATGCCTTCTATGAGTATGCAGAAAACTAAGATCATGCCCTCTCTGTCTCCTTTTCAAGATCTTCTCTTTGCTTTTGTCACTAGGGTAGCTCGGAATCTGCTTAACAGAATCAGATTTGTTGGATTCTGATCTGAATTTTGGATTTAGGATTTCTGAACTTGCAGTCTAAAAATTCTAAATCCTAAACTCAATCCTAAAACCTATGTAACCCCCCCCCCCCATGGTTCATATTCCTTTAAGGGAATAAGGATGTTTATTTCTTGGCGTACACTATGCCCATGGAGGCCTGAGTCAGGTGGTCTGCCTGGGGTGTCCTGGGGGAGGGGCCAGCCTTTAGAGATATTAAGAGAAATTTAGCTGGGAGAATATTTGCAGTCATTTGTGACTAGACCTGTTACTTAAATTCTGTGAAATAGGTGTCTGAAAGGAAGTGCGGCACTCACTGGGGTGGTGGGTCAGAGTTGTAGTTGATTGTTTCTGGAGGGCATGGGCTTTAAATGCTTCATTGACAACCATTTAAACAAGCCAAGGGGGAGGCACGGAAGAGAAGCAGGGAAATCCCAGCCCTTCCCCCACAAAACAGGGTACTTAGCAAAGTAGACACAAAGGTAGAGAAGTCAATAGGGAGCAGAATGGGGCAAATACAGAAAATGGCAAGGGCAGTAAGGACAGGGATATGCCTAAAAGGGGTAAGGTCATCAAAAAATGGAGGGTGATGAGTACCAATGCCCATAGTCTGGGTAACAAGCTCTCTGAACTAGTGGCCTTGATGGAAGAGGGATGCCTGGATATCGTGGCAGTCACAGAAACATGGTACACGGAGAACTATGACTGGGATGTCAACATACCAGGGTACACAATCTACAGGAGGGACAGGAAGGGTAAAAGAGGAGGAGGAGTATCTCTCTACATAAGGGAAGAAATCAAAGCAACAGAATGAAAGGGTAAACACAGATGGGAGGTGGCACTGTGGGTCACCCTGGAAACAGAAAATAGCACCACAATCCACACAGGGGTTGTTTACAGACCCCCGTCTCAAAGGGAGGCAATGGACAAGGAAATTATAGAAGGAATCCTTAGAATGGCAGAAAAAGGAGAGATATTGTTGATGGGGGACCTGAATATGCTAGATGTTAAGTGGAGCACCTTTACTGCAGCCACATCCAAAAGCAGGGTCATTCTCGATGGCCTACAGGGGGCATGCCTCAGACAGCTAGTGTTGGAACCCACTTGGGAGGGAGCAGTCTTAGACCTGGTACTTTCAAATGGGGATGGAGAGAGGATCTCGGATGTAGAAGTGGGTAGTCATCTGAGAACAAGAGATCACCAAACAGTGTGGTTCACAAAAACACAGCTGTAGAGTCAAGCCATACAAAAGCAAAGGTGTTGAACTTTAGGAGGGCTGACTTTGGCAAAATGGGAGAGTGCCTCAGAAAAGCACTAGCAAACAGACAAAAAGGAGTGGTGGAAGAACAATGGGGGAAATTCAAAACTGCCATCACAGAGGCAATAAGCCTTTGTGTAAAGCAAATCAACAAAACAAAACGAAGGAAAAAGCCACGATGGTTCTCAAAAGAAGTGGCAGGGAAGGTAAGCATAAAAGGATAGCATTCAGGAAATATAAGGAAACAAAGAAGGAGCAGGACAGAGAACTATGTCATTTAAAACAGAAGGAGGCAGGGAAGGCAGTCAGAATAGCAAAGGCCCAAACTGAGGAAAAGATAGCCAACTCTGTTAAGAAGGGGGATAAAACCTTTTATAGGTACATTAGAGAGTGAAGCAGGACCATGGGAGGGATACTGAGGCTTAATGAAGGGGAGGAAATGAGGGCAGAGGTTGACAGTAAAAAAGCAGGGATACTGAATGAATATTTGTTGTGGTGTGGAGCAAGGTTTTATGTTTTTATAGCCCTTTTCCAACTCAGAGCACTTTGAACAATACAGAGAATAATATATGGGCAACCATACACAGCAAGGCTGTGTTTCCATCGAGGGGTTGAGATGACAGCATATGAACCTCGTGAGTGAAGCTTGAGAGGTCCATGATGTCATCTCAACCCAGAGATGGAAACATTTTCCAAGTTGTGTGGGGTTGCCCATATTTTAATTTATGTATGTTTTTTTATACTGGAATGACAGACCTCAGCTGAAGTGAAAACAAAAAATCTTGCCATTTTTTTATTCTGTTTAATGATCAAAATCAAATTTACAGACTTTCAAAAGTTAAAAGGTACAACTTTAGGAACTGGGTGGTTACTAAGTAACTAAGTGTGGAATAAATGAGAAATTTAAAATTGCATGACCTTTGAACTGTGCAGAACAACCATTCAGAATGCGCACAACAACACTTTAGAATGTGCACAACAAGGATTTTGAGCAAGCTGCTTTTTATAGAGAACAAAGGCTAACCATATACTACATTAATAACAATCACAAATCAAACAGTTTGCTCAAGTGCAAAACATTATAGCAAAAACAAATGATACTGAAGCCGTACACCATTTCAGCCTGGGTTGGGATCTCAGTTCATGTAACATGTGGAACGGGTTTGCCAATCTCAGTTCTGTGGATAGCACTGAACACCAAGAGATCCTGCCATGCTTTTTCACATCATTGCCAGAGTTTGCTGACACATTGCCAGGTTAGCACAGAATTTTGAAACCCATAAAAGATTTTCAAATGAGTTATCAGGTGTACCAATATGTGTCAGGAGTCCAGAGATATAAATATCTAAAACCTCTGTAAATTTAATCAAGGCAGCTGTCATTTTATAGATGCTTTAAAACATAAAATTATGTATTCAGCTTACCTGTTAGTTACATCACTTTGTGTTTCATATCTATATATTATAGGGGCACTTTCATGCCCTATATTTAGGGCTATACTGGCAGTTCTATGTTCAACCCTAATTTGTACTTTGCAACCATTCAACAGATTTGCATGACATTTGGCATGCACAGTCTCGTGGGGCAGATCTCTGGATGTACTGAGTTTTGTTCCAGTCAGATGTACAGATACCAAGTTCTGGATAGTGTAAAAGTGAATTTTGTTTTTTTTTTCCCATTGGTTTTACTGGGTTTTCTGTCGACTTGGCTACCACCCACACAATTTGGAATTTTAGGTGAAATGTTCTAGGTACAAAGGGACTGGCCCACAGATGTGTCTTTTGCTTGTTTGGTGAAAAAAATATTAATCCGTTCTAAAGTTATTTAATTTTAAAATTTTTAATAATTGGTTCTGAGCATGCTCAGTCAGCACTTTAAAAATAGCTGTATAAAATGAAAAAATAATTATTTGTTTGTATGGGGCCAATCTTTTTTCATCAGGAGAAAAGCATTGTTTCATTTGCCACCATTGTGTTTTCCATTTTTCATAAAAATTCAAATTTTAAAACCCACAAAAATAATATTCCTGAGAGTGATCAATACATGTACATTGCTTATGGGGACCCCCTTACCCGAATGTTGCACTTAACTGTTGCAGAAATGTCCTTAAAATATTATTTTATTATGATTATAAATCTTTTTTGTGACTTGTGATAGGAAAAAATATTTTTTTTTGTATGATGAGTCAAGAAAAAATATTTTTTTTCGTGAGGGAAAAATACTACTTTTCCCTTTGCCTGTATGTTTTCCCTAGTGTCTAGTGGCACCCTCCACCATCCGATTGGTGTCCCCATATATAAATTGTATATTCCTAGTGTCTAGTGGCATCCCTCACCCTCCAATTGCTGTGCCTCTATATATATTATATTTCCCTGCTGTCTAGTGGCACCCTCCCCCCACCCTCTGATTGCACTCCCATATTCAGATGATATTTCCCTGGTGTCTAGTGGCACCCCACCCTCCGTTTTCCACCCTACTATATATATATATATATATATATATATATATATATATATATATATATTATATTTCCTGGTGTCTAGTGGCACCCCCCCAACCTCCGATCACTGTCCCCATTGTCATTTTCTCTTTTCCTGGTGTCTAATGGCACCCTCAGCCTCTGAAAGCCATCCTTTCTGTAATAAAGATAACAACCCTTTGATGTCATTTTTTTAAAATAAAACCTGATAAAAAAAAGACCTTCAAGTGACCTGACTCCTCCACCTGGACCTCCCACTCAGCACTGAGCACCCACTACCCCGCACCCCCCCACACACACACCCTTACTCACCTGAACAGGTCCCAGGGTGAAGATCCACTCTCCTATTGAATACATATCTTGCTGCTGGAAATGCCAACTGCTGTATGACAAACTAAGGTAAGTGAACTTCAAAGTATTTCAATGGGGTTTTCATCTTTAAGGTATAACTTTGCCATTGTTGCATATTTTTACACCAAATTTTTAACATGGCCTTTTGGAGACCCCACCTCATTAACAATGTTGGTGGAATTACACAAATCCATCCCGAAAGGTGATTTCATAGTCAGTTGGCAAAATCCACTTTCAGTCAGGATTTGGAAATGTTTGCCACCCTTGTTCATGAGGTGAGGTCATAAGAAGACTATGTTGAGAGTCTGGGGTCAAAATATGTAAAAATGACAAAGTTATGTGCATGTGTTGAAATTTTGCTTCACTCGCTCTCAAGTTAGATAATTTTAAATATTTTGACCCAAAATTTTCAACATACCCTTTTTTTTTGAAACTCAGCTTCATTAACACATTCAGATAGTGAAATACTTTGGCAGTTACACTTCACATAGTAGTAAATTCATGGTCTAAAATATAAAAATGATTTGGTTGACAAAAGCAACTGAGCATCACATTCCATACAGAGGGATATATCCTTCTTAATTTTAGAATACAAGTATGTGTAACAGTACTCTCTATGATTTATTAAAACTTATCATAATGATTGAAGAGCTTATTAAAGTTATGTTCTTTCAACCTTGCGTTAACAAGAGAGATGTTAATAGAAAGAAACAAAAAACAAGAAGTTAACTTGTCCTTTTGTTTTGGGCCTCTTCAGCATGGCCCCCGTCAGGTTACACTGATACCTCTTCCCCCTCCCCAACAGTATCCTCTGTTCAGAGGCTGCTTGTATTGGTTAATTGCTCCCACCGTGGCCCCTTTCTGATTTAGGATTCTGCCCCATGCAGTTTTCTCCTGTTTCCTTTTCTTTCATATTTTCTTCCACACCACACATAGAAACATAGAAGTTGACGGCAGATAAGGACTGCTTGGCCCACCCAGTCTGCCCATTTCCCTACCTACTGGATAAGCTGCAGATCCTAGTTAACCAGCAGCCTACTTCTTCCTACCCCACCCCCTAGAATGGCCTTATGACTGTCCCATGCATGCTTGGATTCCACCACTGATTTTGACTCCACAACCTCCTCCAGAAGGCCCGTTCCATGCATCCACAACCCTCTCTGTGAAAAATACTTCCTTAAATTACCTCTGAGCCAATTCCATCTTCAAATTGGCCTCTTGTTCTTGCACACCCTTTTTTGAAAGATGCTACCTCTTGGACTTTGTTGATTCCTTGAGGTACTTGAATGTTTCTATCATGTCGCCCCTCTCCCTCCTTTCCTCGAGGCTATACATATTAAGCTCCTTTAGTCTCTCTTCATATGTCTTCCGGTGCAGACCCTGCACCATTTTAGTTGCCCTCCTCTGGACAGCTTCCATCCTGTCTATGTCTTTGCGGAGATTGAGTCTCCAGAACTGCACACAGTACTCCAGATGGGGTCTCGCCAGCTGTCAGTACAGAGGGATAATAACTTTCTGTTTTCTACTGGTGATGCCTCTCCCTATGCATCCCAGTATCCCCCAGCCCTCCTTGCTGCCCTCTCACATTGCTTGCCCACCTTTAGGTCATCTGATATGACTACCCCCAGGTCCCTTTCCATTTTATTGTTGTTAATATCTCACCCCATTGTGTACTCTTCCTGGGTTTTGTTTCCAGGTGCATTACCTTGCACTTCTTAGCATTGAATCTAAGCTGCCATACATTTGACCATTCCTCTAACCTTGCCAAGTCCCTTCTCATCCTTTCCACCCCACCCTGTGCATCAACTCTATTGCAGATCTTTGTGTCATCTGCAAAGAGACATACTTTCCTTCCAGTCCCTCTGCAATGTCGCTTAAAGAGACATTGAAGAGGACGATAATACTGAACCCTCGCGGTACCCACTAGTAACCCTCCTTTCTTCTGCGTGGACTCCATTTACTATTACTCTCTGTGTCCTATTCTCTAGCCAATTCTTTACCCAGGCTGTCATCTTGGGACCCTCCCAGGGCTAGCTAACACATATATTAATCTGTTGTGTGGGACTGTGTCAAATGCCTTGCTAAGGTCTAGGTAGGCCATGTCCCAGCCCCTCCCTGATCTACTGACTTTGGTCACCCAGTCAAAGAAATCTATCAGATTCGTCTGGCATGACCTTCCGCTGTGAATCCATGCTGCCTAGGGTTCTGTGCCCTCTGGCCTCTAGATACTCAACAATTCTTTCCTTCAGAAGTGATTCCATCATTTCCCTATCACTGAGGTTAAACTAACAGGTCTGTAGTTTTCTGCTTCTGCCTTGCTCCCACTTTTGTCAACAAAATCAAATCAAATCAAAATTTATTTATAAAGCGCTTTTCAAAAATCAAAGCGCTGATACAAAGCAGAGATAAAACAACAACAGTAATAAATAAAATCATAAAACAATAAAATAACCATAAGACAAACTAACCAAATGCCAGTAAAAAAAGATGACTTTTCAGGGATCTCTTAGATGCATCCACAGACAGGCACTCTCTAATCTGAAGAGGTAGAGAATTCCACAGGGTTGGGGCCATAAAGGAAAAAGCCCTTGCCCCAGATGATTTAAAACAAACCCTGGGAATCTCTAGCAATCCCTCGCCAGTGGAGCGCAGTGGGTGGAGAGGATGATAGAGACAAAGGAGATCTTGCAGGTAGCCTGGTCCCTGGCCATGTAGGGTCTTATAGGTCAGCAATGCGACCTTGAAGGTGATTCTCCATCACACTGGCAGCCAGTGCAGTTCGAGCAGCACAGGTGTGACATGGCAAGTTCTTGGTAGCCCTGTCAACAACCTAGCTGCCGCATTCTGCACCAGCTGCAGGTGACAGAGATCTACCCCTGGCAACCCTAGATATAAAGCATTACAGTAATCAAGACGGGAAGAAACAAAAGCGTGGACCAGCACAGGAAGGTCATTATGTGGAACAAGGTGTTTTATCCGGGTGATATTCCTCAGATAGTAAAAGGAAGATTTGACAGTGGCCGACACCTTCATCTTTAGTGTCAGCACACTGTCAAAAATAACGCTCAGATTTCGCACCTGTTCAGAAGGTCTCAACTGGGTATCCCCTAAGAAGAGACCAGAGGGGACCCCAGGAGTCAACTTCTTTGCATAATGACCCAGGTCAGCGACTAATACCTCAGTCTTATCCGGTTTAACCTCAACCAGTTCGCACTCATCCAATCCTGAATCTCAGCGAGGCAGTTGTTAAAACCGAGACAGCATCATTTTGTTCGGGTACAAAGGACATATAGAGCTGAGTGTCATCTGCATAACAGTGAAAACTCAGCCCATAATGCCTTATAATGTCTCCCCAGCGGTAGCATGTACACCGTGAACAACATAGGGGAAAGCACAGAGCCCTACAGCACCCCACAAGACAGAGCAAAGGGGGCAGAAGAAAAAATCCCTGAAACTACCCTTTGACTTCTGCCTGTGAGGAAAGAATGGAACCATCTGAGGACTGTCCCTGACAGTCCACAGAGTAGCCGCAGGTGATCCAGCAACATCCCATGGTCCACGGTGTCAGACGCTGCAGAGAGATCAAGAAGAACCAAGATCGAATGGCTCTTCTGATCTCTTGCTATTAGGAGATCATTAAGTACCTGAACTAATGCAGTCTCGGTACTATGCCTCTTCCTGAAACCAGACTGGAGAGGATCATAGACTTCATGGGTGGTAAGAAAGTCATCAAGCTGTAATGTGACTACTTTCTCAATAACCTTGCCCAAAAAGGGCAGGTTAGAGATCGGTCTGTAGTTAGCAAGGCAGTCGGGGTCAAGGGAAGGTTTTTTCAAAAGGGGTGTCACGACAGCCTCTTTCAAGGACTCCAGAAACAACCCTTGATCCAAAGAACCCCAGACTATCCTCGCAAGGATTGGTCCAATCGCATCCATGCATCCCACAAGGAGGCGCGTAGGACAGGGATCCAAACTACAGCAAGTCGGTCGCAGACCTTGGACAATCTTCATGATATCCATGATCGCTGGCTGGTCGAAATCCATCCAGGCAGGCCGAGGACATGTAACCCCATGTTGGTCACTGCAATGCTTGTTTGAACGCATGCCGCGGATCTCCGATCTGATTGATGACACCTTATCATCAAAAAACCGAGCAAACTCTTCACACTGTATTTGTGAAAAAGCTCTCCGACCCCACAGACAGGCTGGATTGCACAGTCTGTCGACAGTCCGGAAGAGCTGAGCAGGTCGGTTTCTTGATGCAGTTACCTCCCTAGACAGGAATTCTGCCTTCTTATGGGAGATTACTGATTGATAGTCCACATAATGGGCCATCAATCTAAGTTTGTCATCTTCCAGGCCGGATTTCCGCCAACAGCGCACCAATCTTCGCCCCTTCCTCCTCAACTCCCTCAAAGTCCCATAAAACCAAAGGGATCGAGGGCAGAGGGAGAGGGAGCGAACACGGACAGGCGCAATGGAATCCAGTGCCCTCGACACCATATTATTATAGTGCACTACTAAGGCATCTGGTTCCATGCACTCCATCGGCCAACTCGATAGGTCCAGCACCGCCATCAGACCCTCAGGGGTAACTCCCCTCAAAGGGCGGTACTGGACCATCTCCAAAGGGGTGGGTCTTATAAGGGGGGGTCGTGAAATTGAACCCTACAGAGTAATGGTCAGACCACCCGACTGGTTCCACCACCAGTCCCGTGATCTCCATCCCAAGGTGAACACTAAATCCAGAGAATGACCATGAATATGGGTAGCAGCGGTAACCACCTGTGTGAAGCCCAATGAATTCATTAGTTGGAAAGTCTTGACCAAACTGTGAGAATTCATCGTCGACCCAGGCATTAAAGTCCCCCAGAACCAACCACCTGGAGGGCTCCAATACCAGATCGACAATGAAGTCTGCGACTTCTTGCAGAAAAACTTGCTCACCACCGGGTGGACGGTAAACGAGCAGAATTCTGCAGCCCACACCTGCTCCCATGATACATTCAAAGGATCCAGGGGACACCACTGGAACCCCCACAAGGTCCAATTCCAATTTAAAACAAATAGCGACCCCCCCACCCCTACGATCCAACCTCGGGCGATGTATTACCGAGTACCCGGCTGGGACAGCAGACTCCAAAATGGGGCCAGCATTTTCGTCCAGCCAGATCTCGGTAATGCATGTCAGGTCAGATGATTCAACAAAATCAGCAATTATTGCCGTTTTGTTCTTTATTGACCTGGCATTGCATAACAATGCCCGGGTTGGATGACAGGCCATGGAGGAGCAGGCTACGTGCCCATTATCAGTGGAGCCCTTGGGTATGGGAACCAGGCAACGCACTCCCATGTCCTGGACCCATTTCACCCCAGGGCGTGAAGGGGAATCACATCTGCCCTCCTCCAGTCCTCGGGTACCACCCCATCCTCCCATGATTTGTTAAAAAGGGTAGTCAGTGGTGTCACTAGTTCTACCCTTAGTTCTTTTAGAATTCTGGGATGAATCCCATCAGGCCCCATTGCTTTGTCCACCTTCAGTTTTAAGAGTTCTTTCAGAACCCTTTCTTCTGTAAATGGGCTGGTATCAACTTCTGCATCAGAGTGTTTCTACTGTTTGTTTTAGTTACCTCCCCTCTTCATTTGTAAATACTGAGCAAAAATATTTGTTTAGTATCTCTGCCTTTTCATAGTCTCCTCTGCCCACCCTCCTCCCCTTTATTAAGCCTCACTATCCCTCCCTTGGTCTTCCTTCGCTCCTGATGTACCTATAAAAGGTTTATCCCCTTCTTAACTGAGTTGGCTGTCTTTTCCTCAGTTTGGGCCTTTGCTGTTCTGACTGCCTTCCAGCCTCCTTTTGCTTTAACTGATACAGTTCTCTGTCCTGCTCCTTCTGCGATTCCTTGTACTTCCTGAATGCTTTCTTTTCTCTTGAACCTTCACTGCCACTTCCTTTGAGAACCATAGTGGTTTCTTACATCATTTAGTTTTGTTTATTTGCTTCACAAAAGGCTAGTTACCTCTGTGATGGCAGTTTTATTATTTCCATTGTTCTTCCACCCTCCTTCCTGCCCATTTGCTAGTGCATTCTTAGGCACTCACCCATTTTAGCAAAGTCAGCCCTCCTAAGTCCAGTACCTTTGCCTTTGTATGAACATGACTCTATTGCTGTGTTTATTGTGAACCATACTGTTGAGTGGTGGCTAGTTCCCAGTTGGCTACCCACTTCTCATCGGTGATCCTCTCTTCATCTCATTTGAGAGAACCAGGTCTAAGATTGCTCCCTCTCGAGGTGGGCTCCAATACTAGTTGTCTAAGGCATGCCCCCTGTAGGGCATCTAGAATAACCCCACTCTTCCAAGTGGCTGCTGCAACTGTACTCCAGTTAACATCTGGCATATTCAGATAGCCCATCAGCAATATCTCCCCTTTTTTTGCCTTACTAAGTATACTTTCTATCATTTCCTTGTCCATTTCCTCCTCCTGAGAAGTGGGTCTGTATACAACCCCTGTGCGGATTGTGGTGCCATTGCCAGTCTCCAAATTTACCCACAGTGCTTCTTCTCCTCCCTGTTTTCCCTTTTGTTCTGCTGCTTTGATTCCTTCCCTTATGTAAAGAGCTACTCCTCCTCCTCTATTACCCTCTCTGTCCCTCCTGTAGATAGTGTATCCTGGTATGTTTATGTCCAAGTCATGGTTTTATGTGAACCATGTTTCTGTGACTGCCACGATATCCAGATGTTCCTCCTCCATCAAGGCCACTAATTCAGGAAGCTTGTTACTCAGACTATGGGCATTGGTACTCATTGCTTTCCATTTTTTGATGGCTTTACCTTCAGTTGCAGCGTCCCCCACTGACCTTTCTACCTTGGTCTTTTTCTCATTTAGTACCCTGTTTTGTAGGGAGAGGCTGGGATTTTCCTGCTGCTTATCAGTGCCTCCCCCCTTGACTAGTTTAAAAGCTTGCCAATGAAGCATTTAAACCGATTGCTCAAAAGACTTGTTCCCTTCCTGGACAGATGCAGACCGTCCTGCCAGTATAGGCTGGTGTCCCTCCAGGTAGAACCCCAGTTGCCAATGAAGCCAAACCCCTGTGTTTCACACCATTTTTTCAACCATTCATTAAACTGCATGGTGCAAAGTACCCTCGCCTCACTCATGCCATTGACAGGCAGCACCTCTGAGAAGGATACTGTGTGTGCTACTTGTCTTAGGCCCCTCCCCAGTTCTACAAAGTCCTTCTGCACTGCTCTAATCTCATGTTGAGCCAAGTCATTTGTCCCTAGGTGGACAATGATGTCCAGCTCAGACTCCGTGCAGCTGTTCTCGTGATCCTGAGGATCGCTTCCTGTCCCTCAAGCCATGGCACCAGGCAGGCACCTTACTCAGTTTTCCCTGCTCCCCAGTTCTATCCCTAATAATGGAGTCCCCACAGGGCTGCTTCCTTTCCTTGTGGTGTCCTCTGCCTCCTTCCTGTGGGCCTCCCTTGTGACAGGTGTCCTCAGCCTCCTTAATCTCCTCTGTGGGTGCATCCATAGGGGAGCTGTGCTCCCCCAGAATGGTGTATGGATTGTGGAGTGGAACAACTGACTGGGTGTGCCTCTGTTCCACCATCCTCACCCTCCCTGAGCCCACTGTGGTCCAACTGCTGTGCTTTCTTTGCAATCTCTGAGGCAGTGGTGGTGGCTCTGGTGTTCCCTGGATGGGGGAGGTTCCCTTCTTACCATCCAGTCTGGCCTGGGGGAAGGTTCCCTTACTGCTGTCCAGTGTAGCCTGAAGATGGGCAAATTCCTCCCTCAGGGCAGAGAGTTGTCTGCAAATAGGGCAGCATCTCAGCCTCCAGAAAGTCTCCCGGAAGACTGCTGCCCCACAGCCATTACATTGTACTACTCCCCACATGATTATGTATTTATTTTTTTTTTGTTTGTGTGTGTGATTGGTGTGTTATATAGCAATATGTATATTATACAATGTGTATGCTTATACTTTCAGTGCTGTGTGCTAGAGAGGATATGACATTGATATGCACCTTGCACTCTTGAGGAAATGATGTCAGAACCCCAGGCATAAAGGAACTATTTCCAGGGGTGAGGGGTGGGAAGGGGTTGGGCCTAAACTGTGCCCTCACAAAACAATCAGCTAAGAGCTCTGACCCACCGCTGCGATGAGTGCCTTCCTGTCAGCAAGATACCATACACAACAATTTGACAGAGCAAATCCCCTGCTAATCAAACAGAGAAAAATCCAGACATACAAGTCAGACACAGGTAAACCTCCCCAGCCCCAAAACAGCCTGGTGGTTTGTGCTTCTGAAAGCAGTCAGCCCCAAAATAAGTCAGCTGTGCTTTAAACTCTTCCTGCACTGAAAATCTTAAGAATTGTATCAAGACTGTCTTTTCCTGATTAAGTTCCTTATTTCACCTTTCAGTTAGAAGTAGCCTCCACCTGCAGAATATCTGCTACAAACCAAAGACAATTGCAAGGTTCACCTCCCTCTGTTGTGAGCACAACTCGCTTTCTTGCAAATCCTATGTTCAGTACTGTAGCTCCCAGCAAGAGGTAGCTTGCCTTGAAAAATATTAACTGTTCTGATGAGTTTGCTATAAAACACTTGCTTATAATACTATTGTTCTCAGGTCTGTTACCAAAGCTATTGGCTGATTAAGTAGCTATGGTGTAATCACTTCCTGAGAAAGTCTGGAATTTCCTTTTAAGGCACACAAAAGATAAACCCAAAAAACAGTTTACTGTCTGGGTCAAATACATAACCTGTACCTGCACTTTTTTCAGGATGTGTGACAAATGTTTAGCCCACGGTTTAAACTCTTCCTGCACTGAAAATCTTAAGAATTGTAACAAGACTGTCTTTTCCTGATTAAGTTCCTTATTTCACCTTTCAGTTAGAAGTAGCCTCCACCTGTAGAATATCTGCTACAAACCAAAGACAATTGCAAGGTTCACCTCCCTCTGTTGTGAGCACCTCGCTTTCTTGCAAATCCTATGTTCAGTATTGTAGCTCCCAGCAAGAGGTAGCTTGCCTTAAAAAATATTAGCTGTTCTGAAGAGTTTGCTATAAAACACTTGCTTATAATCAAGGCCCCTAGAATTCTGCGGCCGCAGAATTTTGCGCAGAACTTGCAATCTACCGCAGAACTTCTGCGGTGCCGCAGAATTCACTCTTCTTGTTGATTTTTATTAATATTTCTGTTTATCCATAGACTCTGGTTCCCTTCCCCTTTTTTTATATCCTAAACCCCCTATATGCTGAGAATGTGATGTTATCATTGCTATAACATTATACATTAGCTAATGAAATGGCTGCAATCTGCAACAGAAATGAACAATCACTTATCTACCACAGCTCCCACTGCCAGAGAATGTGGCACAGCACATCAGGCATGGTGATATTTGCTCAACCTGCACTATAGCCTAATACAATTTTCAGTCTTACATTATTGCACTAGGGCCAACTTAAGCAAAACCTTGTCAGTAGCACAGACCTGTTAAGTCCATACCTCACTTTGTACAAACCTATTTGTGCCTTTTAGGTATAGAGATTGCATCTGAAATGAATAACTGGTAAAATGAATTTAACTGTCATTTGTAAGAAAAATAAAGTAATTATGCCCAGAAAAGTGGAATATAATAATGTGTGAACCTGTTGAAAGAATAGACCTGTTAAATAAATAATTGCACCATACAGTATTTTGCCAGGGTTATTGATTACATAATGTCATTGGTTGATAGAATCACCTAAAAGTTATGGAGAAATGTTGTGTGCCGGGACAGAGGGTAGCATGCTGTGTTTCCGTGCCGGCAACTCGGGTTCAGAGATTAGCTCTGGGAGCTGGCTGGGCAGCACAAGGATTGGTGGAACACATCATTGCTCAGAGCCTGGGAAGATATGGTGCAGTGTTCTGTCACATGGTGGACACATTGTGCTGGTCTGGAGAGCTCTATCTCACAATTGGTTCACGTTCGTGTCATGGCCTGATGGTGTTAAGCAGTGTGTCAGGGAAAGCAGGTTGACATCAAAAATGAATTTTGCAATAACTCCTCTATTCCATTTCTAATGGGACCTATATGAATGAGGATGCAAGTTCACGGAAATTAAAAAAAACATATATATATATATATACTGTATATATATACACACACACAGTATCTCAGTCTGTCTCACCACACACATACATTTGTATGTGTGTTACAGATTGCAGATAAATATATAAGTAATACACAGTGGGAACCTCATGAGTGGTGTAGAAAGCACATACAAATATATAAGTGATAGACAGTGGAAACCTCATTAGTGGGATAGATAGCATGCATATAGAAATACCTTATTTATCACATAAAATCCCCTCTGCATATGTCATTTATTTAACAGGCTAGGACCTTAAGGGAGAGACATTTGTTTTGCTTTTTTAGGCATAAAATTATTTTTATAATTCTGTTATTTTTTGAACTAGTGTTACTGTGCTTTCCACCATCCTGATTACTATAAAAACCTGCCATGAAATTGAAGTCAGGATGACAATCTGATACTGTAATATGGTAGTTTGTTAGTGCCGCAGAACTTCCTCAGAAATTGCAAACCACTGCCGCAGAAGTTCTGCGGCAAATGGTAGTCTTGCCGCAGAACTTGGTCCCACTGTGCCGCAGAAAAGTAGGGGCCCTGCTTATAATACTATTGTTCTCAGGTCTGTTACCAAAGCTATTGGCTGATTAAGTAGCTATGGTGTAATCACTTCCTGAGAAAGTCTGGAATTTCCTTTTAAGGCACACAAAAGATAAACCCAAAAAACAGCAAAGGGGTTATTTGAATTTATATTGTCAGAAAGAGAAGTAGGGGGAAGGGAAGAAGGGGGAGGAGGAATACTGGCTAACCTTAAATTCCTAGAGGATCTACGCCTCTGAGGTGGAGATGAAGCAAAAGGAACACTATCTTGTGCAGGGTCAGTATAGCAAACTGGGGTAAGAATCTCCTGCTGTGAAGTGTTCGGATCCAACATTTGAGGGAGGGAGGGAGAAGGGAGGAAAGGGGAATGGATCCTTAACTTTAACCTGTGCAATTTTCCTTTCTGTACCTTCCTTATGATTGCATAAATTTATAATTTCAGTACAGGGAAAATAATTTTTGTCTGATTCATCCTGGTGGGGTTTTTCAGGTACTTCTGCTATGTCTTGTGCCTGTTGAATGAAAAGATCTGGGCTAACATTACTAGCTGCATTTTTAGCTGCCCATGGGCAGTCCTTAAAGGCATGCCCCACATCTTCACAAAGATCACACTTTGTGTGAGATGCACATTGGAAAGAAATATGTCCTACCTCCCCACAATTCCCACATCTGGGTTTATCACATGTGCTAGAAATGTGGGTACATGAACCACATTTATAACAGGCTCTGGGTTGTCCAGCGTGAAAATAGCCCCCCATCCCTGCCTAACATAAAAGAGTTAGGAATATGTACAATGCCTGAATCTGTACTTTGTAGTTTTACCTTGTACCTCCACCCCCCAGTTCAAAACAGCTCCGTATCCAGAATAGCCTCAGGGTCTCCCAAAAGTTCACATCTTTGTGACAACCAGTATGTAATATCAGCTACATGCACGCCCTCATTTTGGAACATCACCGTAATAAATTTAACCAGAGGTTTAGAAAGAGGAATGACAACAAAGGGAGACCAAATGGGGGACTATTTCACCTGGGTATAACGCTCCCAAAAAAGATCCAAAAAATGGTCAGAACGAAAACTTATGTCAAAATTGTCTTCTCCCGAAATGTTTATAAAAGCAAACACCTCTCAGGGAGAAAACCTCAAGGAGTCCTTCAATAAGATTTTTCCAACAAAATGTCTGTCAGGCCTGTCTTTCATACCACCTTTATAACGGATACAAACCACATTCCTCCTGGGAGCAGCTTCTTTCTTTATATTTGCAAATAGTTCAGACAATAGGGGTTGTTTATCTGTGGGTGTATCACAATTTTGGTCATTTTCTGAATTTTTGTCCCCATTGCAGTCTTTTTCTGTTTCACCAACCAGTTCAATGGCTTCAACTTCCACTACTTGAGGAGGTTTTTCAGTTGTGTTATTTTGAGGGAGTGGTGTGTCTGCAGATGTTATACCAGGAATTTCTTGGACTTGAGAAATAGTTGTTATTGGATCCAAAACCTGCCCTGGAACCCAAGTAGAGGAAGAGGGGGTGAATGGTAGTGTATCATCCCACTCCGGGTCTGGGACCCAAATCCCCACTGGGTTTTGCTTCCAACCCGACCAGGACAATACTTCCCCCAGAGTCCATGTTGAGTCAAGCAACTCAGCTGTTTTGTGAGATGGTACTGAATCACTTTTTAAGGAATCCATGTTTAAATGTCTTTTGGCTAAGGTTTGTGCAAGCCTTTTGTCTTTTTGTAAATCCTTCTGACCCTGTTTAGACAAATTTGTAAAGGAAAACTGCGTCGCTGTGGCTTGAGAGTCTAAATTATTTGTTTGAAACTTGACAGCCGCCTGGACATCAGGAAAAGCCACAAAGCCCAAAGTTTTAGACAATGTTATATGCTTTGGGTTTAGGTGAGTGTCAGTATTTAATTTAGTAGACATTGAGATATTTGTTCTTTGAACATTGGTCCTAGACATTTCAGCTCTTTTAACTGGGGGACTCGGCTGTAGGTACACACTTAAATCCTCAGCGTTTGAACTGCCAGCCAGCTGACTCTCCCCTTTCACTTTCACAGAAGCAGAAGAAACATTGTGAACAGTAACTGACTCACCATGCCCCAGCTGAGCCTTTGATCTTGCTGCGTCATAGTTTTCTCTGACAGGCTTCCCTGCAGAATTGACACTTAAAGCTAGGCGTTGCAACTCCTCAAGTTTAGCTTGTAATTTGCTTTTTTCTCGGGCATGCCTTTGTTCTTCTCTTTGCAAAATTAAACATGATGCTTGCTCAGCGTCTTCTGCTGAATCCTTAGTATTTATAACTTTTTCCTCCGTTTTCAAATTTGCAGTAAGATCCTCCGTGGAAAAAAATTCAATTGGGGTATTACCTTCTTCATCCGAATTTATAAGGTTCTCCACCAAATGCTCAAGTTCCATACCATGAACTGTCTGGAAGATTTCAGACTCCTGTACCTCTACCAAACACAGATCAGGAGATGAGGCCTGCTCTCCTGTTTGCAGCACTTCCACACCAGTATCCATGGGAGCCGCTATCTTGGTCCCACAGGAAAATGGGTCCCCCCTGCTCACAGGAAGCAGAGTAAGGGAATTTCCCCTGTGTCCTGGCCAAATTCCTCCCATTCACTAAACATACCACCAACAGCTTAATCTGGTTCAATTTCAGTTGCTTACCATCTGTATCCCCCCCTCCCCCGGTTGCCCCTGAAAAAGGGACTTTTAGGCCCAGTGGGCTTACCGGGTCAACAGAATTCAATAAATAAATAAATAAATAGTGGTTGGGGCATAGTCGGGCTCAAAAAGCAGCTTTGAATCTCCATAAACAATCTCTCTTTTAGCCCAGGCTTTCCGCAGTACAATTTCTCTGGTTCTAAAGTCAAGGAAAGCTATAATCATAGAGCGGGGTCTGGCTTTGAGATCTCTTGGAGGGGCTATCAGCACTCTGTGTGCCTGGATTATATTTAATGGTACCTCTTTATCAATATCCAGTAGTTCTTTGATCAGCCTCTCCACATTTTCTGGTATGTTGCTTGATTCAGCAAGTTCGGGTAGGCCATATATGCACAAATTCACCCAACGTGATCTTTTCTTGAGATCTTCTATTTTGCCCATTAAGAGCTGTGTGCGGTCATGGAGTTGCAAAATAGCTCTATTGTGCAGGTCAGTGTTCTCTGAGCAGTTTGTTAGATGCCCTTCAATTTGTTGAAGTTTTTTGCCTTGTCGGGTGATATTCGATTTGTCGTAGGGTGTGGGATTTCACACAATCAGGCAGACAAAACATTAGGTGCATAAAAAACACATAAAAGTGTTTAGCATTTTGTTTCTGTAGAAAATTGAAATAATAAAATAAATCTTTACAGAAAAGAAAATATGGTATTAATGCAGCACACCTACGTAGCCTGGTTATAGTTTTCTTCAGCTATATCACTTCCTAAAGACTCCTCTCTGGTCTTAACTTAGTTTTAAACTCAGTACAGTGTGGTAACACACACCTTCTCACTCTGAGGACAGCAACATATTGGCCCACCTATCTGAATTTCACCCCTGGTGGTCAGTTTATATACTCTGCTACTCATGACATTATTAGTCAGGTGGTTAGGCACTTAAGCAGTTTCTCTATCTTTCTATCCCTGACTTTATAACATCAGGCAGAATGACTCAGGAGCATACACCATTCTGTATTAAATTTAACATCAGGCAGGTAATGTGGTAACAACAGACATCTAGGATTACCACAACAGCCTTGAATAACAAATTAGGTTCTAATGAGCCTTGGCCCCGCCCATTCTCTTGAGAGTGACAGCACTTTATAGTATGAAGTAGGGCATTAGAGGGCACTGCCTTCCCTATAGGAAATCATTCCATCAGATCCTGGCTACAGGTAAGCCTTTCACAGGTGAATGGGAAGGTTGCAGAGTAATGGATGGATAATAGCAAGACATTTTGTAAAACAGTTAATGAGGTTTTAAATGCTTACATTAAGTATTACATGTTCAAAAGCTCTTGCTCCTTATCCCTGTTTAAAGCACAGCTAATTATATAGTTCTTGTACCTTTTTATTTATTTATATACTAAAGAAACCTTTTACTATTTCTTCACAAACTGCCTTATTTTCAGCTTCATACTAAACACTGACAAACAAAATGAGCCATTTGTGTGTTCCTGGCGGCTGCTTTTGCAAGCCATTGACCTAAACTTTCCTTTTATCCTTCTTGGATTTGGGGCTTCTGAAAATGAATGGCAAGAGAGCCACATACCTCACATCTTAATATTGTTTGTGGCTCCTCTTTGCTTTTGTGCTCAGAGATAGGACAGAGAGCAGCAGGGAAGGGAATAGAAAGAAACAAGCATTTGTCAATGTCGAATGTTGTCTCGCTGGCATTGGAATTGGTAGTGCAGTAGTTAGAGATGCATAATAGGAATGGCAGTGAAGTATTGAATTGACGACAATCCCACCCCCACCCTATAGAGATTGACAGATGTTGGGGTGTGCCTTTGGGTCATCAGCTATAACGCTCATGCTATTTTACCTCACCCTACCCTGTAGACACTGACAAGTGTTGTGGTGTGCTTTGGGGTCTTTGGGCCTTATACTTACCCCATTCCATTAGAAAATACACTGAGATGGGTGCAGTATAGGAGAATGGGGTGAACTTTAGGGCCGAACACTCAAAGGCACACCTCAATGCCTGTCAGTGGCTGCAGGGTGGGAGGATGGGGGTGGAATGGCATGAGCATTACAGCCAATGATCCCAAGTCACACCCCTCATGCCTGTCAGTCTTTACAGGGTGGGATGTTACAGTTGGAAACCCTAACACCATAGGCGTTTGTTGGTACTTTCACTCCAAATTTTCAGCATGGGCTTTTTGTGACCCCAGCTCATGAACAGCGGCACTATCAGTTTGTTAGCCAAAAGGTGGTTTTGCACAGTGACTATGCCATTTGGCAACACAGGCATGAAAACACATTTTGGGCAGGATGTGAAAAATGATAACTGTATTGTTCATGAGGAGGTGTAAAAAAATGGCAATGCTGAAAATCTGGAGTGAAAATATGAAAAATTGGTGAAGTCATGAGCAGGCATAGAAGCCCAATTATTTTTGGGATTTTTTTAACCACATTTTCAACATAGGCATTTTGGGATCTCCCCTCATGAACAGTGTCACTGTGATTTTGTTAATCTGTCCCAAAAGTGGATTTCCCACAACGACCATGCCATTGTGCACCACAGGTGTGAAAACACATTTTGGGCAAGATGTGAAAATTGACAGCTGTACTGTTCATAAGGAGATGTGAAAAAATGCCAGTGTTGAAAATCTGGCATGAAAATATTGCAAATTTGCAAAGTTAAAAGGGTGCGTGGAAACTGAGCAACGCACGCTTGTAACACAGTCATTTTATCGACTTTCCTCACCAAATTTTCAACATAGGCATTTTAGGACCTCTGCTCATTAACAGTTTCACTTTCATTTTCTCAGACTGTCCTGAAAACTGATTTCACACAGCGACAGCGTTATTCTGCGCCAGACATGCGAAAACACATTTCAGCCAGGATATGTAAAATGACAGCTATGCTGTTCATAAGGAGGTATGGAAAAATGTCAATTTTGAAAATCTGGAGTGAAAATATTACAAATTCATGAAGTTACATGCATGTGTGGAAACTGCGCAACACACACTCGTAAAACAGACATTTTTTGGATTTTTATCACCAAATTTGCAACATAGGCTTTTTGAGAGCCCCTTCATGAACAGTGGCACTGTCATTGCTTATTGGTCCTGAAAGGTGATTCCGCACAGTGACTGTGAAATCACCTTTGGGACTGAATAACGCATGACAGTGACTGAATTCATGAGGAAGGGTCCCAATAACCCCATGTTGAAAATTTGGTGCCAAAATTCCCAAAATGCCTGAGATATGCACCAAAGTTGAAAAAAAACCCTGTTTATGCCATTATACAGCTTACCGGCATTTCTTCAATTCGCGGACGGCATTTAAAGAGAGCAGACGTGTTCTCGGTCCACCGAAGATTGTCACGCCATACTCTGGAGGGAACTATTGAGTGAGGGAGATGTGGGGAGGCAGGGTGCACAGAGGGTGGGCACGGATTGGGGCGAGGCCACCGGAATCGACGAGGGACCATTTTCTGCTTTGCAGGTTTAAAAAAAAACATTGCGGGATGGTTTTTCTTTTACAGGGGCATTTGATACACTGGGGTGGGCTCCCAGCATGCCACCTCCATGTTTTTTTGGAGGGGTTCTGTAGCTGACAGAGATTGGGCGCGTTGCACAACAAAATTGGGGACATTATGCTGATGGGGAGTGGGCTACCCCATCGTCAAATTAAACTGGGAAGGGGGGACATGATGCTGAGGGGGATTGGGCACCCCCTCGGCACACACTTTAAATGGGAGGGAGGGTTGCATTATGCTGATGGGGAGTGGGCTCCCCCGTTGACAAATGAAGTGGGTTGGGGCACTCTGCGGCGGCATGCCACGATGTTTTGTATACTGGTTCACCAGGAAAGGTACTTGGCTCTCATTGCAGTGGATCTTTTCTTTGATCTGGTGGCCAGTTTACATGTTGCTGGTGTCAGCACCTGCAGCTGCCTTATTGTGGAATGAGGGACGCACCTATGGATGCATGTCCTGCATTCGCCCACAGTGATGGCACCTCCAAATCTGCTACTAATGCAATATGTTGGCTGCGCGAGCGCGAGCCAATATAAAAAGGGGTTACTGCTCCTGTCCACCCAGTCGCTTTATACAGTATTTTATTTAATCAGCCAGCAAATAAGTCTGGCAAGTTAGCCATCTCTGTCCTTTCTTCACTTAAAGCAAGGTTATGGGAGGTCAAGGTGAGGGACGGAAGGTGAAAAAGAAATATCAAAGATGGAAAAAGATTCAGAAAGACAAAGTAAGGAATGTAACAGGTGGCCAACCTATGTCAATTGAAGAAATGAATAGGAAAGGTATTCAGGAGTACTGTTGCACAACAGATTTATATAGGAAGAAGAAGAGAACAAACAAGACATCCCTCTTCCTTGGCATGCGGACTGGTAGAGCACAGTTCTACCACACAATTTATTTTCTTTAATATCTGCTTTGATGGAGTCTAAGATATTTCTCAATCGCCACAGCTCCCAACAGAATTGGCGCGATGTTATAGTGAAGTCCTCTCCCTCCTCCTCCTCCGTGTTACTTTCCCAGGCTGGGTCTACTACCTCCACAGGTTTAGAGGCCTCAGTACTGTTTGCTGATGTTTTGGGAGGTAGATTTAATTTCTGTTGCTTAAAACTTCCTCCATGGGCTACCTTCAGTTTACTTCGGGTCGCCATTGTGTTGCATTCAAGTTCTGGCTAATCTGGACTGCAAAGTTGGTGGAGTGAAGTAAATTTATTGCTTTTTGTCAGGGAACTCAGCGGGAGATATCGCCTGTGCGTCTACATGGACCAGTGACGCCATCGGAAGCCCCAACGTACCCAATTTTTTACACCACCTCATGAACATGACAGCTGTCATTTTTCAAATCCTCACCAAACTGTCTTTTCGCACCTCTGCCATGGAATGGCGTTGCAGTGGCATGAAATAATGCTTTGGTGGGGATTTCAAAATTTTCAGTAATGGGTACATGAAGTGGGGTAATAAGAAGGTTATGCTGACAGTTTGGTTGCTGCTGTCCCACAAATGGTAGGGCAGGACCCGTAGACCCATGTGTTTCCACAGCAACATACATATATGTATCTATGGAGGAATGGGAGTGCAGGGCTTGGAGGACCCTGCACTCCCACAGGCAAATAATGATAGAGTTACACTGTCTGACAAACATATGGATCTCACCTCTGTTTGTATGTGTCCCATAAATATGCACACCGCACTCATGTGTGATTGTTACAAGTAAATATTTGTGTTGCCTTTGGATTGTGCATTTGAGAAAAAGTAATGTCCCAGGGACAGCACAGGTTCCAGTTGTCTCAGTGGCGCAGCTGGTTAGCACAATCAGAATGGTATTCTGGGTGGCCTGGATTCAAGTCCCAGCTGAGGCACTTACTTATTTTTCACCTCTTTTGTATGTGTTCCATAAATATGCACATCACACTCCTGTGTGATTGTTACAAGTAAATATTTGTGTTGCCATTGGGTTGTGTATTTGAGAAAAAGTAATGTGCTTGGGGACAGCCCGGGTTCCACTTGTCTCAGTGACGCAGCTGGTTAGTGCAGTCAGAATGGTATTCTGGGCAGCCTGGGTTCAAGTCCCAGCTGAGGCACTTACTCCTTTCTCACCTCTGTTTGTATGTGTTCCATAAATATGCACACCGCACTCCTTTGTGATTATTACAAGTAAATATTTGTTTTGCCATTGGGTTGTGCATCTGAGAAAAAATAATGTGGTCGGGGACAGCCCAGGTTTCAGTTGTCTCAGAGACACTGCTGGTTGGCACAATCAGAATGGTATTTCAGGTGGCCTGGGTTCAAGTCCCATCTGAGGTACTTACTTCTTTCTCACCTCAGTTTGTATATGTTCCATAAATATGCATACCACATTCCTGTGTGATTGTTGCAAAAAAATATTTGTGTTGCCATTGGGTTGTGTATTTGAGAAAAAGTAATGCGCTTGGGGAAAGCTTAGGTTCCAGTTGTCTCAGTGGTGCAGCTGATTAGTGCAATCAGAATGGTATTCTGGGCAGCCTGGGTTCAAGTCCCAGCTGAGACATGTACTCCTTTCTCACCTCTGTTTGTATGTGTTCCATAAATATGCACACTGCACTCCTGTGTTACTATTACAAGTAAATATTTGTGTTTTCATTGGGTTGTGCATTTGAGAAAAAGTAATGTGTTCGGGGACAGCCCAGGATCCAGTTGTCTCAGTGGTGCAGCTGGTTAATGCAATTGGAGCAGTATTCCAGGTGTCCTGGGTTCAAGTTCCAGCTGAAGCACTTACTTCTTTCTCACCTCTGTTTGTATGTGTTCCATAATTATGCACACAGCACTCCTGTGTGATTGTTGCAAAAAAATATGTATGGATTGGAGTGCAGGGCCCAGAGGCAAACATAGATACTATTATACTAGCTCAAACAGTAAGTCTGTTGCTGTATTGGTACTTGTGTACTAAGATGCACAAAATAGGTGATTTTGATACCTTTTATTGGAGAACAACAATTTCCATAAAAAACTTCAAGCTTTCGGACTTACATAGTCCTTCATCAGAAAGGTTATGGCAGGCCTACTTGAAAAAAAAAACTTGATTTCATTCTACACATGAATGCCCCAGTGTTAGAGAAGTGATTGGCAGGGATGAACAACTTGAGATAAGAAGCCTCCTTGGAAATGTAGCAGTGTGAGGGTCAAACAAAAGGAATGCTATGCAGATGTACAAAGTTCATTAAACTGAAAAGTGTGTGTGTGTGTGTGTGTGTGTGTGTGTGTGTGTGTGTGCGCGCGCAAGCCCTTGATGGACTAGAGACAGGTTGCAACTGCATTTTGAATGCTGGCACTGTGTAAACCTGTTTTTGTCTGTAACTATGAGTTCATATGTCAATATTATTACTGAATATTCAAGCCATAACTGTTTAAATATGTGCTGTCTATAACTTAGTGTACATTAGTAAATATTATAAGTGAATATTAAAACTGTGACCTAAAGCAAGACCACATAGTAAATAGGACTCTGTAGCCTTAATGGTGTCATTATGCCAACGTATTCCTGTATAAAAAACAAAATATGTTACTACTAAATAACAGACTTGCATATGTAAATTCAAAACCCATGGAATCCCCACCCACAAGTAAAAAACAACCTATCAATACACAGTCATATAGATTAGGTAGAATCATTTTCTATAAAAGCATATTAGAAACATGTAAAACAAATATCTGTCCATGTATAGTATCTAAAAAAAGATAATTTCATATACAGTAGTGTAATGGGTCATGAAACTTATGTCTTAGTTCATTCTATCATCCACCATATTCAAAAGAAAAATTAGCATAACCTCACACAATCACCTCTGTAGTGTATTTTGAAATGTCCTTTGAGAATCAGGACAGAGAGGTCAGAGATTGAATGATTGTATTGAGATAAATGTTGTCCAACTGGTTTTTCAATCTTTTTAATTTTAATATCATGTCTGTGTGAGTTCATTAGGGTTCAAAGAAGTTTTCCGTTCTCCTCCTTTTGACCCGTATGTGGAGATTTCTTGCATTAATTTGTGTGTAATAAACAACATTTTGAAATGCACATGTGTAATTACCCTGTATCTTAAATTGGGAGCACCACTGGAGGTCAACAGGAAATTTGACAACCTCCCACACAGCGATGGTACAGTACCGACACTGGTGTTGTGCTGTCCCAAAAGGAAGTGTTTTTTTTGCAGGGGGATATGGCCCCTGCACCCCCATGCAGAGGGCCCTGCCCCCACCCCCCCCAGATTTTTATATAATTAACTCCAGGTTGGAGTTGTTCTGAGGAGGGGGCAGAACACCAGGAGAAAAGCATCACCTGAAAACAGACTGTTGCAGTGACTGTTGCTGTAATGGTCTGTTTTTTTTCATTTTGCTGTCAGGGTGTCACGCTGGAGGGGGTACCCATCTTGAATTGAGTGTTCTGGGGTGTGTTGATAAAATGTGAAATGGAAATGTGTTCACATGTCTTACACCTAGGACTATTGCAAGGTCTAATGTTTTAGGAGTTCCCTTTGTTTGACCTTCACACTGCCACATTTCTAAGGAAGTTTCTGCTTATCTCAAGCTGTTCATCCCAGCTAATCACTTCTCTAAAACTGGGGCATTCATGTGCAGAACGAAACCAAGTTTTTTTTTAAAGTAGGCCTGCCATTGCCTTTCTGTTGAAGGACTATGTAAGCCTGAAAGTTTAATGTTTTTTCTAGAAATTTTTGTTGGTCCAGTAAAGGTTATAAAATTACCTATTTTGTGCATCAAAAAGTAAGGAAATTCTTTGCAAAAAAACTGTGTTAATGCAACATTTAGGGTTGAGTCTATAACAAAAAAAAATAGGGACATGTGGTTTTAGGGTTTCCAACTCTAAAACCCCACCCCTAAAACAAATCCGGGGGGCAGTCTTCCTTGGGGTTATCAACCTTAATGCTCAACCCATTAGGTGTTTATTTTTCTGCAGTGTGTAGAGTGCGGTAAGCTTTAGGGATGACGACCCCAAGGCATACTCCACCCTTGATTTGTTTTAGGGGTAGGGGTGGAGTTTTTATTTATTTAGTTTTTGTTGACCAGGTAAGGTGCACTAAGCATACATTTGCCCAGTGGTGCAAGTGGTAGACAAGAAGTACAGCAACTCAGGCATTGGCAAATATAGAAACATAGACTTTGATGGCAGATAAGGACCACTTGGCCCACCCAGTCTGCCCATTTCCCTACCTACTGGATAAGTTGCAGATTCTAGTTAACCAACAACCTACTTCCTGCAACCCCCCACTATAATTGCCTTGTGTCTGTCCCATGCATGTTTGAATTCCCCCATTGTTTTAGACCCAACTACCTCCTCAGGAAGGCTGTTCCATGTATCCACCACTCTGTCTGTGAAAAAACAATTCCTCACATTACCCCTGAGCTGTCCCCCCTCTATCTTTAAATTGTGCCCCCTTGTTCTTACACATCTCTTTTTCTAAAAGATGCTACCCTCCTGGACTTTGTTGATTCACTTGAGGTACTTGAACATTTCTATCATGTCCCCGTCCCTCCTTTCATCAAGAGTATACATATTAAGCTCTCTCAGTCTCTCTTCATATGGTTTCTGCTGCAGACCCTGCACCATTTTAGTTGCCCTCCTCTGGACTGCTTCCATCCTGTCTATGTCCTTGCGTAGATGGGGTCTCCAAACTGCACACAGTACTCCAGATGGGGTCTCACCAACTGTCTGTACAGAGGGATAACCACTTCCCTTTTTCTACTTGTGATGCCCCTTCCTGTGCATCCCAGTATCCCCCTAGCTCTCCTTACCGACTTTTCACATTGCTTACCCACCTTTAGGTCATCTGATATGACTACCCCCAGGTCCCTTTCCATTTTTGTTGTTGTTAGTACCTCCCCTCCTATTGTGTACTCTTCTCCTGGGTTTTTGTTTCCCAGGTGCATTACTTGCACTTCCTTGCATTGAATCTAAGTTGCCATATGTCTGACCATTCCTCCAACCTTGCCAAGTCCCTTCTCATCTTTTCTACCCCCCCCTTATGTATCAACTCTGTTATAGATCTTTGTGTCATCTGCAAAGAGGCATACCTTTCCCTCCAGACCCTCTGCAATGTCACCGATAAAGATGTTAATGAGGACTGGACCCAGTACTGAGCCCTGAGGTACTCCACTAGTAACCCCCCTTTCTTCGGAATGTGTTCCATTCACTATTACCTTCTGTGTCCTGTTGTGCAGTCAGTTTGCTTCCCAGGCTACCACCCTGGGACCCACTCCCAGGCTGGCTAACTTGATTATTAATCTTTTGTGTGGGACTGTGTCAAATGCCTTGCTAAAGTCTAGGTAGGCCTTCTCCACAGCCCCTCCCTTGTCTATTACTTTGGTCACCCAGTCAAAGAAATCAATTAGATTAATCTGACATGACCTTCCTGCTGTAAATCCATGCTGCTTTGGGTCCTGTGAACCGCTGGCCTCTAGGTACTCAACAATTCTTTCTTTCAGAAGTGATTCCATCATTTTCCCTACCACTGAGGTCAAACTTACAGGTCTGTAGTTTCCTGCTTCTGCCTTGCTCCCACTTTTGTGAAGGGGAATCACATCTGCCCTCCTCCAGTCCTCGGGTACCGCCCCATCCTGCCATGATCTGTTAAAAAGCATGGTCAGTGGTGTCACTAGCTCCTCCCTTAGTTCTTTTAGGATTCTGGGGTGAATCCCGTCAGGCCCCATTGCTTTGTCCACCTTGAGTTTTAGGAGTTCTTTCAGGACTCTTTCTTCTGTGAATGGACTGGTGTCAACCCCCCTACCCAGAGTGCTTTTATTGTCTGGTTTAGGTAACTCCTCCTCATCTTCTTTTGTGAATACTGAGCAAAAGTATTCATTCAGTATCTCTGCCTTTTCACTGTCTCCCTCTGCCCACCTCCCCTCTCCTTTATTAATCTTCACTATCCCTCCCTTAACCTTTCTATGCTCCCTAATGTACCTATAAAAGGTTTTATCCCCCTTCTTAACTGAGATGGCTATTTTTTCCTCGGTTTGGACCTTTGCTAGTCTGACTGCCTTCCCCACTTCTTTCTGCTTTAATTGATACAGTTCCCTGTCGTGCTCCTTCTGTGATTCCTTATACTTTCTGAATGCAGCCTTTTTCTTCTTAACCTTCCCTGCCACCTCTTTTGAGAACCATAGTGGTTTTTTACTCCGATTTGTTTTCTTTATTTGTTTCACACAAAGGCTTGTTGCCTCTATGATGGCAGTTTTGATTTTTCTCCATTGTTCTTCCACCCCTCCTTTTTGGTCATTTACTAGTGCATTTTTCAGGTATTCACCCATTTTGCCAAATTCAGCCCTTCTAAAGTGCAGTATCCTTGTTTTTGTATGGCTTATCTCCATGGTTGTGCTCATTGTGAAGCACACTGTGCAGTGGTCACTTGTTCCCAGATGTCTACTGACTTCTAAATTTGTGTTCCTCTCTCCATTTGAGAGTACCAGGTCTAGTATTGCTCCCTCCCGAGTGGGTTCCAACACTAGCTGTCTAAGGCCTGCCCCCTGCAGGGCATCGAGAATGACCTTGCTCTTGGATGTGGCTGCAGTACATGTTATCCAGTTAACTTCTGGCATATTCATGTCCCCCATCAACAGTATCTCCCCTTTTTCAGCCATTTTGAGAATGTCCTCTATCATTTTGTTGTCCATTTCCTCCCCTTGAGATGGGGGTCTGTATACAACCCCTGTGCAGACTGTGATGCCATTCCCTGTCTCCAAGGTGACCCAGAGTGCCTCTTGTCCTTCCCCTTTACTTTTTAGTTCTGTAGCTTTGAACCCTTCCCTTTTGTATAGAGCTACTCCACCTCTTCTTTTACCTTCCCTGTCCCTTCTGTAGATTGTGTACCCTGGTATGTTGACATCCCAGTCATGGTTCTCGGTGTACCATGTTTCCGTGACTGCCACAATATCCAATTGTTCATCTTCCATCAGGGCTACTAGCTCAGGAAGCTTGTTTCCCAGACTATGGGCATTGGTACTCATTGCCCTCCATTTAATGTTGGCTTTATCCTTTTTTCCCCCATCCCTGCTCTTATTGTTCTTGTCTATTTTTCCATTTACCCCTGTCCTGCCCTGTGTTGAGCTCTGTACTTCAGTGTTTATCTTACTTCCTGCCATGTTTTGTGGGGGGAGGCTTGAAATTTCCTGCCTTTTATCAGCACCTCTCCCCTTGGCTAGTTTAAAAGCTTGCCAAGGAAGCATTTAAACCTATCACCTAGGAGTTGGGTTCCCTTCGTGGACAGATGCAGACCATCATGCCAGGATAGACCTTTATCTCTCCAGGTAGCCCCCCACTCCCCAATGAAGCCAAAGCCCTGTGCTCTGCACCAGTTTTGCAACCATTCATTAAACTGCATGGTGTGCAGTACCCTAGCCTCACTCCTGCCATGGACTGGTAGCACCTCTGAGAAGGTTACCGTGCTTGCTACCTGTCTGAGGCCCCTCCCCAACTCCACAAATTCATTCTGCACTGCACTGATCCCATGCCTAGCTAGGTCATTTGTCCCAAGGTGGACTATGATATCTAGTTCCCTCTCCTGTGATGCTGCTTCTGCAATCCTGAGGATTTGCTTCCTGTCCCTCCAAGCCATGGCACCAGGCAGGCATCTTACTTCCTTCTCCTCTCCCTTTCCCAGTTTTACCCCCCTAACAATAGAGTCCCCTATCAGAAGCTGTTTCCTTCCCCTGTGGTGTCCCTTGCCACTCTTTTGTGGGTCTCCCTTGTGGATGTCCTCAACATTCTTCTGGATCTCCACTGAGGGTGCCATCATAGAGGAACCTTGCTCTGCCAGAATGGCATATGATTTGTGTAGCGGTACAACTAGGGGGCTTCGCCTCTGGTCCACCACCCGCACCCTCCCAGAACCCACTGTGGTCCAAGTGCTCTTCATACTTGGCAACCTCTGAGGCAGTGGTTGTGGCAATGGTGCTCTTTGGAAGGGGGAGGCCTCCTTAGTCCTTGCTAGTTCAGCCTGGAGGTGGGCAACCTCCTCCCTCAGAGCTGACAGTTGCCTGCAAATAGGACAGCAACGCAGTTTCCAGAATGTCTCCTGGAAAACTGCTGCCCCACAGCCAGTGCATTGCATCACTCCCCACATGTCCCTCTCCCTTATAATATACAATATGCAATATATATATATATTTTTTTTTTTAATTATTATTTGTGGTGTGTACCTACCCTTTTTGCACTGTGCCATATGAAATGCAGAATGACGATCCTCAGTCTGAAGGATAGGTGGTTAGACACTAGTAGATTCAGTTAGCGATATTGAAGTATTTCTAGGAAAATAGCAATACAAGTCAAATGTTGTTATGGAAACCCTGATTTAAGGTTAGAGGCATAGAAACCGTCATCATGTTGCTGTTTTAAGAATGTCAGTTCCAGTGTCAGTGGGAGGAAGTACAGGAACTCTGTTCCTGCTGCAAAAAGGGTACAGGAAATGAGTTCCTGTGCATTCCTGTTCATTTTCACCACTGCATTTACCTATTTTCAGGCGTGACCCGGAATAGTAGAAAAGTAGGTTATTACAATAATCACAGAAAACAGTAACAAAGTAATAGTAGTAATATAGCACACAGATTGGATGACATCAGCAATAACATGAAGTGTAGGGATACATAATACACAAATGACAATTGTAACATGGCATAAAAAAGAAAAATGAAATTAAGCACTCAGATAGGTACAAACACACCATGTGGTACAGTAGAAACCATGGTCTAATACCACAGTAGATCATGGTAGCGATCGGACACGCGCAAAAATAATTAGACAGTGGTTTCTGTGGTGCTCGTGCTAAAGAACGTCAGTGAGGAGCCAGGTGAACAAGGTTGTGGAATGGAGCCAGAAGCGTGCGTCCGATAGCAGGCTGTGCCTAAAAGCCATCCAGTTACGCAGCCGACAGACGTCGCACACTGGCAAAGTTAGTTTCAGAGGAGCAGCGTAATATAAAGAAGCACACCAGCAAAGTGTTGAATGCGGGAAAGCGGCGAAGGCACCCGAAGAGGCATCCAGTCACGCACCCGACAGATGTCACACACTGGGAAAGTTAGTGCCACAGAAGCAATGTCATATAAACAAGCACAGCAGCAAAGTGTTGAATGCGGGGAAAGCGGCAATGGTACATAAATGTGTGCTTACCGGTTCGTGTTCCCCTGCATATATAGGCACACCCACAGTATAACGAGGTCCAATTCTGAAAAACAGTGTGAACTGCACATAAATGTCCCTGAACCTGTGATGCGGCGGCTATGGCAACACTGAGCTCTGCAGACATACCCAAAGTGCAACAGCAGACACCGAGAGAAACAGTTCACGACAGAGCTCACAAGTGGAAAGAGAAGCGACATGGCGAGAAAGTAAAAACAGTAAGCATTATGCATAGTTGTGCATGATACTTTCCCCACCTCGTGTAATGTGCAGCAAAACAACATAAGTATATTAATAAGTGTGAAATCTGCAACGTGCATGCACATGTGGCAAACAGCATAGAACGTTATGGACAGATTAGTGAGAGATAAGAAGGTTATGTTTTAACTGCAGTTAGCAAATCATATTCATGTGTTTTAGTTATAAAATATATTAACTTGTTATATTCCTTGCCATGCCACAAGAAAGGATGGATCTACAGTGGAATTAATCCTTCGGCCTCGTGGTTCAACCTCCCCAAAAATGGATTAATTCCACAGTAGATCCATCCTGTCTCGTGACTTAATCCTTCCATGTATCAGGGTACAGTATCACAGAGTAGCAATGCAGCAAGCATATGCAAAATTCAGAAATTGCTCAGCAAATGCATAAGGCAAAGGGGACACATTGAAATAAGTAGATGAGTAGGGGATGGGGAATAGTTTAAAGTGCATAAAAGTAGGGGACAGTGCAGCAGTTTAGCAGGTTAGGAGCATGCACATAAGGAATGTTGGAGTTGGTACGACTGGAATAGACGTGCAAAGGAATTGGTGACTTGACACTGGCATATGGTTGGTGGGATGCTATTCCATAATTTAGGGGCTGCCATCATGAAGGCCATTTCACTGTAGTTTGCTCTAGACCTAGGAATGGATAATTGATCACAGTCAGAGGACCTAAGGGAGTAAGTTTTCGTAGGGCTCAAGGAGGGATGTTAGGGAGTGGGGCATTTGATTCATTAGTATGCTATGGATAACTCTCCCAGGGGAGAGGTCCAGTAAGGCAGATGGGGATAGCTAACCTAGTTTAGAGTATAGGAAAGAGTGGGGTGCAAGGGTGGGGGGGAGGTGAGTGCACACAAGGGCAATGTGACAGATGTTATTATATGCTGCATCCCACTTATGCAATATGGTGCTGTAGTCATGGGCAAAGACAGGAAGGCCATAGAATAAGTTTGGTAGTAGCAAGCTACACGCAGTTGTGATACATGCTGAGGAGGAGAGGTTGGGACTAGCCCTGTAGGCTAAGCTGAGACTGACACTGACTGCTTTACAGACTGTAGATATACAGTGGGAGAACTCAAGGGAGGGGTCTAGAGTAATACTGAGGAATTTAAAGAGGATGACAGTGTCCAGAGGGGAGCTACTGTCACAGAGCACCACTATAGCCAGTGTGTGGGGGGGGGGTGCCAAAGAGCATGGCTTGAGATTTAATATGGTTCATAAGAAGTTCATTTTCTTTGAACCAGGATTGGATGGCATGGAGGTCAGAGGTTAGTGCACTGTTGACTCCAGCCACATCATAGCACTGGCAAGAAATACTGAGTCATCGGCATATAAAAGAGGAGTACTGAGTCTGAAACAATGGTGGAGTTTATATGTAAGGAGAAAAGCAAAGGCCCAAGTATTGACCCTTGGGGGACACCAACTGAGGAGGGAAGATTATCCAAAAAAGTGGAGCCAATCCTAACTTGCTGCTGTCTGTTGGAGAGATAGCCAGAGAACCAGGGTAAAGCATGTTCAAATATTCCTAGGGTGCTTAATTAAGCATGTTCAAATATTCCTAGGGTGCTTAATTTGTTTAGGAGAAGAAAGTAGTTTACCATATTGCAGAACTTTATGAGATCTATGAATACTGCTCCAGTATATTCACCTTTATCAAGAGAGACATATATGCTATTGGTTAGGATGAGCAAAGCAGTGGTGGTGTTATGGTTTTTGTGAAAGCCATGTTGGGCAGGACTTAGGAGGTCATGGTCAACTATGTAGGTGTTAAGTTGAGCAGTGACTATTTTCTCAAGTATTTTACTGAGTACTGGCAGGACGGCAATAGGTCTGTAGTTGGAGAGTTGTTTGTGGTTCCCTTTTTTGAACACTGGTGTAATATTTACCATTTACCAGATGGTTGGAACAATGTTGAGAGAAAGAGAGTGGTTAAAATTTCTGGTTAGGGGGACTGCAAGCTCCCCAGCTGCAAGTTTAAGGAGTGTTGGCTCTATGCCATCAGAGACAGTGGATTTAGCTTTGGGGATCTGCTTAAGTAGTTTATAGACCTCAATGGTACTGACCTGTTTAAAGTGGAAAGGCTCAGGCTGCCCTAAAGGAGAGGATGGTTGGGAGGGGGAGGGGACGATTGTTCAGAAGAAGTATTGAATAGTTCAGTGAACACAGTTAGGTCTGAGAATTGCTTATTGAAAGCATTGGATATGGTGAAAAGATTATTGCAGTTGACACCCATCAGTCTCAAAATCAGAAATGACTGAAGGCAGTTGTGACCAAGGGATTGTTTGAGGAGGTTTCAATAGTAGTGTGGGTTATTGCTGGAGAAGGCTAGTTGGATTTGATAAAAGTTACTCTGTCTCCAGTGGATGGCTTGTTTGCACTTGTTCCTGAGAGAGCTGTAGGTGGACCAGCCAGAGCTTGAATTGGAAGCCTTGAAGGTAACCCAAGATCTGTCTCTCTCTTTCAGAAGAGATAGGAGGGAGTGTGCTAACCAATTTGTGTTCTGTCCATGGACCCTCCTGGAAGTGAAAGGAGCATATATATCCTGAAGCCTGGACAAGACCACATTAAAGTGGGAGATGATTGGATCTACGGTACATCAGAGGTGACCCATAGGTATGACACATGGTAATTGGCCAGTTCAGATTTAAATTTGATTTGATCCAAATGAGAGAAGTCCCAGAAGTGAATAATACAGGGTGGGGTCTGGAATTTTGGCTCACCATACACAGTGAATGATCACTTATGGAATCAAGGAGGATCCCTGAACAAATTATATGGTCAACTTTGGGGACTAGGACCCAATCCATGCAGGTAGCAGTTTAACCAGTTTTAGAGATCCTGGTGGGTTGGGAAATTAGCTGGGTGAGGATAATTTTGTTCAGGGATTGTTCAACTTTAGATTTGTTACAATTAAGCCAATGGATATTAAAATTCCCCAGAATAATGAAATTGTTACTACCTACACAGTGACCGATAACATTCATGAGAGGGGTGAGGCCTTGTTGGCTAGTGGCTGGAGGTAGGTTTACACAGAAGATTGGCAGTTTTTTAGAGCTACCTAACATTAGTAAAATATGGCACAGTTCAAGGGATGTTACGGTTGGAAGTGAGGGGGTATTTGGAATTGTGAAGCTGAGATATGACTTAAAGTATATCATAATGCCCCCATCATGCTTGTGGGAGGGTCTGTCACATCTGATGAAACTGTACCCTTTTATGCAACAGAGATTATTGGCTATAGAGGGTTTGAACCAGGTTTCAGAGATGCACAAAATATCAGGCCAGTAGTGGGAGGTCCACGCTGTTATTTTGTCCAGGTTTTGTAAGACTTCTGACATTCAGATGGACTATTTTAATCCCCTTTACACCTTGCCAGGGGGTGGGGAGAGAGAGAAGGAGTAGTAGATATAGGAAGTCCTGGGTTAGGCTCTACGTCTCCAGCTGTGAGTAACAGTAGGTGCAACAGAAAGACCAGGACATATAATGTAGGATGGCTGTTTGTTGGGGGGAAGCACAAACAAGATTTTTAGAGGTAGCATAATTTGGGAAACCAGAGTTTAAGAGCACCTAAGTCATGAGTCTGTGTGGGTCGATGTGCAAGTGCTAGGATATTAGACATGGTAAAGTTGGGGGGTTGTCAGAGTAGGAGTAAAGGGGGGTATACTATCAAGGATATATAAGAGGGCATGGGGACTAAATAGGTAGGCATGGACAGATAAGGAGAGGAAAGGATGAGGTGAAGAAGCCATAAGTGGAGGGTGAGGGAGAACAGAATAGAAAGAGGCAAGGTGGAAAGAATTAGTAGTTAAAGGCAGTGGATACCCTGTATTACTTAAAATAGTAGTAGCCTAGTAAGATAATCCAGTGACTGCCACCCGGAGTAGTAGCCCAATAAGATAATCCAGTGACTGCCACCTGAAGTAATAATAGGCTAGGGATTCCCAATGTTGCTTACTCATTACTTCCAATAGACTTCATATGAAGTCCAAACTATCTATTGCTTAACATGACACAAAATGGCCACCAAGGTAATAATGAACTAAAACAGTGGTAGCCTAATAAGGTATCCCAGTGATTGCCACCCAAAGACCCATCCCTAAATCCCAGGTACTGTATGTGCTCTGGAGTATTTTGAGATTAATGGGAGAGTTAAATGAGAAGGATTGGAAAGTTCATGCAGAGCTATTAAGCAGCAGTGGGGAAGGCAGGTGCACAAATGTGTCTGAGAGAAAGTGAGAGGAGCAAGCAGGACTAAGCAGCAACAACTGAGAGAGAGCAATTAGTCTATATTGAGAGTAAGTACACCTTCTGAAATTAGGGGCAGGTGGAGGCCCTTAGTCGAAGAGCTGGGTGCAAGCCAAGAAAGTATGACTTTGTGGATAGCTGACATGGGAGGGAGGGAGGGAGGGTGAGTGAGCAGTTGGGAGGGTTAGTCCTATGTGGCACCATGCAGTGGTACCTCACGCCAAAACTGGCATGCTCTGTAGCTCAGTACCTGGGGTCCATCCTTGGAGCCTTTGCGGAGCAAGTAGGAGTGGGAAGTGCTGCATTATATCAAGCCCTCACGACTCTGAGTTCGATGGCTGGGGCAATTATACAATTGGCAGGAGGCTGGGGAAGGAAGAAAATAAAACAGATCAGTGGACAGTCTAGGGAGGGGAGAAAATGTAGAGAGAGGTGGTAGACAGCAAAGGGTAGGAGCAGAGAGAGCAGGAGGGCTGGAAGAAATGTGAGTAGAGTGGGAAGGCTGAGGAAGAAACTACGAGAGGTATTGAAAAATACTGGAGCAGGTTAAACACCAGAAACCAAATACAGTTGGGTTGCTGAGCAAAAACATGGCTCAGATAGAGCAGAAAAGCATGCTGTAGTGCAATGCGTCTGAGGCAATAATGACATATAGACCCCAAAAAGCCCAATTATAGACCAGCTGCTAAGAAATTGTAAAAAATCATACAGTAGGACAGTACAAAAAAAAAACAATCAGCTGATGTCCGCTGGCTTAAAGGGGCAGGCGGCAATAAAGGAGAATGTATAAAAGTTAAATGTGCTAATATGGGAGAAGAAGTCAGACGAAAACTCCAGCTTGGCAGTCCTAGGTGGTTTGGTGCCAGAACTGGCATGCTCTGTAGCTCAGTACCTGGGGTCCATCCACGGAGCCTTCACGGAGTGAGTTGGAGTGGGGAGGGCTGCAAGATCTCAAGCCCTCATGACCCTGAGTTCAATGGCTGGGATGATGATCCAACTGGCATGAGGCTGAGGTCCATCCAAGGAGCCTTTACAGGGTGAGTTGGAAAGGGGAGCGCTGCAAGATCTCAAGCCCTCATGACCCTGAGTCTGATAGCCAGGGTGACGATCCAACTGGCAGGAGGCTGGGGCCCATCCATGGAGTCTTCACAAAATGATTTGAAGTGGAGAGGGCTGCAAGATCTCAAGCCTCACAACCTTAAGTCCAATGGCTGGGGTGACGATTCAATTGGCAGGAGTCTGGGGTCTATCCATGGAGCCTTTGAGGAGTGAGTTGGAGTGGGGAGAGTTGCAAAATCTCAAGTCCTCTCGATCCTAGGTCCAATGGTTGGGGCGACAATCCAACTGGCAGACGTCTAGTGTCCATCCTCAGAGCCTTCGCATAATGAGTTGGAGTGTGGAGGGCTACAGCATCTCAAGCCCTCATGACCCTGAGTCCAGTGGCTGGGGCAACAATCCAACTGGCAGGAAGCTGGGGTCAATCCACAGAGCCTTTATAAAGTGAGTTAGAGTGGGGAGGGCTACAAGATCACAAGTCCTTATGACCCTGAGTCTGATGGCTGGGGCAATGATCCAGCTGACAGGAGGCAGGGGTCCATCCATGGAGTATTCGTGAAGTGAGTTGGACTGGGGAGGGCTGCGAGATCTCAAGCTCTTATGACCCTGAGTCCAGTAGTTGGGGGGGGACATTCCAACTGGCAGGAGGCTGGGTTTGGAAACCCTAAAACCACGTTTCTCTACTACTTTTTTTCCACTGTAGCCTCAACCCTAAATGTTGCATTAATACATTTAAAAAAAAAGAATGTATATAATATAGAATAAAGTATGGGGTGGTGTGTGTAATGAGAAGTGTATACACACCCGAGGGGTTAGATGCTACATAAACCCCGAGAGCGAAGCTCGAGGGGTATGTGCAAGAGTCTAACCCTGAAGGTGTGTGTAAACTTCAGCTTTTACACACCATCCCATATTTTATTTTATATAATTGCTGAGTTTCCCCTTTTTTGCCACAACAATTATACAAAATAAACACATTCCAGTGTGGCCGAGGGTCCGGCTTGGTTTATATACGGTCCCCATATTGAGAATCAGCATGGTGTTCAGGTAGGTAAAATGCCTGAAATCCAGTAAAATGTTTTAAATTGGGAGTGTTTTTTATAGCAGTTCCCACATTTGTTATTTTGAAGTTGTCTGAAAAATAACTTACCACTAAGGTCGACTCATGTGGCGGTACTGTTTGGAGCAAGATGGAAGCAGTGAGTGGTCAGGAGTGGAGGAGGTGCAGCATGTGCTCACGTAGAGCGAGGGAAACCATGAGTGTCTGTCGTAATAAACACTCTTTTATTACGGCAAATTATGCCACAGTTTCTCTATGGAAAAAGGGGAAACCACTATATATATATATATATATATATATATATATATATATATATATATATAGGATACATGATGGGCAGGAGTGAGATATGGAAAATATTCTCACTCCTGCAGAGTGAGCTCTGTATTCTCACGCGTGCCAAATGCACAGCTCACTCTGCAGGACTGAGGATATTTCCCATATCCCACGATCTGCCCATCATGTGTGTGATTTATACCACAGGGGTGAGAGCTTTAGGAACATTTTTTCTGTTTCTGTGTGTTTCCTGCTCATTCTGTGTGTGCTGTCAGTGTGAGTGTGTGTGTGTGTGTGTGTTCTGAATGGACTGGAAGTCAGAAACACAGGTGAGTGTGTTTTGTAAAGCTAATTGAGTGAGTCAGAGGCTCAGTGAGAAAGACAAACTGCTGCAGGTAGCACTGAGAGGGGGAAACTGCTTTGTAAAAGAGTTTCATTTAGAATTCAGGTTGTTTTGAAGCTGAGATCAGCACAGTAATGGACTAGGAATGTTAGAAACACAATATGACACAGGAGAAAGTGTTTTGCAAAGCTAATTGAGTAAGTTGCAGCTTCAGTGAGAAAGAGAAACTGTTTTCTGAAGCAGTTTCCATTAGAATGCAAGCTGCAGTGCAGATATCCTCACTCTGGTGACATCTGCAGAGTGTGGATAAATGTCGATATCCTCATTTTGCTGATGTTGTGAGGATTTATCCTTACTCCAGTGGAAATAATACAGGATATCCTACTGAGAAAGCTCTCACTCCATGGTATAAATAAATATATATCAATCTATATATATATATATCAATCTATATATATTATGGTAGCACGATAGTGCTACCATAGTTAGGGTTGAGGAGCCATTTACATGTTAAACCCACAATTTTGCACCTTAATAACTTTGCAACTGTTTGACGGATTTGCCTGAAATTTGGAATACACCATCAAGACCCATACACCTTGGGATCTGCCAAGTTTTGTACTGGTCGGATACACGGCTGTGGAGTGATTAAGCTTGATCTGCATGTGTGTTTATGCTTTTTCTGGAATTCTACGGTCACGTCTACAGGTCCCACGGTTTGCGCGACTGGTCAGAAATCTTCAGGAAACGTGCGGCCGGGGTCCCCGATGTGCCTTTTAAGATTTCGTGAAAAAATACTAAACAGTTCAAAAGTTATTTAAAAAACAATTTCCCATTATAAGTCAATGGGAAAAGTTAACAAAAAGTTTGACAGTGTCGCAAATGCACTTTTTACTGTCGCAAATGGCCCTTTTACTGTTGTAAATCCGCCATTTTGTTTTCAGTTAGTGATCAGAAAAATGCTTGGCATTTAAAATTGGGACCCTCTTGCAACCTAATTATTTTTGTATTCACCTATTCGGGCCCTGAGGATGCTAGCCATGTCTTTATTTTGGGGTAAAACACCCCAGAAATATGATTTTCAAATTTCTGGAAAAAGAACTTTCACAAAGTAGTGTTGCACTCATGAAAGTGTCGCAAATTTTTGTGAAAGTTTTCGCAAATTGCGACAGTACTTTTCTAGGCTGTGGGAAAATGACAGCAATTCTTTGGCACCCTGCTGCAAAAGAGCGGTTTGGTGCTTTGGCCTGAAATCTGGAGAGAACGCAGCTGACATCTCACAGATGTGCCTTTAGTGTTGTGTTGCAAAAATATTACATGGTGGCAAAGTTACGGCACTCCAAAATTGACACTTTTTCCTATAAGATAACATTATGGCATCCAACGCATTGCAGCAATCCTTTGGCGCCCTGCTGCAATATAACGGCTTGGTCTTTTGGGCTGAAATTTGGAGGGAAGACAGCCAACATACCATAGATGTGCCTTTTAGTGGTTTGGCAAAAACATATTACAGGGAGCTAAAGTTATGGCACTCCGAACTTCTCTTTTTTTCCCATAGGATAACATTACGGCGTTCGCCGCTCCTTTCAGGGCCCATATCTCAGAAACGGTGCGAGATACGGACTTTTCGAGATAAGTGTAAAACTAGCCAGGAAAGTCATAAATCATATGACTTTTAAATTTTTTTTAGATGTCATACGGTTCCTGAGATATAAGCTATTTAGTATTCCAACTCCTCATTTTCTGCTCCGAGATCCATTATTATGCATACATTCTTTGTACTCACTGTCTTTCTCTATGCAGCTTTTGGGGAAAACCAGCTTGTGCACTTTCGTTACTGTTACCGTTGCCCTTTCCGCTTGCAGTTCCGTACCTGTTTCACTTACTGTTCACATCTACGCCACCATGTGCGTTATCCTTTGCGTTTTCATTTGCACTTGTGTTTGCGTTATTTTTTGCTATTTGTGTCTACAGTACTGTTTCTGTTTCTGTTTCGCTTTGCATCACCATGCCCATTGACATTTCCATTTGCGGGCACCATGTTACTATGTGACAGGACAATCATGTGGCGGACCGTTCCCGTCTATGCCACCATGTGCGTTACCCTTTCTGTTCTCATTCATGCTTGCATTACCACGTGTGCCACTGTTAGTGCTTCTGTTTGCGTTCCTGTTCCTGTTACTATGTCACAAGACATCATGTGGTGGGCCCCGCACTCCCGCCGCTACATTACGTTCACTATTTCTCGTTATCATTCTCAAAAAGAAGGGAAATTAGAGGCAAAAAACTCAGTTTAATGCATCAGTTAAGGTTGTTCCACAGCGACAAAAGTGAGGAAATTCGGTGTTAGAGTTGAAAACCCCCCTTGGATCCCTAACCCACCCCCAAGCGGCATTGTAGTGCGCATTGGGGTGTTAGGTCTAACTCTCACCCCATTCTCCTATACTTCTGCTGCTTTACATGTGATGGGGTGAGAGTTGGGCGACGTGACCCCAGTGCACACCCCAATGCCGTTGGATGGGGTGGGCTGGAGGTCTTCAACCCTAACACCAAATTTCCTCACTTTTGTCGCTGTGGAACAATTCTAACTGATGCATTAAATAGTTTTTTGCTCTCTAAAATATATATATATATATATATATATATATATATATATATATACTGTATATATATATTCATATACATATATAGTCTTTGACAGATCAGTTCATGGACTTTCATAACTTGAGTGGCTCTGGCAATGTTTTCTTCTCCTTTAAGGGGCATGGGGCAGCCTAAACATGGAGACTGAATTATCTTCAAGAAACGGTGATTCTAGATCAGACCTGACTGAAGCTGGTACTGTAGATAATCGAAGAACTTCAGCCCTTGTGCTGTTAGTCCCTCACTGTTGATTAGCACTAAATTCATCAGGGTGTGGGGAAGTGTACCCTGTACCAGCTCTAAAGATAGACAGAGGGCTTCAGTCTCCTGTGCTGTCGACCCATCACCTTTATTTATTTATTTAACCTTTGTTGACCAGTAAAGGAGGGCTAGGCAATTCTTCTTATACTCAGCATTGTCCCAGGGGAGTGGATGGGAGATTCAGATACAAACTAACATATCGAACCAGATTAAGCTGTTGGTGGTATTTTTAGTGAATGCTGAAAATTTGGCCAAGACACTTGGGGAATTCCCTACTCTTTTCAAGCAGTGCCATGGAATCTTTAACGTCCACCTGAACAACTCACCAGAACAGGCAGATGGTTTAACGTCTCATGCAAAAGATTTTCACCAGCACTAAATGCATCTCAGTGTGTGGGAAAGTCTGCACTGGGCTTGCCTACACTGGACCTGGCTTGTGAGTAAAACCAAGGAACTGATTTCATCTCAAAGAGGTTCTCCTGGTTAAAGATTTGAAATGACTGTAACCCCCATGCCAGTTTTGGAAAGTTGGCACCCCCCCTTAAATAGAACTAGTACCCACATATGGCATACCATTTACTTTTAGCAGAAATTCCAAGATTGGTACCACTCCAAGCATTAGGATGTATACCTGGCTCATTAGCTAGAGGAAAGGGGGTGGGGGTACATTAACCTAAACTGAATCTTTGCAACTATAACCAGGTCCAGGGGAGAGGATGCTAGGCATATGCTAGACCTACTTGCTTAATAACAGTACTCTCTTGGATATCATTTTAGTTAACAAACCCCATTTATTCTCCCATGCTGGTGTCTTTTTCTCTGATACTAGCGACCATTGCTTCATCGCGTGTGTAAGATACACTCTTAAATCCACAACTGCACCAAAATTCTCCTTTAAAAGTGCATACGCAACTTTGATCTCTATGGGTATATATTAGAGCTAAGAGACTCCATGCGATGGCAGGACTTCTATCTAGCCAAGTCCCTGACTACTGCGTATGATATTTTCTCAGAAATTGTGCTAGGGGCTTAATAAGTATGCTCCTATAGTAAAAGTTTGTGCCAGAAACAAATCCTGTCGGTGGTTTACAGAAGACCTGAAAGATGCTTTGTGGAGTAGGGATATACTCTGGAGAACTGCTAGGAAAACTAATTTAATAAATGACTGGAATTCTTTCCAGGGGGCTAGGAACCTCTGCTCTAAAATGGTCAGAGAAGCCAAAGCTAATTTCTACTGCTCTCAGCTGGACAGCCCCTCAAGAAATGCCTCCAAATTCTGGAGGATGATCAAAGACATTGAAGGTCACATCACTATTAATTCCCTACCTACTAAATTATTGATTTACAATACTGTCATCTCCAACAGACCGTCTATCCTTGACGCTCTCACTAATCATTTTGCCACTGCAGGGCTAGCCATTGACTCCTCTCCCACAAATATCCTTCACCAACAACTTGGATTGGATACACAAGAAAAACCCATCCCCAGTCCGTCCTTCTCTCTGCAGCCTACCTCCCTGAAAGAAGTTAAAGATCTTCTCCTTCAGTTGAACACTAGGAAAAGTGCTGGGGCTGACCTCATTGACCTGTAGTTCTTAAAGGTCGGCTACCGTGCCCTCGCAGTCCCAATTACTCCTCTCTTCAACTTATCCTTGTCCCAGGGTGACCTACCACCCATTTGGAAAAATGCACTTGTGGTCCCTTTGTTTAAGTCAGGAGATCCTAGTAACCTCAATAACTATAGGCCAATCTCCCTACTTCCAATCCTGTCAAAGATGCTGGAGAAAATAGTGAACTCCCAGCTTTGGAAGTACCTGGAATCAGAAAAATTGCTCAACTCATTACAATCCGGTTTTAGAGCACAGCACACTACAATCTCTGCTCTAGTCAAGGTGACAAATGACTGGCAGCTTGAATTAAACAAAAAAAAAACTTTGCACAGTTTTCTTGGACCTAAGCAAGGCGTTTGATACCATTGATCACAGACTGCTTCTGTTGTCCCTCCGGAACATTGGTTTGGATTCCCCATCCCTTAAATGGTTCTCCAACTATCTCTCAGGATGACTTCAACAAGTAAAGGCAGAAGGGGAAGTTTCTCCACAAAAACCCCTATTGAAGGGTGTACCACAAGACTCCATTCTTGATCCCTTGCTCTTCACCATTTATATTAACAACGTAGATGCCCCCATCAAAGAAGCACAAATACACCTATTCGCGGATGATATGGTACTCTATGCTAGTAGCCCCACCCCTGATGCGGCCTGCAAAGGCCTTCAAAATGAATTTAATCTGCTGCAACATCAGCTTATAAACCAGAAACTTCTCTTAAATGCAAAAAAAAACAAAGCAATGTTCCTCTCGCCCCTTCACAATGCAATAAATCCTGCAATTGCTGGGACACTCTTGCAGATCACTACTATTCTAGGTGAGTGGTTGGACTACGTACCAAAGTTCAAGTACCTGGGGGTCTGATTAGACCATAGACTTACTTTCACAGATCACTTAGAAGAACTGGCAAAGAAACTTAGACAAACACTTCGTCTGCTCTTTAGGATTAATAATCTCCCCACAAGAGACGCTAAACTGAAACTGGTTTAAACTACCTTTCTTTCCCTGTTGGATTACGCAGATTTTCTATATAGTCAGGGACCTGCAAGTACCCTAGCCAAACTCGATATGCTTTATCACAGAGCCATAAGATTTATCACGGGTCTTGCTTACTCAACCCACCACTGTGCATTGTACACGGCAGTGGGATGGTCATCCCTTGCTTACAGACAGCAAATAAATGCTGTGGTTTGGACATACAAAGCTATCTCAAATAAACTGCCCCAGTATATCTCTGTCTGTTTACCTTTTTGCACTCTGGGGAAGTATGCCCTGAGAAGCACCTTATATATCTACCTTTATGTTTACAAAGCAAAATCTCGCATTGGCAGAGCAGCCATCAGCTCTGTGCTCCCTCAACTGTGGAACAAGCTGCAAAAAACTTTGAAATTAACTCACCCCATCAGCCTAGCAGCTTTTAAATCCCTATATCTACATCATAATAAGAAGTCCTGTGCCTGTCTACCCTAAATAGTGACTCCTATAATTCCAAGTACACTCTAATTACTACTGTTAAAAGACTGATCACATCTATAATTGACTCTTCCCTCTCTCCTTTTCCTACCCCCATATCTGTCCCTTCCACATTCCTTTGACCCTGGTTCCAGCTCTAAATTCTCCATACCATATCACTATATATCTTTTTATATTAGGTTTTATTTGTGTTCGGTGCACCTGATATGTATATTTCCTTACTTATATGAAAAATTGTGTCCTACACAAAACTAGCTGTATCTTCTGTTCCAAACATATACTACTGTCAATGCTACCTGCTGATACTTATGTATATACTGTATTATTGTATCACACTTTATTTTTATTATTATTATTTTCTTGTGTGTTGCATCCCATGTATATTGCCCCTTGTTCCTTGTTGACAAACCCAGGTCCACCTCAAAAATAAGCTTGCTCAACAGTGATCGCCTGGTTAAATAAAGACTTTGATTGATTGATTGATTGGTATGCATTGTCTTTCATGAAAGATTTATACCTCATAAATGTCACCCTTTCCCAGCAAATGTATAATGATTTACACAGTTTTTTTAACCTTTTAAGACACTGTCTGATAAGCACTGTCTCAGACATATGTCAGGTCTTTAGTGAACTGCTTTCCAAACATAACAGATAAGAGCCCGCCAAGTACTGAGGTAGGTAGGTAGGGGTGTGCGCATGTGTGTGTGTGTGTGTGTTGGAGAAACAGTCAAACTCCTGGCAAGGGAGACCTCATCTAATGAATTAACTGCTGACAAACCAGAAGAGTGAGACATTCATCTGTATAATTATCTGATTCCTTATGTCCCCATATAGAGTTATAAAAAAAGTTAGTCAAAACAACTGAGAAAGAAATTTGTAGGGGACAACAGTTGAGTTTTTCTTGTATTTTGGACCTCCAACTCTAGGCTGTGGAACATAAATGAATTGTTTGTGGTTGGAAGGTCCTGATCAAACAATTGGAAACAGAAGACTATTTTTTTGTCATTTTATAATATGATGTACTGAGTGTGTATTTAACTGTGTTGCTGGATTAGGGCCTTGAAGAAAATAATAACATTTACTTAACACATTCAAGATTCCATCAGGTGGTCAGAAAAAAAATAAGTCTATGAGAATTTGTCTGAAAACTAACAAATATAAGATGCAAAAAATAGCATCTGTGTATATGTATATGGGGAAATGTCTCTCATTTATTTGCAATACATTTTTTTACAGGCATTACTAGTATCTTTTGAAAGATTGTCTGATTTGTGATTACTAATTCTGAGTATAGTTCATGAAATAATAAGTGTGATATTTATTTCATAGAGTCCTCCATTATATCTTATGCATACCATGTAAATCCAAATCATTTGAAGGCCATCTTGACATATAATATTAATAAAGAATAGCAAATATGAGCTGTTTTCCTGATAGAAGGCTGCTGATATGATAAATAAAGAACAAAGTCAAAAATAAGAAATCAGTGGCTTATGGAAAAATCTATGGGGATTTATACAGGGATTAGATTCTGCCTCTGCAGGGAAAAAGAAAAATGAGGGGTTGTTACAGAGAAATGGTTATTTGGATCTGGAAGCACTGAATATTTCTTATATTTTGTATCCTGGATACCACAGGAGAGCTGCTACGTCTTGTTGTCATAGGGATGTTCATTTACGCATGTTTGCACTGTATTTACTCAGGCTGTCCCAGATTAGATGCAATATCTTGTTTTCAGTGGGGCCATGATTTTACCATTTTTATAATGTATTTATTCAGGGTACCTAGTCCAGGGCCCTCCCGTATTCAAAGGAGATGCGCAGAGCATCCAGGCGGAAAAGGGAGATGTGCCGAGCAACGTCAACAATGCATCACAGCACAATGTTCAAACATTCGGGATGCGCTGGCCGCAAGGGAATGGGCTAGGGCACACACAAATGGTATGCCATGCAAGTCAAGGGGGTGGTCCCATGCATATGCCGTGCTGTGGCATATTCAGTGGGAATGCACCCCTCGCAGTCCAGAGCACTGTGGCCCACAGTTAGACCACAAATAGTTGGCCTAACCCAGCCAACCACTCACAGGTGGGCTGGGAAGTGCACCTCGGTGAACAGCAGCCTGGTAGCCCTGGTGGACTAGAGGTACCCTCTTCCCATCCCCAATCGATCCAACTCCATCCCCAAAGAGCTCTATAGTGTAGGGCCCCCAGACCCGGTCACACCAGAGGAAACCATGGTCCATATCCATAGTGCAGAGGACTCCCACCCTTCACTCCGGTATGCAGACACCCTCACTCCCCTCAATACCCAACCTGTTGCAGAGACGGGCACTGCCCTCCACACCCTGCCACAGCCAGGCACTGACTGCACTGGACCTGGGCTGAGGACCTGCACTCTGGAATGACCCAGGTGGCTGTACCATGCATTTGGACACTATGCAAGCTGCAGATCTACCAGTGTATGCAGTCATGTGTACGTCCCTGGCAATCCGTAAGAGGGAACTGACATACTTCCAATGCATGCCTTGTCCATACTGTATCTTCTTGCTCTAATACACTGCTGCAAGTCCACACTCTCCCTCATTCCCCTGTGTAACATGCCATCCTCCGGACTGCTGAGGTGTCCCAGCTGCCATGGGGTGCAGTATCCTGCAATGCCATTTGCAGTGTATACTCCAGGCTATGGCTAGTTCACCTGCAGTTCCCCAACTGTGTAAATTAATGGGAGGTCGACTGTAACATGCCTGTTCTGGAACCTGTGTGAGTGGGTACAGCATTGACCACCGCACGCACTGAGAAGTGCAATAGCACTGGGACAATGAATCCACATGCAAGCACCTGAGGTGTATGGCCACTGGGCATTATCACCCACACACAGCTCATGCCTGAGTATGACACATTCCAACATCCTACTGCCAGTGCTCTGCCACCCACTGATACAGTGGTATGATCACATCACAGTGTCAGTTGTCCCAATGGGATGAGTTGGGGGCAAGGAGTGGGTGTCTGTGCACTGCTGGGGGGTGGGGGCCACTACATTATGGACATGAATTGTAGGTTTATTATGGTGCTATCAGGGATGGTAGCGGGGTCCCTATAGTATGGAACCAATGGAGCCTGGACTCCGTTTTGATCAGGGCTGGTGGAATGGGTAGGGGTTGCCATTTTACCACCAGAGACTTCAGTGTGTGTCCCACATGAGAGCAATTGGGGTCGGGCAATGGAGGCGAGAGCTGCTCTGGTGCATTCATCCCCATATCAACATGCAAATGGGATGGTAATGAGCATGCATAAGGTCCCTTTGCACCCTGCATGTTCAATTAGCTCATTTGCATTCCTGAGATGAATATTGCCCAAGGGGGCTGTGGTGCATACTGGTATATGCCACGCATTCCCCTGGGAGGTATTCAGTCAGGGGCACCCTGGATGCACCTGTCTTGGCAGTCACCTGCACTGTGACTCCCATCCAGGGTCACATTTTCAACAGGTACAATGACGCCCGCCAGTATGAAGCACAGTGTCACGGGTTTACTGCATGACAAAAGGGATTAACTCCTGTTGAAACTGCATTGTTTGCTGCAGTGCTGCACTTCATCCTGGTAGGCTTCACTGTACACGCACCCTGTACAGGTGGCGCATTCTCTTTGAATATTGTATTGGTGCCATCCGACGCACCCTCTTTGTACAATGCATCTTTCTGCTCGTGCACCAGTTTGGCACTTAATATGTCCCCCAGATGCAAAATATTGTTTTCAGTGCATTCTGATTTTATACAGTACAATGCAGCATAATACTGTGTAATGTAGAACCCCACTGAAAATAAGATGCCATTTCTTCTGTGAACTATCCAGGATAAATATATGGCAATCAGCAGGCATATTCTAGGAAAACGCATTGTAAAAATGTGTAAAAGGAAGACTGCATTGAAACTGCCTCTCCACAGATATGCATTGTGCAAATTCATTAGAAATAACAGGTAAAAGCATCCCAAAAGCTCATCACAGCCATATAGGCTCTGACCAGAGTTTGTTTTTAGATAGCCATTGCCGAGAAGTAAGGCAGGCCAAGATCCCAGCATGGCTATTACTTGTGTCAATGCTTACCTTAAACTCAAGTATAGTAATAAACATTTTAATTTCTTATGGCTGAAATTCAATTATTTCAGTCAGTATGTAACTTTTGTATCTGAAAGTAATTTTATATACAGGAATACAGGGCAACTGGTTTGGCCGTAGCAGTTTTACTTTGTGTGAAAAGCACCTGAGCACTGATGGGTTTTCTCTTTCTTCCAGTTCCAGCTGTGATTCTTTTCCTTCAAGATGCCATCCAGCAGCACCACTGGTGCATCCCTTTCTCGATGGATGGAAACCCACGTCCAAATTATGTCTGGCAGTTTAATAACACCATCTTGCAGAATAGCACCTATATCTATACTACAATAATGGAAGAGGCAAGCAATTCCACAGTGCTGCATGGTTGCCTCATACTGAACAAGCCCACCAGTGCTAACAATGGGAACTACACCCTGCTGGTGGAAAATGCCCTTGGGAGAGCTGTGCGGAGCATTGTGGTCACGTTCATGCACAATCCTTTCAAGTTTAACCCAGCGGACCCCGTCAGTGGTAAGTGAAAACTTTATTTTCTTCACATGCTTATCTCTTTCTGTTAAACTGCTGATCATATCGAACTGCAGCACTGGTCTGCTGATACCGCACCTCCTGTGTGTTTTATTTCCAGTAATATGAATTACGCTACAGGCAGAATCTCAAGAGACAATTAATCCAAGGCTTGGGGGTTCGATTAACATAGTGACTTATCTGCATCCAGTGTCGGGATTGACTCTGCACCAATGTTTCTAGCATGTATGACTCATAGGTGTAGCCAGAAATTTCAGTTTTGTGTACACTCTCCAACGTGCTGCCACCAGACCGTTACAAAAAAATCACATTGTTGACAGATGTCTCATCTAATCTCTATACAGTTTGTACACTGACATCTATATCTTAAATATCAGCAGTTTAAATGGATACAGGCCATACTTGGTGGCCCACAGCAATTCCAGTATGCCAAATAAGAATAATAATGGTTACAAAAAGTCAAGTGGTTTGAAACAAGTCCTTAAAAAACTTTACAAAATGGGGAAAGGATTTGGGGTATTCTGATTGGTCATTAGCCGTGCATTAGAAATGTCTAATACATGGCTAAAACTAGAAACCCCATGTAGAATACACAGTCTGATTTTATAAGGCAATAAGTCACCCCAGTGTGTGCATTAGACAGTTCTAATACACAATGAGGGGGCTGGATGCACTTGGCCTGTGGCCTCACTACACCCCCCAAGCCATATGTTAGAACTGTCTAACACACACCTTGTCATGTTTTATTGCTCACATATAAAAATGTTACAACCTTAAGAGTTGTCTCCCTGGCCACAGTAAAGAGATTTACCAAGATTTACCAAATGCTTACTGCTTTTGGAAGCTTAGGTCAGTGAAAGTCTTTTCCAAGCATTTTAAAAAATTTTCTTGCATTTGCACAGGGTGGGAAGAAATCATATTTTGGCCTGACCAGGTAGCCAGCAGATTCTTTCCATTTCCCCATTGTTCTGTGCCCAGATACATAATGACATGCGCCCAGGAAGAGTGAATGGGACCTTGTTAGTCAAGCAGTGTCCTTGATTAATCACACAGTGGCCATAATTATGCAAACAAAAGTAATTAATTCCGGAGCCCCACTGTCTATAAAGGGGTGTGGCCTCACACTCTTCCTGGTCACATGTCATTACATGCCTGAGCACTTGGCAGTGTGTAACAATAGGGAAGTGGATGAGATTGACTGGCTAGCTGGGTGGGGCCAAAATATGATCCTTTTCTACCCTGAGCAGACTACATGAAAAATGTTAAAAATGCTGGGAAAAGACTTTTGCCTACCTAAGCTTCCAAGTGCAGTAAGTGTTACACTGCAGAAAGACGCTTTCAAAAACGCTTTAAAGGAAAACAGCACACTCAGCAGTTATTGTACTGGGTGTTGTACAAACCCCTATTAGAGGTCTTACTCATAAATGAACATGTTTAGTTACTTGTGTGTTAGTAAAATCAATTAACTATAGTGTCACTGCAACTTCCAACAGCCAGGGATTGTCGTAGCCATCCCCCACACAGAAGCCAGCTCTCTTTGCACTTAGTATGCCCATTTGTGCTACCAACCACTGCTATTAGTCAGTTAGCAGCACAAATTAGCATATCAAGTGCACAGGAAGCTGGCTTCTGTGCGGGGGATGGCCATGGACATTCCTGGCTATCAGGTGTTTAGGCAGCAGTGTAGTTAATTGATTTTACTAACAAACAGGTAATTTAAAATGTTCATTTATGGGTAAAACCGCTAATCAGGGGTTTACACAGCACCTGGCATGATAACAGCTGAGTTTGCTGTTTCCCTTTAACATGTAGAACAGAGAGTGAAACTGAAAAACACAGTACAGGTAGTGCTACAAACTGTCAGATAGGGTAATGATGAGGCCTGCTCACCTTTAAAGCTCTAAATAGCCTTGGCCCTTGTTACTTTAGAAACCTCCTGGAGTCAAACATAACCATTCAGCTACTACCCTTCAGGGAGGCAGAATGCCTTTCTGTTCCCAGGGCAGATCTGAAGACTTTTGGGGGCCAAGATTCTTTTGTTGTGGCTGCTCCATTACTGTGGAGCCCCTAGCTACTTCCGAGCCCATCTGGCAGACCATTTACAAGACCCACTTATTTATTCAAGCCTTCCCTAAATTTTAATTTTGTCACGTTATCTTACTATTTGTTCAGATATGTAATTTCTTTTACTGTCTAATTGTTTTTGCTGGGGTGTACAAGACCTGAATATTTTATTTCTAAATACCCAGAATAATGGAGTCATCAGTACTTTAATCCAAGCACTAAGTATTTTTCCTTAATCAGAGGTATTCTGGGAAAAATATTCAGACACTAAACTATCCATCATCAGGTGGCTTAGGCAAGTCTTGTGGTCACTCCCTCCCCGACGCCAATCATTTTCCACCATCCATCCCTCCCTTGATCTCCCTAACACACATTTATTTTCTTAATAGAAAATGATGGGCTCCCTCCACTGTGCCCGGAGCTGATTGCTTCTTTTAAAACAAACCCCTCTCCAGGCCCCTGAAGGGATATTTATAACAATTTGGGCTCCACTCCTGACCCCTGATTCTCAATATGGGGGCCCGTGGTAGTCCAAATCCCAGTTCAGTCAGTACTCCTAAACCACAGCTGTCCCCATAGGTCATTATGCAGTATTTGATGTACAGTATATGCATGCAATGCCAGAGACTGTGAGGGGGTAAGGAGGACTGATCTGCATCATTCAAGACACTAAGCAGACTAATTGGCCATGCATTTTTTTTCATAAATTACACAGTAATCTTTTTTGTACATAATGAAAACATAAAAACATTTTTACGTGAACGTAATAAACATTGATTAACTTTACTGTGTGGACAAACTGTTATGCTAAGATTATTTTTATGTTTTTATTGATTCTCATATTGATTGTCCACATTAGAAGCAACAAAACATCACAATAGCTTTACTGTCCGTAATAGTCATTCTGCATGTAACCTTAAATCAAAGCTCAATCAATATCACTGTGACTAGAGCATAATGAAAATAAAAAAACAACAGCATGAAAGAATAAACAGTTAATGGACAATCTAAAAATTCAACAGAGTTGAGCTTTATGAATACGCTAAATATGGGGATTGCTCCCTCCCACCCAGTCTGCCCAGATGTTCCCTGCCTAATCTATCTCCACAGACTGTAACTGGTCTCCGGTGACCCTGCCTCCTCCCTGCCTGTTTTGTAATATAGCTCTGTGTCTAACCCCATGCATGCTGAAAGCCCCACCCCACTCAATATTTTAACCTCCAGCACTTCTGCTGGCAGTCTGTCCCAGGCATCTATTACCCTTTTAGTGAAGAAATATTTCCTCACATCGCTCTTGAGCTCCGCCACTCCCCAGCTTCATCGCATGCTTCCTGGTACAGGTGCTCTTTCTCATTGGAATGGGACTCTCCTCCTGCACCTGTTCACCACTGTGAGGTACTGCTAGGTCTCTATAACATCACCTCTCTCACTCCTCTCTCCTCCAGGGTGTACATATTGAGATCCCTTAGTCTCTCCCCATGGAGTTTCTGATGCAGCCCCTGTATTAAGCAGCCCCTGCACCATTTTAGTTGCCCTCCTCTGGACAACCTCTACCCTGTCTATGTCCTTCCTGAGAGGTAGTCTCCAGAACTTGACCCAATACTCCAGATGGGGTATCACCAACAAGTTATATGTAAGCAATAAAGCATGACAGGGTGTGCATGGAACATATTTTACCGCATGGCCAGGGGCGTAATAAGGCACAAGGCCTTGGCCGAGTGCCTTTAGCCCCTGGCATGCGGTAAAATATGTTCCGTGCATACATCTGGAGTGTCTTATTGCGCTTATAAAATGGCATCCTATCTTTATTTTACTTTTTACAGTTAGAAAAAGCATGCTTGTATGCAGAAAAAAGATTTTTGTCCCTAATCTATGATAAAATAGTCCTTCCATGGACATTGTTTTAATATTCATAAGCTTATTTGCATATTTGCATCTGTTTCTCTCCCGGTCGTAAATAAGGGATGTGAAAGGAGGAGTTGGACATCAGATTGCAACAATCATGTGACTTTGTTAACTATTTATTTTGTTTTTGTGTGCTAACTGCATGCGGTTTAAAAAACGGCTGTTATTTTATTATTTCCCTGTCCCATATTGTGCCATATTATTTCCGCCTGAAGCGCTGAGGGCTAAATTGATCTGCCAGCTGTGGCTCCATCACAACCTGCTTTATCCCTCTGTATCTCTCCCATTACGGATTCCTGCTCCGTTTGTTTTTCAAATCTCAGATCCCGGAATCAGTTACTGAAACCCGGATTACTTCTTTACCCACCTAGCCATTGGGCCTGATGAGAGTTGGCTCAGAATGAGACACTAACAGTGGCAGCAGTGGCGGCGTGTTGGGAGCGGGGCGCCTGCTGCTACCTGCACCAATCTGCTGTGTCACATCAGCTGACGAGGAGACAGTTCCCAAGGTTTGAAGTTTGCACAGCATCTTTAGGGGTTATTTATTTTATTTTTAAATACTGCCAGTACATACTACTACGGGGAGGTGTGAGCACAACTGGGGAAGAGTAAGCAGCGTTAGCGAGAGTAAAAAATGGCGTCATTCAATAAACCAATGTTCTAATTGCACACTGATTATGTGATGCAGTCCTGCTTTTCAGTACTAATTATTACCCATGCATGAAACAGATTTCATGCATGGGTAGCTAGCATTCTGATTGGCTGATGTAGCCTATCCATTTTATAAAGTAGTAACACCACCTCCCTCCTTCTGCTGGTTGTACCCCTCCCTATGTACCACAGTGTCCAGCTGGCTCTAACTACTGCCTTGTTGCACTGCCTCGGCACCTTACGGTCATCCAGCATGATTACTCCAAGGTCTCTTTCCTGTTTTGCGACTGTCAGCATCTCCTCCCCCATTTTGTACTCTGTCTCTGAGTTTCTGTGTCCTAGGTGTATGATTTTGCACTTTTTTGCACTGAAACCCAGCTGCCATACCCTTGCCACTCCTTGAGTTTTCTCAGGTCTCTGCACATTCTCTCCACCCCCTCAGGAGTGTGTACTCTATTGCAGATCTTGGTGTCATCTGCAAAGAGGCATATCTTCCCTTCCAGCTCTTCTACAATGTTACTTATAAAGACATGAAAGAGGACTGGTCCCAGTACTGAGCTCTGAGGTACCCCGCTGATCATTCTCCTTTCCCCTGAGTAAGTATTGTTTACCACCAACCTCTATCGCCTATCCAGCAACCAATTTCATACCTAGTTTACCACCTTTGGACCCAACCTCAGGTTGTCCAGTCTCTTTATGGGCCTCCTATGTGAGATGGTGTCGAAGACCTTGCTTATGTCCAAGTAGGTTACGTCCACCACCACACCCTGATCTATTTTCCTGGTCAGCCAGTCAAAGAAAGAAAGCCAATGAAAATAAAAATAATGAATTTCAGCCCCTGGTGAGTCCTGCAAAAAGGATAAGAAGAAAAGCAGATTGGTGTGTGTGTGTGTGTTGGGGGGAGGGGTTGAAGGTGTTGGATCTAGTGTACCAGGGGAGCAACAGGGAAAGGGTGTCAGTCCAAGTGGTGCTGGGGATGATACTTGCACTTGTATGAAAAATACATTTAGTATATCATTTAGTATTACTTCAGTTTCCATAGTGCATGATATTCCTCCTTACCCAGTTGAAGGATGTACAATACATTGCCAAATGGGTCCAGCATTGATTGTCCAACTAACTGAAAAACACCAATTTGCACTCAAAGTGGAAGGCAGACATGTAGCAGCATTCAGTACACAAGTTCTGGGTGGATGGTGCTGCTCCTGAGGCAGAAGAAAATTGTGTTAGGTGGTTAACCACATGACAGTGACAGCTCCAACATCAGTAATGCACTTCACTAGGGCAAGGTCATGCCAAATGAATCCAGTGGATTTCTTTGATTGGGTGACCAGGGAAATAGATCAGAGAAGGGCAGTGGATGTGGCCTGTCTGGACTTTAACAAAGCCTTCAACACTGTGCTACACAGGAGGTTGATAAAGAAGTTGAACAACCTAGTGGTGTGATCCAAAGTGGTAAATTGGGTTAGAAACTGGTTAATGGATCAGACACAGAGGGTGGTGGTTAACGTCACTCATTCTAATGATGAGAGAGTGACCAGTGGGGCACTAGAGGGCTTAGTACAGGGACCAGTCCTCTTCAGTGTCTTCATAGAGAGCATTGCAGAAGAACTGGAATGGAAGACCAGGTCTACCAACTGTGGTCTGGAGACCTACCTCTTTTGTCTGTCCCCAAGTACTCAACAAGTATTAGGGAACAGTATCCGGTCAAGACCACGACAAAATAAATGTGTGTTCAAAAACCACACCATCATCACAATGGTCGCAGTTTTAGAGTTTGTTCATTTTTATTAGTGCAATTTTGGACCATGCTCATTTTTGGTGTTCCAAGTGGCGCTGCTTTTAACCATACAAATATTTCCCATGTGGTATTGACCTGGACCCTTGGGGAACAAGCATTTCTCCTTTTTGGCTCCTAAGTTCTGGAACTCTCTTCTTGTGCCCCTTAGACTCTCTTCTCTCATATACACTTTAAAGGGTGTCATAGGAGTATTTTAAGTTCCACTGATAATTGCACCTGTACCTGATGCCTTGTTTATATGCCTTGCTAATCTGCTACATTTTATGTGTTATTGAGATGTATTATTGAGTTGAACCCTATTAGCTTTGCCTGTCACTGTTGTGTTCACCTCCATAATATTCTGGTATCCATTGCTTATGCGTTACCTTGATGTTCAAATGTTTATCCTGACTTAACAACTTGTTTGCTACCTGTCTCTGTATCCTTGCCACATGCTTATATGTAACAATTGCATGGCTTTCTGCATTATGTATAACTGCTGTGGCTCCTTTTGTGCTCTCCCAGGTTGTGCCTGAAAATAGGAATTGTATTGCCTAATGCACTTAGCTGGTAAATAAAACAAATAAGTGATCCACTTTTCCTTTCCAAACATACTAATTCTTCTGTGAGGAATGTTGTACATGACCCCTGTGTCCTTAATTAATTGAATATGCTATTGTCCATGATGAACAGATACAACTTGTGTTTAAAGGTGTCAGCGCTCCTCCACTCAAGTTTGCCTATACATTGGTAAATAAAAACGAAATAAATAAGTAATCCACATTTCCCTCTCAAACATACTAATACTGCTATGAGGAATGTTGTACATGACCCCTCTGTCCCTAATTAATTGAATATGCTATTCCCTATGAGGAACTGACCCAACTTGTGTTTAAAGGATTCAGCACTTCCCAACTTGCTCTGCTTCCTTTGGGAACTTGCCCTATAGGTTTACCACTCTCTGGGTGAAAGAAACGTTTCATCACACTCCTCCTAATGCTATCCTCCTTGACCATAGGGTGGGTCCTCTTGCTCTACTGCCCCCAACAAGCTGAAAAAGTTTCCCCTAAACTACCTCATCCAATCTCTTCAACAGTTTAAAAAGTGTTTGTGAACTGCTTAAAATGAATAATAACTTTAAGAAAGTACAGTAGTAAACTGATACTTCTTACATCTGAAGAGTGTTCTTGTTTTCCCCTTTGCTAATTACCCCCTACTACTGCACATTGCTCAGATAGCTTCAGCTTCCTTTAAATGATGACTCTTCAGTTTTTTCATGATCTATTGCTGTTTACTGTTTACTATTTAAATAGTACCCCCAACCTGAATTCTTTGGGCATGATTCTCAAAGGTTAAGAGACATAGAAACATAGAAATCAGATGGCACAAAAGGACCCCTTGGCCCATTCAATCTGCCCCTATCCCATCCCCATAGTAAACCCTAGACCCAGCTCTTTGCACAAGCTCTGCATCAAACCCTGCGCTGTCCTGAACACAGTGATGCACTGTGTGCCCAATTCTCATAGTTCACGTGCATTTGCAACACTTTACCCGTTTTACAGTGGCTTGCCGCCAAATATTTGGCACAAACCCCGTAAAATGGTCCTTGAAGTTAGACCAGCAAAAGCTGGTCTAACTCGGGGCATGTGGTGCACAGGATCAAGAATCCTGACTGCCAGCCAGCGAATGCCACAGGCCCCATGCGCTGTATGTTCAGTGCACCTAGGGCTTGCGGCATTTAAACACCTTTGAGAATTGAGCCTGTTGGGTCTAAGTAAAGTACCTTATACTTATTGTCATGTGGGACTTGCATAGGAAGCCGAGAGGTCCAGGAGCTCTTCCTGCCAATTGTCTTCTCAGGACATTGGCAAGCAATGACACAGCGTATGTGCCAGTCTCCTTCATATCCGACTGCTGTTGCTGTCGCTGCTACAGTGGCAGCCATAGACATGGTCACCTATTGCTGAAATTTATGTAATATTTATGGAGAAATGTCCTGCCTGCCTGCAGTACCACTATGGGTCACCAGAGAGAATCTCTTTTAGATATACTGTGAAATATCTGAACATTCTATGGTTGCCATTGTACCCAGCCTCCACCAATGTGGCAGTTATGTGGAGGGATACAGGAACCCCTATCCTTGAATGAAGACAGCAGTCCTTAGGGCACTCAATCCTTCTTCACCCAACCAACCCCCTCCCCCCCTCCGAATGATCCCGGTCTGTTCCCAAATGCAGGTTGCCAGTGTGGCAGGCGGTAAGACAACCAACACCTCAGCACTGCCATGCCACTGGGCTAGTTTAAGCCCTATTTCTTAACCAGCTCTCTATCCATAATTCAGTCTTTTCTGTAATTCCAAATGCACTCTACTTCAGACCCAACTTCTGAAGAACCATGCACTAGGCTTTTCTAAAATCTAGGTATGTTGTATTATTTATTTATTCTTTTGTAACCGACTCAGGCCCACTTTGGCACAAGGCCTGTTTTCAGGGGCAATCCGGGAGCATTGGGGAGGTTAAGTGACTTGTTCAGGGACACACAGTATGCAAGTGGAGGCTGTGGGACTAAAACCCAGGTCTGATGGATGTACCAAGCTCATTCACAGCTTTTTACCCTAACCTCTAGGCTATGCTGCCAGACAACAGTAAGGTACTGTCTGCTGCAGAAGAGACCAGATTGATCAGTTCTGTTCATGTTTTTTAGTGATCTCTGTTCCAAAACTGAGCAGTGCTGCTCTCAGATATATATAGTAATGTGCCTTGTATATGTTGTATGTCAGGGCTGAATACCAAATGGAGTTCTGGTGTATAAAGAGAGGGCTTGCATTCTGTAGTCATCAGATTTGAATTACATGTCTTACTTTTCTTCTCTTTCATACAGTTTCCCTGTCTCCTGTTGGTAAGTGCACATTTATTTCATGTGTTTACTTGCTTTCTTTAAGATCAACTGACACCTGAGAAAAAACTTTAAAAGGTATATTTAGATGCAGTGCAGCTCCTGTTTCATATGCTGACTTTGCTGTTTGTTACTGAGGACACTTGCTTAAAAAAGAGATCTTTGTCCTTTGGTGTTAAGCTGTTAGTTATTCTGGTACTGTTGTTTATATTGCAATTGAAGTCAACCCCTCTTCTTACGACATCATAACCATCTCCATAGCAACGGCTGTCATTAGCAGATGATTATGACTTCAGATGGTGGAACAAGCAGCATTGCTATTCCATGTCCTACCTGAACCATTCCTGTTTCATGTCCTACCTAACCTGTTCCATGCCCTACCTGACCCATTCCTGTTCCATGTCCTACCTGACCCATTCCTGTTCCATGTCCTACCTGACCCATTCTTGTTCCATGTTTTACCTGACCCATTCCTGCTTCATGTCTTGTCTGACCCATTCCTGTCCCATGTCCTACCTGACCAGTTCATGTTCCATGTCCCCCCTAACCCATTCCTGTTTCATGTTTACTTGGCCCATTCCTGTCCCATGTCCTACCTGACCCATTCCTGTCCCATGTCCTACCTGACCCATTCCTGTTTTATGCCCTACCTGACCCATTCTTGTTTTATGTCCTACCTAACCCATTCCTTTTCCATGTCCTACCTGACTCATTGCTATTCAATGTCCTACCTGACCAGTTCATGGTCCATGTCCTACCTGACCAGTTCATGTTCCATGTCCTACCTGATCCATTCCTGTTTCATATCTACCTGACCCATTCTTATTCCATGCCCTACCTGACCCATTCTTGCCCCATGCCCGACCTGACCCATTCCTGTTACATGTCCTACCGGATCCATTCCTTCTCCCTGTTTCCTACTTGATCGATTCATGTTCCCAGTGTTTTACCTGACCAGTTTCAGTGTCCTTTGTCTTCCCTGTGTTATTCCAGCTCTCAGTGTCCTCACTTGATACAGTTCAGTTCATAGTGCTCTTGTCTGACCCATTTCTGTTTTTAGCAGTCTACCTGACTCATTCCTGTTTTTTAGTTCACTAACTGACCCACTCCCTCTCAGAATCCTTTTTGACCCACACTCAACTGTCAGGGTCTTACTTGATCTACTTCTGCATCCTCCACTCTTACACTCCCAAAGTTCTCCTGATTTACTTTTTCCTACTGGTATCCTACATAGAAACATAGAAGTTGATGACAGATAAAGACTGCAAGGCCCATCCAGTCTGCTCATTTTGTCTACCTTATGAATGTGCCATAGGCCTTTACTCTGTCAATGGTCTATTTATTCATACTCATCTGTATTGCTCCCTTATGCTTATCCCATGCCTGTTTGAAGCACTGCACTGTATTCATACCCACCACTTCTTGAGGTAGGTATATCCCCTGATCTAACCCTCCTAGTTTTTTACTAGGTCCATAATGCCCTATCTGACCAAACCTCATCTCTACTGTCCTGTCTGATCCATTCCTACACTCTTTGAGAAAAGTGAAGAAAATTTTAAGTGAATGCATCCTTGTATCTCCTCACTGGTGTCCTATCTGACCTAGTTCTACTTTTTCAGTGGCCAAGTTGGCCCAGTCTTTCAGCCTGCAGGTGTCTAATCTTGCCTGAGCTCCTCCTTCACTGACTTGTCTATCTGGTATTCTAGTACTGTAGTAAAGGCCAAAGCTGGAATCAGGGGTCATTGTATGGGATGGACAGGGGTATAGGAAGTTTAGGGGTTAGATCATTTAGAAGATCCCTCTTCCCCCTATAGATATTCTTACCCATCAGTGGGGAAAATGCTCTTTGCTCCTTCTAAAGCTTCATCAGAGTCTTGAGGGAGATTGCCACTGAGGGTTACCGAGCACAAATAGCGATAGTATTACAGTGGATACATCTGGATGTGTATCCTTTGTTAAAGCTTCTGTGGTAACTATAGTGGGGCAAGAGTGTTTAGCAAGATGTTCATTCTGTTGACAAAAAAGCACTTACATCACCACAATACTGTATTTTGTATTTTATTGATAAAATATTCTTTTCTTTTTATAATGATTGATTTGTTTTTATTTCATTCAGTTGGGAGGAACAGCTCACTTGGTGCGACAGAGAGAGCGGAGGAGCATACGTTTGGGGTGAGTCAAAGGAATGATGAAAGTGTCTCTGAAAAGATTCATATAGCCCTTAATGGTAGCCTGAGGGCAGCAAATAAATCATTACATGGATTACCAAAGCAACACAAATGGCAGCCAAGTCAATAATATCCTAGCTGAGTGCAACACATTGTCCAAAAAGCTATGCTACTAGAAATAAGCTTTTACCTCCCCTGTAAAAGTACTGTCCTTTTCAGTCTTGAAGTATGGAGTTCGAAATTCAAATCTCTCTGTGAGATATGCACCTGGTAATTAAATTATACTTAATGTTTTAGTATCTGACCAATCAAAGGCAAACACAGGCACTAAATGATTGCGGTAGCCTAGCTTCCACACTAGACATTGTATTCCTTTGGGGAAACCTTTGCCCCAATGAGAAGTAGCCAGTTACTATGGTAGTGGTAGTATCCTGCATCCCGGAAACAAAAATGGACATCATGTGCCTACTAGGGTGTCTCTGACTGGGCCAGTCCCGGTACCTAGTTGTCTCCCTGGAAGAATGGAGATGAATAGTCTGAAAAAAGATGAAACTCATCATACAACATGGGTGCCACAGAACTGAACTTTGGCAACAATGAATTAAACAAAGTTCCACCTGGACAGATGGACACTAACTGGGCAGAACGGGACCAGACTCCCACTTAATGTGGCCAGTCTCTTGCTTAACATGGCCTTCCTCTCCCTTAAAAAGCAAAGGTTCATTTACAACATTTTTTACTAATTACCAAAGATAATCTTCTTTGCCAATTTTGCCCAGTAATGTTACTGTGTTTGGAGACTGCCAAATTATAATATTCCTTGAGGATGCTATTCTACCATGAGGTTGCCATTGCTCTCCTGTTTGCCTGGCTATCACATCTTAATGTAACCAGTCCCCAAGATGCTAGGTACCAAGGGCATTCCACATGAAAGGGGAACTATCTAGGGTTATAGAAAGTGTCTGGGCCTGGGCTGTAGTTAGGGAGGTTCCCTCAAACACAACAAATGCACATAACATGTCTCCTAACTTTAAAGCAATTACTGATTTCCAGCAAATAAATTAACTTTTGTCATCAGCAGAACTCAGTTACCCTGAATATCCCACAAATGAGAATTTCTGGTTATTTCATTTTTTTATTGCTGAAGACATTTTGCATGAAAACAGGCTTCGGCCCTGTGTCCCTGCTGCTTTTCTTGCCTTGAAGTCACAATCCCCTGCTTGTGACATCAGAATCTCTTTCATGCAAGCATGTTGTGCAGTCTCAGCAGAGGATCATGACCTTATGATGTTCCACAGGGTAGGAGCTTTTACAGCCCCTTCCCTGTGGAACTCTCTACCTCATTGTGTGAGAGAGCGCCTGATTTTCCAGAGCTTCAGGATCACCATGAAGAAAAAGTTGGACCTATTTATGGGGTTTTAATTATTGTATTGTTTTTAATATGTTATTTGTATTTAATCTGTGTTCTTATTGTACGGGTGCATTGAACTTTGGAAATGCACCTTTTTAGACATGAAAGATTGATTGATTGATTGATCGGTTGAAGGTTCGCAGGAACAGATTATGTCAAAGAGGCAATAAAGAGCCTGGTTTCTTGCAACTGTCTTTTGTAATAAAGAACATAATGCCCTAAAATTAAATTTTTGTGGGAATGTTGAGAGCTGAGTCTTGCTAATGCCTGCTGTAAGCGTTTTGCAGGAAGCTTGAAAATCTCTTTGCTGTCCACACTCATCTTGAGAGTCGAGCGCTAAAAGAAATGTATTAACTCTCCTTCCATCATATTGGTGTGTCAGCTGGGGAGACCATGCATACATAGATACAGGGCCAGATTTTCAGAATGCCCTGAATGGCCAAGCCCTGGAGTGCGCTGAAAAAATGGTGCACGGAGCTTGTGGCATTTTCCCAGCTGGCGACTGGGATTTTCCATCCCATGAGCCAATTGCTGCAAGTTAGACCAACATTTTCTAGTCTAACTTGCAGCACTCCTGAGTACCCTTTTTACAAGGCTTGCACCCATTATTTAGTGCAAGCTGCCATAAATTGGGCAAAGTATCACAACTGCGTCCGGCCTACTAAAATCGAATGCAGTTGTGGCAAAGGTGTTTGGCACAGCTGTGCCAAAAAATGGTTTTAAAGCAGGGCTTGACACAAGCTCTGATTGCTCTTTGAAAATCCAGCCCAATCAGGGACACTTCCCTTTGGGAGCCTGTACGCAGGATACCGTGCCTAGGGCACCCACTTTCACAACACCTGTACCCTTCATCAAAGACATAACATCACTTGGGACACCTACATTAAACATAAACCTATGGGCTTTGTGCCATAGCATTACAACTACCCACCCTCCTTACTCCCCTTTTGTTAAGAAGCATGATGTTATTTCTTACGCCATCTAACTCAGATTCACAATGCGTCCTAACCTCAGTTCCAGCTTATAGTAGAGCAGACTTTGTTGGACCTCCCTGGGTAACAAAAACATACCTGACCAGCAGAGCTTAGTACTTGTGTGTGACCTCCACAACCAGAGAAACAATACAGCTGCAGGTGGAAGATTTCTCCTTGATGCTTCGCTTCTACCATTCAGTCTTAAAGGACACCTCCTCCATTCCTCATGGAACCTCAGATATGCAAGAGCCTCAAGTAGCTCCCTTAAGGGGAACCTTCCCCTCTCTAGTCTCTTCTGCTGGGTGTGTGGGACCAGCGGAGCCTTTCAATATTTCTTTTTTTTTGCTTCATGTTCTGGCCTATTCCTCCTGGTTAATAGTACCCTTCTCAGCCTCAAAGGGCAGGAAGAGTCCAGAGGCTCTTTTGACTCTGTTCTTTCTGCATCTCATCCTCTAGACTGAATCTGCACTTCCAGTCTCATCCCTTTATGGGCAGGAGGGGGGACAGGCAGCACCAAATGCTAACTGGCCTTCGTTAGCATCTACCGAGACACATGACCTGTCAATCAAGCACTTCAAGCAGTCTGACAGCTTACATGCTGGAGACTTGACCCCTCCAGACACCAGCTCATTTGTGATGCTCCTCTTTAACTCTTTAGTAACTGGACTTGCCCCTGAGCAAAAGGTGAGAGGCTGTTTACAATAATAGTGAGACTGCCTGTAGTCTTTTAATACGTGCAGTGTTGCCATGATGATATTATTGCAGGGGAACCAGTAATAAAATAGTCTCATGGTGGAGTAATAGAAGCTAACAGTCGCTGCACCTGAGTAAAACATAATTGAGAAAAACTGCTAAAGGTTACCTTTGGCAAGCTGTGGAATAATGTGATTTGTTTGTGTAGATGTGCTTTCTCCTTTAAGAATGCCATTTTCTCTCATGATATTGCATCTTTTGGGCTGGCTAATATTTTTATTTTTGTAAGCACAGTTCCTGCAAGATAGCGATTTCATGGACGTGCAATTCCACGAAAACACTAGAAAAGCACGTTTGCATTTCAAAGTTTGGGAAATTCAAAGCATTATTCAGATGAATTTTGTGGGCCAATGTGGGCCAATGATCTTATTTTCATGTAAATGTCTTCATGAAGTAAAAAATGAGGGGTGGTACACACAGAAAATGAATACAATACTAGTGGAATTGTGCCCATGTTAAAAGTTTTTCTGGCTATGGGAAAATCACTTTAATGGTGAGTGCAGGAGGTGTTGACTGGGACTGCTGGCAGTGGTAGATTGAGGTGGGGGCCAAGAGAAGCAATGGCTTTATTAGCAACAATCTGAGGCCTGCACCAGACTCGACACTCGGAACCAAGATCTAGACAAGACTTTGATACTTGGATGTCCACTCACAAGGGACCAGCCCAGATCCTGGCTTGTTGGTGCAGTGCAGCTCCTCTGTACTGAGCACACATTATGCCCACTTCTGACTCAGTTGACCCCTGATATCATCCCATCTAACTGGATGCTGCTAGTTCCTCCTGATAAGCCCCCTTGACCTGTTTTCAGCATGCCATGTGCTGTCTTCCTGGTCAGAATGATGATTGCTATGTCCATCTCATTAGATGTTTTACAGTTTTGGTTTGGCCACCACGTCTACAGTAGTTTGATGATTTTTTTCTCTTTTTTCTGTTGACATTTCAAGCCAGGTAAAATAATTTGCTTAAAACAAACAGGGAAACTAGGAGGAACTCTTTAACCTGTATGTAAACGGGTAATGTGAAAGAACAAAGTAATGGGCAAGAATGTCCACATGAATATGTTACTGAATGTCAGCTGCCACCCAAGATGCTTTGCACAGGGTTTGGTCTTTAGCTTAGTGTGTGTGTGTGTGTGTGTGTGTGTGTGTGTGTGTGTGTGTGTGTGTGTGTGTGTGTGTGCGAAAGAGGGGAGCGGCTAGAGAGGCATGTAGAGACCAGTATGGATATTTATTTGTATCCTTGATGGATCCCACACACTATTCTTCTTGAAAACAGTCTCTCCCATGGGCTACTTCCAAGTGTGCTACATGCCTGTTAGTATATAGAAACATGGAAACATAGACAACAACAGCAGAAAAAGACCAGTGGTCCATCTGGTCTGTCCAAGTTCCTATTTAGCCCTAGGACTTACTGCCTCTCCAAGGTCCTAGTCCTCCCCATCCTTCCCCCCATTGTACTCCCCATGTCTGCCACCCAGAGTCCCCACTATACCCTTCCTTCTCTCCCAACTGTGCTTGAAACCACCAATGGTTTTAACACCCTTTCTGGAAAATAATAGTTCATCATGTCACTTCTGAGCCTCCCTCCTGTCAGTTTCCACTCATGTTCAGGTGACCATGAACTACTATTTAAGCTAAATAGTTCCCCACACTTCAGTTTGTTAATTCACTTTTAGGAACTTGAAGGTCTCTATCATATCTCCTCTCTCCCTTCTTGTCTCCAGTGAGTACATGTTCAGTGCCTTGAGGCTCTCCTCATAGGACCTGCCCTGTTGACCTAGAATCATCTTTGCTACCCTCCACTGCACTGTCTCCAGCCTATCTCTATCCATCTGCTATCAAAATCCCCCCCCCCCCCGCTACATCTCAGCATTTTACTCAATTTGCTTTTTGCTTTGTTGCACTGACTTTATTGTTTGAGGGGCACTGACTTGATTGTTCGAGGGGCACTGACTTGGTTGTTTGAGGGAGCCACTGATAATAACTTTAAGTTCCCATTCCTCAGCTGTAGTGTTAAGTCTCACTCCACCCATCCAGTACTCTGTCCTGGGGTTATTGTACTCGAGGTGCATTACCTTGCACTTTTTGGCATTAAATTTCAGCTGCCACACCTTAGACCACCCCTCCAGCTTCTGTAAGTCACTGTGCATTTCTATAATTCCCTCATTGCTGTTAGCTCTCCCACAGAGCTTAGTGCCATCTGCAAAGAGACACAACCTGCCCCAGATTCCCTCACCAATGCCCGTGATGAACATATTGAAGAGGACCACACCCAGGACAGATCCCTGTGGTATCCCCGCTTGTGACCTCCCTCTCTTCTGATTTGACCCTGCTGACAACAACCCTCTGCTGTTTTGTCTTTTTACTATGACATTAGCTGCATGCAGATCCTCCATCTTCTTCAGCAAGCATCTGTAAGGCACTGAGTCAAAAGCTTTTCTGAACTCAAAGCAGAGAGCTTATGGCAGTATACCAGCTGAAGGACTGTCTGTCCCAAACCCAGCACCTGAAGTTCTGATGTTTCTGGGTTCTGGATCTGTCTTCAGATCCAGAGAGGAAAGGACAGCTCCCCCCATTCCTGACATACAATAACTTGTTTAGTAACACAGACTTCTTTCAACTTCCCTAATAATGCAGGTGCAGGCGGGAGCACAGATGCCTAATGCATTGCATCTGCAGGTGACTTGACATGGGCTGTAAAGTACCCTCATGCACTTGCTGTCCAGCAATATGTTTGCATGAGGAAATTAAAGACCTGATTGGCGCAAGGCAACTCATCTTACTAATGCACCTCTCTTCAGTTAATAATTATAACTAAAAGCATACCCTTTAAAGTAATAACAAGACCATTGTATAGGGAAGAGTTTTTGTTAAGAATTATTGAAAACAATGTGTTAATGTCCCCATGCTAAAAAGCCAGGTTGTGAAATCTATGGCCAGCATGGATACTGTGAAAACTTATTTCTGGCCAAGTCAGTGGGCAGAATCACCCTTCGGTATATCTTAGATTATAAAACAAAAACAGCCCTGGAATAAAACCAAGAGCCCGGAGCCACAAAGGTATTCACTGTACTGTTCAGAAAAAGGGGACATCTTCAGAAAGAACTCCAATGCTATTCCACACATACACCAACAGTATAAATAATTGAATAAGTGGCTGGTTGGAAAAATATGCAGATGATGCGAAGTTAAGCAGCACAGTCAGTAATAAAGAACAGTCAATAGGAGTACAGGAATACCTTAATAGCATTACATCTGGGCCGACTGAATGGGTCAAGCTGTTTTTTTCCTTTTTTTCAAATTTAATAAACTTTATTCAGAAAAAATGTTTTCTCTCTTTTGAGCATAATAACACATACAACAATAAGTACAAGATGTTTTCTATAGAAATGATCCAAAGTTAATTGGTGTTAGATAGTGAATCAACACATAACATTTCTTCATAAATGAAGTAGAACAAGCAGGAGAAAAACACAATTACAAACACCTACCCACCCATCCTTCCCTCTTCCTGCCTCCCACCCAGCATGCACCGCTGATACAATTGTTAGGAGGAAAGGCACTACCAAGTAACTGCCTTGAAGTGGGACGGATCCTGAGTTACTCAGCAACGTAGAGGTTGTTCTTTTCTACCAACAAATTATGTGTTTCTGTGTTTCTACTTCATGGGCAGATGCATGGGGAGGATGAAATTCAGCATCAACAAATGCGCTGTATTGCACCTGGGGTCCCAAAACAGAGAGAATGAATATTTCCTCAAATGACTGTTGAGGAGTGAGATCTGGTCATTTTCATAACCAGCGATCTTCATCATGGTAGGCCAAGTGAGAAAGCAGCGACTTGAGCCAGTAGAGTCTTAAACTGTATTAAATAAAACATATGCAGTAGAAACAGGCATGTCATAGGTTCCTTCTATAGAGTTCATGTATGACCCTACCCAGAGTATGGTACTTAGTTATGGGCTTTCTGCACAAGTGTAACCCTAACTCCCTTGTGCAAGATGACAACAGTCCTTACACTTATCTGGAGGGCAATTACCTGACTCATTATCTAGGGAGTCGGGGGAGGGGGGAGACACATACAAACTTATATTTTTCCAAGTCTCAGGTGAGATACCTTGGCAATGATGAGTTTTACACAGTCTGAGGGGGCCCCAGAAAGTCACACACAGATCAAATGTCCACAGGAAGGCATGACATTATGCAGTGTGACTTTATTTCTGACATGATAGTCAGTTGGAAAAGTTGGTGTCCACAGAGGCCTTTTCAGGTGCAGAGTAATGTACACAGAATCCATAAGCTGCAGCAAGTTACTAGCAGTACAGACACTTCACATGTCCATCCCCTCTTCTGGGCAATGGACCAGGACAAGATGTCCCAAACACTTTGAGCTATAGGTTCACCAGAGTAAACGTGATTGCACATGAGCAATGGGGAGACCCAAAGCAAAGAGAGAGAGAGATTCCCCATGGGACTACAATCCCAAAACAACAGGCAGTGCAGCACCTGACTCCCTAAATAAATTGTGAACAAGTTTCCCCTCCTAAACTGGACTGAGACATTCAACTCGGCTTTAGCCAAAGGCCAGATAACACTGAATTCATCACAGGGTCATGAACTGTGAAGGCACTAAATTGCTTTTAGCAGTCCCATGTTAGTTCTGACAAAAACACTTTGCATGTCAGTACTGTGGGGGTCCGGCTTAAGTTAATTATCCCTCAAAAGCAATTGAAGAAGACACTGTCCCTAGACTTCCAGGTGCCCAAATCTGAATGGCAAACCTACTTTACAGTACTGAAGTGACAAATTCCAAACACATTGCACTTCTATGACTGGAGTGGCTAGATATGGCCAGACCAGTTCTGGACAACACTTTTACTCAAGTCTTTACAGATGGGGGATGGCCCCATTTGTTACTCACTGTTACCGGTCCAAAAAGCACTTTCTGAAGAATTCACCTCTCAGGGCATTACAGAAGATGACAGCCACCATGACCCAGCATCCAGACCATTCCATTTATGAACTAGGACGAGAAAAGAAAAAGAGGGGGGCTCCCTTCTGGCAATCGGTCTGGCATCATTCAGAGCACTGACCGACTCACTCGAACTCCACTCACTCTTACTGTCTGACTCTTCACTGAGTCAAAATTCAAGTGCAGTGCTACAAGTTGAGGGTCATGCTGCTGTGAGACTTCCACATACCATTTTAGAACCCTCTGCTCAGCAGTGTTGACCAAGTGGCTTAAAGGAGCCCTACAGGGATTTTACCCTTTGTGCTGCTCAGCTCCTATCTAAACTACACTGCAAAAGGGGTTCTTGTAACCCAGGTGAACCCGGGTGTCACACAAGGAATGAGATGCTATAGCAAGGACTGAGAGAGAGTCAAGAGGAGAGCAACAATGTTAACGTGGGAATGAAAGATAAATCATATCCTTATAAGACTTGAGAGCCTAGACCTAATGGGCTGGATTTTCAAAGGGTGACGCAGGGCTTGCATCAAGCTCTGTATCAAACTCGTTTTTTGGCACAGCTGCATCAAACAACTCTGCCACAGCTGCATTTGATTTTCTGTTCTCAGGGCAGTTGTGAAAGCTTCCTTAATTTATGGTAGCTTACGTCAAATATTTGGCGCAAGCCCTGTAAGAAAGGTCCCCTGAATGCCACAAGCTAGACCAGAATGAAGCTGATCTGACTTGCACCATTTGGTGCACAGCAGTGAAAATCCTGATTGCTGGCCAGGAGAATGTTGCAAGTCCATTGCGCCATATGATCAGTGCACCAGGGACTTGCGGCATTCTTGGGGACTTTGAAAATGCGGCCCAATGGGTCAGGGGACCAGATGAACGAGAGGGGATATTTTGATGCTATAACATATATTTTAAGTCTAATTAATTAGTCATGAGCCTAGCAAGGCTCCTGACTGGCTACTAGAGTGGTCATTAATGTCTTAGAAATAGCCGATTCAGCTGCCAACTGATGCTGTGTGGCATGGATGGTTTGAGCCTCATAGCTAAAACCTAAATAAACCTAATGAAAAATGTCAAACATTAAAGTTGTTTATTGTGATTAGACTTATAATCACAATAACATCCTCAAAGCCAGAGATTTCCTTAGATTAACAACTGGCTAGAAGGAGGCAGCCCTCGGCTGCACCTCAGGCCACCCATCCCCCCCAACCGGTCATTAATTCCTAGGAAATTATTGGCATCTCAGTCATTATTGCTTAAACAAAGGACTCAGAGTGAATGAGAAATATGAACCTGGCATTCAAGTGTGAGACCCATCACATTAGCGGTCACAACCAACAATTGCAGGTCAGCGACTTTGGGACAGAAAAAAGGAAGTAAGTTCATATACAGAGAGGAATTCTGGAACAGATTACCAGAGTCAGTTGTAAACTGTAATACAAAACTAAGTTTCAAGACAAATGTTGATAGAGTCATCATGAAGGAAGTGGATGCCGTAGTGCAATGAAATTAGGCAAAACAATTTGACCCAATCCTTTTAGCACTGTAAAAGATTCCAGTTCTATTTCTAATTTAGTTGAAATTTAATGGGAGGGCTTTAAGCCTGAGGTTCAATGTCTGGAGCAACTATGTCACTCCCCCATCAGGCTTAAAAGGTCACTCATCCTGGGCCTCTCCAGGATTCGTTTTTCATTGCAGCCAGAGGCGCTGCTTTCCTTCCATCTGACCTATCTTATTTTCCTCACGCCTCCGGCTGCTCATCCTGTCTCATGGTTCTGCCTTTACCTTTCCCCACACCTCACTCTTCATGCTCTTTTCCCTGATGTTGCTTTTCTTTTCGAAATTTCCCTCCTCTGTGCCGCAACTACTATTCTGCCTTGGCACTTCCCTCTCGGCATGCTCCTGAAGTGCCTTACTGCTCCTGCATTGCAGAGCTCTGAGCCATTTTGCTGCAGACCTTCACCACTGACCAAGAGCCCTGCCAGTCTAAAAAGGCCCTAATCGCTCGTACGCCATTTGTCAGCATTTTGCCTCCCTCTCGTGTGGACCTGGGTAGCATCCTCCATCTGCCCTCCCGCCTCGGCGTGGTGTCTTGTCTTTGCTCCTCCCCAGCTGCTTGCCTGCTCTTTGTCCCACCTGCCCCAAAACCCTCCTCTCTCCAACCACCTTGCTGACTTCTTTTGACTTGGCTCTCCCTCCACCGACGTGGCCAGCTTTCCTTCGGTCCTCGCTAGCTAGGTTGCCCATTTCTTCCCACTGCTTCCCTCACCATTGCACTCTATGGATTTTGTTTGCTTCGGTCCTTGGTTACTTGGCCACTCCGGTTCTGTGCATCACCTCACCTCTCTGGTGTGCTTGCTATCATTGGGTGTGGTGGCTCTGTGGTATGAGCTGTTTTGGAGGGGCTGGTGAGCAGACTATGGCCCCCACTTGGAGAGCTCCTGTCATTCCAGGGCCCTGCTTTTTGTCTTGATGATGGCTCTGCATGCACTGCGGAATAAAGTATAATTCCCTTGCTGTTTAGCTACATTAACTCATTTGCTCATTGAGTCAGGTCCTGCAAAGTATGGTTCCGACGCCATATGGTGTCTATGGGAACAAATTTTAACACAGCTTCTGTGCTTTCTGATGGCGTTGTGGATTGTGCAGTGCACACTCATTCATTTGCCTTGTTGCTTGTTGCACTCAAACTGTGTGTTAGTGCATTCCTTTGCAGTTCAGCATCCGCATTATGATTTAGGTTAGCATATACCCTGATTCTTATCGCTCTGCTTCTCATAACTTACCTACATCAGGCATTTCATGCCTATCTGCCATTTCTTAGCTGCTGTGCATGCGGATTAATTCAAAGCCACTGCTAACCGTTGCTTCCTTCATTGCCTTTCCACCTCTTGTACTGCTGCACTCTGTAGATTATGCTATGCTCCCACCAGTGCTTCTTAGGAGAATTGCATATGTATCAGCTCTTAGGGCCCTCATTCTCCAGCCAGGTCGTACTGGTCGGGGGTTCTATCTAGCAAAAAAACAAACAAACAAAAAAATTGCTGGCTGTTTCCCTATCCTCACCTCAGCTCGGCTGCCTCTTCTCTTTGGGGTTCCATTACCCTGCTGCCTCCTTTCCTATTTTGCTTACTGTTGCCCTTGTAGTCCTCTGTTTGGTACTCCTCAATGTATAGCCCTCTCAGGTCCCCGATAGCTCACCTCGACCTACTCATCTGTTTCAATCGCTCAGGTGGCATGCCTTGGCTGACTCCATCTGGTCTGCAATCAATAATTCCTTTGAGGATGGCTATCTTGAATCATATGGGCCTACTCAGTCACATCGACTTCTCGAGCATAGCCCTCTCTGGTCCACAATACCTCACCTCTACCTGCTCATCTATTTCAATTGCTCAGTCTGCCTGCCATACCTCTCCTCAACCTGCTCATCTATTTCATTCGCTCAATCAGTTATGCCTCGGCCGACTCAGTCTGGCTGGCAAGCTATCCTTCATCCTTTTATACCTCGCTTTCTCATACCAGCCTCCATGGCTTCAATCCATCATTGTACCTCATCCGTTTCCTATTTTTACCTTCATCATCCTAGTGTCTTTTCTTGTACCAGCGATCATGGATTCACTCCACTCATGGCTTCACTCCTCATCATACATCATCCGCTTTTGCTCCTCCCGATCGCTCGACCTGAGCATACCATCTGGTTCACATACCCTCTGGTTCCAGGCATGCCTCCTTGGCCTTGGAGTCTACCTCCTTTTGAGGAGCCTACTTAATCACATCTCTCTATCGAGCATGCTACCTTCATACAATTTCTTTTTCAAGTTCATTCCTGTCTCCTCTTATTCACATTCCGTACCGACCATCAAGGATTCACTTCAATCGAGGCCTGCAATCAATATTTCTTTTGGGCATACCTACTATGACTCCTATGCCACCTCATCGATCCACTGCCATCCTGCCACATGTATCAGGTTCATGACTCCAGTCACAGTCATCCTTCACTTATCCTTGCCTCAAGGTTTATCTATTTACATTGTTTATTTGAGCATTCCTATCATTAAATTCTATGCTGCCTCATCGACTCCGACCTCAGGGTTAAATCATTCACATCGCATAATCAAGCATGCCTTATCAGCCTTAGAGTTTACTTACTCGCATCGATCAATCAAACATACCTCTCATTGTGTCTTATGCTACCTCAACGACTTGCCGCCCTCTTGTGGTGATCATCATCATCAGTCTTCATTGCTGCCTCATGTTCCTTCTTTGATCTGCGCTTTCTTTTGGGGTTTTTCACCATCCCATCATCATCTTCCCTACTCATATCCTTCTCTTTAATGAATCCTTCTCTTTAATGACATACGTCCTCAAATCAAACGTTGTCATCCTGGAGGGAAGGTGACCTAGGCCTTGAATCCCCAGAGGTTTCCTCCTCAAAGGGGGGTTTTCCTCTTCTCCATGCCAATAGTCATAATATTAGTTAGAGTTAGTACTTTCTTAGGTTAATTAGTTAGGTTCCGCTGTTGGATGGAAGCGGATGGTGGCCCCAGCTTTCCCTTCTCTCCTTAGTCTGCCTTATCATCTTCTCAGAATTCATTCATTCACCATCCTCGCCTCTTCGATGCTCAACACCCAATTGGGTATTATTTTTGGGCTTCTTCCTAATCTACCTTTAGCCGACGCAATCATTCCTGTGGCACCTGTGGGGGGGGTGGAACCCTCCTCTAGGGTTCCTTGTGTCGTACCCCTACAGGGTGGTGTATCCCATGGATAGAGAGGCAGAAGGCCACAAAGTAAATCAAGTCACACAAGCATCATCTCATCTAGTTGCATAAGCACAATTGAATGGGAGGGCTTTAAGCCCGAGGTTCAATGGGCGGAGCAACTACATCACTCTTCCAACAGGCTTAAAAGGTCACTCATCCTGGGCCTTTCCAGGATTCATTTTTCATTGCCCACCATCCTTCCCTCCTCCTCCAGTGGCTTGTCTCTCTTACCCGTGGGCTTCCTCCTAACCAACCTTTAGCTGACACAATAATTCCCATGGTACCTGTAAGGGGTGGACCCTCTTCTAGGGTTCCTTACATCGCACCCCTACAGGGTGGTAAATCCCATGGATAGAGAGGCTGAAAGCCACAAAGTAAATCAAGTCACACAAGCATCATCTCGTCTAGTTGTGTAAGCACAATTGAACTATTTTTTAAATGTTTTAATTGAGTTTCTTTCTCAAGAAAAAAAAGATGGTTGCCACATTTAGCTTAGAAAAAGCATTGTAGACCTGGCAAGGTTTAGGATAGCGAAAATAAAAACAAACTCAAGGTGCACAGCATAGGAGGAACCTAGAAAAGTAGATTTGTCGGGTATGCCAATATTTATATTAATTGCAACTAAAACGAACTTTTTGGGAAAAACATTCTTTATTGTACTACTGCTTTAAGTAGCTTCATGGCCTTGTTATGCTCCTAGTATCGTAACATGACCCAGAGTAGAATGGACTTGCTGGACTGGTGGTCATCTTTCTTCCCTAAATTTTTGTACATTAACAGATAGCTAGAACTATGCTTTTTTCATTATTATGGCAATTTGTGTTCCTTTCTCTCCTGACATCCCCCTTCATCTGCAACCGCAGCTCCATCACTCACTGTCCCCAGGATACTGCAGTACTTGTAACCTCACTGGATTAATGGATTCCGGTAGGCAGTGCAGGGCCTAAAGGGCCGGTGGTTTCATCCTGCTGATGGAGGGTGTTATCCTCCATTTTCTTCCCTTCCCTCGCTTGGGCTGGCCGATGTGCAATGATGCGCATGCACGGTGTAACGACACTGCATGCCTCAGTGCCTGGGTCCAGAAGATAAATGTGGGTAGCTACTTGCTGTGCCATCCAGCACACTTGGACTCCACCCTCCCTGAATGAGGAGAGCAGTCTCTGGATGTGCAGTCCTCTTTCTCCAGGCCAGACCATGAGCAAACTTGGTCTGTTCCCGAACCCACGTCACCACCATGGTGGGGAGAGTGGTTCCCAGCACTTCAACCTTCCAAACCACTGGGCTTAGTACTATGCTTTTAGCCTTTCCTAGCACTGCAGCCTCTTGCCAGTGGGAGGCTCCTCTGTAGAGACCTTTCACTAACGGAGGGCTTCCTTAGAATACTGAGATACTGACATTGTTTATCTGTCAGCCTGACCATGCGTTTATACAGATTTAAAGGGACGGTCAGGTGACATCTCTTGGCCAATGACATTTCTAGAGCTTTTCTTGCCATTTTAGAAAGAAATCTCTGATACATTAGAGGAGGCTCTTAAAAAATATCTTGGGGGAGTGGCCTCCTCAATGGCCCAGTGGCAGTCCCTCACACTGCCACGTAGGCAGCCAGAGTTCAGGAGTGGACTGTCGTCACCATGTTTAGAGCCAGGCCGCAGCTGCTGAAGGGCACTGCACATCAGCCAGGGAGGGCTGGCAGTAGGTTTTTGGCATACAGTGATCCCTGCAGTGTGGCCAGGAAACTTGCTCCTTCTGCAGGAGCACGATGTGCATCTGAGGCTCAAAGTAAACAAACAAAAACTAACTAAATAAATAAGGGCATAATTCACACCACAAGGAGAAGGGAGTCAACAAGGGCCAAAACTAGGGGGGAGGGTAGAATCCCTGCTATCTGAATGATAGCGAAATTGGCAGACCCAGATGTATCCATGATTAATGTGGTACTGTATGTCTTATTGCGCTTATAAAATGGGCTACAATTTTCTTTTCATTTTTACATGTAAAAAAAAGTTTGTGTATAAAAAAGGATATTATTTTTAATTCATGATAAAATAATCCTTCCACCACCTAGAACATGACCTCATTTTGTTTGTTATAATTTCTTTTTAAATGCCATTTGCATTTCTTTGCCAGTGTGAGCTAGGAGAATCTCCACCCTATCACAGTGTGTATCTATTCGATGACACACCAGCATTATTTTTCAGATTGGAATGGCACAGTAAGCCTGTATGTGTTCCAGAAAAAAAGCAAGGCTGCTACATGCCATCAAGCTGACCACTGTGAGCAGTTGTAGAAGATCAAGTGGCTGTACGTGTTACAGTGACTGCCCCGTAGTGGTTCCTCCCCCTCTTCTGCTAGACCAACCAGCCTTCAATGACTGGCAGTACTTGTGCTCCACTCCAATGTTCAGGCACTGTGACTGCTAATATAAAACTTAAAAAAAAGGCAAAGAAAGAAATGGGCTTTACTTGTGGCATGCACTGGCAGCAGACAGATCAGGAGCAGCCTTTCTCCGAGAGTGGGATCGCGATCACCATATGAGAGAACGGGAAGAGGTTGCAAATACTTTTCTTTGTTTCATTTTAACTGTCTGATATCCATAGGGATTGTATTTACTGGTAAAATATGGGTACAAACTGTTGCTGTAGTTGTTTACTGCATGGCTTTTACTCAATGATGCTTTCACACTAACACTGGGGGGAAAATGATGACCTTTGAAACAGTGACTGTTTTGATGGCACAGTTATTTTTACATTTTTCATTTTTTTTGTACTGCGGTCCTGCTTTTTAGTACTTATTTTTACCTGTGCATTGAAAGGATTCAATGCACAGGTAACAACCAATCAGGATGCAGGAATTTCCTTGTCCATTTTATAACCTGATTTTTAAAATATGTGTATATGTACAGTTACAAACTACATTTCTTATGGTTACGAGGGGCTTCTTCTCAAGTCCTTTGTGTGTGTCAGTGCTGCTCAGCCTTGTAGTTATCTCACCCAAAGAACCTGAGAATGCATTTGTATAACCATAAGAGACTGTGTAAGTGTACATAGAAATATCTGATGAATTTACTAAAAGTCCAGTAAAGATGAGCAATATCTGAATGTGAACCTGTATTAGAAATGCAGGTTTTGCAGAAAACATGAGCTTGCAGGTTAATGGCAGTTCCCCTTTAACTTACAGTATTAACATAGCAAAAGGAGTCAGGACTTGACCCGCACTGCCACCAGTCTGGATTACGTATTGGAGTTTCTTTGCCTCGGAAATGTATTTATTTATTTACTTAAAATTGGTGACCAGGAAAGGCACACTGAGCCGAGGTTTGTTTCCAGGTGCAACCTGTGCACCTGCACCCATGCAAATGCAAACCATGAGGGTATAGATTTCCGAGGCAAGGGTGGAGACTCTGGAGAGAGGCATTAATGCAGACATCGGCAGTGAGAGAGGAGGCTGGTGCAGGAACATAACACAGCACATTTATGAATTTGGTGTTGGTGTTGAAGAGTAACCATTCTTTGTTGTAGCACCACCTTTCCCATCCCCCCCCAATCATCAGGAATATATAGGAGAAGGTGAGCTTGACTGTGGGTGGGAGCTATTGCCATTTATCTTGCCTCACTGCCCTATAAGTTCCATCTCTCTTTCTCTCTCTCTTGCTCTCCCTGTCTTCCAGGTGTCTGTGGCTGTGGGGCTGGCTGTGTTTGCGTGCATCTTCCTCACTCTGATGCTCATCATACTCAACAAGTGTGGTCGTTCATCCAAGTTTGTAATGAACAGTAAGTAGACTCAGAAACACTTAAACCACTGTGGCCAAACCTCCCCCCCTGAGCCGCCCTGCTTTTGCCTTGCCCAGTTGACCATCAAGCAGAACTAAGCAAGATGTCATTGGTACTAATTGATTGTCCAATATTCTGAAACAAGCTTTCTTGATCTCATCTTTTGCAGCTGTCTCAAAAACCAGGGCTGGTTGATTGATTAAAATAAAGCTTCAGAGTGGTTGGCAGGAGGAAAGCAAGAAAGGCTGACAGGCAGAACTAAATAGGAGGAATCTGTAAAGAGTGCAAGGCCAAATAATGCAGCTTTGGAGTACATTTCCATGTGGGAATTCTCCATGCAAATGATAGAATTTGAGAAAAGACATTCCTAAATTTGGCTCTAATCCATGAATGCACTTCCAAACAATACATGAAGCACATATTATTTGTCTTGTGTCATTTATTATATTTAGGCATCAACAGATGCACCATACTTATAAAGGATGAAAGGAAAGGAATGTTTTTATAGAACGTTTCCTACAAAATGTATATTAAAGCTCTTTACAATCCAGAAGAGAGGAGAGAAGGTTGCTGCCAACAGGCACAAAGAGGAAGATTAGACAAATACTTTTTCAATGCCATGCAGTAAGTGACAGTGGTGGGGTTCACAGATGGATCTTCAAGTTCACAGCTCTGCCCTTCCTCCTGGACATGCAAAACTTAGAGGCCCCAATACAACTGGTCTTCAGCATTTCTCATTTGCTTTACCTGAGTTAGTGATGTTACATTACAACACAAGGGCCTGTGGCATTGAATCACTCCCACTGTTGACACAGTTTGTTAATGCCTTCTGTCCGATACTCACATGCAGTAATTGCAGTGTCCATACCCATTTAGTGCTGCTGGAGACTCAACCAAGTCACTCCAGATAATTGAGTTTTACACTTAAATGAGGGCAATAATAGGCTTACTTTTAATTAAATATGAAAAGAGACAACAGATCCAGCTCTCAGTGCTGTCAGTATTGTTAAAAATCCTGCACGCCACCCATGAAACAAAACCGCACTATATTGGACAATGTTTCCAATACAAAGACCTTTCTTAAAACAGCCATTTCATTTTAAAGAAACTACACTACTGTCATGGACAAAGACTACCTCCCCAACACACACACACATAAGAGTGATAGTCACCAATGTTTTTCTTTTAAAAGGACCAACAAAGAAATTAAAAAAAAAAATACAAGAAATGGCTCGTGCCCCAACAGGTGGTCCTGAAGCATAAGTGCAGATGTGTGAGATGATTTTGTGGTGGTGGTGCCTGAGGCGAGGGTAAAAGGAGAGCAGAACCAAAGCCAGGTGTCTGAATAAACAACATGAGGTGAGCAGCCCCCACACAGTAGGTGAGGAGCTGGGATCGTGGATGCCCCCATTTAGTTGCCAAAGGAAAGAGAAAAATGCTTTACAAGTAAAATGGTACAACTGATTACTTTTAAAAAATGAATACCATATTCTCTTTGCTATTTTGGACAGCACTACCCCTTTCATCTAACAGGTGTCAGCATGGCTCAGTTGGTAGTACATCTGCCCAAGGACAGAAGGTTGTGGGTTCTAGTCCCACATCGGGATTGGACTCCTACCATAAATGCTGACACCCAAGTGCAGCACTGGGAGGGTGATGTACTGTTAGGGGGTGCCATCCTTTGAATGAGATGTTAAACCAAGGTCCTGTCTGCATTTTCTGGTGGTTCATGTAGATATTAAGGATCCCCTGGCACCTCTCGAAAAAAGGCAGGGGAATTTCCCTGCTGCCCTTGCCAGATTTCCCCCACTCACTAAAATACCCCCAACAGTTTAATCTGGTTGAGTTTTAGTTGGTTTGTTTCTGTATCTCTGCACCCCGAACGAGCCTGAAAATAGGCAATATTTTTTAGCCCTCCTTTCCTGATCAACAATGACATCAATTAATCAGTAAATCAATCAATCAATCAATAAAACATAGTGTTTTACCAAGAAAGTCTGACTTCCCTTTCAGCATTGATTGTTTCTCAGTTCATATTTTTCCACTTAAATCAGGCTTAACACATGGCTCAGGAGTGACTGTTGTATTTTTTGTAAGACAAAACTAGCTTCCAAGAGCTTAACACAAAACCGACAGGTAAAACCCATTGGTGGCAGTGTGGTCTAGTGGCCAGCGCACACTTTTGAAAACCAGCAGACCAGAGGTTCAAGCCCCACCAGAGTTAAATAGTTACTGTATGACTTTCTGCAGTTCACTGACCCTCCCAGTACCCCAGTCCACGCAGCAGTGAAAATGGGTAGAAAGTAAAGCTGGAACTTCATTGGGCTGAAGTTCAGGCCAGTCTGGCTTGCGGAAGGTTCAGAGAAATAGTTTGAATCTGGTGTCATAAAAAATCAAAAAAAAGTAAATTATGGCCCAGAAACTCTTCATGCAATCTTTAGGGCTAAAACCCTGAACCAGCCCATCTCTAGTCTGGCTGAGGTTCAAAGAAATAGTTTGAATCTGGTGTCACACAAAAAAAAAAAAAAAAAGGAAATTATGGGCAGAAACTCTTGCAATTTTTAGGGCTAAAACCCTGAACCAGCCCATCTTTAGTCTGGCTGCAAGCTTAAAATTAGTCTGGATGAGGAGCAACCACTAGAGAGTAAGTGACGGAGGAAAAATGGAAAACATGAGATGGGTGGAACTGTTCGTCTGGGAGCACCAAGTGGCCTACTTTAAATTGGGCTGAATCAGGTTGATTTACATCAAAAGTTTTACCAGGAAAGACATACTGAGCTGCTGACAGCTCCTCTCCAGATGCATTGGGGGGGGGGGGGTGAAGAAGATAACCCACTAATGTGAAAGAATTAATAGTACATTAACAGACATGCATCAGTAATAGTCTATGGCTAGAAATACACGGCATCAAAAAAGAAGTAACTTACAAAGCATTACAGATGTGCAAACCATATTCAGTTCACAGTAAAACAATACAACAAGGTACATTAAGGTAGATAAAATTGAGCTTGGATAGGTGCACTAAAATGACCCCAACCAAGGCATATCAGTAGAAGGGGGTCTCAAAAGCATATCAGGTCTGGGGTAAGCCCTGGGGTGACTTGGTCTGAATTGAACTAGGCCCATTGGGCCAGATTTCTCTGCTTGCATGCCCCAGTAGAACCAGAGCCTTACTGAAAACAAGATGTATCTCAACTGGGCTATTCTGGGTAGATAAATCTTAGAAAAAAATAACAAAAAAGTTTCTGTATATTTGTGACCCTATTCCTGATTCCCTTTCACCCCTTCCATGCAGTGAGCCCAAAACCTGTAACCCATTAAAGCCTGTCACTTTCACATGACCCCCCACCCAAACTAGTTCATCGAGCAGATTAAAGACCTGTTTCTTTAAGGCAGCACTCTTGTGACTCTGGAAGGCACACTTTATCTGCACTGGCTGTCAGGAGGAGCGCTGTTGATAATTCAGTTTTGGAATTGATTCAGACACTAAGTGGATCTGAGCTGTCCGTCTCAGCTCTGAATACAAACATTAAAGACCCATGTCAGAATGGCCCGTTATTAAGTGCCTGATTAGTGTTGATGTCAGCATCACCCCTCTGCCCCTTCCCCAGCCCGGTCCAGTGAGCTCTGCATTCTTAGGCATTGATCTTTCCAGTAAAACAAAAAAGCATGCTGCCCATTTCTTTTCCAGCAGTGAAAGTGACATTCACATAGACCTCCTTGTATCAGTTCTCATCTGCCGTTTGTTTTTGAATGTTGTGAAAGCTACTAATCATTTCAGCGATATGATGTGACCTTTTTTGGGGGGATATCATATTGCAAATTAAATTACTGCTGGTTAAAGATTTTGCACTGGAGACTGAAGTCTGCCAGTTATCCACAAGCCAACCACAGCGTTGATGGGCACACTGCAGGCTTCTCCACACTGTGATCAATCTTGTGTTGGTGGCAGGGAGAGAGTCAGGAAAGACAACATCGGGTGCTGAAACTCTCTGTTTATCCACTGACCAGGTGCAGTACTAAGTGTAGCACGCACAGCACAGCCTTCCGTACACTGTGATGAATTTAATGCTGGTGTGACAGGAAAGGGTCAGAGAGCACTGGATATTGAAGCTCTCTGTTTATCCACAGAGATGGTACAGTGTATGACCGGGACCCCACAGTCTTTCCCACACTGGAATATAATGGTGATAGAAGGCAAGGCACAGACAACGCTGCAGACTGAAGCCCTCTGTTTATCCACAGGGCAGGTACAGTGTATGACAGGGACAGTGCAGTCTTCCCTATACAAGAATGTAATGCTGGTAAAAGGCGAGTGTCTGACAGCACTTGAGACTGAAGCCCTTAGCTGCAAACTTGGTGCACTGTGCACATGCATTGTGCAGGCTTTTCACACTGTGCTGAATATAGTGTTGGTGAAAGGTGGGCGATGTTGTGTCTCTCCCTTTGGGCAGACATACACCCTGCACTTACTGGGAATCATTCATGGGACCCAAGTCCTGTAAGCAGCAGCTCTGTTTATTCACTTTGTAGTATAGAATACTCCTCTGACTTTATATACTGCATTCTTAAGGCCTACCACCAGAGGTCTCTAGCTATTTTAATTACTCAGCAGTATAGGACACAGTTATTTGCAACTGCGAATATCTGTGTGGCACTGATTTGCACATACTGCTTTTTTCTCATAGAAAATACTACTTTCCCATCTTCTCCAGAGTGCTCCACTCTTTAATCTTGAGGCGGGAGACGCTATGACTCGGCAGGGGCAAAAGTGTTTATTAGCGGACAAGCAATAGTGATGGTACTGGCAGATGGGCACACTGCATACTGGAGCCAATAACTACTGTTGATGCCCTACCCCTAATTGTCTCAGTTCTGTTTTCCCCATCCTTGAGTGCCCATAATGGGAGCTGAACCACAGTGCATCATCTGTTCTACAATCTGTTTATTTTCTTTTTGAAAGTACATCTGGCTTTGCATATATTTAAGCCTTTGGTGCCACTTTTCTGGCATTTGACGTGGGAAAATATTTCCCACACAGATTAACACCTTATGCTTGTGCTACATTTAACTACCAGCTGCTGAAGCTATGAGCCCTGAGACTGGGATGACCAATCCCAGATTTCAGGGGCAGGCGTTGGAGCAGGTGGTCTTAAGGTAGGTAACTGGAGTCCCAGTCCCATGTTGGTTTGACAACAAAGTTGTCAAACCCCTCTATAGTGATGGGCAAAACTTCGATTGTCAAAGTTTTGCTAATCGAAAATCAGTGTTTGTTTTGGGGGTTGTACCCACCCCCCACAATCTTTTAATAATCAACTCAGAGTCAGAGTTGGTTATTAAAGGCGAAACACCAGTGAAAATGGCACCGGTGTACAGCGGGACCATTACAGAGACAACCTCAAATTTGTCACTGTAATGGTCTTCCCTGTAGAAAAGTTGAGGTTTCAAAGGCATATGTGATCCCCTTGCTCCTTTTCAGAGCTGGTTGAGGTACTGAGATCTTTCTCCCCTGACCGTGCTGGGGTTGTGATGGAGTCACAGGTGGTGACATTGGGTGGACCTCTGAGCCCTTCTAGGAGGTTAGAAGAGCAATTGTAAGTACATTCCCAGGTAGTGGTCATTCTGTAGCAGACATAGAAAGAAGAGTGAGATGTGGGGCTGATCCTCAGTAGTTGTTAATTGATGCTTTCAAAAGAGATAACCAGTCACTTATCAAATTTCTAAAAAATATTAACATTTTTATTTTAGTACAGTATATGCTACCAGTATATGCTACCACCAAGTCTGACGCTTCGGCCATCAAGGATTCCTCATAGAAACATCGAAACATCGAAACATAGACAATGATGGAAAAAAAAGACCAATTGTCCATCCAGTTTGCCCGTAACACCCTATTATACCCCTAGACCTATTGCCAATATGGGGTTTTTGTCTACAATGTCAACCCCCTTGCTCCCTGTCTGACAACTATCCCCCGAGTAACTACTAAGCCCTTAATTCTGTCTCAATCATGCTTGAATCCATTAATAGTTCTGGCACCCAGCACCTTCGCTGGTAGACTGTTCCATGGCTCAACCACTCTCTCTGTAAAATATCATGTTCCTCCTGAACTCCTCCAGTTTACTCAGAGGCTCAGTGGTCCTACGGAACATATAACAAATGTTTAATTAGTTTATTAAAAAGAATATTATTCATATTAATTCAGTTGTATAGTATGCAAATGCAAAGAGTGGTCATAGTAACATGTGGGGCACCGTCTTATTTCTGTATGTCTTATAAGAACCAATATACAACACTTAAGTGAATAGATGGCTGCTACTGTATATAATCCATTTCATTTAACATTTCATTTTCTATATTGATCATCAAATGTCACATATATTTGGGTAGATCCTAATTTATAAGGTTATGTGGTCTGAAGCCCTCACCTTAGGAAATGTGTCCAGTCCAGGAGGCCACACCTCCGTAATGACATTGGCTGAGTGGCAGTTGTTCAGAGGAGGGCTACCAGAATGATTCAGGGGGTTGCATGAGAAGCCACAAGAGGAGAGGCTGTGGGATTTCAACATGTACTCCCCAGAAGGGTCATGATTGAGACCAACAAGTACTTCACAGGGGCGAACAAGGTGCTGGTTGGGAGTCTCTTTCATTGGAAGAAATGCAATGAAGCTAGAGGGTGGGAAGTTTAAGAGGGATATGAGGAACTGCTTGTTCACAGAAAGGGTGGTGGATGCCTGGAACAGTTTGCCAACAGAAGTGGAGGGAGGAAAACTGTAGGGAGCTCCAAGCATGAGTGGGTTAGACACACAGGCATAATAAGCAGAGGAAAGGGACGTGGGAGGGATGCCGGTGACCAAATAGGGTTTAAGGTGTTGGAATAGGCAGGGAAAAATAGGGCAGACTGAATGAACCCACTCGGTCCTTTTCTGCCAACAAGTTCTGTTTCTGTGAAATATGTACTGCAGTTCTGAAGGAACAATCCTTATACACAAGGGGCTCAATTTTCTAATGCCCACTAGATTGGTGCATGTGCACTATTCTAGAAAAAAGGGGGCCCTTGCACCAAAGTCCTGAGAGGTGCCACAGTGTTGTGGCAAATCTGTGGTGCACTGGAGGGGTTTGATGGAGAGTCCCTCCCATCAAGCCCCCCCCTTGCCTGTGCAATGCTGGTCCAGACATTGAATTGGGGGAGATAAGAAGCCTGCATGGTCAGGAACCAAGACAAAGGGACCAGTGGGGGTGTTGTACTTGGTGATGGAGGCATAGTGGCAGGGGCAGGGTACAGAGGTGGCCACCGGCAGTGGTGCCATGGCCAGTGGAAGACAAATGCATAGACAGAGTACACCATGGGATGCATGCATGGACCCTGTCCTGGAGCTTCTGGTGCTACAAGTCCTGACACCTTCCCTGTCACTGGCACAATCCCCGATGGTGTAGTTGAGCACCAGCACGGCTCCACACAGAGGGCTGTATAGCAGGGGAATGTCTTGATGCCCAAGGGATGTCCCCATCCACTGACTGCACCTAGTACCCCGCAGCCAATATCACCTGCCGTATGTCGAGGACTGTATCAGCAACAAGGCAGGTGGCACCCGGGAGTCTGGGACAGAGTCCATGTGTGCCTGCCACAGTATACCCAGTCTATGTGGCTCCATCCCACTGACCATGGTACCACCGCAGGGTGTCGCCACTTTGCCCTGCCACTGCTGCCGTGCTTTCATCACCCAGTTTGGCCCCCCCATGGGTGCCTATGCCCTGGTTCCTGACTTTTCAGGCCCCCCCCCACTCATCTCCCACCAAAGCACCAGTGCAGGGCCTTAGACCAGCTCACAGCTGGTCTAACTGCAGCCCCATCCCAACACTGTAAGGCTTCTGAAATACCAAATAAGGGGATGCTGCAGCCCCGTCATTGCACAAGCCCCCTTACATCCTGACACACCATGTCTGCTGGTGTAAAGGTGGCTGGTGGGGGGGGGGTTCAGTGCATGACATCCCTCTTTCAGCACAGCCTGCATTCGAAAATTGAGATTGCCATAACATTTGGCACAAGCTGCCATTTGTGTCAATTTCTTTTGATGCAGGCACCTTGCGCCAAATGTCACCTTTTGAAAATGGAGCCCAAGGTTTTGTACTATTACAGTACCTTCTGTTTTGTATTATTACAGTATCTTCTCAATACCACTATTTATGGTGTCATTCTTGCAAAAAAAATCAATAACAATTATATTTAGTTGATGCGATCAAATGGATTACTCACAGTTTATACCCATATACTGTCTCTCTGGACCTATTTGATGTTCATGTCTGAAAATAATATAACAGAGAATACTGTGGGCAACTATGGACAATTGAATTATTCTGTTAATAGTTCCTGATGACATCAGACCGCTAGAGGAAGCTTGAAAGATCTGATGTCATCCGAACGCCAAGGTGGCAGAACAGGCTGTATTTTTATAGTGTATAATTTTTGTTTGTTTTTTTCCTAGAGTCAGAGAGAAAAATTATTGTGACTACATACGTGTTAGTGAGAAGTGGGAGAATGGAAAGCAGAGCCGCACTGAAATTATAGAAAGGCAAATTAGGGGAAAAAACTGAATAAAAAAAAATGAGAGTGGACTTATCTGTGCCATCTTCTGTTTGTTGTGCTGATCCTTTTAGTGTTCAGGTTTTGTAACCAGCCACCCCTCCCCCCTCCCATGTGGCACTACAGCATTGCTTTTTTTTACTGATTTGTATGTGCGTGATGGTTCTTAGACCAGGTGGCCAACAGATTTCTGATCAGCTGATATGTTGTTGTACCACAGAAGGGTAGAACAACATTCTATGACCTGTGAACTGTGGTACAACAACATTTCAGCAGAGATGGAAATCCATGCTGAACAAGGGCCAACTATACGCTATATATCCTTAATTTTTTCTCTAATCACGTTAGGAGAGAAAAAAAAAGAGTGTTTTAGATTATGGCTGCACCTGGGACTGATTTTTTGATATTTGCATTTGCATCTTTGGTATTTGTATCTATATTTGTATTTAGAATAGATGTGTGTCTTTGGTGTCTATATTTGTATTTGTATCTCTGCTATTTATGTTTGTATCTGTATTTGTGCCTGTGTGTATTTGTATTTGTATCTGTGTCAGTATTTGCACTGTGTCTCTGGTATTTGTATTTATACCTGAATGTGTATTGTGCCTCTGGTATCTATATTTGTATTTGTGTCTATGTGTATGTGTATGTGTGTCTCTGGTATTTGTATATGTATCTGTATTTGTATGTATATGTGTGTCTCTGGTATTTGTACCTGTATGTGCATGTGTATATGCATGTGTGTCTCTGGTATGTGTACCCGTATGCATATGTGTATGTGTGTCTCTGATATTTGTACCTGTATATGTGTGTGTGTATGTGTATGTGTGTCTCTGATATTTGTATTTGTATCTGTATTTGTAGCTGTATCTGTATCTGTCTTTATGATATTTGTATCTGTGTCTGTATTTGTGACTCTGGTATCTGTATTCAGTTTTTGTGTCTCTGGTATCTGTATTTGTATTCATATTTGTGTCTCTGGTATTTGTATTTGTACCTGTATTTGTATATGTATGTGTGTCTCTGGTATTTGTATCTGTATTTGTATTTGTATCTGTATCTGTGTCTCTAGTATTTGTATTTGTACCTGTATTTGTATGTGCATGTGTGTCTCTGGTATCTGTATTTGTATTTGTATTTATGTCTCTGGTAGTTGTATTTCTAGCTGTATGTGTATGTGTTTCCCTTGTATTTGTACCTGTATTTGTATGTGTATGTGTGTCTCTGGTATGTGTATCTGTATCTGTAGCTGTGTCACTGGTATTTGTACCTGTATTTGCATGTGTATGTGTGTGTCTGGTATTTGTATCTGTATCTGTATCTTTATCTGTATCTGTGTCTCTGGTATTTGCACCTGTATGTGCATGTGCATGTGTATGTGTGTCTCTGCTATTTGAACCTGTATATGTTTGTGTATGTGCATGTGTATGTGTGCCTTTGGTATATGTACCTGTATGTGTATGTGTATGTGTGTGTGTGTGTCTGGTATTTGTACCTGTATGCGTATGTGTATGTGTATGTGTATGTGTGTCTCTGGTATTTGTACCTGTATTTGTATATGCATATGTATGTGTGTCTCTGGTATTTGTATCAGTATCTGTATCTGTGTCTCTGGTATTTGTATCTATATTCATATTTGTGTCTCTGGTATCTGTATCTGTATCTATATCTGTATTTGTGTCTCTGGTATTTGTACCTGTATGTGTATGTATACGTGCATGTGTATGAGTGTCTCTGGTATTTGTATCTGCATTTTTATCTGTATCTGTATCTTTGTCTCTGGTATTTGTAACTGTATTCACATTTGTGTCTCTGGTATCTGTATTTGTATCTGTACTTGTATGTATGTCTCTGGTATTTGTAACTCTGGTATTTTGTATCGGTATCTGTATTCATATTTGTGCCTCTGGTATTTGTATTTGTATCTGTATTCATATTTGTGTATCTGATATTTGTATATGTTTGTGTATGTGTATGTGTGTCTCTGGCATTTGTATCTGTATTTGTATCTGAATCTGTATTCATATTTGTGTCTCTGGTATTTGTATTTGTATCTGTATTCATATATGTGTCTCTGGTATTTGTATCTGTATTCATATTTGTGTCTCTGGTATTTGTATGTGTAAGTGTATGTGTGTCTCTGGTATTTGTATCTGTATCTGTGTCTCTGGTATTTGTATCTATATTTGTGTCTCTGGTATTTGTATCTGTATTTGCATCTGTATCTGTGTCTCTGGTATTTGTATCTGTATCTGTATTCATATATGTGTCTCTGGTATTTGTATTTGTATCTGTATTCATATTTGTGTCTCTGGTATTTGTATGTGTGTCTCTGGTATTTGTATCTGTATTTGCATCTGTATCTGTGTCTCTGGTATTTGTATCTGTATCTGTATTCATATTTGTGTCTCTGGTATTTGTGCTTGCATTTGTATGCATGAAAGTGACTGCAGTAGATTCCTTTTGGTATACTGCACTGTCAGCGAAATTTCAACAGTGCAGTCTCCTACAGCGACAACAGTGCCACGTCACTGTAGGGAACCCGCTGGAACCCAGCACTATCTATTGGGGGTCCCGAACCCCCTCCCTAATCAGCTCCGACTCAGAGTTGACAATCCTATGGAGGTGCGGGCAAAGCCCCAAAGAAAACACTTTTTTAATATGAAACTGGCAGCCAACTGCAAAATGCGATCGACCTGCTGGTTTTGCTATCTGGTCATTCGACAAATATTTTGTTGACAACCAGTGGTAGATTCATTTATTGTTTTACATTTCAGACTCCTTTCTTTTGTTAGTGATGTCACATGACCAAGGGTTTGGGAGGTATCAACAAAATGTGTAGGGTTATCTATAAAATATGCAGTAATGTTATGAGCAGTAGTAGTCATATGTGTGTGTGTCACATCAACCTCAGCCAAAGTCAATACTACTTTTTAGGATGTAACATTATACAACTATTTAAGAGTGATATTTGTATTTGTAAAAAGTGCAGTGTTTGCATGCATTTGTCCCTTACCGTATTTGTGTTGTACAGTCCTATTTTGATCAGTAGTTAGAGCGAGTGTGACCCTCCTGTAAAGATGATCATGTCTTCTCTCCAGCAGTATAAAATGATCAGTAAGCCAATATCATGCACAGTGGTAATTTCAGTGTTTCTGATGCTTAGTCGTGCATAAAAAAACAGAGTTAGTAATCCTTCACTCTGAAAGTAATGCTGAGGCTTGAAGATTTCAGTAAGTCGATGCTCCTCTTACATAGGAACAGAGAAAATGCTGGCAAATAAAAGAATAGCAGCCATGCACTCCACCAGAGCCTGTCTAGAAACATAGAAACAGATTTTGTCATCAGGGAAGGACCTTTAGGTCCATCCAGTCTGCCCCTTGTCCCTGCCTATTCCATCACTGCTAACCCTAGTTGGTCATAGGTGTCATTCCCTCCCCCATTCCTCTACCTAATATGCCCTTGTGCCTATCCCAGGTGTGTCTGATGCTTTGGGAATGTGCCCCTGTCAGTCCTCCATACCTCCACCCCACATCTGCCCCCTTATGTACCATTCCATGTATGTGTCCCAACCCCTTTTGTACCCTCACATTATTTCATACATTGATACATAGACATATCTATGCCCCAATGACCTCCTCCGAAACATGCTCCAGTTCATCACTACTCTTTCTATAAAAAGTACTTCCTGACATCTCACTGCAGTCCACCTTGATTATTCCATGGAGGTACACCTTCTAGTGGAATTCAACTGTGCCCATTGATTTATTTACATTAAAGAGCAACTCTCTATTATTAAAAGCTGAAAAACATAGTTTTACACTATGTTTTAACTGTATTTTTTCAAGCTTTTTTTTTTTTTACTTTCCCTTGCTGTTGGTCTACTAAATACTGTACATAATTCAACATTTATTTCACTGAGTCTTTTAAAATGTAACGAACTCTCCCCTGCTAACCACGCAATTGCTGTTTTTGACATCACAGTCTGTTGTCATGGCAAGCACTACAATGTCATAAAACAAAGCCACTGTGAGGTTAACAGGGGGCAGCTAAATATTTTCAAATGTTTTCTATAGGGCCTTTTTAGATGGGCTACAAAGATGTGCTGTAAATCATGGAAAGGAACATTGAAAATAAAAAAAAAATATTCTCTAGTAAATTGAAACAGCTGAAACATCTTATTTATGAAAGCACCTGCTGAATTGCAGAGGTGCTTTTAAGTGTTTGAAGTCCCTTCAGCACACTCTCGTCCATTATATGCTCCTCATTGAGCCCATTAGGGAACTCCTGCTGGCTGGCATGCTGCAGTCTGGCAGAGGGCCCTTGTCCTCCACCATTAATACTGAACAGAAATAATCATTCAGTAGCTTCACCTTCCCTTCTCATCTTCTGCCCATTAATCCCCCCTTCTTTAGCCTGATCACTTCTCACTTGGTTTTGCATTGCTCTCCTATAGCGTGAAAAAAGGCCATTTAATACTCCCTAACCTCTTCTGCTAGCCTTGGTTTTACCTCTGTTGTTCCCTGTCTCACTGTCCTGTTTGCTGCTCTTTTTTTTTCTGGTATGTCCCCCCCCCCCACTTTCCTTCATTTGATTACTTTTATACCTAATGAATGCCTTACTTTTTTCTCTTGCTACCTCCACAGTGCTCTTTGAGAATCATAGCAGTTTCTTTCCTCTTCTACCTATCCCCGACATTTTTGCACTGAGATCTGTCACATCCAGTGATCCCTTTTCAATCAGTCCCAATTTGTTGGCTATTCCTACTACTTTCTTTAATTTTTACATAGTTCATCCCCCAGCATCATCCTCATCCTCCCCAAATTTGCCTTTCTCAAGTCCAGAATCTTAGACCTGGAGTGAACCCTCTCAATTTTAAACTTGACCTCAGCCCACATGGTTCTATGATTGCTTGAACCCAGGAGTTCTCACACCATTGCCTTCCCTACACTGTCTCTTTTTGCCAGAACTAAATCTAATATGGCCCTTCCTGGAATGCCTCCTGAATCCTTTCCACTTCTTGTTTCTATAGTCAGGAAAATTAAGAAGCTCATGTAAATTAAGACTTGTAATTCCTTTCAGGAAGCGTAAGGGTGAGATACAGCACCCCACATGATGCTTGGCCATCCCCTTTCCCCAGTCTTGGCAACACATGACCAAACCACTGTACTGAGGGCAGTCACCATGGTGACTGATCTGCCTTTGGGCAGCATCTGGGAAGCTGCTGCCTGAATGCTGTAACTCTTGATGTCATGCGCTTCCTCAAGTATGTTCACATGTGGTGTTATATCACCCCCCACTTTCGGAGTGTGCTCATGAAGTGTCAGTGAGCACTTCCAGAAATGTGAGACAGTGTCAGGAAAAGGGTTTCTGCCAAATGAATAGTGGATATTTGTTAGGATCAAAATAGTAATCACAGACTTCAATTTTCCCTTGTAACACTTTACTTTTCCAGGTTAACATCTCTTTGGAACACACAGTTGCCATAGTGAGTGTCTCTGACCTCAGTCAGGACTAGGGAAGCCACAGTCAGAAGCCTGGTATTGGGATGTCATGCGCGTCACTATGTACACTCACCTACTGTATGATGTCACATCAGCTGTCCTCTCCAGGAGTGTATTTAGAAACAGTGGGGTCAGCATGGTTGCCTGCACCAAGACAGGGGCCTGCAGCATCATGAACTATAGCCACCATTAAATACACGAGAAGTGAGACACAAACACAGAATCTAAAAAAAGTTTTGCTAAATAAGTATTTCTGAATCTACTGCACCTTAAAGCTACTTGGCATCACAGCAATCACAAAATTGTGAATTTATATTCACATGCACTCTCTCGCTTGTCCTTACTACAGAAGCAAAAGGAGCATTGAATTACCAAAATAAACAAGCCTCAGCATTACTTTCACAATGAAAGATTACTAACTCCATTTTTTTATGCATGTCTAAGCACCAGAAACACTGAAATAACCACTGTGTGAAATGTTAGCTTGCTGATCATGTTAAAGTGATAGAGATGAGGCAAGATAATATTTACTGGGACGTCACACATGCTCTAATTGCTGATCTAAATCACTCTTTTTCACTTTTAAAGTATTTAGAAACAAATTAAGGATGTATATTACAGATATGAAAATCAAAAAGTCAGTAGAGACTGTATATTGGTATAAACCGCAAGTAACCCACTTGAATGTATCAACTAAATATTATTGTTATGACACCATAAATAGTGGTATTGGGAAGGTAATAAGTACAAATTCTTGTGTAGAAGAATTGTTCCTTTCTGAACTGCAGTATATGCTATATTTCCTAGAGTAAGGAAGGGACCTCAGACAACATAACCTTGTATACTTTGGAATGCCTGATTATATGTAATGCTTGATGATCAAGATAGAAAATGAAATGTTGAATGAAATGGATTATGTACTACTACCTTTTATATACAGCTTGTCAGCAACCTCCTCACTTACGTGTTGTGCATTGAGTCTTGCAGACCTAATCTATTTACTTGCTATAGGAATATCAAATGCGGAAAACAGTAATTACAAAGTGCTGTAGAATATCACTCAGCAGTATGATGGTGTCCTGTATGTGACTGTAACCACTCTTTGTAGCTGCATACTATAAGATTGAATTATTGTGTGTAATATTCTTTCTAATGAACTATGCTCTGTAGGACCACTGCACCCCTGAGGGAGCCCTAATGAGCAAAATGTTGGGCTTGGTGGTGGCATATACTTAAACAAAAATAGAATAATTTTAGAAATTTGGTGAGTGAGTGGTTGATGGTCACATCGGTTGGTGGAGCACCCTTTAACTGCCAGGTGGCCTCTGGCACCAGATGACTCTGTTGACATGGTCGGTACCATCCTTGGTGCCATTCGTCTTGTCCACAACATCAATACTGATGTCAAAATACCAAACACTGGAGCTGGCATCGATGTCAGTGCTGCTTGCTGTGCTGGTATTGGTGTTTGTGTAGCTGTTGGTGCTAGCATTGGTGTGGGCATTGGTGTTGGTGCTACTTACAGTGTTGGCATTTGGGTGGGTTCCAACATTTGTGCTGCTGTTGCAGTCAGTGGGGCTGTTAGCTACCACCAGCATCAGCACTGGCATTGACTCCAGAGCCAAAGCAGTCCCAGCTACAGTGCATTCTGCGATCCTGATGTTTGTCATCTGACCAGGGGCTCTCCCCATGGACACTTGCCCTCAAGCCACTGCCAGAGTTGGGGATTCTGGGTCAGGAAGTTCTGATCCCTTCTCCTCTTCTTAGGTAAGGATGCCAACTGAATCACAGGATCCGGGACTGAACACAGGCAGGGTGGATTCCACTGCTACCAATGTTCCCTTTAGGCTGCAGCCTCATGTGACTGAGTCTGGTTTTGACAGGGTGACTGAGACCCTCTGTCCTCAGGGCCAACTTTCTCAGCAACAGTTCCATTTCTACCACAACAATGCAGGTCTAGAGAAACCAACCTGGTGCCACTCCCAGCACCTTCCCTAGATCCATCCTCTGGTGGGGTTCTGACATCCTTTCCCTTGCATCATCCTCCTCCTCATGAACAATAAACCCACTAGCCACATCCTATCTGCTGCTGAAGACTTTCTCTTCCAGTCATTTATGAGGGAGATGCAGAAGGCTATGAACTGGCTCTTCCTATTGGTGATCATTCTATGGCATACAGCCTGGAAGAGGTTACAGTGGTGGTCTAGAAATGTCTCTTTTCCATTTACCCTGCTCTGAGGGTTATCCAGACTGGGTGCTTAGCTCTGACTGGGTCTCCTGGAAAATATTGGTGACACCGTGGTGGGGTTGATTTCCATTTGGACTTCAGTGGGTAGCATCACCAACTAGTTGACTAGGCTATTTTTCCATCATCCAACTCCGGGCAAATGTATTCTTTGGGGAGAAAAATGTTCACTTCAGCCATCTTCCATTGTCCATAGCATCATGCCAAGTAACTTGATGATTTACAAAAGATGTCTGTGATCTGAGATACATGATGTGTTATCTGAGATGTCTGCAAGTAACACAGTAAGGGATGGCCTTGGCTTAGTTGCAAAGGCGGTGGATTCAACTTGGTGGCTTAGGATGTTGTACGTAGAAACATAGAAACATAGAAGTTGACAGCAGATAAGGACCACAAGGCCCATCCAATCTGCCCATTTTTTCTACCTTATGAATGTGCCATAGGCCTTTACTCTGTCAATGGCCTATCTGTTCATACTCATCTGTATTGCTCCCTTATGCCTATCCCATGCCTGTTTGAAGCCCTGCACTGTATTCATATCCACCACTTCCTGAGGTAGGCCACTCCATGCATTCACCACCCTTTCTGTGAAAAAGAACTTCCTCACATTACCCCTTAATCGGCCTCCCTCTAATCTCATGCTGTGTCCTTTTGTCCTGCTACTTTTCTTATATTGAAACATGTTAGACTCTTTCACCTTGTTAATGCCTTTAAGATGTTTGAATGTCTCGATCATATCACCTCTCTCCCTCCTTTGCTCTAGAGTATACATATTGAACTCCATTAATTTGCCCTCATATGTTTTCTGGTGCAGTCTCTGCACCATTTTGGTTGCCCTTCTCTGGACTGTCTCCATTTTGTTAATGTCCTTGTGCAGGTGCAGCCTTCAGTACTGCTAGCAGTACTCCAGATGAGGCCTAACCAGTGTCTTGTAAAGAGTGATTATTACATCCCTCTTCCGACTTGTGATGCCCCTACTAATACACCCCAACATCCCTCTAGCCTTACCTACTGCTTTAGTGTCTGCTTGGATGATTTCAGGTCATCTGTGATGATGATGCCCAAGTCTCTTTCTTCTCTTGTGATTGCCAGCAACTCCCCTTCCAGCCTATAGGTAGCTTCAGGGTTTCTCTTCCCTATGTGCATGATCTTGCACTTCTTTGCATTAAACCCCAGTTCAGAGGAGCTTTAGAGGAGGCCTCACACTCTGCAGCATCAGCTGTCTGCCTAAGACCAATGTCATGACTACACCTGTCCCAGCCAAACCCAGTTGCTCGCCACAAAGCCTTAAATATACCATTCTGGGGGAAATACCATTTTTCTAAAGAATATACACTGTGAGACTCAACTCTTGTGTATTAGATCTCAAGTTGTTTATTTAATTTCTTTCACCATATAATGTTTGAATGTTTTCTGACTTCTAGTCACTTCATCAGGAGTGGTGGTATGTGATGGTACGTCAGAAATTGCCTCTCATTCAGGAAAACAGTATCCCTGCTTTACATGTATAGGGTATTGCAGCTTGTGAGCCTTGCCAGGTAATACCAAAACACTATCAGCCTTTCTGCCACAACATTGTGTGCTTATACAAAGTGACTAGTTATGATTTGATGACTTTCCACTGTTAAAAGCTTCTATAAGGCTAAACTGAGATACCCCTGGCCCTTATGTATGAAACCCCAAAACTCCCCACCACCTCTGGCACGCCTTGCCAAACTAATTTGATTATCATAACATAAATCTCACTGCCGAAATCTGGCAGGCTAAACCCAGATATTTCCAGTTCCTATAACACCAAACCTGGTTACTCCAAAACACTGCAAACCATAACCAAACCCTACCCCAACAGTCATATCCAACTTTTTCTATCACTAAACCCAAGGCCCCCAGCAAACTGTATATTTCTGTCTTCTAATAACTCAAACCCCAACTCTGTTCCCTTAGGTTGCTATACCTGCCCTATTATCATAGCTCAAATACTCCTCTTCTTTCAGTAAGCAAACTGCAACTACCTCATCATCATACCTAGCCCCTCCATGACAGGCAGTATTAAGCTACCTTTTCACGATTACCCCAAACCAGCTCTCTACCTCCAGCAGACCGCCCTGTTAGCTCCCTCACCATAACCCCAAACTACCCACTCTGTCTCAGCAGGCATTGCTTAACTGATAATCCGTATGACCCTAAGGCAGTACCATTCTCATAGCAGGCATCACCTAGATGCCATCGTTACTATAATGTAAAACTAAATCCCTGCCTCTGGCATGCTATACCAAGTTACTTTTCTACCCCATAATCCTAAACCCAAGCTCCCTTCAACACAATGCCTCTAGCTAACCCCACAGGCCATGCTCGATGATGATGATGATGATAATTGTGTCTTTTCTTCTACACAGGAGCCTCTGTCCTTATACCAGAGGATGACCTGCATCTGGGTTTCATGAACCCACGCCCCCCTTTTGAGGACAAGCTTGATGGGATCAAGGTCAACTTCATTGAGAATCCTGACTATTTCAGTGGTATCCTAAAGGACAAAGACACATGTGAGTTAACTACTGTTCCACTTTGTTTCAAAGTCTGAATGGGGAAGGGAAGAAAATACTGCAGAAGTGTTGGATTTCAGTTGCTGGTTCTTTGTCTGTAAATAAATGCTAAACAAAAAAAAATTGGCTGCAGTCAACAGGCTTGCTTTGCCAATGGTAATACAATAAAAGCAGAAGAAATGAGACATGTCAGGATAGCATAAGCATGAATAAAGAACATAATTATTGAGAAGATGGTAATACAGAGTTATAAAAAATACTATTATCTGACTGGCTGAGAAGCACTCCAACCCAGATAATTACAGTATCCTGTGACGAGAAGGAAGGAATTTGAATGAAGCAACTATGGTGTGTACAAAACAGCGACTGTTTAGTGACATGGTTTTAATGGTGTATGGTTTCATCAGTGAAGCAGTGAGGTACTGGCTGTTGTGCTGAAAACTGAAGTAGGCTGTTGTGTGCTAAACACTTGTGGCACACTATAGCCTAGTGGTTATAGTCACTGGATATGTGTTTGCTTCCTATCTCCAGCAGATCTTGGTTTGAGGCCTGTGATTCCTAGTGTTTCTCTTTTTTGTGTGTTTGTTTTTCTTTTGTTTTAACATGTTGTGCCATGGGTCATGGCTCCACCCCCTCCCCAAGTTACTTTCCCCCTGGAGTACGAATATATAATCCAACCCCTCCTGACTTTGTCCCCCTCCCTGAGTTGCATTCCCACTAGACTGGAAACTGTTTGTCTGCTCCCATGACTTACTTCCCCTTCCCAAGTTGTGTCCCCCTGTATAATATCTACCCCCTGAGTTTCTCTCCCTCCCCAAGTTGCGTGTCACCTGGTGTTGATTAAATAATTTAGGCTGTGTGTAGGGGGTGCAGTGGACAAAGCCCCCCTCACTGCAGAAAGTCATTTTAGGTGCTGTGTTAGCCATTTATGGTGGTTGCTGTTTGTGCACTTGCTATTCAGGAGTCGCAGTTTTTGTATGTGCTCTTTTTTTTGTACTCTTTTGACATGGAACTGGAAATTATCAGCCCAAGATTACACTGGTTGGAGAACCAGTCAAAAAGTCAGCCATCTCACATAAAATATTAGAAACAGAAAAGTTCAAACTGCGCTCGAGAGGGAGGGGGGTCGCAACAACAGGGACGGCAAACCCACAGTATTCTAGAACAGACCAAGTTGTGCTCCAAAGCTCCAGTGTCGTAAGAACCACAAAACTTCAAGATTCAAACGTGAAATAAATTTAATCCACAGTGTCGTAAGAACCACAAAACTTCAAGATTCAAACTTGAAATAAGTTTAATCCACCGTGTGAGAGCCCTTAGTGCCTCAGCAAAGTGCCTTCCAGGGGGCGTGCCTAAAAATAGGCAGAATTTGTCTAGTGCACTTACCCAATCAACCAAAAAATAAATAAATAATATTTGTATAATATTTAACATACACAGATGTGTGAACACACCAATACACACACAGATGTGTACACACACTAATGTATACAAATCGTGCATAGAGATGCATGCACGCTGATGCATGCTGAAGCACACCAATACAAAAACAAATATGAACACACACTAATACATGCAGTATGCATATTGGCACACACCCACAAATGAATACAGTACATACACACACACACACACACACACACACACACACACACACGCTGCACAAGAAACCTCCCCCACCAACCACAAACTCAAAAGAGCCCCATTAATGGGCCACAAACCTCCCTCTCCTACCCTTGTCTTGCTTCCCACCACTTGCTTACCTTAATGTACTACTGGGCTGCTGGTGGGATCCAAAAGTGTGGTGCTATCTGGAGTGCTGAGTGCCTACTGTGGCTGAAGGATGAAGGAAATAATGAGGGTCCTGCTTCAACTTCATAGCTGCATGTCTGTCATGTGCCCCTCACCCCCAGCAACCCATCACAAGCATGTACCCAGGAAGCAGAGACATTTGCCTACCACCAAGACCCCCTCCTCCAAGTAACCTGCTTCCCCTGCCCGTAGTCCTGATTCCAGTCCTGAACTGAACTGTACAGCATGATCCAGAAGGGAGACTTTTATTGTGCTGAGTTACCACTCCCATCCCCGATCCACTGTGCTGCATCCGCTACTGCTATGCGGACATAAAGAGAGATCGGGTCCTCCGTTATACCACTTCTCTCCCCCACCCCAGCCCATCATTGCCAAATAGTCCAGCAGCTCCAATTCCTCCCTGAGTGACCTGGATAGAGGAGGTCATGGCCAACCTGAGGAAACAATTATAAAAATGTAACAAAAATTTTATAATCAAGCGGTTGTAACCAGTTCAGGCCAACTGGGTTAAAAAGAACAAACATTGGGTGCCATGTCAAACACACACACAGGCAGCATCTGCGGTGCAGGGATCTGGTGCACATTTATAGCAGGCTAGGTGTAATATGACAAGCAAGTCCAGTTATAAAAACATGAATGACACTCAAAATGACAAATATTCATGGGTAGGACTACAGAGCGGATATACCTGTAAAAGAGCATAAGCATAGCTTCTAACTGTTGAATATCGATCCTTTCCTGTAATAGTGACTCAGCACTAACATCAAATTCAGGACATGTGTTTGTTTGTATTGACAGTCACAGGAAAAAAGTACTTTGTATTAAAATGTTTTAAAGTGCATCACTTCAACAACAATACAAAGTGCCTCCTACCTCATAGCAACTAGCGCCCAATACACTGGTGCTTCACTCGACATGAGTATCATCATCAGGCCACTCTGCTCTGAAACCTTAGTCTTTCAGTGTCTGCTTATGGGACCCCATGACCACAAACTAGCAACAGACGTACTCAGATACCCAGCATCCCATGCCCTCCATTGGAGCTTCTCAGTGTTCTGAGAATCACCATATCCAAGACAACTAATGTCTTACCCTCTGGTCTCTTTTCCTGGTTCACATCTGACAGTGGATAATGTGGACTGGACATAGTTATATGATCTCCGGGTAGGTATGAGCTGGCATTTGGGATCAGATTGTGTGTTTTTCTTGAGACACTCATCCATAATCATGAATCCTTAAAACAGCCTGCTTTGTGTCCCCAGGTGTCCACCACATTAAGAGACGAGACATAGTCCTAAAATGGGAACTAGGAGAAGGAGCTTTTGGGAAGGTCTTCCTGGCTGAATGCTACAACCTCACTCCTGAGCAGGACAGGATGCTCGTAGCTGTCAAAGTAAGAAATCCTCTGAAATTCTTTTTATTCTTTTAATCTTCCTTTCAGGGGTGGTTGCGTTCTTGTTGAGTTCCATACTAACTATGCAGAAGAGAACTAACCATAATAAGGTTTCTCACCATCTTGACCAGAAGAACTTACTCCTTGACTTTTTTTAATTTTACCGTTCTTTTCTCATCTGCTACCTGACCATCTCCCATCAATCCAATTGCCCTGCCCATGCCCATCACCTGCCATCCCTGGGACTTACCTCTCCCTTGTTGATCCCCATGGATAACTCCCCGTGGAAGGGACTGATGGGAGGCCTGGCCCTTATTTCCCCCAGAACTGAATCTTTGATTTACATGGAGAGAGTAGCCCAGTTGGCAGTGCAGGACCTGCGGCAGGTGATGGACGATATCCCACATCGATTGGGGGTGTTTTTCATATTTTCTGGTCACACCCTCTGAAGTCAGGAAGGCCTTGCTGACACAAATACTTCATACTGCCGATCTTGCCCTCCCGTGATGGCTCCTGCTGCACCACCACCTGTGCTCACCCAGGTGGTGGTATAGCAGTGGAGACCATACTCCCTCCCATGAGGAGGTGAGTATCCAGGGATATTCAGCCATCCTCCCCCACCGCTGGCCTCCAACAACCTAGGCTTATTCCAGAAACTGGTCATCAGTGTGTTGTAACGCCTGGCCAGCCAGTGATGCACTTTACTCTCTAGGGCTGCATAGAAACGTTTATAGCTGTATTAGTTCTTGTAAAAACACACAAAGTTAGTGATTTGTTATGGTTTATTGCACCACCAAGTAAGTTCCACTACGCAAGCTTTCACACTTACACAAGACAATTCTTTATGGGATGGCACTTGGTTTTTTACAAAAAGCACATCTTATATACATTGAGTTGTGCTTACCTTAGAAACATAGAATTTGATGGCAAAAGGGGGCTGAAGGTCTGTTGACTCTGCCATTGCTGTATTACCTAACCCCACCAACCTACTGTACTGGTGGACTGTTACTCTCCTTCCCTACTGCCCCACCCCTCAAGCCCATATTGCCCACCTTTCGGGACTATGAGTCACCTTGCACTGTCCCAGCCTTGCTTAAACCCATTAACTGTGGCTGCCCCCACCACTTCCAATGGCAGTTTATTTCCATAGTTCCACCACTCTCTTAGTAAAGTAGAACTTCCTCACTTGAAACTTAAACTTGCCCACAACCAACCTTCAGTCATGACTCGAGCGACTGTATCTCTGCTTCTTTACAAATAGGCCCTCGCTATTCACTTTGTTTATACCCCTGAGAAATATATATGTTTCAGCCATATCCTTCTGCTCCCACCTTCTTACGCTAATCAGCATAGTACCAAAAGAGAGGGGCATGGGGTCATTATGTCGCAAGACATAATGCCGCATGGCACTATCGCACTGCATGATTAATGCCATGAGGCATCATGTCTTTGTTCTGTGGGGAGCTCCACCCCCCCACACCCCTCAGGTCCCCCACTAAAGATTCTCAACTCTGGGGGGGTCCAACTCTGGGAGTGCACAGGTCCCGGGTTTCGCCATAATGCCATACGCTATTAAGCATGCAACATTATGACTCAGTACGAAAGAGAGGAGGTGTTAGATTGCATGACAGAGTGGCTATTAATAGGTGTGAGAGACACCTTCTCTGGAACCCTGGGGAGAGCTGAGTTCAGTTTAAAGGACTAAATACAATGGTGAACAATTGTATGTGTATGTGTGCGTGTGTATGTGCATGTGTGTGTGTGCTTGTGTGCGTGTGCGTGTGTGTGTGCGTGTGTGTGTAGGGAGGGGAGCAGTTCAGGAGAATTCATCTGAGTGTGTGTGTATGAACATAACCTAAAATATACTGTACAGGCATGCTAAACATAGAGAATACTGGATGGGCAACTGTGCACAACCAGTGTGTTCTGCCACAGAGGAATTCTGATTCCTTCTGACCTTGACAGCGAAGCTCAAGAGGTCGGTGGGAATTAGAACCCTGAGGTGGCAGAACACACTGGTTGTCCATAAAGTTACTCATCCAGTATTTTTTATAGTATATAGCATTATGTGAAGTGTGCACATGGTGGTTTATTTGCTTTCAGCACAAAACTGAGTTGTGCAGTCTCTAGAGGTTTCAGAATGCTGTTGTACCACAGAAGGGTACAGTCTCATTCCATGACCTTTGAACTGTGGTACAGCAGCATTTTGAAAGGGTTGGAATTCTGTACAGAACAATGCTGTACTATACACTATATACTGTATATGTACACAGACACACACACACACAAACACACTTCACATGCATAAATATACACATATTTACATGCCCATTCTGAGCTTGTTTGAATGGGTAAAACATTAACTAGAACATACTTATGTCAGCAATCTTGTACTTACTTACAGGTATGCATATGCAAAGCATAACCTGTAGAAGAATGTAGAGTAGATTCCGCTAGTCTAATTTCTGCAGTGAGTCATAAAGCTGAAGTCTGTGCTGAATCCATTACTTTTGTGTCCAGTAAATCTATGTATTTGAGTTCCCAAGTTTGCCTGTGTTATGCGTTTCTGAAATTTCTTTTAATGAATGCTTCAGAGAGGTTAGAGATGGAGTGGTCAGGTTGTTGTAAGAAGTGCTGTCCCACTTGTGTACCAGTCTTTGCTCCATTACAGTGTGCCTGTGAGTGTTCATTCACATTTGGAGAGGAGGGGTGGTTGGGTATCACCTATATAGCCTGTCTGGGGCATTTCTTTCAGTGACTGTAATAAGTAACATTCTGTAACTGGCATGTGTAGGTCTCCTGTATCTTGGTTACTGTTTGTTTTCAGGGTGTTGTTGAAATCTGCAGTTGATAAATGCTCACATGTTCTTCATTACAGACTATAGCAGGGTTCTGCATCCACTGTTGTTCTGATGTCCTGATCAGCTGTAAGATTACATCTGAAAATCGGTTTGGATAAGTCAGAGCATTGTTTGAAAGAAAGTAAAGGGAGTCTTGGCAAATACATTTTAGGATGTCATCTGTACTGAATATCCTTTGCAGACCTTTAGAATTTTTCACAGCAGCTTTAGTGCCAGGTTATGCATGACAGATTTGTTCAGTTAGTGCTAGAACCTATATTGTAGTACACTGTAGCTGTTCTCTCAGGATTTACATCAGGAATGATCAGAATTCAGAATCAGGGGCCAGATTCATAAAACTTTGCCCTGGCACAAACTCAGTTTGCATGGCACAAACTGGGCTTTGTGCCAAGCTGGTATTCACAAAAGCCCAGTTTACTCCAGAGCAAAGTCTGGATGGGGACATAGTGCAAATGAGGGGGAGGGGACCTACATAGCCACGCAGTCCTATTCAGAAAGTATTTTCTCCATGCAAGGGCCTTTTGTGGGGCTCGCTTTCGTGGCGAAAATACCGCCGAGCCAGACCTGGCTTTAGTTCCGAGCAACCCTAGTGGCTGGCAGAGGTACTACAGCACCCCCTATTGCCGATTGCCCTCCTGCTATAATAATAATAAATTTTCCTGGTAGTCTAGTGGTCCTCCCCCTCCTCCAATCTCCTATCAATCACTGTCCTGCAGTGTTAAATAAAATATTTCCCTGTTAGTCTAGTGACCCCCCTCCCCAATCTCCAGTCACCATCCTGTTATATTAAATTATTTCCCTGGTACTCCAGTGGTCCCATCCCCCTTCCTCAATCTCTGATCACCGTCCCATAATATTAAATAAAATATTTCCCTTGTAGACTAGTGGTTCCTTCCTCCTCCTTCGTTCGTTAATCTCCGTCCCGTTGTATTAAATAAAACATTTCCCTGGAGTCCAGTGGTCCATCCCCTTCCCTCATTCACCATTCCATTTAATGCAAACAATAACCCTGGTGGTCAAGTGGTTCCCCCCACCCTATCCCCGATCCCTCACTGCCATACCGTAAATAATCATTTTAATTTGCATTTTCAATTTGTGATTACCCAGGGTGCAAAATTTGCTATTCACAGTCAGATAGCACTCTGTTCATGTATACAGTATGTGCTCATTGAGAGCTCAATCATCGGCCAGCCCTGGTGGTGAGAGGAGGGCTGTGCTGGTTCCCAGGTCAGTTGTGGGATGGTGGGAGTGAGGTGGTGAGACACTGCCTGCCGGGGGGGGGGGTCCACTAGACAGGAGGGAATATATACTTTTGCATATAGGGGCAGATCAGGGGTGGGTGGAGGGGACCGCTAGACCTCCAGGGTAATTATTTACTATATGGCAGGGAGGGATTGGGGGTAGGGTATGGGGACCACTAGACCACCAAGGTTATTCTTGGCATCATAACAGGATGGCAGTCAGTAAACGGGAGGGATGGACCACTAGACTACCAGGGATATTTTATTTAATGTTCTGGGACACAGCGATTGGAGATTAGGGGAAGGGGGAGACCGTTAGATCACCAGGGTGATGGGTTTATACAACCAGGACAGTGATTGGCGATGGGGGGGCCACACTACACTCACTGCGGCCTATGTAAATGGGCCCATAATGATCATGCAAATGGCCACCTAGCATGCTCAATGGGCTCATTTGATGGCTGGCTTTGCGAATTGCAAATATCACAGCAGTACTATTCATTGGAGTGTGGTATTCCTGGCTCCAGGTCGGGGAAGTGCTACAGGGGCTAGTCTGGCCTTTTATCACAGTTGAATAGCGCAGAGCACTATCTGACTGTGAATGACAACTTTGGGACCCTGGGCAATTGCTAATCGAAAATGCAAAATGTTGTGCTGCATTTTGTGATCTTTGGTGAATCGGGCCACTGGAATCAAATTCAACCAGATTCTGGTCCAAAATTAGGAATTAGGATTTTCTGCATTCTGAGTCAGAAAATCCTAATTCTGAAATTGGTGTTTTTGGAATCAGAGTGTACCTCGAATTCCAGTTTCCATTCTGCAATCTGCAGCACTTTCTGCCCACTGCCCATTCTCCCCTTGCAGCTGGCAGCCTCTGAGGGTTACCACTGGCTACAACCTCCATGTGCTCCATTGGGATTCTTCTAGGAATCAGATTTTGGATTTCAGTTCCAGCTCAGAATCGGATTATTCCAAAATCTGTTGCGGGATCAGATTTCAGTGATTCTGGTACAGCTGTCTGAAATCAGTAACTGGATGGCTGCCAGCAGGTTGAGCCTGAATCTGGGAAACATGGAAGTCCTCAGTACTGAATCTGATTCTCATAGGTCAGCCAGGTGAGTGTAATGATTCCGGGTTGCCATCAGTGAATGGGGGTTAATCTCAAGGCTGTGGAAAGGGCTAGCAATCTATGTGTCATAGTGGACTGCAAGCTGACAATGGAATATTAACTGTCAGCAATAGTCAACAGCAGCTTTTTTTCATCTTTGAACTATCGCCAGATTGAAACCATTTCTCGCACGTCCGCATTTGGTCACACTGGTGCATGCCTTTGTGGCTACCCACCTTGACTACTGTGCCACTCTATACCTCAGGCTTTCTGAAGGTCTGATGCTTCAGCTGCAGATGATTCAAACATGGCAGCATGACTGATCTGCCCAAGCCAATCCGTTTGAGCATGTGACACCTGTGCTCTGCGATCTGGACTGGCTTTCTGTATGGTGCCGCATCAGCCTCAAGGTTAGCTTGTTAGTCTGGGCCCTGGCTATGTGAAGGACCTCCTGTTGCCATGTGACCCAATCTGTTTATTCTGTTCCATTGAAGCTAACCTTCTTCCTGTCCCTCCGATCTAGGCTGAAGCATGTTGGGGGGCGGCAAGGCTTTTGCAGAGGCTGCCTCCACTATCTGAAACTCACTTTTTTGGGTGGCTACATTTGGGTACCTTGGTGTAGGCATTTTTAAGGGAGCTGAAGATGTTATTGTTTGAGAAAGCCTTTCCAGTGTAAAAAGCTAAATAATCTGCTGCCAACCCCCGTGAACATTTTTTGTACTGTTGTTTTTGTGTTTGTGAAATGTTTGTGTTTTTTGTTATGTTGTTATCTGTAACCTAAATACAACTCTTAGAGCCTTTAGGATGGGGGGGGGGCTTTAAAAATAAAACTACCTTGCCAATCACCTTTACTTTATTACAACACTATGTTTGCAGGTCTGTGGTGCAATGTTAGTCAGGGACAAAGTCAAAATGTAGTTTTTTACAAAGATATTATTTTATTAAAATAACAGATCATTTTGTACATGAGAGTTTTCAAGAGCATAGAAGTTTCTTTTTCATGTGCAGTGGGAAGGGAACTACTGTACTAGTATCTTGTAATTTAAACACATGAGTTTTATTGATAATAGGATGCTTAACATACACAAAAAGGTTACAGGAAAAACAGAACCAAGACAACTGAAATATTTTTTACAGCAGAAACAGTTTTCAAGGGAATCCAGAAAAATGTCTCTATAAAGATGGGTATGAGGCATGTAGACTTAGTAGTGTTTTGGGAACTTGTATTAGACATATTGTACGGATACCACTGATTTACCTCCGCTATAGTATAGGAGGACATCCAGTGACCTTCAGCATTGAGATAACTGCATTAGCACTGCTAACTTACAGCACTAAGACAATTTAGTTACATCTGCTAGAGCTCACTCAATATCCAGGAACCTAAGACATGACTGCCTGACTACATTACCAGTATTATTTAAAATATGAATATATTGTATGTTCTTATTTTGTTTTTCCTTCCAATAAATACAGGCCCTTAAAGATGCAACAGATAGTGCCCGCGAGGATTTTCAGAGAGAGGCTGAGCTTCTCACGGTCCTTCAGCACGAGCACATTGTCAAGTTTTATGGTGTCTGCAAAGATGGCGAGCCGCTCATTATGGTGTTTGAATACATGAAGCATGGGGACCTCAATCGCTTTCTACGGTAAGGAAGCCATCGTCTCCCCTTATGTTGACCGTCACCCACTCAGCTGAAAATCTAGCACTGCCTTGAGTCAATCCTTCATCAAAGATCAAAGTTAAATGGCCATCTAGATCACAGAGCTTATTATCTGAATATGGGGGTGCATTTCCATAGAGCTTGTGGCCTGAAGACCCTAAATTAAAACTACTTTGTTTTATTTTTCATTTAAGTCCCATGGCTAGGGTTGGCAAATAAGGCACTATCTGATACACCAAGATGTCTGAAGGTCAGAGTGTGAACTAGCTGTGCTACCAGGACATCCCAAAGCCCAGAGCATGCATTATGTGAGACACCAGGATATCGGGAGACCCAAAAGATGCACTATCTGAGCCACAGGGATATTGCAAGGCCCAGAACATGCATTATCTATGCTAACAGGATATCAGAAAGCCTAGAGCATGCATTATCTGTGCCACCAGGGTATTTAAAGGCCCAGAACATGCCTAGTCTGAGCCACCTGGATATTTGAAGGCCCAGTGCATGCACTATCTGATCCAACAAGGATATCTAAAGGCCTACAGCATGCACTGTCTGAGCTGCCAGGATATCTGAAGGCATACAGCATGCACTTCCCAAACCACCAGGGTATCCAAAGGCCCAGAGCATGCACTATCTAATCTGCTTGGATTTCCAATAGCATGGAGCATGCTCTGTCTGAGCTACCAAGCTATCCGAAGGCCAGAGCATGCTCTGTCTGAGCTACCAAGCTATCTGAAGGCCAGAGCATGCTCTGTCTGAGCTACCAAGCTATCCGAAGGCCAGAGCATGCTCTGTCTGAGCTACCAAGCTATCTGAAGGCCAGAGCATGCTCTGTCTGAGCTACCAAGCTATCCGAAGGCCAGAGCATGCTCTGTCTGAGCTACCAAGCTATCTGAAGGCCAGAGCATGCTCTGTCTGAGCTACCATGCTATCCGAAGGCCAGAGCATGCTCTGTCTGAGCTACCAAGCTATCCAAAGGCCAGAGCATGCTCTGTCTGAGCTACCAAGCTATCTGAAGGCCAGAGCATGCTCTGTTTGAGCTACCAAGCTATCCGAAGGCCAGAGCATGCACTGCCTGTGCCACTAGCATATCTGAAGGCAGAGAGCATGCACTTCCCATCTTTATCTGAGCTACCAAGCTATTTGCAGGCCTAGAGCATGTACTCTACCAGGATATCCAAAAGCCCAGTGCATTAACTCTCTGAATGTATCCTTGCCAGTTAGCCTAGAAAATGAATTCACTTTGAACATTATCTATGCTGGATCCATGGGTATTTCTTATGATGCCAAACAATCCGAAATTTAACAGATTGTACCTACATATCCCTCATAACAGCTGCCTCACTTTTCTTGTTGCAGATTGTATTACGTTTGTGCCAATAACCATAAGAGTTGGGCTGTGGTGTAGGACACCCACCTGGAAAGTTGGTAGTGGGGTTCACCCAATAAATGAATGGCAGAGGGATGGGTGGGAATGACATCCATACAGTATCAGAACATTACACTTCAGTTTGGTACACTGACTCTATATTTGCATTTTACATTTGCTTGCAGTAATCAGAAACTCACATTTCAATAGAAAATTGATGACATATTAAAGTAGTTAAAGTATTCGCAGTGAATGGACTTGCTCAAAGTGGGGGGCCCACCTGGTGGGTCAGTCAGACACTGATGACCATGTACAAACCAGATCCATTTTATTTATTTATTTACTGAAAACTTCAGAGATTACCTTTAAGCAGAAGGGCTCATTTACAAAGGTTCTACATCAGTCATAAAAAACATTTCAAGTACAGTAAGCAGTTACAGAAGAAATGCAGTTGAGTCAGGCTCAAAGCACTTAAGACAAAACAATTATGTACAGTTTTGAAAAAATCCATACAGATCATAGTATAAAAAGTCATAGGTGATATACAGAGAGAAACTGAATAAAACAGTTTGACGGTTGCAGTTGCACTGGACTGCAAAGATCTCTTAAACTGATTAAACCTTGGGAGATTCAGCAGTGTATCAGTCTGCTCATATAACCAGTTGGCGGCCCTGACAGCAAATGACTGCTTGTTCAGCTGAGTAAGCCAGAAAGGAGGTTTAAGGGCATTCCTGGCCATGTTTCTAGGGTTGTATTCGTTGGAGTCAGTGTGGAAGCAATTTGCTAAAGCTCATAAAGTTATGAGTGTGGTAAGATCTACCACACTCACTGTTTCTAGCTGCTAGTGAGAAAATATTCCTACAAGAAGCCTTAAGAGGTCTGCGTACTTTAACCAGAGATGAGCCAAATGTTAAAGAGCACCTTTCATGGCAATTTATCGATGCCTGCTAAATAAAAGAATGTCCTCTTTAACTTGCCTGGGAGCTCTGCTAGCATAGTATCATAATTTTAAAGTCAGGCTTCTTTGAAAGGGAAGGGATCATAAATCGCAAAGCTCCCAGGCAGGTATTTGTTTATTTAGCAGGCAGCAAAAAATCTGCTCTTTAATTTCAATAGTGGGTAACTGCTTCTTTATCTAATATGGATGTAGAGAGCAGACTAATCCAATATTAAATAATACATTCATGGTACTGTACCCCAGCTATACAGGTAATAAGAATTGTACTGCTCTTAAAATGTGACTGGAAATTAATAGATTCCTTAACCATTGTTCAGAACTCCTAAATGTAATGTATGCAATAAATCTACTTAGTTTAATGGCAAATGAAGGGTATTCAAACGGGATCTGAACAGAATTGTAAGGTTTGCTAAAAGAAAGGCAGACAAGAGACAATCTTAGAGTATTAAACAGAGAGAGAGGAAGAAATATAAAAAAGTGCTTGAAATAGAAAAAGAAAGGCATGGAGTTTACAATGTGGAGTAAACTACCAAAGTCCATTGTTGATAAGAACTTCAAAACATTTTGGACAATGATCAGTAGTGGTTACAGACAATATTCAACTAGTCGTGAGTCATACATTATACCCTTGGTTTGGGAGAAATACTGTAAGACACTGTACTTCTCCTTTACGGAAGAACAAAGGCCCTAAATTGTTGCTGCATTAAACCCTCTTTTGAAATCTTATTTATGAGATTTCTAGGCCAATTATAATTACATTAGACAAAGTAATTCTTGCACTTCTTTCTATTAAAGCCAATAAAGCACCAGGCCCATGTCACAAGCCCAACCTCAGGGGCACAGTAGGACCTCCTGTTAGCAGGAAGGGTCCCCCTTTTTGCAGAACTCATGAGCAGTTGTAGGGTTCAGGAAGCATTACCCACCTTTCTTGTTCTGGCACGGGGTCATAACAGCGTGGGACAAAGCTGCGCACAGCAAGACCGCACTGTTACAAATAGCGTGTGGCAAGATCTGTAACTACTTTATTTGTTTTATGGGAACTTCACCCCCTGTTTCCCCCATGTGAGAGTCTTTGCCCCTTCCCACACCCCCTGGAACTATTATAACCAACTCTGAGGGGATGTGGATACAGGGACAAGAAATAAATAGTAAAAAAAATTCCCTTACAGGGACTCAAACTGCTATCCCCCCAACCCCATCAACTGCAGGTTTGGGTGCTCTAACCACTCTACCATGGAAGCGGCTTGACCAAGATCCTGAACAGCAGTGGCCAAATACACTTTCTTCTTCCGAGTGAGTGACAGGGGGCAGCGATACTTTCATATCACTGTAATTCCCCAGTTGCTATAAAGCCATTTGCACTCTTCACAGTGTGGTCTTGCTGTGTGCAGTATCATCTGTGCTGTTCTCACCTAGTACCCCTTTTTTCCCAGTGGGAGAGTGGAAACAGTAGTTTCAAGTCCCCTTGACTCTGTACTACATTTGGGTTTGAATCCCACCACTGCCACTGGCTGCCTCTTGCCTAAGTAATTTTGTAGGATAGCTGAGCGGTCACTATCTTTGTTATCAAGACGTACAGCCTTTTACAAAACCCTTCTTTTAAAATGTTATCTCAAGCAATCAAACCCCAAGCAGAACTGATAAGAAAATCATAAAAGTTTACTTAAAGGGGCACTGTCAGCTTTGTCCCTTATTTTATTGTCACATAACATCAGTGTGCCTCTGTGGATACAGTGATTACATATGGTCCACAGAATACTCCAATATATGCCATAATTAAGAATTCTTACAAATTTCCACAATTTTTATGATTAACTACTTTCCATCAGGCCGTCCATAAGTACACTGTGCACTGGAAGCATAAGCAAGATGAGAGCACACATCTGACACCGTGTGCCAGCATGAACATCAATTTTGCACATGGCCATACTGAAAAATTAAATGCAGCGTATATTTTCCAATGCTGTACCAGATTTGCCATTTTTTAACTGAAACCGAGCACTAGGAAAGACATAAAATGCTTTTGAAAGGTGGCGCCGAAATCTCACGCATGCATGAAAGTGGGATGATGCACAAATCCCATGCATGTGCAGTAGTGTCCTGCTTTCGTGTATGCATGAGATTTTGGCTCCTGCTTTCAAATGCATTTCATGTCTTTCCCAGTGCTTGGATTCAGTTAAAAAACAGCAAATCTAGTGCAGCATTGGAAAATACGTGATGCATTTAACTTTTTAGTATGGCCATGTGCAAAATTGATGTTCATGCCGGTGCACAGTGTCACAGTGTCAGATGTGTGCTCTCATCCTGCAAATGCTTCCGGTGCACAGTGTACTTACGGGTGGCCCAAGGGAAAGTAGCAGATCATGAAAACTACAGAAATTAGTAAGAATTCTCGATTATGTCATATATAGGGGTATTCTGTGGACCATATGTGGTCACTGTGTCCACAGAGGCACACTGATGTTATGTGGCAATAAAATGAGGGACAAAGCTGACAGTGCCCCTCTAAATAAAAACAACACAGTAAATTCTACAATTTGGAAGATCTTTGAACTGCAGACAATACCAAAAATAACACTGAATGGTTTACAGAAAACACTGTATACTGTTGTTCTAAACTATACCACATTCTAAGGTCTCAAAGTCCAGAAAAGTGTCCTTTTTGAGAATAACCTTCTCTCTGTGCTGGTGAAGAAAACATCTTTGGAAACACAAGATTTTTTAGAATTAAAAATCAGTCTCTGAGTGTCCTTTTTCAAAACTCAGGGTTTATCTTCAAGAGTGAAGTCCTTGTTCTCAAATTCTGACTTAAAATCAGAATTTCTGTTTTGCACATGAAAAAACAGGTTTTCACAAAACACAGGTCTTGTTCTAAAAGTAGTCCAAGAGACCCACATATACTTTAACCAAAGTGTCTAACAGCTTATGTTCTCTCAGCTCTGAGACCCTCCAAGTCCTCAGGCTTTTGACTTTAAGCTAAAACTGCACTGGTGTTCAAAATATGTGCCTGATAAATACAGTCTGAATGGTCATTTTCAAGCCACATCTACCCCTTCTGGGAGATAGGGTTTGGGGTGCAACAGTTTCACCTCATCCTGCAGGTGTCACTGTGGTTCTATGTCTAATGTCTGAAACATCTGGTTTCTGCATTTAGCTTGAACCCCTGATCCTAGGCCATCCTTCTGACCTCTTTTTGTTAATGGAAACTAAATGCACACTTTTATCTAACAGTTATGACTGTTATGATCATAAATCTGTCTGTTCCTTATCTAAATAAGTACCAGATCCAAACTAGCTTTTGATAATTCTGTTCTATTTTGTTTAGCTCTTTCTGGCCTTTTAAAGAGACAGTGTCTTAACTCTAAAGTACATTACAGTACATACAATAGGAACATTAATTAAGGATATAGGCCCAGGTGCATTGCAGCACATGCAATAGGAACATTAATAAAGGATATAGGCCTATCTTCCTACAGCCCAGATCAAATTCTAGCTGATTTATGTAAAACATGTTTGGATTGGTGTCTTCCTATATTTGTTAATATTTTAACATATTTCTCCAAGGGGAAGACTTTCTTGATAGCTGGAAAGGTATTATTATATATCCTATCCACAAAAAAGGGAAGCAAAATTATCCTAGTATGTATCATCCAATTAACCTGATTGATGTATCACAAACATATTTAATAAAATAATATTACAATGACTAGAGTCATGGATACATGAAAATCATTTATTAGATGAATCACATAATGACTTTAGGAATAATCACTCAACCATACAGCACTGCTATGTTTTATTTCATCTTATACACAGATATACATATATAAAAAAGGCCAAACTGTATTGTTGCTTTGTGGACCTTAAGGCAGCTTTTTATAGCATTAGCTGCAGATTGCTTTGGCAGAAATTACAAGCCTTAGGTATAGACACTTTTCTTTTAGATATTATAATCAGATGACATCTTGACAATTGGATTCAGGTGCAATACAACCAGTTTGGTAACATAACCTCCAAAATAGAAACAAACTTGAGAGTTAGGCAGGGATGCATATTAGCACCAACTTTGTTTAATCTGTATATCAACACCATTATATAACAATTATATGATTTGGACTTTCATTCCCCAAAAATACTTAATACAAGTGTAAGCTGTTTGGCATATGCTTACGACATTGTGTTAATGTCAATGTTTTTCCTGGGTTTACAAAGGAAGCCAAGCCATTTTGTCAAACTATGTAATCATAATAATCTAGTTATGAGCAGAGAGAAAACAAATTGGTGGTCTGGGGAAACAAAACCAGGAGGCTGCCAAAGCTGTTCATAGAAAATCAAAACATTGAAACTCAAAAATATAATAATAATAATAAAATTTTATTTTCATGGTGCCTTTCCAAAACCAAGGCACCTCACAGTTATAAAAACACATCAAATAACACACACTTGTTATAAAAACATATCAAATAACACACTTAACAAATAAAACAATACACATTAAATTTAAGCAAGTTCATCAATCACTGAAAGCTTGGGTCCATCAATGGATTTTTAAAGCTATTTTAAATCACTCCATGATTGCACACTCATGTAACTGGTGGGGTAGAGAATTCCAAAGAGATGGGGCCACATGCATAAATGCCTGTGCCCCAGAAGATTTTAAACACACTCTTGGGATCTCTAGCAACCTCTCACCAGCTGAGCAAAGCAATCACCCAAGGTGGTAGGGAACCAAAATCTCTTTCAGGAAGTCAGGGCCCTGTCCATGTAGGGCTTTGTAAGACAGAAGACAGACTTTAAAGGTGATCCGCCATTGTACCAGCAGCCAGTGCAGACTGTGCAACACTAGGGAAATATGGCAGAACTGAGAGGTTCCTGTCAAAAGCCATGCTGCCACCTTCTGCACTAGCTGAAAATGGCAGATTTCTACCCCAGGAAGCCCTAGGTATAGGGAGTTGCAGTAATCCAAGTGTGAGGACACAAAGGCATGAACCAGTATAAGAAGGTCACTGGACAGAACAAGGTACCTAATTCTGGAGATATTCCTCAGATGGTAAAAAGAGGTATTGATGATGGTTGATACCTGTGCAGGCAATGTCAGCCCTTCATCAAAAATTACCCCCAGGTTACGCACCTATACAGAGGCTGGGAGTGATAGACCCTTAAGAAAAAGCCTCGAGGGTGAACTTACCCTGACCCCCCTATCCAGTGTCCTGGGTCCACGACCAGCACTTCAGTCTTTCCCAAGTTCAACTTCAATCAGCTCGAGTCCATCCACTCCTGGATTTCTGCAAGGCAGTTATAAAAGACTGAGAGAGCTCCATCCTGGTCAGGTGCAAAGGAAAGATAGAGCTGGGTATCATCAGTGTAACAATGAAACCTCAGCCCATACCTCCTTACAATGCCTCCAAGGGGCAGCATGTACACTGTGAACAACATGGGGGACAACACTAATCCCTGAGGAACCCCAAATGACAGAGGGACTTGGTCCAAGGAATAAAGCCCAGACACTACCCTCTGAGTTCTTCCGGTGAGGTAAGATGTAAACCACCTGAGGACTGTGCCTGACAGGCCACAGATGAACCTCAGATGACTGAGAAGAACCCCATGGTCCACAGTGTCACATGCTGAAGAGAGATCTAGAAGAACCAAGATAGAATGGTTCTTCTGATCTCTCACCTTCAGGAGATCATTGAGCACCCAAACTGGCGCTGTCTCAGTACTATGCCTCTTACCAGACTGGAGAGGTTCATAGATGTCATGGATGGTTAAATGGTTCTCCAGCTGTATGGCTACTACCTTCTCAACCACCTTCCCTAGAAAGGGAAGGTTAGAGATTGGTCTGTAGTTCGCATGGCAGTTCGAGTCCAAGGAAGCTTTCTTCAGGAGGGGTATTACCACCGCCTCCTTCAGGGAGCTAGGAAATGCACCTGTTTCCAGGAAGCACCAAACTATCCATGCAAGGACCAGACCAATGGCATCAATACAACCCAAAATAAGGGAGGTTGGTCCTGGATCCAAACTACAGCATGTAGGGCGCATACTCTGGACAATCCTCATGACATCCATGAACTCCAGGCGGTTGAAAGTACTCCAGTCAAGCTGAAAGCCAATGACCAAGTGCTGATCAGAAACAACACCCATAGAGTGTGTCAGCTGGAGAGCTGCCCTGATGTAGGCCAACCGACAGCTGTGATACAGACAGGGTGATTTCTCACAAACATTCATTACACTTCAGTTCAGCACTGAAACTCAGATGATCAACTTTTTATAAGAACAAAATGATAGAGTGTATGCTGATTTATCTAAATACAAACCAGATGTGTTAGTAAACAACTTGGAGAGAAAAAACAAATAGCACTACTTACTGCTTTGACTGGGAAGCGCAGCAGCTTCTTTAGTCAGTCAGGGACTTAACTGCCAAAGCAGCAGGCTAGACCAAAATTATGTCATTGCTCTGCAATCCTCTCTGATAGGGACAGAAAACAAAAATCACTATTTTCAGTCACTGCAGAACACATTAACAAATGCTGATTTAAAGAAAACCACAAAACCAAACAGCATGAATTTTTCAGGAAACACAAATCATGACGACAAAGGGAACTTGAATTCAAGTGAATTTATTAAATATGCTTTTATTAAAAATATGCATTTGGTCTTTAAGCTGTATTTGCCATTATTATAAATCTAATTTATATTTATATATGAAATATATACTCTTTTTGTCTACTTTATCTTTTGTATGTGAAGACTTCATGTACGGAGATTTGCCCTTGGACAAAAAGTCAGGGTCACAATGACGCAGACAAAATACCACAGGGACAAAATAAAGCACCACAAAATGCCGAGATGACCTAAATGTAGCAGTCAAATTGATGACATTCATAAAGATTGCCAAACAAATAGCTGTCCCATTTTAAAATCGGAGTGCAGGCAAGCCTTCTAAAAACTCTGCCATTATAAAAACAACCCTCCCATTTTAAAACAAAGCCTTCTAAAATCTCTGTGAACTCTTTAAACAGAAAACCCTGCTACATTTTCCTCGGTGTCAGCAAGCCTTATAGAAACTGCTGTGTGGCCGCTCATGCAGCCCCCCCCCCCAATTTTACACTCACTGTGTCTCCACTCCATCTGCTCCTGTGTTGCTCCTATGCTGCTGCTGATAATTCCTTGTAGAAATAGCTGCTCAACCTACTAAATTAGTGACAATTAGTTGTGCCTAAAATCAGGTTCACACATTGTGGTGTTATTGTTGCTTTAATGACAGCCCAATGCAGAGTTGTGGTAGGTGTTAAACCATTCACTCATCACGGTTAGACCATAGGCTCACTAATTTTAGTAGGTTGAGCAGCTGTTTCTACAAGGAATTATTAGTAGCGGCATAGAAGTGACACCGGAGCAGATGGAGTGGAGATACAGTGAACGTAAAATCTTGGTGGGGTGCATGAGTGGCCAAACAGCAGAGTTTCTATAAGGCTTGTTAGCACTCTGGTTTTTATAAGGCATGCTGACACCAAGATTAGATGACAACAGGTCAAATGTAGCAGGTTTTCTGTTTTTTCTGCAAACTGTAAAAAATTGTGACTCGATGTGACTAGTGGAAAATGTTGCGTGTTGAGTTAGTCAGGGTTTCAGTTGTGGATGCAACATTTGGTCTGCACCATTTCAAACGGTAGCACCCCCATAGATTATATTTCTTTAGAGCACCCTTCTCCAGAGGCTCAGGACACCAGTACAATAAAATGGAGATAGCAGCAAATAACAATCAATAACTTTAATTGAAATTAAAATGATAGATATAAATAAAATCACAATATACCATAATAAAATATTCAGCCACTAGCTGAAATGTACTGCATAACATCTCACTAACTTTATTTATTTATTTAGATCTCAGATTAATACCTTTGAGCTATAAGCTCATTTACAAAGGTTCCACATCTACAGAAATCTATGCCAAGACAGCAAACAATATATACAGTTTATTTTAAGATTACTTGGATACAGAAATGATGTTCAATGCTTTAGTAACTGAAAGTACATAATTCAATCACATAGAGCAATAAATAAGTTATGAAGGGTGAACAAAGTGGATAGGTAGTTTACTATGGAGAGAGAAACTCGTAGCAACAGTGGCTGGGTTCTGAGAGAGAGTGCAGAGTAGGTGAGGAGGTATGAGGGAGAATAGGTGGTGAAGATGGGTGCAGCCATAGGGCCTTGTCATTGGTTTGTGGGAAAAGGAAAATTCCGTGGGGGGTTTGGTGTGGAGGATAGGGTGTAGGGAAGGGAAGCAGATTAGGTGGGGGGGGTGGAAAGGTGAGAAAGGATGGAGAATGAATTAGAGGATGAAGGCAGTGTGCAACGGTAGAGGAGGAGAAGATAAAAAGGAAGTTGGAGAGGGAGGATTATAAGCTCTATAATGAACAGAAAGAAGATAGGAGTAGGCTAGTGCAACTTAAAAGTAACAGTCACATCTACATCAACTTAATGTTGCAAGTTGGGTACAAAGTTTAGTTTTGAAAGCGCCAAGTTTAAATTCTGCCAGCAAGTCATCATGTAGCGAGTTAAGCCAAGTGGGTGCTCAATACTCAAAAGATCGCTGACCCTGGGAGGTGCGGCAGAAAGGGCCTTTTAGTAGTTAACTGTTAGTCCCTCTAGTATGTCTAGCCTTGTTGGTGGGGCAAAGACGTTCTGAACATCAAGGGGCAATAGACCTAAGGTGGACTTTTTAACCAGCAAGCTGACCTTGTATTGAGTTTAACAGTGTAGATTTAGCCACTCAGACTGGGAATAGAGATCGCAGGTGTGCGTAAGGTGTGGTGCATCTAGGACAAGCCTACAGGCTTTGTTTAGGGCCAGCTTTATTCTCTTTATGGCTGCGTCAGTAGCCGCACTATAGACTATGAGCTCGTAGTCAGTCATGGATAAGACTGAGCTGCATACAGCAAGTTTTAATACCTCATCAGTTAGGCAATGTTTATGCCTAAATAGTTAGCCAGTTTTGACATTTGCAACCTTGGCTACAAGGTCAATGTGCTGTGAAAATGTAAGGGAACAGTCTGGAGTGACCTCAAGATATTTAAAAATTTGGACCATTTATAAAGAGGCATTTTGGTCATTTACTATTTTCAGTTGATGGGATCTATGCTGGTTGTGAGGAGAGCAAACAGCATTGGCTTGGTCTTCTTATAATTAAGCAAGAGTTTTGAATTAAGAAGCCAGTCCTTGACTAAAGAGAAATTAACCTGCATTTACTTTTCCAGTGCTTCTAGGTCAGTGTGGTTGGAGTTAAGAACCACATTGTCTGCGTACAGTAGGACCTTGTCCTGGCACACTATGGGGAGGTGGTTTAGGGACAGGCTAAAGCGCAAGGGGCCCAGGATTGAACCTTGGGAGACCCCTGTGTTGACATTCCAACTTTCCAAGAGGGTACCAGTAATTTTTACTTGTTGCATTCTCTCAGACAGGTAGCTCTGGAACCACCCCACTGATTCAGGCGATAACCCAGTGCAGGTTAGCTGGCTCAGCAGTAGTTCATGACTGCCCATGTTGAAGGCCTTGGTAAGGTCAATGTAAGTTGCCCCCACCATAAGCCCCCAATCAATTGCAGCATGAATGTAGCCTATGAACTCCACCAGCACTGTTGTATTACTATTTTGTTTCCTGAACCCATGCTGTTCAGGGCATTGCATCTGGTACTTGTAAAGCCAGTTGACAAGCTGGTCATAGACAATATGCTCCAGTGCTTTTGAGAGTGGGGGAGTAGGGAGATTAGACGGTAGTTGTTATGACTAGCCCTGTCACCACTTTAAAAATAGGGGGGACCACTGCCGCCTTCCATAGCTGTGGGAATTTACCAGTTATTAGTGAGAGATTCATAATCCTGGTAAGTGGTGATAATAATTCATCAAGTGAGAGAGCAATGAGCTTGAGGTCAAGTGTGTCATCACTCATTCTAGTTTTTCCTAGAACTTGTAGGAGGTATTTTCTGGCCTTGGCTTGAGAGATAATTTTGAAATTGAAGGGTGGGGCAGAGCCTGCAAGGGTACTCAGCCTGTTTTTTTAGATTTATGCTGCTCAGGGGTTCTAGGAAGTCAGGGGGAAGTATACCACTTAAGTTAGTAAATGCCTTGTTAAAGGTGTTTACTATGATTTTGGGGTCCTGGGTTGTTGTATCTTCTAGATTTAGCAAGGCTGGAGGTGTTTTGTTAGGTTTCCCAGTTAGGGCCTCGATATTGTCACAGAATTTGTGGTGGAGTTAGCCAGCTCGTTTTTGAAAACAAAATGGCTTTTCACTTGACCAATGGCCCAGTTACATTTATTTCAGGTAGTTTTATAGTTTAAATATCTGTGAGAGAGCGAATGCTTCTAGCTTTATGCCAAAGGTTGTCTCTTTGCTTCATAAGTTCAATGAGGGGGTGGAGTGATCCAAGATTTACAAGACCCACGGACTTTTTGCTTAGAGTAGGGGGCATATACAGTATATTGCATGCTGCATTGGAGGTCTTGATGAACTGGTCAAGTGCTCCATCAGTGTCATTTGCAGCATATAGGTCTTTCCAGTCTTGTTGACTGAGGTGCGCTTTAAGTGAGGCAAGTTGCCCTCTCTTTAGCACTCTAGATGTGAGTGTTTTTGCAGGGGTTCTGGGGAACTTATTCAACCAGATACAGAGGATAGGGGAGTGATTGCTGATGGCGTAAGGGACGACACTTGAGTGAATTATTCTCTCTGGCCAGTTGGTAATCATCCAATCTAGCAGCATACTGGTTCCAGTAAGATAATTCATTCACATGGGAAAGTCCACTAATTGGGCCATGTATATTGAGGAGATTGCTTCCTTGTAGGGTGCTGCCTCAGGGGATAGCCAGTTTCTATTGAAATGCTCTAACACTAGTACTTCCAAGTTGTGGCACAGGTCAGAAAGGTAGTCTAGGATTGCTTTAAATCCTCTAAACTGCTCTTTTGGGAGAATATAGACAGAGACAAGCGTTAATCCTTTACGCCGAGCTCCAAGTAGTAGTTTTATTACCAGTACGTGTACATTTTTGCTAGTGGCAAGGTAAGATCAGACTCAACCACGGATGGTGTCCTTGATATATATGACACTTCCACTGCTTTGCTTATCAATCCTGTCCAACCTGAAAGAGGTGTATCACTTCAGCTGGATAGCCATGTGTGTGACTAACTAGCTCTAACTCATACTGTAATGACCATTAGCGACTCTCACTCCCCATAGGCCGGTACAAATATGTGTATTTTAAGCCTCCATTTAAAGGTCTACACCAATGAGGCCTCTCTTAGGGCTCACAAGAGTAAGTTCCAAGGAACCAGACCCACAACCTTGAAAGAACACTCCACTGAGGTTTTAAGCCTACAGTGGTAGTCATACAGTTGCTCAGTACTGATGTATATCTGGGTATACTGAAGCTAATTTGCATTGACTGTAATGTGATTCTGCCTCAGTATACTGAGGTACACCTCAATACTGAGCAACTTTTGAATGAATACCACTGTAGCTCTGGGAACAACCAGGAGACCTTCCTTGGTGGAGTACAGGGGGTGTGCAGCCATGTAAGGATGTAGGAGATCACACAGGTAAACCAGGCACAGCCCATGTAGGGCCTTATAAGTTAGTAACACAACTTTATAGGAGATATGCCCTTTGACTGCAGCAAGTGCAATTCATGCAATATTGGAAAGATATTACTCAACCTTAGAAGGCTATTCAACAACCTAGCAGCTGCATTCTGCACCAACTGCAGATGCTGCAGCATACCTCCACTGACCCCAATGTAATGAAAATTACAGTAGTCCAACCACAATGTCCAAAAAAGCATGTAACAGTTAGGGCAGGTCCTCTGGGGGATAAGGGATTGAATCTGGCTGATGTTTCTAAGATGGTAAAACCCATCCAGGACTACTACTGACATCTGAGCCTCAAATGTCAGTCACTCATCTGTATCATGTCTGTGAGGTAGGACTCAAACCAGCAGATGACTATGACAGTGAGTCTTGCATACTCCCTGAGTCAATACAATAAAAGCCTATGATCCATGGTGTCAATGCTAAGGAGAGATTGAGGAGGACAAGAACTGACCTCTCTCCTCTACCTCTTACCCTGAGCAGGCCATTATGCGCCCTGACCAACGTGATCTCTGTGCTTTGCTTTGACCTAAAACCAAGCTGGAGAGGCTCATAGATGTTAGCTGTGATGAGATGTGCCTCAAATTGCAATACAACCACCTTCTCAATAAGTTTGTCTAAAAAAGGCAGGTTAGCGACAGATCGGTACTTTGCCAAGCTGTCCAGGTTCAGAGATGGCTTTTTCAAGAAGGGCTTCAACAATGCATTTTTCCACGCAGATGGGAAAATCCCCTCTGTCAGGGAACTTTGGATAATCTCAGTGAACACTGGGCTGAGATGCCCAATACAGCTCATTATTAGCCAGGTCAGACCTGGATCCAGTTCACATTATGCTGGTTGCATCTCAGATCACATCCCCAGCCTTATCGGTCATCACTGACAGAAACTCTTCACAGAATCACTGACTGCCAATGCATCTCACTGACTTAACACTGTTGGGCTGTAAGTTTTTTTTTTTTTTTTTGCAGTTAATCTTTTTATTGAGTGATTTCAGTTTTAACAAGTAGTAAACCTTACTTAAAAGAGAACAGTTGTTTGAAGATAGTGGTTTACAACATCACCACAACACTCACACGGGGTTACAGTAGTGCGAGGGGAAATCGGAGATGTTTCTACATACAGCCTAAAGAGCACATTTTACTGTGTAGCTTAGCTATAACAATGAGGGTATACCAGAGGATAAATACCTGGAAATGACTTATCCATCTGTTATGGGTCTGCATGGTTGAATCTTTGTGTTGCCTGATCAGAGGAGGTGGAGGAAATGGAGAGAGGGTTAAGCTTCTTCACCTAATGTGTAGAAGATGACTAGTGAGGGAACCAAGTAGATGTCCACATTATAGCACTCAAAATACCTGACAGGAGAAATCAGAAACTGTCATAAAGCAGCAGTGTAACAATCTGGTGAAAATTTTGACCTATACTTTTTTATGCTATTTTAGATTGCCACTTACCTCCTGACTTGTATGATATGCTTCTTTTCACAATTTTTGTCTGCTTTAGTATGATAATTTTTCTCATGTCTGAAAAAATAAAAGGAGCCCTCCTTTCAATATGACTTAGACCAGGTTTTCATCAGTATTTGCCGCTGTTTTTGAACAAATACTGTTCTGTAAGGTCAGAAAACACTGCCTGCTGCATAATTGTTAATTTTAGTCACCACAGAAATGATATATAAACAACTGATGGACAAAAACACCTGAAAATACTGATGAAGACCTGGTCCACACCGTAGTAAGAGGAGTGCTCCTTTTATTATTTCAAACATGGAAAAAAAGTACTAAAGCAGACTAAAATAGTGGAAAGAATGGTATCATATAAGTCAGGAGGTAAGTGGCAATGTAAAATAGCAGAAAAAAGTATAGGTCAAAATTTTCACCAGATTGTTGCACTGCTGCTTTAATCCACCATCTATACCTGGAAGTTCAGGGGGGCCTCAGTTTGTCCTTCGAGTACCTAGTAACTCTGTCAGCAGAGTGTGAGCTGATGAAGGAGTAGTCTAGGGCTAGCAGGACATTCTGGTAAGGGTTGCCAGCCCCTCCGTGGCAGTATTCCACTTTGCCATCTGAGGGACATCAAGCAGGATTAGTCTGAGGTCTGTATGAGCCAAAACATCTGGTGCTTAAGCAAGAGGTGACCATTTGGTGTCAGGCCCAGAATCCACACTTAAGGGTTGGAAGGCATGGATACCCCTATGACTGTTGAGCACTGACTTATCACTGAGGACCACAGTTGGGCCAGGAGGGTGCATTCCTATATGATGTGAAGTAAATCCACATCTGGGGCACTGCATCTCCAACAGTTGGAGGCAGGGAGCAGTCCCATTGTTTTCAGTTGTGTTGGGGTTCTGTACCATAGGTGCATAACCTTCTTCGGAATGAGAAGACTTCTCTGATCACAACAATGGTGCACCCTTAGCCACCCCTGCTGCCACTGCTGGTCTGTGATCTGAATCAACAGCCTCCTCTCCATTTGGCCTTGGCTGGGAGGGAGAGATTCAGGGCACTGTCCCTCATAAATCTTTGTATAGTACCTGCATGACCCTTAGGGTGTGCAACCCAATCCTCCAGTGGCATTGAGGCTCTTGTACCTGTTTTCTTTCTAATACAGACCGTGCAAGGGCACACTCCCTTATCCCCATGGGTGCAGAGGTTTCTGATCTGAAGGTATCTCCAAAAATCCTTTTGCGGCAAACCGTATCTGTCTTTTAGCCCTTGGAATGAGTCCATAGACTTATCCCCCAGGGTTGACAGGTCTTCCAGACATTCAATTTTTTGGAGTTGCCAGTCATTCCACATAAGGGGTTTATTATCAATGCGAAGATCTGGGTTGTGCCACAGTGGGGTGAACTTCCCCAGAGCAAGACAGATTTTAGTGCAGAGGCCTAATCTGTGTCATGGTAGATGTGAGTTAGAAATGATATGCCAATACTCCAGGTATTTGAGTAAGGGATAAAGTAGTAGAGCAGTGGGGGGCCTTTCAGCATGACTCGTTCGACTGTTATCCAGGCAACAGGGTGGAGTGAAGGTGTGCCCCTATCCCATGCAATGATTTTTCCACAATAAATGCAGTTGTGTATTGGTGAAATCAGGCAGATTCCAACCCCCTCTCAGTTTCTGGGCTCGCAGTTTAGCTTTACTATATCTCAGCCTAGATGCCCCCCCCCCACAGGAATCTGCTGACTAGACTGTCTCGTTTTTTAGACCACTTGTCCAGCAGTAGTACAGGGATGTGGGATAGCAAATGACAAACTTTGGGGACCAACATCATTTTAATAGCTGATATTTTCCCTGCCAGGGAGAGATGGAGATGTTCCCATCTCCTTATATCTTTCCAGGGGGCTTCAAGCCGTGGTTTAAAGTTGATGTCCACCAAGGATCCTATATTCTGGGAGATTCTGATTCCCAGGTGTATAATGTCGATCTGTGTCCATGCTATTCCTATGGCTCACAACTGGGAAGGGGAGGTAAGGGTATTTAGGTGGAGGATCTCTGACTTTTTCATATTGATCTTTAGACCCGGTATCTCCGCATTTGCTTTTAGGGTGGACAAGATGTGTGGCAGACTAAAGGGTAGGTTCCGAGTCAGGATCAAAAAGTCGTCTGCATACAGTTTGGTGGAGTATTGGGAAGTCCCTATTTGAAGTCCCTGAATTCCCGTATGGGCTCTCAGTGCTGCTGCCAGAGGCTCTATGGCCAGAACAAACAGCAAAGGTGACAAGAGGCAACCTTGTCTTGACCCTCTATACAGAAGGAAGGGATCTGATAGGTTCCCATTTGTAAGCACCCTCACCTTGGGTCCGGCATATAATGTCTTAACTCAGTTTGCAAAGTATGGGCTTATATTAAAGCCTTTTAAAACTTAATGCCGGTACTCCCATTCCACAGAATCAAAAGCTTTTTTGAAGTCTATTGTAACTGCAGCAGCTGGAGTAGGGAGATTCACTGCAGACTACATTAAAGACACAAGGGCCTCAATGTGGTCAGAGCTGATTCTGCCCTTCACAAAGACATCTTGGGAGGAATGTATGAGGCAGGGCAAGCATTCCTCTAGACGGGAGGACAGCACTTTGGCAAGGATTTTAGCATCCACATTAATTAATGATATGTGCCTGTAGTTGGTAGAGAGAGTATGGTCTTTGCCATCCATAGGTAATACTGCGATTACGCTTCCGACAGGGAAGATTGGAGCTTTTTATGTGCATGGGCCTCTTGCAGCATATCTACCAATAGAGAGGTGATTAGGGGTTGTACCAGTTTGTAAAAATCCACTAGAAATCCATCTCCTCCTGGAGCTTTATGTGGGGCCATCTTTGATATGGCCATGGAAATCTCCTCCTGTGTGACCTCCTGTTCTATAGCCAATTTTTGGTGGTCAGTCAGTTTGGGGAGGGACAAGGCTTTAGTAAATTCTTCATACTTATCCTTACAACAGTTTGATTGTGAGGAGTACAGGGTCTGGTAGAATCTGGACATAACATCATTAATGGTCTTGGGGTTAGTGGTTAGGTTTCTGGATCTGTCCTTTATTTTGTGTATAGCTCTCTCTGCTTGTCTTTGTTTTAAACTATTGGCCAGTAGTTTGCTAGCTTTTCCCCCATCTGCCCAGTATCGATGTTGCACCCTGTGAGTGTACAGTTCAGCTTTCCTTGAGGCCAGATTACTGAGTTTTAATCTAAGGGCAGTTAATTCTGCTATCACTTTGGGTGATTTCAGGGTGGAGGGGCTTTTCTTGTACTTGGTTTCTAGTGTTTTGAGGTCCGCTTCTAGCAATTTATATTCTTGTTCTGTTTGTTTCCGTCTGTGGGAGGCGAAACTAATGATCTTACCCCACAGGGTTGCCTTATAGGGTTCCCAGATCCTGGCAGCAGAGGACGAGCCTCTGGGGTTGTCCAAAAAGAAACCCTCTGTTTCCTTCTGCAGCCATAGAGTGATTTCTATGTCATGTAGGAGCAGGGGGTCTAATCTCCACATTAGGGATTTGGGGGACTGCAGTGCTGGAAGGAAGCTAAGGGACACTGGAGCATGATCTGAGATATAGATTGGGGAGATATTAACCCCCATTGTGGCTGCAGTCAGTTTAGGGGAGGTACGCCAGAAGTCAAGCCTACTGACCTTTGCTCTAGAGGCCGAGAAAAAGGTGTAGTCCTTATCCAAGGGATGGAGAGCCCACCAAGTTTCGGACAATTGGTGTAGGGATATAAGGCCTTTAAGGGCCTGTAGGGCTCTTATATGGGGTTCTTGTCTGGAGTTAGACCTGTTTAATAGGTGATCCATTACCGAGTTAAAATCCCACCAATCAGGATGTCTGGATTGTCAAAGGAAATATCCATGATTTTTTGGGAAATAGCATGAAAAAAGTCGGGGAAGTCTTTGCTTGGGCCATAAATATTGGCCAGAACTAGGAGGCCCGTGGGCATGGAGACCTTCATAATAATCCATCTGCCATCCCCTCCTTTGTGGGTTTCCACCATTTGCCACTGTAGATTTTTGTGTAGTAGAATGGAGATACCTCTTTCGGCTGTGCCTGCTACGCTATGGGCTTCCTGCCCCACCAAGTCTCTTACTAATTTGGCAGCTTCTTTAGAACTTAATTTAGTCTCTTGGAGAAATGCAACCTGGGTACCCAGTTTTTTGAGCCTGGAAAGGACCATTTTTCCATTTCACAGGAGAGTTGAGGCCTCTCACATTCCAGGAGGTGGTGGTTACCACGTTGGAGTTAGCCATAATCTAAGTGTCTCCATTCTAAGCACCAGCACATGCAGTCATTGAAATCATCCTTCTTGAGTGCTATTTAAGATAATTTACCACTAGTTGAAGAAACCCATCTCTCCAATCTCCTAATTATTGCCTCTATGTGGGTGTCTGTGGGGTGCAGTATTGGGTCCTCAGAGGACCATGAGATCATGCTCATATTTTTATTTATTAGTGTTAACCTCATGGGGGGGTCCCAGGGGGTTGGATGGGACAGTTCCCATCTTTCATTTCCGATCCTGATCATCTGGTAATCAAAGGGGTGCCTACCTGGGGATAGGACGTACAGTGTCTTTGTGACCCAAGTAGACGTATACCATTGATCGAATATAGGCATGGATGCAATAGTAAGTGTAGGGGCATCCATCGGTGGAGGAAGTAGTACAGTCACTGACCCGGGAGGAAGGGGAGTAGCTTGCCTCCCAGTGGTCATGCACTACTCCTCGGGGGGAGGTGCCTAATGGCAACCAGGTTGAGAGTTTCTCCTTAGGAGCTGAAAGTGAACAGCATTGAGACCAGCCACCCATGTAGTGTCCAGTCTCTTGACCCACTATCCTACCTATTATGTAGTTGCCATTCCACCTTCGGGCTATGCACTGGGGTGGATGGTAGTGATATTTGAGTAATAGCTGCACTGCGAGTTTCCCCAATTATTGAGCTAGGTACCTTGTATCACTTAGCTGTGATCTCCCAGGGCACGGTGTGCTGCTTTATGGTAAAGTGCCTACAGATAGCTCCTGCCTCCAGGGTGCTTGGTAGTCTTGTCCATAAATGGGCAGATCAAGTGCAGGGCTCCGCCCTCTTGAGTCACTAGCCCCGAGGCCATTAAAACATAGCTTGGCATCTGTCTGGGATTAAGAGCTAAGGGATCTTTCCCTTTCTTGTGACACCCCATTGACCCAGCCTTTCTGGGAAGGAGGGGCTGGTTGAGATCCCCAACTAACTCTATTCCCTTCATGAAAGAGCACCAGCATCTCGCTGTAACATCTTGCCCGGGTTACTTATGCGGGGTAAACTCTGGAGCTGGCCTAAAGGCTGGGGTTGGCGGGATCTATCTCAGCGTCCCCACGCTTTGTATCCAAGCAAGGCTGCAGATGGTCCAGACTGGGGGGGGGGGTTGTGAAGAACGACCTTCACATCCCATGCCAAAGCACCCCACAAAGCAGCAAAGGCCTAAGAGTTTTGGTTGGACTTTGAAACCAAGTCGCCCCCACCATCGCAGCCTAAGTGTCCATCCACCCAGCAAGGCACCATGCTAGAATCTACATGGGTGCCACAACTTGGGCTTACAGGGGCACCAGAAATAATCAAGCCTGAGCCACAGTTACTTCACTGCCGTGCTGTGCCACACATCCAGAAGGGCTGGGAGGGATTCCCAGCTAAATCTGCTCCCCTCGACAAACAGAGCCAGAAACACACTGTAGAATCCTCTCTCTTTTCTTTATGTGGGGAGCAGTCTGGAGCTGTACCAAAGCCATAATGGCTGGAGTGGGTGGGAGCTATCCCGGTGCCTCTGAGTTCTGTTTCCCAGCACGGCAGCAGGCTGCTTAGACTCAGGAGCAGGGGTCACAAATCTACCCATCCTGGCCCATGTTAAGCTCCCTGTAGGTCAGCAAAGTTCTGCATGGTATGGGAGAGTTGTGAGGCATAGTCTCCCCTCCTCCAACAGCCTTGGGCTCTATTCACTATGCACGGCACCATGCAAAGGTCTGCAGGGGCACCAGACTCTTTAGGCCAAAACAAGAGCGACCATATGCAATGTGTAATATGTAAAGAAACAACTGGTTGCTAATACTAACAGGTTACTAATACTAACATTCAAACGCAAACAGTTGCAAAACCACCATTAACTATAATTGTCCAGTGCCAAGTGAGTTTAGTTCTTTGGGTGAGCATCGCGGCTATCCTCCACTAGGGGAGTCAATAAGAACAACATGCTATCCTTCCCTGCCTGAGAGTACCCCGTCATTCCACTCCACTCTCTCCTAAAACCCACAACATCAACTAATTTAACTTACCTTGCGACTACGTTTAAAGATATCTATGGGGGGGGGGATTAGTCGCTAGCCCCTGCCTTTTGCTCCCAGGAGAAGCCACAGTCTTCCTCAGCCAGCAAGGAGTAATTCTGCAGAGGTGCCTGCTCCAGGATCTGATTCCGGGCACCCCAGATCCATTGCCCAGTCTTGGTAGATCAGGGCCCAGTCTCCCACCAGCTCTTCAGGTGAAGGGAGGGCAGTTTTGATTGTGATTGAGCTCTTTTGTTGCAGGTCGAGGACCACCGGTATGAGGTCCTGGAGTGGCTCGTATCTATTGGAGGTCTTCGGCGGTGTCCAGTAGTTCAAGGAGCTGCTTTCTCTGGATAGGTGTGCCTTCCTTTGCTTGCTGCAAGATCTCGTCCTCTGCGCTATGGCCACCCACCAACATCGGAGCAGTTTTGGAGGCTTTTGGGGTGGCCTTCTTTCTCTGTAGTCCGTGATGCAGGGTTTGCCATTCCGGTGGTTGCTCAGAAGCAGCTGATCTCTGGTCAGAAGTGTTGGAGTTCTCTCACCACTCTGAAGTATCCTTATTCCATGCGCTGTTGGGCCTCACCAAGAGGTTAGGGCTGTCACTGCCAAGGAGGAGTTATCTCACCCACAGTGTCCTGCAGAAACATTTCAACTTCAGCTGGTGAGTTGAAGTTTATTTGTTCACCCCTAAACAGTACTCGTAACTCTGCTAGGTACCTTAAGGAGGCTGAAATGTTCAGTTTGTAAAGGGTTTGTTTAACAGGGCCATGGGTGTGTCATCGATGTGACAGGTCATAGGAATAGTCCTAGTACAGCTGCACCTGTGCCCTTCCCATGGCAGCCTCTTCATGTCCCTGGCTGCCCTCAGGAAATTCTCCTTGACCGGTTAACGGGAGAATTTGCACAAGATCAGGTGGGGGTGCTCCCTGGGCAGGGGTCTCGGTGAAAGCAATCTATGAGCCCTTTCCACCTCTGGAGAGGGTGGTGTTTGTTTAACTTCAGCATTGCCGGAGGGCTTGCTGTAAGAAGCCCATCATGTCATTACCTTCAGCCCCCTCCAGTAGGCCTACTATCCATATGTTCTTCCATCTCCCCCTGTTCTCCAGATCATTGACCTTTGCCAGTAAATATTAGATTTGCTTGTGGGTGTCTCTAAGCTGGCCATGATGGTTGTGTAATATCTCTCCTTGACGTTTAATGTTTCCTTCAGTTTCTGTTACCCTGCTGGTCAAATTTACCACATCAGCTTTGGTGCTAGAAGTTGTTTCTATTAGGGCAGCCGTGTCCAGGAGGACTTTATTCAGCAGTTTATTTATTGCCCAGTTGTTGCTCCACAGACTGTGGAGTAGGAGGGTGTAGTTCTTTCAGGCCCTCCATTGCTCGGCCCTGTTTGATAGGTGCAAACTACATCCTGGTGGTTTAGGCCTGTCATGCAGGCCAGCTAGTTGCAATATGGCCAGATGTGGCTGATAGTTAAGTGCCAGTCCTAGGTCAGATTGTCTTCACATAGGGATCAAAATGCTCGGTGCAGTCTCCTGAATCTGATTCCATCAAGTGTTCCTTGGATAGTGGGTGCTGGGTCTTTGGATGTGTCCAGATGGGTGATGCTGGTATTGCTGCAGCTCAATTACACAGCTTCCATTTTGGATGGGTAGCTCTGTTCATTGGGCTGTAAGTTGAGATATGAAGACTCAATACGCAGTGCCCCTAATTATATAAAAGGTTGCATTAGAGTGATTCACTCCCTTTTTGATTCCCCTGCCTAGTCTGCTCCCTCCATCTTCATGGTTAATGGTTCATCTCTCTCTCTCTCTCTTACCATCCCTCTGTAGCTACTCACTTTAAGAAGCTCTTCATTACTTGTGCTCTCCCTTCTCCCCCCATCCTTGCTCCTCTCCTCTTCCCCCTACTCCACTCTCCTCTCCACCCCTCCTCACTCTGGGATTTCATTTCCCACCATTACTATCCAGGAAACATTGCTTGCCCTTTCCTCTTTCAGCCTGTCTAAATCTAACCCTGATAACCTGAATCCTAAACTTTGTGATCCTTCAGCTCCTGCCACCACCACCACCACCCCGTTACTCACCTCCTTAACCTCTCCTTCTCCCCCTGTGTTGTTCCCCAGTCATGGAAGACTGCCAACATTCACCCTCTTCATAAAGGGGGTAACTCTTCCTGACCTGGTAGCATCTGTCCTATCTCTCTTCTCCTTTCTCTTGCAACGTTGCAAGAAAAACTTGTCTACTGTAGGCTTGCTGACTTCCTCTACTCTTTCAGCTTCCTCTCCCCTTTCCAGTCTAATTTTCAGAAGGACCACTTCACTGTCTCCTCCCTGCTGCATGTCACTGACTTCATCCTCACTGGGATGGAACAGGGGCACATCACAGTGGCCATTTTCTCAATCTGGCCAAAGCCTTTGACTCAGTGGCTCATCCACTCTTTTTGGACAAGCTGAGCACTGGCAGCCTCTCAGCTCCTGGTTTTGGATAGTTTCATTCTTACCTCATGGGCCGTCATCAGTCAGTACAGATAGGAGATGTCCTGCCACCTCCCCATCCCATCCAGCCCAGGTTCCACAGGGCTCCATTCTGGGTCCCATCCTCTTTTCCATTTTCTTGAATGACCACCCCTCTGCCTGTGCTAACTCGAATATTCACACGTATGCAGATGACGCAGTTATCTATGCCTCTAGTCCCTCAACAGCTGTGGTTAAAGGCCTGCTCCACCAAGACTTCCATAACATCCTGCTCTGGTTCCACTCCAACTAACTCTGGGTCAACATTAAAAAAAACAGTGTCCATGACCTTTGGCACCATCAAGAAATTGGCAAGGCTCTCCACCCTCCCTGTCTTCTCCACCCTGGATGGCAGTCCTCTTAAACTGGCTTCTTCCTTCAAGTGTTTCAGTGTGGCTATGTAGTAGGCTTGACTTATCAGCCCCCATTGATGCCATCCACTCAAAGGTGTGCCCCAAATTTGGTGCAATGTACTGCAACAAAGACTGCTTGTCTCCCTAGGTCCACCATGAACTTGTTACCAGAATGGTGCTCCTGGTCTTTGGCTATGTGGATGTGGTCAATGGCACCACACCCTCCTCTTCCCTTGGCAGACCGGATACCCTCTTCAATGTCTTTTGTCACTTTGCTACCTACTTCCCCCCTCAAACTTACCACTGCACCCTTTACCCATCCCTATCCATCCTCTCCCTAACTTCACATCACCAGTCCGACTGTGCCTCCTTCATTTCCAAATACTGGTTTGGGTCCATGCCCTCTTTCCTGTCCTCACTGCTTTCACCAATTCCCTCTTCCTCATACTCCCTGCACTCCAGGGATCCTTGAAAGGCAGTTAAGAAATACATTTTCCTTACTTACTTACCTTCTCCTTTCTCCACCTGCACTCCTCTGCTGGGCAGTTAGCCTTTTCCCATCACCTTCCCTCCCTCTGGAGTCTGCTCATCTCTCCCCCCCTCCATCTCTCTTAGTCACCAGCTAAAACTCCTCTCAACTTCTGCTTGCTCCTGTCAGCCCTTTCCCTGATTTTTCCCATTTGGAGCCCCCTATCACTGCTGATGCTGTTCCTCCTGTTGGCTTCTACCTCAAACAAATCCAAAAATAGCATGCTCAAACTAGAATTCACATTTCTACTAAGGGGTGTTGCTGGGTTGAGGCATATAACAAACAATCCAAAAATACCAGCGCACACCAATCCCCCCTCACAACATAGCATATTTAAACTTTCCATTGCCAAGACTGGCTATATTTACTTTTAGCTCCATGTAAGGAAAGGGTTCTCTTAGTTTCAGACTGGAATTCCAATGTGAGTAAGCCAAACCACCAACATCATGGTGGGATCCATGGTTTAGCTCCTATTCTAACTTTCCAACTTTCAAATGCTTCAAGGGCTAATGTGACTAATTTGCTCCTTTTATACACACATTTCACATGCTCTGGTCACATCAAAGCCACTCATTGTACCTTTGCTTAGCCCCTTGTATTTTTATTTGCATATGTAACATGTTAAATTGTACACTGTTCACACTTTACTTTGCATAGTTCATTGATACTGTGTATGCTTTTACATCATATGGCTAAGACCAATAACCCATGGACAGGGACACTTTTCTACATGCGATAATCCACATTTTTTGATTGACAGGTAGCAATAATCCATTTCTAAACTTGGATTATCTCTACGTGTCGATCACCAACAGTGGATTATCGCAAACTGACAAAAAATTTGCTTACACCACTGCTGTCTCATTATCACCTCACACACCACACACACACACACCTGCTCTGCCATGAATACTGTCTCTATTTCTCAAAAAGGTAGTCTTAAATAGCTATGCTCCTCACTGTAGGGCTAATTTATTTTTTAAGCAGGGTCTTTTTCTTTCAGTTGATCATTTTATTAAAAATGTTGACGTTTTACCACAATAACAGACATGTATAACAACATGCTGGTAATTTTAAGCATAGTCTTAAATAAATAAATTGAAGTCCTCCACCTGCCAATTCTCCTCCTGTTCCATGTCTTCCACTCTCTGCTTTCACTTTCACCACCACCACTGGCTCTCCTGTCTTCAATGTCTGCTTATTTTACTAATCTTCCCGATTACCTCCTGTTCCCCAGTCTCTTTCCCTTGCTGTCCCTCCCTTGTGCTCCAGAGCTGGCAGACAAATCAGCGAATGGGGCAGCAGGTAACCAAACTGCTGATTTTACTTTTCCATTTCTCTCATGCTCCCACATGCTGTCTAATCAAGAGGTGCGGCTCCCTGAATCTTTGGTCTTCAGTCTTTGGTACTATATTTAAAAGTTTAGTTCTCTGTACAGTATAAGATGATTTCTTTAAGCAGCTACTGCATAGATGATTTCTTAAAGAGGCTACTGCATAGACTCGAGTTCAACTGTACTGTGTGTGAAACAAGCCATTTCAATGGAGGTGTTGGATTATCTCTATAATGTAAAACAACTAGAAAAAAATATGTTTATTCTTAAGACAGAAAAATCACTAATATCTTTTGACCATTTCCAAAAATAATCATGTATGATATTTTTATAATACTTAAAGCTACATTTTGAAAGCTGTAAGATTTGAATGGATAATACAGTTCTCCTGTGTTGCTACATACGTATACATGTTGATATAATAATGTTAAAAATGACAAGACTTTAAAACTGCAATGAAGCATTTTATGTTCTTTTATATCAATATGAAGCATTTCATGTTTTGTATGTCACTATATAGTCATTGTAGTGATATATTAACAATATATCTACTTAGCTGACTCCACGCTTTCATTTATTAAAAACAATTATGTCTCCAGCACTAATGGTTCCAAAGTTATCACATTTTAAAGAAAATATCTTTGAATGGACTAACTCTGGAACTGTTGGGGCTAGGAACTCAATTTCTTAAATGAAAGCTTGGAGTCCAGCCATTAAGAAATGATGCTGTCATTATGTAACAGTAGTAATTATGTTATCAATATAAAAAACAAACATTTTTTTCTAGCTTTATCAATAAACATATTTACATTACGACAGAACTGTTTTTTTTTGTAAAATGGATGTTATCAATATACTTTTTCCATAACAATAAAGTATATCGACATACTTTTTTAATATCAACATTGAATATTTCCATAACAATAAAGTATATGGATATACTTTTTTAATAACAACATCAAAAATGTCATGACGGTTTTAAAAATTAAAATTTACAAACTTTTTTTTTTGCATTCTTTTCTGAATTTTGGTATTAGTCCCCATAGTTTAACTGGTATCTATATAAGTATAATACCCTTAAAAATTCATCTACACCTTAAATCGTATGGTTCACATTTCACTGTCCTCCCTAGCAGTACCAAATCTTCTTTACGTTTGCAGTCTTTAGCTGTGAAAGCATTGGAAGATAAGAAAACAATGAGGAAGTGTGAATTACAAGGTGACAATTCATCTCAGGATTTATGGAACATCACAATCCACTCAGCCTTTGGACTCATTGATTATAATGTTCCATAAACCTCTCAATTGAATTATCCCCTTGTGACTCACACTTCCCTATTGTTTATTCTATATTAATTGTTCCCGCTCCTCTGGGTCACACCTGGAAATGAGCCTTGGCTCAGTTTGCCTCTCCTGGTTACCAAGTTTTAAATAAATAAATAAATAATTAGGCAATTGAAATAGAACTATAACAGTAAATGTGTATTAATAATATGACTCCTGTCATGTGGTAAATCTCACTGTAGATCCAATTTACTTCCATATAAGTTTGTATTTACTTTAAAGTAGATACGACTATGTACATGTATTTATAATTGTAATATACATATATTTATAACTGTAACAATATGCATATTTGTGTTTTGCATTTATGTAAATTATAACAATTATAAATAAATAAAAGATGTAGCATTTGCACAAGATTTCACACAATCAAAACATTTTCTCATTAAAAAAATGGTGATATTTAGGGCATTGTTTTTCATAAATTGGCCAACTTTGCAGTGAATACCTCAAATTGTACCCACTTAGAGTCTGATTCATATAATGCCCAGCATATAAGTGATTCGTGAGTTGCAGGTCTACCTTTCCATTCCCTAACTTTGACTGGTGAGCCTAGCTTAATGCACTAATTCACATCCCACAGCTGCTCAATCCCATGAGTACAGAGCTCCGTGTGGGTGCAGAGAGCAGTCCAGGCATATAGTTGGGCTGAATACTCAGCTCCTAGTGGGACTTCCAGGTTGGCCGGCTAGTGGACTTCAGACTACCACTGTGCCACCTCAGGCTGCCATATCTCCTTTCCAAAGGAAGCAATTTAAAAAAAAAGTGTCCTCCATCCCTGTCAACCCTCAATGAAGTTGTAGAGAGCAGGGACCACTCATGTAGTGCCTGTTTTGGGCCCCAAATAGCAAATGCTCCCTCAGAAAGGAGACCTGGAATTATTACATCAGGGTTCCCCCTCATGTGGTCTCCATACCCTCCATGAACCCAAGCTAAGTGTACCTGGTTTGGGATGCTGTGGTGTATGGCCCCTTCCCCTGCTGGTCCCTTCAACTAAACCACACACTTTGGTCCACAGATTTGATCAAGGCAGCCATCACCTGGTGGTGGTAGTGGGGAATTTGCAGTGCCACAGTGGCCTCCACCTGTGCAACAAGGAGCCTTGGTGGTATAGCACCTGCCCTACACACCCGTGTAGGAATGCATAGGGCACTGTGAATTTTCTGAATTTGTCAGGCATTTGTTTTCTAAGAATGGGACTTCTAAATGAGGGATTCCACTACTTAGTACTTTTTTTATCAACTTTGCAAATGTTCCCTTATTTGGCAGCTTGTTTTGCTGCATTTTACAAAATGTGCAAATGCAAACTCCCCAGTATTAACCCTACTGTAACTGTGACACTTTTTCAGAAATACTTATAGACCAGCAGGTGTCACGGTGCCACAGTCTGCAGATGTCTGTAGGTCACAGTTGGTAGGCCTCTCTTTGCCACAGTCAGCAGGTGTCACAGTGTTAAAATCAGCAAGCATCACCATGCCATAGTTGGTAGGCATCACTGTGCCATATTCAGCAGGCATCACTGTGCCACAGTCATCAGACACTACTGTGCCACAGTGGGCAGGCATCTCTGTGCTGGAGTCAGAAGGCATCCCTCTGTCACAGTGAACATGCATAACTTGTGCCACCATTGGTAGGCATCACTGTGCCACTGTTATCGTATGCCATTCTTCCACTGTCTGTGAGTATCACTGTGCCACATTCATCAGGTATCACTGTGTGACAGTTGGCAGGCATCTCTGTGCCACAGTCAGCATGCATCACTGTGCCACTGTTGACAGGCATTGCTGTGCCACTGCTGTCATATGTCACAGTGCAGCTATGTGCAGGTATCACTGTGCCACAGTCTGTAGGTGTCATTGGGCTATAGTCTGTAGGTATCACAGACTGCAGGTGTCACTGTGCCACAGTTAACAAGTGTCACTGTGCCACAGTCTACAAGTATCATTGTGTCATACTAACAAATCCACTGTTTGGACTCTGTGAGACATACAGAAGAGGGGAAGGTGTTGTGAGAAGGTTTTCTAAACCATAGTCAAAGTCCAATGCCACACACACAACAGTCTCACAAAAAGCAGGTAGAAAATCTATATTTTTAGTTGCAAATGCAATTTACTTAGGGTGCGAGGTACAAAGCCCTTACCCCAGTGCTTTGGCATGAGCCTTCGTCAGGGGGGGTGGTTTCAAGAAGTTCTTTGTCTTTTAGCTTATTTTTTGTTTTTATTGGGCTCACAACAATCCAACCCTGATAGACCAACTTAGGGTAGCTGGTTCATTCCACTGGGGTGTCATACAGACGAGGCACACAAATGAGTCCTGGTAGGATGAAACACATGTCTGTGTCTTCTGTTGGCACCCTTTGCAGACTGTGTGAGAGGCCTTTTGGCAGCATGCATTTTTGCTTAAAGTTGAACCAGCATAATATTTTGTGGTGATTTGCATATATAGCCCATGATACTTTGCATTATGGGGGTATGTGTGATTTTGTGGTTTCAAGAGGTTCACAACACATTTAAATATGATCATCACAACAAGAAACACCTGTGTTAATAGTACATCGTTAAAGACAGGTTTGTCAGAACTGCAAGATGTAGATACAAATAAACAAAATCTGGTCAGATCCACCATAGCTGCATAATGAAGTTAGTGAAGTTGTGTGGAATTGTTAAGGAGGTATGGAGGAACAACACAATGATTTGTAAGTAGTAAGATTTGTTTTAGTTTCTGTTCTAAGGAAGGCATACACATTATTAGGAAAATATATGAAGATGTATATTTTAATGGAAGGAAAAGGAAGCTTACAAAAGAACCCCAGAACAAATGCCACTGATGTATGTGTTATCCCAGATGATATTGACCAGACAGACACATTTTAAAGAAAACACAATTGCAAATATCCCAATAATGCAAAGCATCAAGGGAAACATATGTAAATCCCCTTGATGGTACAGAAGGTGGCAGTACATGAAAAAGTAATGGCTGGCATATGTTCAGCCTTGGAATTATTTACACAGGTTTTTTTTTTATTTTTTATTTTTTTAAGAGGAACATGGTTTTTGTCCATGAGGTGATGTAAGTTATATTTAAGCAGTGTGTTGATGTCAGGAAGTCAGGTATAATGATGATGGACTGTTAGAGAAAATGTGATAATAACTTTCAGAGGGGGTCGCTTTTGATAAGGGCAATGTAGTTATCCTTGTGATAATGGGAATATTAGGAAAGTGTGAAGTCTACGCAGAAGTGGAGTAGAAATATGTACGGTTTTATAAGTATGTGCTCAGAGTGCAGGCAAATGTAATATGCAGGTTTGTTTTAGAAATAGTTAAAAGTTTTGAAACTACTAAAAAGACAAACTACACACCAAAACACAACAGTACACAGTGGAAAAATGATTAGATTTGTCTACAAGTACTGTCTTCTACACAAGTTCTGCACTCTGGGAAGATTGCCTGGGACAAGATGCAATAAAAAAACCTGAATAGCAAGCTCCAGGGAGTATAAACTCACCAGGAATGTTAACATCATGTTTCTAGTGTCCCTGATAAAATAAAATAAAAAATACAGTTGAGATTTTTTTTAATGTCAGCTCTGATCAGAATAGCTTCTAAAATCTCCAATTGTTTTCTTGTTCAAAGTTTTCAAATACATACTTCTCAAACTTAAAAGAAAAAATACACTTTATCATCAAAGTCTGTGTTTACCAAAGTACTGTGCCCATGATTAAAATAATTTGAACCCCCTCCCCCCCAAAAAATGTGCCCTGACATGAAACTGCATGTTTAACTGTAAGGACAATTAAAAAATGTATTTCTAAATGCATTACTAACACCAACACTTCATGATTACAATAATTTGAACCCCATCACCCAAAAAATGTACCCTGACAAACTGCACTCTGAAAAGATTACCTGGGACAAGATGCAATAAAAAAACAACTGAATAGCAGGTTCCAGGGTGTAAATGTTAACATTCTGTTTCTAGTGTCCCTGATAAAATAAAATAAAAAATACAGTTGAGATTTTTTTTAATGTCAGCTCTGATCAGAATAGCTTTTAAAATCACCAGTTGTTTTCTTGTTCAATGTTTTCTAATACATACTTCTCAAACTTAAAAGAAAAAACACACTTTATCATCATGTGTGTTTACCAGGTACTGTGTCCATGATTAAAATTATTTGAACCTCTCCCCAAAAAAATGTGCCCTGACATGAAACTGCATGTTTAACTGTAAAGACAATTCAAAAATGTATTTCTGAATGCATTATTAACAACAATGCTTCATGATTAAAATGATTTGAACCCCCTTCCCCAAAAAATGTGCCCTGACAAACTGCACTCAGGGAAGATTGCCTGGGACAAGATGCAATAAAATAAAAAACCTGAATAGCAGGTTCCAGGGAGTATTAAACTACCAGGAATTTAACATCCTGTTTCTAGTGTCCCTGATAAAATAAAATAAGAAATACAGTTGAGATTTTTTTTTAATGTCAGCTCTGATCAGAATAGCTTTTAAAAACACCAGTTGTTTTTTGTTCAATGTTTCCTAACACATACTTCTCAAACTTAAAAGAAGAAATACACTTTATCATCAAAACTGTGTTTACCAAGTACTGTGCCCATGATTAAAATAATTTGACCCCTTTCCCAAAAAAGTGCCCTGACATGAAACTGCATGTTTAACTGTAAAGACAATTAAAAAATGTATTTCTAAATGCATTACTAATACCAGTGCTTTCAAAGTTTTGAAACTACTAAAATGACAAATTATATATATATATATATACACACACACACACACACACATATATATATATATATATATATATATATATATATATATATATAGGATATGTAATGGAAGCAAGTATAATAAATGGTTTATCTGCACAAGAGCAGTTTTGACCTGGGAATGGCTTACGGTGGCGTAAGCGCAGTGAGATAATCCAGATTAAAACTGCTCAAGTGCAGATAAATCATTTATTACATGAGTTTTCCACTGCATATTTCATTTATGCAATTCATTTGTTTTTGCTTTTATAGGGGGCATTTGTTAGTCAAAAAAGTGAATAAAAATATAATTTTCTGCCATTTTTTGCTGATTATAGAAAATCTAAAATGAATCTAGAAATGAAAAACCTCTCATTCTGTAGATATTTGTAAGCTGAACAACTTTTGTGCTCAAAGTACCATACTATCATTTTTTTGTTGTTACGTTATTTGCATTTGTTTGATGAAAAAGTGCACAAAAATGGAATTTTCTGCTGTTTTTTACTCATTTTGAAAATACTAAAAAATATCTATAAATGAAACACAACTCATTTTGTAGATATTTCTGTACTGAATAAACTTTGTGCTCACGGTATCTTGCTATCATTTTTTATTTTAAAGTTATTTACATTTGTTTGCAGACAAAATGAAAATAAAAATGAATTTTCTGTTTTTTTTTGTTAATTATCAAAAAATCTAAAAGGTATCAATAAATGAAATGCCACTCATTTTGTACATATTTCCATGCTGAATAACTTTCATGCTCACAGTGCCATGCTATCATTTTTCGTTTTAAAGTTATTCACATTTGAATATAGTTAATACTGCTACTAAGGCTGAACATTCTAAATGACATAAGCACTCTATAGATAAATGGCTGATGACATAAGCACTGTCTGGATAAACGGCTGATGACATAAGCACTGTATACATAAATGAAATTTATGTACACAGTTACTCAGATAAACAGATTTATCACACTCTGTTTATTTCCACCCCATAGTGTATATTGAATATGGTAAACAAATATTGTTAATCCCAAAGCTGAACTTTATGTTTTTAGTATATAAATGTTTAAGAAAAAACTGTGGCTCTTTCAACTTACTGTAAATTAGAATGCTGTGTCTATTGTTTTCCTTGGGAGCTGTAGTTTCCCTCCTTAATTACTGTCTCTTTCTGAGGCCTCAGGTGGCTCTGATAATCATTAGTTCCAAAGTTTTTTTTTTAAGTCAGTCTGAAGGCATTAAATAACTTATGTTCTGCTAGTTCTTAATAAAGACATTAAGTATCTTCTGTTCTCCTAATCCTTAATAAAATGCAGGGGCTCCACAACTTGATCACTGCACAGACTTGTTCTGTTGGTTGATAACAGGTCCCAAACTAGTGTGTCTTGTTACAGCATGATAGAGCCACCTCATGCCCCTTCCACATGAATCAAAAAAAGGGTGGGGGTGGATCTTTAGGAGCTTCTCGGGTGGAGGTGGGGGTGGATCTTGCTCCCCCCAAAAAACTAATGCTGCCTCCTACTACTCAAGTTCCAGTTCTTGTACCACCCATTTAAGAAGGAAAATAGCACTCTGCAACCATTGACTAACATGAAAGCGTATTTATTTGAGGGCGGAAAACATTGCTTGGAGGAGGGTAAGGTGGAAGAGACTATTTACACCTTCTGTCAGTTCCACAGACAGAAAACATGACATCAATGCCTACTGTGGCCATAAAAAAGTGTGATAACAAAGGTACAAATAATGAGAAAACATTCAATGTTGTTGCTGCCTGACCTAGATGCACTTTCAAGAATAAATGAATTTTTCTCAAGTTATTCTATGTATGTTTCCTATTGCATTGTATAGAATTTACTACATTTTAAGTGGCAAAAGGTCATCATACAGACATTAAGCAAAAAGAGAGAATATCTAAAGCTTAAAGCAAAGTAACATGTGATCACCCCAAAACAGTTTTAAATCATTATTTATCAGATTTTATCAGTTTACTGGGGATCTACATTACCACAGTGCTGGAAGAGATACGGTAGATTGTAAAGATGCAGTACACAAGACAGGTGGAAAAACTCATGAAAGAGAACAAGAAAAGAAAGATAGGAGATCAAGATTGCAGCAGGAGGGTCAAATTCAGACTAAAATACAAAACATGCAATTTTTTTTAAATTCTTTTTTAGAAATGGTTTCACATCCCATTGGTTATTTATTCCATCTGGCTTTACATTTTTAAGTCTGCATATCCATTCACTTTCTTTTTGTAATAGAAGATTAAGTATATCTCTCCCATATTTCATGGTGGGTACCTATTCAATGCCCATACATTTTAAACATTCTGCAGATGAATTATGATGTTTTGCAAAATGCAAGCCAACAGGAGTGTCAATCCTAATATTAAAAATGTTTCTATCATGTTTTTGAATTCTTGTTTTGAGTAGTCTGGTGGTCCTACCAATGTATACTATATTGCATGCATACCACAGGATATAAACTACAAATGTGGTATTGCAAATAATGAATTGTCTGACTTCAAATTCTCTAGGTAATTCCCCTTGATGTTTGAAAGTGTTGCCTGTGTTGCAGTAATTACAGATGTCATATTTCTGGCACTTGTATGATCCTATAGGTCTACTGGGTAACCATCTACAGTATGCTCTGACATAGTCTCTTCTTTTGGAAGTCTACTGTGAATCAGCTTGTCTCTAATATTAGTAGCTCTACTGAAGGTCATTCTTGGTTTGGTACCAACTACTGTTGCTACTTGTCTGTCTCTCAACAGGATAGGCCAATTAATAGGTATAATACGCCCTATTTGACCTGCCCACTGATTGTGTTCCATAACGAACGTTATGGGCACATTTTCCGTACTTTCAGTCTCTTTGCTTTCCAAAAACTCTTCTCTTTCCTTATTCAGCTTTGTTAAGGGCTTCATCTAATATCTTTGATTTATACCACCTTGCTAGGAATCTGTTTTTTAATTCAGTAGCTTGTTCTATAAAAACAATGTTGTCAGAACAGTTTCTTCTAAGGCACAGAAATTGCCCATAGTGCACAGAATTAATCAGCCTATGAGACCTAGTGTACTTACCCGGTCATCAAAAGCAAATAAATAAATGTGCCCTAAATACTGAGTTTGTAGCCATGGCCTTTCTGAAGCATTTTTATTTAACTTTAGTTGTTAAATCTGTAGGTTTGCTTAGTGTCACATCCAAAAAACTGAACAATTTCCTTATCTGCTCTGTAAGTGAATCTGAGGTTTATGCTGTTGTTATTAATCCACTGCATGAATTTATCAATTTCATCTCTAGCTCCACTCCACACATAAATAACATCATCCATAAAATATTGCCAAAATTTGATCCTGGGCAAGTATCTGTTCACACTGGCCCCTATGCAAGAATGGGGCATAGGTGCACGAGAAATGCACGTATCCCACCCATGACCCTGCACCCCATAGACAGGTGCACCCATACCAGCATTCACCAATGCTGACCACCTGTTCACGGCTCATCCCCCATCGTGTGCAGGACTCCACAGGGTGTCGGGGAGGAGTTTTCCTCGGTAGACATCCAATGGGGTGCTCCCCAGGACCCATAGTGGATCCCATGTGTACGGTGACACAGGTCCGGGGCTGTGCATGCTGACTGCATGCACTCAGACCCACATGGCACCCTCCCACCCCATTGCTGTAGCTCAAGGTATTTCTGGGTGCTCACCTGTCCAGCTGCACCTGCCGCCTCCTGCTGCCCAGTGGTCAGGGGCAGCATGGTGTGCCCTGTCCTGGTCCCCTGGTGACTCCAGGCCTGACCTGTGGAGGCATGCAGTGGGTTACAGCAGGGTCTCCCTGATGTACCCTGCGCCACCCTCTGCACCCACGTGGCCAGCACTATGCGGGTTAGTGAATACCACGTAGTGCCTGCATGTCCCCCAGAATGCCCCCAGCATGGAGCTGTCCATGGATGTGGGGGATCGGGTTCAGTGGGTCTGAGTGTCCCCCCCTTTGTGCATGCCACATGGGGGTGCAATGGATGCAGGGGTGGCTACATGCCCATGTTACGCGGTGCATAGCCGCACCACACCTTCATGCATAAGGCCCACTGACATTAAAAATTACAGTCTCTTCTCACTTGCCAGGAACATATTGGCATAAGCGGGGGCCATGGATGCCCCCATTGCTGTTCCACATGTTTCTATTTAGTAGCTACCATTGAATTCAAAGTAATTACGCCTGAGTATAAAATCAAGGGCATTCATAATGAAATAATTTGACATATTCTCTCTGTCTGCATGATTTTCCAAAAAATATATACATGCATTCACTCCATCTGCATGATTAATACATGGGTAGAGAAATTCTACATCTATGCAGAGCCATGTCATGTTGTCTTCCCACTTGATCTGTTTTACTTTTCTAAGCATGTCAGTAGTATCTTTCAGATACAAGCACAAGGTAATCACACATTTCTTTAGAAAAAATTCAACAAACTTTCCCATTTCCCAATCTTTCTGTGATTGACCCAGTACTAGAAATTATCGGGCGGTCTGGGGGATCAGATTGTCATGCATTTTAGGTAATACATACATGCTAGGGTGACTGGAAATTCCTTCCATAAGCATTTAAATTCTGCTTCACTGATGTCCCACACCCCCACACCATCCTGTAACAATGTGAACAGATCTGTTTTGGATTTGTCAGTTGGATTACCTGTTAATTCCTTGTAATTATTAACGTCCTATAAAAGTTTTGGTACAGTTTATTTATTGAGCTCTTTATCTTGAACCACTATATTTCCCCCTTTGTCTGCCGGTTTCAGGACAATGTCTTTGTAACTAGATACATTATTGAGTGCTTTAAACTCATCAAATGTCATGTTTCTATTTTTTGGAACAGTAACTTTAGCTAGAATGTCATTTACCTGTTTCTCGACAACCATGGCCCCCCTGTCGAAGGCTAATGCTGAAGCATTGGGATAAGGGCTTTATACCTCGAGCCCTAAATAAATTGCATTTGCAACTAAAAATATAGATTTACTTCCTGATTTTTGTGAGAGTGCTGTGCGTGTGGCATTGGTCACTGTGCCATAGTTTGCACATATCACAGTACCACAGTTTGCAGGTGTCACCATGCCACAGTTAGCAGGTGTCACTATGTCACAGACAACAGCTACTAGTGCCACAGTTAGCAGCTCTCACTGTGCCCCAGTTGTTAGGCTTTACTGTGCCACATTTGGCAGTTGCCATTGTGTCACAGTTGGCAGAAGCGACTGCGTGACAGTTGTCAGTCACTGGTATCCAGTCAGTCAGGTGTCACTGTTCTACAGTCAGCACACATTGCTCTGCCACAGTTGGCAAGCATTATTGTGCCACAGCTAGCAGAGACCGCTGTGCAGCAGTCAATGATTCAATACCAGTGCCATAGAAAAATTGGTCTATTTAGATTTACTGTTTGCATTTTAACTGTTATGATAATCTGTACCCTCACCACCACCACTGTGGGTTTTGTAAGAAGTATCCTGTATTACCTAATGATGCCCATACTAAAGGCAATAGCCAGCCTGGTGGCACTGCGGGTTGAGGTGCTGTACGCCACACCTCGCACCACGCCGGCAACCCGGGTTTGGGAACAAGCCTGGGTCATCGGGGGTCAGCAGGGGAGGAGAAGGATCGAGCATCCGTAGGACTGCTCTCCTTCTCTGGGGGAAGGTGGGATGTCCCGGTGTTCTAGTCACCTCTAGTGGTGGCTGGGGGCAATGGCAGGTCACAGGTAGACTGGGGGGGACGTGTTACAGCAGATGCTGGGAAGGAGTGCATGTGGTAGCATGCGCGCTCCTGTCCCTTGGCGTCATTGCATGCTGTAGATGTCAGGGGGAGCGAGAACACGGGAAATATGGGCACCAGTTGCAGCGGCATGATGGCCATCCCCGGAAGGACTAGCTCAGTGCTGAGGGTGTGTGGCTTAACTGGATTCTGGTCTGCTGTGAGAGCTTGAGAGGGGGGCTCTCCACCTCCCCGTAATGGGGTGCAAGCTGCAGGGGTTGCCATGGGCCCGAATGTGGAGCCGAGGAGTCTTCAGGATAGTGGCCGTACAAAAGCCTCAGAGGGGATGCCTGGATGTAGAGGTAAGCAGACTGGTGGCCAGGGAGAAAAAAAGTACTAACTAAAAAAAAAAACTAAAGGCAAAGCAAGGCATAAGAAAGCTATGTGAGAGAGACAAATGCAAAAGTTGTGCTGGGACAATGCAAATTTAAATGGCAATTCCTTGCACTGCCCTGCAATAGCCAGGTATTCCCATTGTACTGATTTCTCAAGTTCAGAGTTTTCCTATACAGATGAATAGTGCAACTGTTGTGGCAAATGATGCACAACTGCAAGAATTCCTATTTCACCATTATATTTAAAGAGCTGGTGACACGTTCAGGAGAACATTAGCAAAACCTAATATTTAGACACAGTTCAGCTTACATTCCCATTAGTGCTGTATTCCTCCTCTCCATTATTTATTACTGAGGTCATTTGTATGAAAACAGAATCTTTGCTCCTGAACAGTATGTCTATTCCAGCTGCTTTCTCTCTACCTGAAGTCACAGAGCACTGCTTGTGATATCATAGTTACTCCCATGGCAACAAAGTGTGATGTCACAACAGAGGATTATGACTTGAAGTAGGGAGTAAGCTATAGAGGCAGATAGATGCTAAAGGAACTCTAAGGGATAAAGATCATATATTCATGCAAATTTCCATAATAATAAATAATGGGGAGAAGAAAAATATAAAACATAAATGGAATGTTTTAAGTTTTTTAAAGTTTTCTTTGAGGCATCAGTAGCTCTTTAAGGGGGCCACTTATCCTAATAGTCAGAGTGCAGAGCTATAGAGTCCTAGGTTTAAATCTCACCACCCCCACTAATTACTCACTGTGTAATCCCGTACAAGTCCCTTAACCTCTGTGTCTTGCATTTATACCTTGCATTTGTCTTGCATGATCCTTATGTTATCAGTTTTGTTGGCAGCAAGCAGTGATAGCAAGGGTGACCAGGAATCTTGGGCTTGCATGTCCACTTAGAGGTGCATCAGACCTTTTAATTGCCCTGTGTCTAGTTTTGTCCTATGAAGGTGAGACTGTGGAGTGCACCTGACTGGACCTTATATGTGGGAAATAAAAATAAGTGCTTAGATCCTGGAAAACAAAAGTGATGAGTGAGGCTGTATGCATTTATTTTTTTATTTGAAAATGAAAATTGGTAGTGGGGAAAGGCACACCTAGCCAAAGCTCATTTCTAGGTGTGATCTGGGGGAGGTGGAAGAGATACAATCAAACAAATATGGAAGTATGGATGCATACCACAAAAATAAGGTCACACAAAGATCGTTCAACATGATATATGTGCAAAGTTGCAGTAGCAGTTGGCTGGAGCTAGGGCTATGAGCTGCTCCAAAGCCTACAGTAAAATGTAACAACTGGTTGAACATATCAGTGCATTTATAATAGTAATCATGAGCCGACCCCAGAGAGGGGACTAAAACTGGGGAGGTGAGAGGAACAAAGAGCATCCTACATTATCAGGTAGGAACAAATTTGTTTCCTTCCTGCTAATGTATGTGGAATTTGCAACTCCGCCAACCTTGCCTTCTGCAACAATTAAGTCAGTTCCACCTAAATAAATTCTGTGAATTTCACACCATGGAAACCTTTTTTTTTACTTTGTGTTTATTAGTTTTCAAATATGCACAATACATGTTGTCATTTCCTTGGTTCCAAGTGCACAATAAGGCTATTTTAAACATCTTATAAGCAGTAAATTATAAGTTGTCTTCCTTTATTATAGCAGTAGGGGGTCTACGGTTCACAATAGCTATCAATAAACAATAATACACTGTAAATCGAAGCATGCCACATAAAATGTATGAGAACAGCTCCTGCAACATTGATGACCAAATACCTTATAGTGTCCTGAAAAAGTTCATCCATGCTTTAGCTGCACTATTTACACTGGCTGCTATTCATGAAAGGGTGGGGGATATACGCGAATTGCACATATCTCCCACCATGCAGCTCTGCACCTGCTGGAGTGGAGATCCACGCAGGGACTGCATTCACAAACAGCGGTTCCCACCCGGCTCCAGTACGTGGCCCTGCTCCCCTGATGTGCAGCTACACGGGGGTGGTCCAGTGCAGGACTGCAGACCCAGCCGTGCTGCCAATCAGCTGCCCAGACCAGGACCCCTAGTGGATCACTTGCGCCCGTCAGTTACCATGTTGCCAACGGTTGTACAGGCTACCACAGGACCATGGTGTGGGGGACCCACCAGCACATCCCCCACTCTCCCAGATGCACCCCACAGCCAGGGGTGGACATGTTGAGGAGTCCCTTGACCCCCGCTGATCACAGCAGCAGCATTGGGGGGGTGTATCAGTTATGGATGCCTCCAGAAGGCATAGCCATCACCCCCTATGTGCAAGGCACCTGCTCCATTGTGAATGGCACAGTGTGCTACCATGCCTCCCGCACCTGTCCCCAGTTCACCCCCCTGTGGAGCTGCATGTTCGGCTTCTGTGCTGGGTGGATGGGAGGGCATACTAGGATCATGCATGGTGGACAGGGGGCAGAGTGTACGCGGCCAGGTGTGGGTGGGCTAAGCACCAGGTTTATGCAGCACATAACCCAGCTGCACCCTATGTGAATAGGGCCCATTTCTTTTAGTGATGATTACATCAGTGTAGTTCCTGAAGTTGAGAATAAACGAGGCAAGTTACAAGGTACACCTGTACAGGAAACTAGTCACACAACTTTATTGTTGAAAATAGGTAAAGCAACTGAATAAAGAACTCTGCAGTTTCTCAAGGCCACCAACTAATGAGAAATATAACACTGTAACACTTCTGAACAGATAATTGTAAGCTATAAAATTAGGCTTTTAACTTTGAGCGTTGAGGAACTTACTTACATAGATGTGACTTTTTGTACCTAGATTTGGATGTCCGCAGCCAGGAAAAGTAAAATGGAGCGCTACTTGCCTTGGAGTCATCCCGTGCACACATCTGGTGTGCTTCTTTCTGTCACAAGACAAATGCAATTTTGCCCTACTCAGTTCCCCTTGCAGGCCAAACAGAACCCCTCAGCATGTAATTAAAATGACACTTTTTATTAAATTTCAAATATGAGGACTACTCCTCAGCACAGATTGCCTAAAAGGCAACATTTAAATCAAGAACTACCCAGCATTACTGAACAGGCCAACAGTGATGTTAATCTGTAAAACCTTATACATGGCTTTATGGAAATGTGAAAACACTAACTGATAGCACATAAAACATTCAGTCCTCACCTTTAGAGGCCACCCACCAGTGCAGCACCTCAGTTTCCTTCAATTTTGTGGATATTTCCTGCTGTTTTGCACAAGAAGATCCACAGGTTGCATGAGAATACAACTAAAAAAAGGGTCTGCTCATTCACGTGTGCATCCATGGGTACCCACCACTGCAATGTGGTGATGGATTGTCACACTGTTGAAGCTGGAATGCAGGGCTGTACATCTGCAGCTAAAGAAACAGAATGAGCTGCTAACACTTTCCACTCCCGTCTCCCATTGAGCTGCCAGTTGCATCTGCAACAGAAAGGACTGAAGGATGATGATGGTGGTGCTGAGTGCCTTGGCTTTTCTGCAGCCATTTGCTCTTCTCCACAAGACTTTTATCCTATATAAATATCTCGGCGGGGGGGGGGAGGACTAATTCTGTGCAATTCTGCATTGGTGCTGGGGCTGACAAGATACTGCAGGTGTTTAAACAGTGAAACGAAGCATGTTATTCCTTTCTGCACAATCAGCTAGCCTATACTTGCTCTCAGTATGGCACCAAGACCTCTAGCTGACAAATCAGAGCTATTAATAGCTCTGTCCATAGGGCAGCACTATACACACTCCTGCTACTGCTCCTTGGCTCTGACGTCATCCGTGGGAGATTGTGGGATGCGCCACTAGACGAGCAATACTTGAAATGCCAGTGGGGGAGGGGGGGAGACAGCAGGATCAACCAGATCAGATATAAATAAAAGAACAACACAGTAAGTAAAAGTACATACACTGTGCAAAACTGTTAATTGTCTGGTGTCCCACATGGAGGTGTGGAATGTAACTACATAGATGCTTTCCTTTAACCTGACCTGGGTTGTACTTCATTAAACAAATACTCTGAATGACCCCTAAAATGCACCATAACAGTTAAAAAAAAACAAGTCATTTTTTAAATTTTTTTGGCTTCTCCCTACTTTATCCAATCCTGGCCCCAAGTGGGTGCATGGAAACATGCCATGTGGAGCCAGGTCAATATCCTACCTCCCCTAGTCCCTGTTGCACTGCTACCTGTGGTCACCCAGGTGGCAACGTAGCAGCAGGCTCACGTCCCTCCTTCCCAAAGAAGGAGCACAACCTATGGGATGATCATATTTCCTCTGGCAGGCCCTTGGCCACCCGAGCCCATTTCTGAATTTGTGTCACTGGTGTTGGAAGCAGTAATGCTACACCAATAGGCTGGCTAATGTACAGAAATTTAGAGATTGCAGTTCCAGCAAATATAAAACATTCTCACAGATTTCACAAAAAGTTTCATGAGCTTAATGGAATTCCATATAAATTGCACGTTCTACTGTGGATATTTGTGGATATGAAATCCTGCAATTTCACTTAACCCTATATAAGAGGCAAATTAAAGGGTAACAGCACTAACAGTCCCACACCCAAGTATGGGACTGGTCACAATTTACACTTACTGTGCAATAACTTTTTTTTTTTTACTCTTACTGCATTATAGTAGATTGTAACTGGATAACTTTACTGACTTTCAAACTGATATTTTCTCAGAAACCCCAGAATTCCCTGCAGCTGACATCAGAGCAGGACTGCAGCAGTGGAAGATTCAATAGGCTGCAGACAGTGCACGCTAGGGATATTATAAACTCAGATCAGGTATTTGCTGGTCCTGTCATTCTCTCAGGGCTAAGTCCAGTGCTCTGTGACTGTACTTAGTCCTGGGAGGACAGCAGGATCATCACACAAAAGTTCAGAGCTTACAAAAACTCTAACATGCACTGCAAGCAATTGAATCATCCACTGCTGAGGCCCTGCTCTGATGTCAGCTGCAGGGGATTCTGGGATTTCTGGTTATAGACAATGTCAGCTTGGAAACCAGCAGAAGTAGCCTGGTATAATCTACTATACTGCTGTAAACAGTAATAAAAAAAAAAATTTTTACACACAAAGTGCAAATTGGGACCAGCCTTACACTTGGGTGTGGGGCTTTAACTGCTGACTGGTCCCCTTTAAGAATATAAACTAGAGAACAAAATGGTATGGATAGGGGGAGCCATTAAAGGAGCCATACGCCCTGTCATATTGTAAATGTCTATTTCCTTGTCACCTGTGAACTAAATTTCTAAATTTGTTGTCGATATAAACATTTGTTTTAGTTCAACTGTTAATAGTAGTTCTTGTAACTTTCCTGGGAGCCTCCATTTGTTCATTGTTAAAATGCAGTGTGTACCTAACAGCTACATTAGCAATGTGAGGGTATTGGTTTCCTTTAAAGGTGAAGTGAATGTGCTAGGTCACACAAGTTCTGAAATGTCATAAAAAGATCTTTCAAACCAGGCGTTGAACTTACCTATAGGTGTCAGAACTCCTGAAATATAAAAATCTAAATCATTAATAAATAAAATCAAGGAAGCAGCCATTTCAGGGAATCCTGAGACTGAAAGTGATGTCCCCGAGAGGCAAGCTGTAAATAGCGAAATTTGGTGCAGTTGTGACAAAGGAGTTTGGCACGGCTGTGCCAAAAAAGGGCTTTGATGTAGGGCTTGATGCAAGCCCTGTATCAGCCTTTGAAAATTGAGCCCATGGTCTCTATTTGTATACAATAATGTAGTCATCATGCCAGAGCTTGACTATAAGGCCCTTGCAGTGACAGAGAATGTCCACTCTAATAGTGAGATTCAAACTAGGAATTGCTTAAAACAGCTTGCACTTACAGCCAAAGAGAAAGAAGAATGGGGAAGCAATGAGGCATAATGGGTTAATAAGAATCAGCACTCTATGATAACAGTACCCCTCAGCAAACAAAGTACCTAGCTCTGTAGTATTAAGGCTCTCATTGTTCTCGATGGAGACGTGTTGAACTTTTAAACTTGGTAGAGAAAGCAAGGCTCTTTTGCCCCCAATCCCCTCCTACTCAGGCACTGCTTTTAAAGATGTCACAGCTGTTGTTTCTTTCTGAAAGACAGTGTATCTGCCCGCAGCAGTTCTTGGACCATAGTTGCCAGGTAGCCTCACATCAAGAGGTGAGCTGTTTTCCTTGATCTGATTGAAAAGCTTTGTCAGTAGCATTATTAACAGATGGGGAGGGCATGGGGGACAGCCGGTGGACATGTGCCTTCCTTTTGTTCCTCCTAATGTAATAATTGTTGAAATATTGATTAGATTAGCTGTCTGAAAGGCTTAAGTAGAAGAAGATTGTTCATCAGCTGAAATAAACAGAGACGGTTCTATCGGTCCCCAATGTATTAACGATAGACTTCTTGTTGCCGGGGGTAGCGTTTAATACCAATGCTGAAAGAATGATAACGGACAAGCAAGCTTTATGGAGCTGCCTAGGAGACCTGGCATTCTCTATAGATGTTTTAGCCTAGAAAAGCTGTGGTTCTTACTGCTGACCCCTGCTACCTTATCTCTCTGCAGTGAATCATTAGGCAGGGGCATCTCAGAGGCATAGAATGCTGGCCCACATGGTCTGACAGTGGGGGTATACACTGCAGGGAAGGGCTAGTTTCTTTATTCTGTAATGTCTTACCTATGAATCTGCTGCCCAGAGAATTGGAGGGCAAATCAGTCACTAAATGATCTGGTAATAGGACTGACGTGGTGGCATATCTCCCTCTCTCTCTCTCTCTCTCTCTCTCTGGAGGTCCTTTACTGATATATCATATTCTTGTACTGCAGCTTACAAAGAGTACTTGTATAGTGACTACGACCCTTTAGTGTTTCAAGACCTATCAATGTATACCCCAGCTCCTTGACCCCTTACACAGCTGTCGTATTTGAAGACTTGCTATCACCTGTAGGGCCCAGAATTTGAATCTTTGCTCCGTGGCTCACTTTCCTTGTCAGCTACAATAAAGCCCCTCAACTGCTTCTACAAGGGACATGGGTATGATCCTTGTTGCATGTGTTCTGGAGTGTGTTACTGTGCTTATAAAATTGGTATGGAAACTTAGAAAAAAAATGTAAAGAAAAAGTAGAAAGAAAGAAGGCTGACCACTGATTCAGATTTGAAAGTGAAACTATTGTCAGAAACCATGGGTTGCACTAACAGGAACACACTTCTTTTGCTTATCATCAGTGAATCAGAGTGCTGGATTTTTCATACATGTTTTAGTAATAATATTTTAATGTTGAGACACACCACTGTGTAGGTGCACTAAAACACTGGGAAGTTAAATGAAACTTGTTTAACATCACTCTGTGAATAAATGGCTCTGGTGGGATTTGAACCTGGATCTTTAACTACTAGATTACACTGCCTAGCAGCAGAGGGTCTCCATTCCAGTGAAACAGTGGGGCAGGATACCATGGGATTCAGTCTTGTGGCTAGTATAGTAATAGAGAATCTCTATTCTAGTGTATTCATGTGGTGGGTCACCATACTGAGATTCAAACTTGTGTCCCCTTTCACAGCAGAGATTTTCTCATCCATGCACTGCAATGTTGAGCCATCATACAGGGGGTTCAAGTAAAAATAATGTGGTTTGCACAAATATAAAACAAAGTGAATGATGGAGTCTGTTTTCACCTACAGAACGGGTTTGAGGCGTGCAGTTACACTGGTGCATTGTGGATGCATGCACCACCAGCTAAATTGTTACAATATGCCCATACCGAGCAACCTTAAGAAGAGGAGGAGGATAGCAACCCCTTTATTAAGAGTGTGTAGCACTTTCTGTTTCATTGTACAAAACTTACTCTCTTGGTCTTTGGTCCTTCCATATCCAAACAAGTTAAAATCATTTACATATTTGTCATGTTTTAAATCTGTTTCTAGGTAAAGAATTGGTCAGCTTGTTACACATTGTAAATGTTCTGTTTATTTGTATATATCTGCAATGTACTGTAAATACTATGTATATTTCTCCTAGCTCCCCTTCCCTCAGGATGCATCTGGAAACAAGCTGCTATTCAGCTCAGTATGTCTTTCATGGTGAAACTTAAAGAAAGAAAGAAAGAAATCAAAATGTTATGAGGTCACGGAGATCAGTGTCTTATCAGGTTCTGTTATTCCTTATGGTGTTCTCGCAGGTAGGGAAACCAGTAGCTTCGTGGTTCTTCTTGAGTAGTGTTACGTGAAGTTGGAAAATTCCGTATGCCCTCCTTACGGTGACACCAACACAGCAAACTACACTCCTGTCGGCAAAATCGACACTTTGCCAACAGGTTGCTGTGTTGGTGTGCCCGAGACAGGGGCATGCTGTCTCCTAGTCCTGCACGCCCAACCCTACTTAACTCTGACTGGAGTTAAGAATCCTTTAGTAGGGGGGTGCAAAGGGCACAGACCCCTGCTTGGGGGGTTCGGGGCTCGAAGCCCCTGATGAAAGCAGGACCAGGAGTCTGTCAAGGAATCATGCCAACCGCGATTTGCAGTCAGCATGATTCCTGTCACTGTAACGTTGGTCAACATCAGAGATGTTGAACCGGCACGGTAGAGATGGAAAATTCATCATGTGAATTAATTTGCAAGTTTGCTGCAATTTGCAAAGTTAATCCACCTTGTGAAGTACCAATTTTCAGTAGAGGAATAACTTCATGACTTGCGAATTTGATAACTTCAACAGTGAAGTGAGACCTATAGGCAAAGTTTGCTATGTACTATGGGATTGGAGGTCACATGGTACCGAACTGAGTTGTATGCCATGTGGAGGCTGTACTGAGTGCAGTCTTCTGCAGAGGGAGACAGAGAGTTGGAGAGAAGTCCCTGCTTGTCTGAGCAAAAAAAAAAAAAAAATCCAGAACCGAGCCTTTTGAAACACAGTTGCTCACAAAAAGATCTAGAGGGTCTTGTGCAGCTAGATTAGTGTTGTTGGATTTGGGTTTTGCTGATTTACTTAGTTTAAAGTAGTGGTTTTGTTTTGTCCAATGAAGCACTGCTGTGTGGGGGAGGGGAGGTGTTTCGACTAGCAAGGAGACCATAAAGAACAATGACTCTGAGCATTTTTTACTGTGTGCACTAATAATACTTTGGATTTAGAGATAGAATTTAGACAAATCTGTCCGCGCTTTGTCTATCTCTTAAGTAAACTAAGTAATTCTTATGTTTTCCTTGTTCTGTCCAATTATCTAAGCCTTTTTAAAGGTATCAAAAGTGCTGCTGTTTACCAGTTCTGTAGATAAATGATTCCATACTTGCACTACCCTCTGTGTGAAAAAATGCCTCCTCTCATTTGCTCTAATATGTGCAGCCCTTAATTGCTTATTATGCCTTCTTTATATATTATATTATATATATATATATATATATATATATATACAGTATATATATGTATATATATATATATATATATTTCTTGACCAGCTGTAAGATTTAATTCTTTCAGTAGGTCTGGATCCCTTGTGCATTTGATATAACATTAATACCCTCCCCGTGAATCTGTGTTCTAGACTGTGCAGCCCCACTCTTCTCAGTCTTTCCTCATATGCTATGTTTTCTAGACCCTGCACCATTTTTGTTGCTTTATATTGTACCCTTTCTAGTTTTATGCTTTCACCAAATGTTAACCCACCCCAAGCCTGTGACTCATGATCAATTAATGGTCTAACGTAAGACCTATATACTGGTAATAGAACATTTTATGACCTATGAATTAAGTGTCCCCTCTCATATTGTTCCCAAGATCACCAAGATAAAGTCCAAAAAGCACTGGTCCAAGCACAGATCCCTGTGGCACTCCACTCGGCACGTTCCCCTTCTTCAGATAGAGTTCCCATAACCGTAAACCTCTGCCTGCAGCCTTCCAACCATTTGGAGACACATTTTACATGGTTAATCCAGAATTATCACATCCAGAGTACTTCCCTCATCCAGTTCTTCACTAATCGTCTCATAAAATGTGAGAAGGTTTATGTGTTAAGACGTCCCTCTGAGCCACTCTTTGCTGAAAATGAGTGGTTTCACGTGCCTTCAGCTGCAGTGAGAACAGCGAAGCAAAGCTGAGCTGTTCTGGTTCAAACTGAAGGCAAGTGAAACCACTCATTTTCAGCAACGAGTGTCTCTGAGGGATACGTTAATATATTATTGATCAAAAGCGATCAATAATATATTTAAAAAAAAAATAAACTTCTCAGAATGTGCCCGTTTCCAGGGCATCTGTGCATTAGATGCTCTTCATGGAATAAAAGTGCCTCATGTGCAGAGGAAAGGAGCACTCCAATTGGTCAGGAGCGTTCCCTTGATCTGTATTGACACACATGAGCTTGCTGATCTAAACCCATGCTGTAGATTATCTTTAATTCCATTTTCCTCATGGTCCCTTTCCAACCTAGCTATTATGCATTTTCCATACTTTTTCACACAGCAGATACTAGACTTATTGATCTGTAATTTTTTGTTAGCTGTTTATCACCTTTTTTTAAATAGTGGCACTAACTCTGCTACTCTCTTATCCTCAGGTACAGCACAATGATTTAGGGACAAATTACATATATAGAGAATGATGGCTGGGTAGGGGGTTATAGCAAGAATTTTACGCCTCACCCCTGAGGTGTGGGATGTGACATACACCCTGAGAACGAAGCTCAAGGTGTTTATAAGGGCATCCCACACCGAGGGGGTCTGTAAAATTTTAGTTTTACATGCCTATCCGGGCTCCAGCCTTTATTTTATATAATTGCTAGGGATTGGTTTTTTCACCACAGCAATAATATAAAATCATCTTTCACCTTCACTCCTATCACCCCTGCTAGGACTCTTGAGTTCCTTCTTTCACTTAACCCCTCTAAAGGCAAATGCCCCTCTAGTCTTGATTCTAAAATCCTCTATCTACTCCAGCTATTGCATCCCCACTTGCCTCTCTGCTAAACCTCTCCTTCTCACTTGCCTCTGTACTGTCCATCTGGAAACACGCTACTGTAATCCCACTGCCTAAAGGTGGTGATCCCACCTCCTCTGGCAACTGCTGGCCCATCTCTTTACTACCCATTCTAGTTAAGCTTCAGGACTGCTTGGTTGTTTCCCAACTCTCCTCCTACCTTGACTCATCCTCCTTTTTCACACCTTACCAGTCTGACTTCTGGAAATGTCACGTCACCACCCCTTCCTTCCTTCCTTAGGCTCACTGACTCTGTACTTACCAGCATGGATCAGGGACTTATCACGTCTGCAATTTTTGTCGACCTAGCCAAGGCTTTTGACACTGTCTCCCATTCCCTCCTGCTTACCTATCTCTCTGCTGCTGGGCTTTCAGATACTACTACCATCTGGTTCCACTCTTACCTAGTTGGAAATACACAATCTGTTTGGATCACCAACAAAACATCTCTCCCGCTTCCCATAACTACAGGGGTTCCGCAAGGCTCAGTGCTCGGTCTGTTGTTATTTTCTGTCTTATTAAATGACCTTCCCTCTGCCTGTCTTACCACCTTTATCCATATGTATGTTGATGATACTGTCCTCTATATATCTGGACCCACCCCTGCTGATGTAGTATCTAGACTTCAGGCTGATTTTGATAACATTCAGTGCTGGTTTTGCTCAAATCAGCTATTCCTGAATGTCAAGAAGACAGTCTCCATGACCTTTGGCACTAGGCAGAGACTCTCTTGGCTCACATCCCCAGCCTCCTTCCACACCCTTGATGGGACTTTGCTCCAGAACATCTCAACATTTCACTATCTAGGGGTCTGGCTTGACCAGAACCTCCAATTTTCTGGACACATTGATGCCATCCACAAAAAGTTGCATCCCAAACTGTGAGCCCTATATAGAAACCATGGTTGCATCCCACTGCCGGTTAGCCGTGCTCTGATCCAAAAAATTATACTCCCCATTTTTGACTATGGTGATATAGTCTACTGTGCCACTCCCAAATCTTCCTTAGCCAGGCTGGACACTGTTTCATTCCTTCTGCTGGCTTGCTCTTGACAGTCCTCTCTCCCTCCCCTCCCTAGCTGACAGACAACATATCCACTGTGCCTCCTTCCCTGCTAAATTCTGGTTTCACTTCCCCCTCTTACCTCTCATCCTCTGTCTCTCCCAAACCTTCATCCTACCACTTCCTTAGAAACCAGACTCACAAACCCTAAACCTTCCTCACATATCTTCACCTGCAGGCCAATCAGCTTTCTCATACCACTTCCCTAAAATATGAAACTCCCTCCCCCAGCCTGTCCAGCACTCTCTGTCTCACCTGAAATCCTCTCCTCCCTCTTAAGGAACCACCCCCCCCCACCATCTGTACTTGCGCCTAATCTAAACATACTAAATTATTACTCCCTCACCTTATTTTTTGGCCCCTGAGTTACACAAAAACTGTTAGCACTTATAAATGTTAAAAGTTAAATCACTCTGTCCCTTGTAATCTGTCGGAGTGATTATGTTTGTTTTGTTGTTGTGTTCTCCAAGTTTTGCACTGTTTATAATTTTGCCTGTAGCTGACCCAGTATCTCCTTGTCTTCTGATGTACACTGTATAACAAACTTTATGCCCACTGTATAATTTGAATTACTACATGTGTAAGTTTATATCACATAAGATGTTCATATCTGTTTGTATCCCTTCTCTTTATCCCTTCCCCCCTCCCACAGGACACATCTGGAAATGAACTTTTGCTCAGTATGCCTTTCCTGGTAAAACATTTTAAATAAGTAAATAAATAAATAAAAGATATACCTAGGGAGCCGCGGACCGGTCAGGTTTCAATGTGGTCCACGACTTGTGATAAAAAAAAATTACTTGTGGGTTTTTTTTTTTTTTTTTGTAGGCAGCCAAGTTTCATTTCATAGTACCATCTTTTAGCACAGTTATTTTATTTTTTTCTAATTAACTCACTACTGGCTTGGAGTGTGGCAAACTGCTTAGCGCCGGGGAAGGGTGGCCAGCACCGAGGACTGGAAGAGCGGTGGCTGCACATGCTCGAAACAAGGGAAACCAGGCGTGTGTTCACCATTATAACCAGCTGGTTATAATGGTGAATTACAACCCCAATTCCCTTCGGGGAAAAACAAGCACCAGTAATAATATACAAATATCACTAATTTGTGTGCAGCAAATATCTCATATTTGTTTTCCTCAGTCTTTCTTGTTGGTTATTTTCTGTCTGTGGTTTGTGATTTCTTATTTTGTATCTGTAGTACAGTTCGGTGTGTTTAAGCGAAGCATTATGTCAACCTCTTTTTATGTTACTTGTTAGTTTGTTTAGTTCTTAAAGTGACAGTGTTACTTATGGTAGCTTATTGATTACCCCTGTCTTGTGTATCTTTTTAATCCCCATCATTAAAAAAAAAAAAAATTACTGAAAAAAAATTGTTGGTTTTATTTTAGCTACTATTAGCTCAGTAAACTGTTATTTTGTATTTACATTTATTGATTTTAACATGAAACAATGTCATATTATACAATGCCAGTTACAGTATATAGCAAGTGTTAACCATCCATTATAATCACAGTATTATGGTACACAGTGAATCCTTCATTACCACACTTAGGGGGAAAAAGCAATGACTATTAGAGGCAGAAGAATAACTAATAACCATTAAGTTCATACTGGTATGTTAGTACTACTTACCTCCATGTCCATACGAGAAGCTGATCAAGGTAAAAATGGTATTAGACCTGGCCGAAGGAGGTCCTAGTGACAAATGGCTTAGTGCCATAAACATTTATAATAAACTTTAACTATGATAACACTGAATCTATAATAAATGTATTAGAAAGTATAACTGCAGAGAAACATATTTAAGCAATCTGACTATTGTGGAGAATTAGAATGGTTCTGCCACCAGAAGCTCAGTAAACTGTTCGGTTCAGAATCCTATCACACTGCTACTCCCTTGGGAGAGGGGTTGTCTTCTATAGATATTTAGTTGTACTACAGTGTTTCCTTACATTTATTTCCTCTCACTGTTATAAATTTAAATATATAAAATGACTGGGAAGAGACGCTTGGCTAAAGGGAGAAGGAAGCGGCAAAGAAGTGAGTAAGTTCTGTGGAGCAAATGGTGTTGCAGCTAAAAACCTACATCTGCAGCAATGTCTTCTATGGGTTCCATGGCCTGTATTAGTAGTAGTAAAGGAGTAGTTGGCAGCAGTGGTGGTGACATTAGTGTGGCCACATTTTTCCCAGCTACATCTGTGGCATCCATGCTGATGGAGGTTGGGGGAGGCGACAACAAGAGGAGCAGTCCAAGAAGTAGCAAAATGTCTGGCTGATGCACAGTGGTCCAGGAGGAGGTTGTTGGTGTCCCTGTGACTCCTGGTGGTGGGGGCACTGAGCCTAATTGATAAGTTTCCATTCAAAATCAGAGAGTGGCACCTGATCATTAGTCAGAGCCTAATGACAGAGATGTGACTTGAAAAATGTATCTCTGGCTAAAGATGATGAGAGGGAGAGAGGGAGTTTGGAGAAAGTGAAGATAAGGAGGATAGAGCTCAGGAGGAGGTGGATATCAGTGCTGGTGGGGATAATGATTTGAATCCCCTATAGGACCTGGAAAAGAAAAAGAGAAAGATTGATGCTTCTGAACATGTGGGGCTTTGCACACCAGTACGTCATGGAACCACCAAAGTCTCCCTCCCAGTACTACAATGGTGGTTCCTCTTACCAGTTTTGAGCCCATTACACTGCGTGAGTCACCCAGTGTCGAAGTGCATAAATCATCACATAAATGTTATATCCCTGCTCTGTCCCACTTCCAGCACCATGTAAAATAAGGGGTACAAGATCCCTAGTTCGAGATTTCTATATACTGGACCCAGCTGATGAAACAGTTGCCATCTGTCAGTTGTGTCAGTCACAGGGAGAAAAGGGCAATCACCTAGACACTGGGGGCCAACACACACACCTAATGTCCAGGCATCTGTTACTCTGCACTCAGAACCACAAGGAAGGTTATGTAGGGGATCCCTCTCCCTCATCATATGCATTTGCCAAGGTATCAAGGAGTGGGAGGGATACAGTCCTGGAGGAGGGAGGGTTGACTGGGGAGGACTACTACAGAGAGGAGGAGGAGTCTGGGAATGCCTAGTAGTGGTCATAGCAGCAATGGAAGGTTGAGTGCTAGCACCCAGAGGTACCAAAGCACAAAATCCCAGTGCAGAAAACATCCCAAATCACTGCTTTCATTCGAGCAGTACTTGTGAATCCCCAGGAGTCAAATACTACCCCACCAGCCATTCCACTATGCCCAGTCCAACTGTTTGGTAGCCCAACACCCAGAAAGGTCCAGCCTATATTGCACTGCATGTTTGAGCATCATGACAAATACTAGGAGTTTGCAAATACCTTATCCCTAATAGTCTGGCTGAATATTCTATTTGGGACCCACATGTTCAGGTATTTGGTATTAATATTCAGGTATTCGGGAGGATGCAATTAAAAAAAAGAAAAAGAAACAGTCCCCAACCTTCCACAAAGCCTTATCCTTAAATCCAAACCCCCTGCCCCCTCACCCTCTGTTAGGAAACCCAATCCCAACCCCAGCACCCGCAATTTGATATTTTAAGTTGGAAAATCTCCCATGATGGATGACCAGTGCATCCTGCCTGCCTGCCTCCATGGCCAGCCACCATCTAAGTGTCTGTGCAGAAAGAAAACTAATCCTCCCCAGCTGGTAGCACCCAACAAGAACTCCCCATACCACAGCACCCAGTCCCCAGTTCTTGCATGCATTTTACTGTCATACTCCCGGGGATGCTCATTCTGTATAGTGAAATGATCAGCTGAGCAAGCTAGCGTGGAAGTGTTTTCATTCTGTAGCAGGCAACCAGTAGTGGAGGGGGGGTGGATTTGTGCTGGTCACCTTCTTGTTATGAGAGTAAGATGCATGCAAGAATTAGGTGCTGGATGCTGGGGAGGGGAGGAGGGTGGATGCTGCCAGCTGGGGGGGAGGGGATTCATTTTCTTTAAGCAAAATGAGTTATTAGATGGTGGCCTGCCATGGAAGTTGGTGGGTTGTGCCATTCTCCTGTCATGGGAGTTTTTCCAAATTAAAATATCAAATTTTGGGTGCTGTGGGTAGAGGAGGATGGGATTGGATTATTAACTGAGGGTGGGGGCCAGGGGGCTTGCATTTAAGGATTTAGGCTGGGGAGGAGAGGGGCTGTTTCTTTTTCCTTTTTCTAAGTAGTATTTCCTGAACAGATAGAGAATGAAAAGTGCCAATATTCATTATTCAGATTTGAATTATGAATAGTGCATTATTTGTGATATTCAGGAAATACAACTTGTTGCTCGTACACCCTACCAAATACCCACCCAATCATACTATTGCACCCAAACTGAATGCAGCAACAGATGAAATGCTGGTAACTGATCTTTCGCCATTCTCTTTTGTGGAGAACATGAGATTTAGAAGGCAGATGGTGTGTGCCTGTCCCAAAAGGCTGATTAATCAAAAACTTACTTCTCCACACGTGCCATTCCTGAACTTTATGGGATGGTACCAGGCACAGAAATCCACTCCCTGCTGCATTCAGCATTATCATGTATACAACAGAAGTGGGGATAAAAATAACAAGATAAGATATCTTAGCTAGTGACATCAGTGACAGCAACATATCAAAAATATTGTTGTTACTGTTGTAGCAAAGTATATTTAAGCAATAAGCCACGGGTGTGTGTGTGGGTTGTCAGGGGATTTATCATGGCTGGAGTGGTTTGCCCACAAGGTGAGTGGGTAAATCCTCACCAGTCGTGGTAAATCCCCTGAAATCCTCCGAGTGGCTTATTGCAATTATAGCAAGGTTCATTTTTTTACTGTAATACAATACAAATATTAAAGAGGTTGCTGTGTTTTTTTATTTTTATTGTATTTATTCCTATGCTGAAGATGATTAAATGGATAGTCTCATCAACAGCCGTTAGTTATCAGAGGATTTACACCGGTGGTAAACCGCCAGTCTGATGATTTCATTGGCTGTTCACTTACGTCCATGGTATAATTTTAAGGTTGCTGCCATCACAATGAAAACTGAACGAATCAGAGAGCTGCTTTCACAATACTGATGACATCAAAATGCCTAGTTCAGCATTTAAAACAGTTGTTAAAATAAAAGAAAAACAGCAAACTCTTCAAACAGTAGATTTAAATACCATAATGTGTAAACTACTGCTGTATATATGGAATGTACAACAGCCTTACTCAAAATAAGCAATTTGTCATTACTTGTGAGAGAGCAGGTTTTTCATAACTCACTCGTGGTTCTGACACTTGTGAGTTATGGTCCTGTACCCTCATGAATGAAAATAAATTGCATATTTTGAGTCAGCAAATTGCATATTCTCTATACATACGTCTTAGTATGGATATGTGGACCAGTGTCCAAACAGCTGGTAGCTCCTATCTTTGCATTACAGCACACTGGGCGCAGGTGCCTGGGGCACTGAATGACTCTGGCCAGGAGAAAAATTGTACTGAGCCCAACTGCAATGGTAACACCGCTCCAGGTATTCACCAGCATACCATGCTAACAATGACGAATGTAACTGGATTACACATGGGTCAAAAAATGCTAGAATTGCTCCTGACTGAGGTTGATTAAATGCTGCACCCCCGTTCACTGTAAGCAGGTTTCATTGCAAGCAATAATAGCTCGAATGTAGTGAAATGTACCAGTGATGGAAGGCTTTTCAGGGTGCCATGCCTGACACATAGTCTTAATCTCATGGGTGCTTATATGCTAACGGACGGAAAGTACATGCCAGAGGCATGTACCCCACCCATGTAGCTACACACCTGCAGACAGGTGTGAGCATTCAGGTATGCATGAATGCCAGCCACCTGTCTGTGGCCCCAACCCCCATCATACAGGACTGTGCAGGGTGGCCGAGGGTGGAGTAGCAGACCCAGGTGGGCATCCAATCGGATGCCAGTCCTAGATCCCAGAGTAGATCACTTGCATGGTAAGACAAGGGTCTGGGTGCATGATTAGCTACTGCACCTGGAACTGCGCAGCCAGGCCTCATTGTCCAGTGGTCCCCCCTTCCCGAGACCTGGTGACACCATGCCTGTGCACAGATAAATCCCCACCAGTAGGATCCCTGCCCCTGTCCCATATGCTGGCCCCTCCCCTAATGAACATTAGAAACCCAGCCCCATGGATGTAACCATCACCCTCCCAACACACTGGCGCCCCATCCCGGTGATGGAATTGGCACCCCCCCTCCCAACACTAAGAGCTTCCCCATTCCCTAGCCACATAGTGGTGCCACCCATTTACACCGACCACCAATCCCAGAATCCCCACCCCATCATTGGTGGCCTATGGTCCCCCTGTGGCACCAACAACACCACCCCCCCCGTACCTGAAGGTTGGAGATGCGGAGATAGATGATGAGCGGCACTGCCCTCCACATACCTCCTCGGCTGCCCTCCATCCAACTGATGCAGGGAGTGCACTGCTGATATATATATATATATATATATATATATATACAGTATTTATATGTATATGGCGGCACACTCCCAGCATCAGTAGGATGGTGGGTGGCCAAGGAGGTGTGCAGAGGGCAATGCCGGTCACTGTCCATTGCCGCATCACCAACCTTCAGGTACGGGGGACAGGGTGGTGTTTCTGGTGCCACAGTGGTGGTAGGGAGGCATCTGGCCACCAATGATAGAGTGGAGTTTCTGGGATTGGGGGCTGTAGTCAGTGGGTGGCACTACCATGCGGTCATAGAACGAGGAAGCCCTTTATGTTGGGAGGGGGTGCTAATTACATCAATGGGATGGGGCACCCGAGTGTCTTGGTGGGATGACGGTTACTTCCACAGGCACAGGGCACCAGTATGTGTTGGGGGGATGACAGTTACATCCACAGGGCTGGGCTCTGATGTGTGTTAGGGGGATGACAGTTACATCTACGGGGACGGGGCTGTGATGTGTGTTTGGGGGGATGACAGTTACATCCACGGAGATGGGGTCTGATGTGTGGCGGGGGGATGACCTGTGGCCAGTGCTCTGCTGGGGTGGGCAGTCTATTTACAGCTGGGATGGGAGGGAGCACAGCTCTGTTGTTCATGGGGTGCCATCAAACTGCTGGGGCATGGCTGTGAATGTGTGTGTGGGGTTTACAGGCCAATGCCGGCACTAGGCGGGTGGTCTGTGTACATGGGGCTTAGTGTATAGGGCTGTTATGGCAGGGTCCCCACTGCCATAACCAGTGCCCTCCTATGCCCCCCTGTGTGCACCACTATATGCCTTTGTGCATGGCTCGTAGTGTGGGCATGCTCCATCCCTCCCCCAGACCACCCTGGTGTGGAGCTGCCAGTGTGGCCGGGGAATCAGGTGCTCACATGGCATGTGCACCTTTGGTTAATGCCACTGGGGATCTGTGGGACCCCAGCTGTGTGGCATTCCCATGCATCTATGCCTACATGCCCAGTTTCTGTGGCTCGTAGGCATAGTGCATAGGGCCCACTGTGCAGGAGTTTCTAGCATACCCTGATATCAAGTCCTTGTTGACTGTGGACCATCATATTTATCCCACTTTGCCCATTTTGGAAAGGCTAATCACTATCTAAGGCACCTGCAGATCCATAACAAACTGCCTCAGCACTGTATGAAGCCTGAAGTCATAATCAGATGGTACTCGACAGTGTACATGATCGCATGCTTGTACAAGCAGTACAAAGCCATCTCTGAATATCTGCTGCTGCATACAAGCCGTGACAGTGCCAGTGTATCTGTGTCTCTGACAGCAAGCCTTTGGAAACTAGTGGAAGGCCTGATCATGATTCTGTAACCATTCAAACATGCAACACAGGCAGTAAGTGGGGACACTGCCTATATCAGTCAGGGCATCCCACTTCCATGGGTGTCGTGGAAGATGTTGTTGAATGTACAGAAGGTGGTGGATGCAGGTGGTGATACAGGAAGCTATGCTTTAATGGAACACATGGTCCATGTCATGGACTGCAATAGCCATATTTCCTCCTGCAATCTGCAGATTTTGAGATTGCCATTGTGCTGGATTCACGATATGAGCTGGTCTTGTCATCAGTACTTGAAGGTCCAGAATTTAACCGATCATCTAATAAGATGGGTGTGCAGTGCATAGATGTTAAAGTCACAGTTATGTAAGGCACAACATGAAAGTACTTGCATTTATTTGTTTTACCAGGAAGAAAAGCTTCATTGAGCAAAGCTCATTACATGGAGATCCTACGTAGGACACATGGCAATACAATAGTTTAGAATCAGCAGAACTATAACAAAGAAATTTGTCAAAAGATATAGTAGCCAATACAAATAAAGAAATAAACAGAATGTATGGGAAGGGGTATCACTAGTAGAAGAAGGGAGGTGGTGATGCCACTTTACAGAACACTGGTGAGACCTCATCTGGAATACTGTGTTCAGTTCTGGAGACTGCTCCTCAGGAAGGACATAGACAGGGTGGAGGCGGTTCAGAGAAGGGCAACTAAGATGGTGCAGGGCTTGCAACAGAAGACACATGAGGAGAGATTAAGGGACCTCAATATGTATACTCTGGAGGAGAGGCGAGAAAGGGGGGATATGATAGAAAATTTCAAGTACCTTAAGGGCATCAACAAGGTGTAAGTGTGAAACATCTTTCAGTTTAGGAGATGTACAAAAATGAGGGGGCATAATATGAGATTGGAGGGGGCAGGATAAGGGGGAATGTGAGGAAGTTTTTCTTCATGGAGATGGTGGTGGATGCATGGAACAACCTATCCCAGGCGATGATGGGAGCAAACACGGCATGGAGCGGGGATTCAAAAATGCATAGGATAGGCTCGAGGGAACCCTAGAGGTGGGAAAGAGAAGCTAAAGCCAATGACCAAGTAGGGTCAGCGGCCATGGATACAGGTAGAGAGAATGGGCAGACTGGATGGGCCTAGCGGTCTTTATCTGCCATCAAATTCTGTGTTTCTAAGTTTCTGTGTAACGCAAAAATGAAATTCAGTGATGCAGGAATAAAGGGGGGCAAATAAGTTAAAACATGTCAATTATCATATCCTAACAATATATATACTGTAGAATCAGGGAGGCCAGTAGCATTCACATTTGTTCGTACAGTGGTTCATAGTTAGTGCTTTAAAAGAACCAAAGCTAATGAATTGACTCAGTTTAATGGTTTTTGCATATTGTTCCAGTTGGAAGGAGCACTCCTGCTGAAGGCTTTTTTACAGAAATCGTTGAAGTATCCGGGTATGCTGAGGAGGACAGTCATCTTTTTTCAGGCCGTACAGCCTAGCAAGTCTTGTCAAAGGGACACTATATATGATGGAAGGGCATTCCTGAGTGCTTTAAAGGTCCAAGTATGGCAGTTCCTTAGTCTCCTTGTAGCAAGAGATGACTATCCTACAGCTATGCATAAGGCGCAGTGATGTGTTCTGGCAGGAAAGTTACAAAGTGCAATGCTGCCTATGGCACTGCAGCTCTAGTCTGGCTAACTGAGTAGCAGAGGCACAGCCATATATGATATCACCAAAGTCAAGCAGAGGACTCAAAATAGCTTGTGCTAATCTGCTTTTTGCATCTAAGGGAAAGCAGAATTTGTTCCTAAAAATAGAAATGAAGTTTGCATTATAACTGCACTATATATAGCCTCCTCTATCTAGGCTTGCATTGCTTGCCAAAAAGAAAGCCTGAAATTGATTGTTTGTGTTATTGCAATATCTTGTCTTGACATGTTCTCTGCTTAATGCTAACTTTGTAACAAGAGAACTGCATTAATGATTTCACCTGTAACCTCACGGTTGTTCCACAACCCTGGGTCGACCCTGGAAAAGGGACTGTAATTGTCTCAGTGGACTTACCCGGTTACCAAAACTCAAAATAAATAAAAATAAATAAAGAAACCTAATCTCATACAGAGTCTTTTACACAGAGAGTCTGTATGAGTATAAAAAGACAGCCTACTATCCAGCCGCAGACCTAAGTACCTTTGGGTCGTGCCTGAAAATAGGCATTTTCATGCCTAGTGTACCCACCCGGTTACCAAAAGCAAATAAATAAATAAAGTATTTGAAATTCTCCACTAACTCTCGTTGTTCACCATACTCTGCGATAATTCATGGCATAGGGTTATTCATTTTCACATTAACAGCAGGGAGAGAGCCATGGATTTTTATTTTAGAGGCATTAAGCAAAAGCTTAGAGGACCTGAGACTGGTCTGTCGCTTATCAAAGGCAGCCTGTACATCATTCATTGCTGTAGCCAGGGAGGGTGTAGCAACATATAGCACTGTGTCATCAGTGAAGAGATGAAGTTGGACATTTTCAATGTTCATTCTAAATTCATTAGTATAGATCATAAAAAGAAGCAGTCCCAAAATAGTCACTTGAGATACACCTTTACATGTAGATACACAGGAAGAGGTGCAACCTTCTGTCTTAACTTGTTGCTGTCACCCAGATGAATAGTTTCTAAACCATGATACCGATTTATGGGAGGTGCCAATATTATCAAGTTTAGTTAGCAGAATATTATTTGAACAAATACAGGGTGTTGCTGCCACTTCATGTGGTAAACCGGCTGATAAAAAGTGCAAGGTAACTGAAACAGTAACAGGTGGGACCTGACGACATGCAGAACAATGTGGAGGAGGCTGTTGAAGGAGCAGGATTGCAGAGGGTGCAACACATGGTGGATGCATATTTGGCAGACACTAGACACCTTACCATCATGAAAGAGCCCTTGCTGTACTGGAATAGCACAGTCAATGATTGGCCAGCACTGACCACTGTTGCAATCAAATGCCTGAGCTGTCCACCCGTGAATGTCAGTGTGGAGAGAGTTTTCAGTGCAGCAGGGGCCATTATGTAGGACAGACATACAAATCTGTCCCCTAGAAATGTTGGCATGGTAACATTTATTAAAATAATGTGGGGCACATTCCACGCAACATAATCATACCTGCATTCCTACCAAATGAAGGTGGTGGTGGTGATGAAGATGAACCTGAAGACGTGATGTTATCCACATGGGCAAATTGCCTTCTACTGAGGTAGAGGAAGCACAGATGGAAAAATAATTCCCATGTGGGGACAGTTCCAGTCTGGAAGACTGTGAGGGTTGCTTTATTGATAAGGATGCCTGAAGCATAAAAAGAAATGTGTTCCGTCCATCCTTTCCTCCTCATCAGTTGAATCTTTTTTTTTTAATTCAGTTTTGTTTTCTGATCATTATATTTTTCCTCAAATTGTACACATGCAGTAGCCTGACGTAGTTTCTCTTATAGCTGAGAAAAATTCTGGGAGCACAAAATGTATGTATATTGTACTTTTTGCACCATTTCCACTAAAGTGTGTTACAAGAACTGTGGTGGGGGACTCATACATATCATAGCACCATGTAGCATCATGCAGCAGCCTGAGTATTTATTCTGGTAGTTGAGAAAAATTCTGGGAGCACAGAATTTTTGTAGGTTGAGCTTTTCTCACAATTTCCTCTAAAGTGCATTACAAGAACTGTGGCTGGAGACTGACAAGCAGCGCAGCACCTTGCAGCAGCATGCAGTAGTTTGACATATTTTTTTCTGGTAGTTAATTCAAATTCTGGGAGCACAGAATTGTATGTATATTTTGTGTTTTTGGCACAATTTCCTCTGAAGTGTATTGCAAGAACTGGGGCGGGGGGGCTGACATACAGTGTAGCACCATGTAGCAGTATGCAGCAGCCTGGCATATTTTTTCTGGTAGCTGAGAAAATTCTGGGAGCACTGAATTATGTATGTTGTGTTTTTCACACCATTTCCCCTAAACTGCACTACAAAAACTGTGGCCGTGGGACAGGCACACAGCATAGCACCATGTAGCAGCATGTAGCAGCTAGACATTGATTCTGGTAGTTGGCAAAAATTCTGTGAATACAGAATTTGTGTATCATGTGCTTTTCTCATAATTTTCATGGAAGTGCATTACAAGATCAGTGGGAGAGGACTGACACACAACTTTATACCTTATAGTGGCATGACATATTTATTCTGGTATGTAGTTTTGAAAAATAGTGAGAGAAGAAGATAGTAATAGTGTAAGAACTGTGCAGTTACACAAGAAAGAGAACAACAAAGAGAGGAAATCAGATTTTGTTAAGCTGGAGAAGGATAGCTGGCAGCAGAATTTACATAGGGAGAAGGAAGCAGTATCAGAATATCAGAACAGAGAGAAATGAAGATGTACAATGTTTTTGTGTTTTTTTAACTTTTTAAATTTTTTTTACAGCAGGTGAAGATAAGAACAAAGGAGACAATAAGACAGATAGAATATTTTGAATCAAGGAATGTAGAGATTGAGAGAATAGGGCTGTAGTAGTAGCAGTAGCAGTATTAGTAGTAGTAGCAGCAGCAGTAGTATCAGTGGTAGTAGCAATAGCAGTAGTAGCAGTTGTAGTAGTAGTAGCATTAGTAGTAGCAGTAGCAGTAGTAGTAGTAGCAGTAGTACTAGTAGCAGTAGTAGCAGTAGTAGTAGTAGCCGTAGTACTAGTAGCAGTAGCAGTAGTAGTAGTAGCAGTAGCACTAGTAGCAGTAGTAGTAGTAGTAATGGCAGATTATATGTATATATATATATATATATATATATATATATATATGTATAAAATCTGCTATTACTACTTCTATTACTACTACTACTGCTGCTACTACTACTACTACTACTGCTACTAGTACTACTGCTACTATATATATATATATATATATATATGTGTGTCACCCTTCCTTGAGGCCCAGGGTGCCATTACAATAAAATACAACTCAGTACATAAAACAAAGAAACTATACAGTGGAGACTGTCATACAAAAATAAAGCACTGCAGTATAAAACAGACACATAATAAACATTTCCACTGAAACATACCCATAAAATAACAGCAATACTAAAACTCAGTTAATAGGCTATGGGTAGGTGTGCTGAAGATGTTATACAGTTTGACTAAATGCCTGTTGAAAAATATATGCTTTCAGCCCCTTCTTAAAAGCTTCCACCGAGGGGGGCCTCCCTCAGGGACCGGGGCAAGGAATTCCAGAGCACCAAGCCCACTACTTCAAAGGCCTGGTTTCATGAGGTTTTTAGTCTTGCCCTTAGGGCCATCAGCAGGCCCTCGGAGGAGGAATGGAATGGCTGAACTGGGGTGTACGGATGCAGAAGCTCATTCAGGTAGGCTAGGACTAGTCTATGCAGGGATTTATAGGTTTACAAACCTAATTTAAATGAGATACGCCACTTCACCGGCAGCCAGTGCAGGTCACGCAGCGCCAGAGAAATATGGGTAGATCTAGAGAAGCCCATGAGTAACTAGGCAGCTGCCTTCTTCAGCAACTGCAGGCATCATACTGCACTTCCATTGACCCCAAGGTATAGAGCATTACAATAGTCTAGCTTTGAGATCACAAACGCATGGATCGGTGCAGCCAGTTCTTGGTATTGGATCAGGGTTCTGATCTGGCAGATGTTCTGAAGATAAAAAAAAGCCACTCCAGATGATGGCTGACACTTGGGCCTCCATTGTTAGGCCAGCGTCCAGGATGATGACTCCCAGATTCTTTACACTGGGGCAGGCCAGTAGATTTGAGTCACTAAGCCAGAGCCCAGTAACTCCCTCACTAGCCACTAATCACCTTTTATGACCCGGCTCAACTACAAATACCTCAATCTTCTCAGGATTAAATCTCAGCCAGCTAGAAGCCATCTAGTTCTGGATCTCTGCCAAGCACTTATTAAACATGTCAATGGCAACCTGAATCCTGGGTGCCAAAGACAGATAGAGCTGTGTATCATCTGCATACCAGTGAAATCCCAGCCTGAACTGTCTAATGATCATGCCCAATGGCAGCATGTACACTGCGAACAACATTGGCAGAAGGACTGACCCTGGGGCATGCCACAGGACAGAACTATCGAGCTTGAGGAATGATTCCCCAGGACTACCCTCTGGATTCTATATCAAAGAAAGGACTTAAACCAGCAGATCACAATGCCAGTGAATCCGGTGTAGTCCCTGAGCAGGTCCAACAGTACTTCATGGCCCATGGTGTCAAATGCCACAGAGGGATCGAGTAGGACAAGAATTGATCACTCTCCTCTATCCCTTAGTTTGATCAGGACATTTAGCACCCTGGCCACGGCCATCTTTGTGCTGTGCTTAGCTCTGAAACCCAACTGGAATGGTTCATAGATGTTAGAAGCCTCCAAGTGTACCACATTCTCAATAATCTTACTTAAATAGGGAAGGTTAGAGACTGGAAGGTAATGCGCCAAAACATCTGGGCTCAAAGATGATTTCTTCAGCAGGGGTCATACCAAAGCACACTTAAGTGCATCTGGAACTAACCCCACCCACAAAGAGCACCAGACGATTTTGTCGAACACCAGGCCCAGTTGGACAACACAACTCACTAAGTGTCACGTGGGGCCCGGGTCCAGATCACAGTAAGTCGGCCACAATGACAAGGAGGCAGACCTCCTCCATCATTACTGACTGAAATTCCTCCCAAGAATCCCTCCTGTGTTCCTGGCCAAGATGCAGGACATTACTGGGAACAATAGGCGCTGTTGGAGTAATATCGGCCCTAATGGAAGACACCCTATCTGAGAAGAACCAAGTAAACTCCTCACATCTTGCAAGTTTAATCTCTCACAGGCTCCAGACAGACCAGGTGGAGCAGCCTGTCTACAGTCCAAAAGAGCCGAGCCAGTCAGTTCTTCCCAGTGTCAATCTTTGTTGACAGAAAATCTGCCTTCTTCTGAGAGATTGTCTTCTGAAATTCCTCATAGTGGAAAACCAGAACTAGTTCCATGGACCTAGACTTCCTCCAGTGATGCTCCAACCTCTGTTCTCTGGATTTAAGTGCCCTCAGCTCACCATAGAACCACAAGAAGCCAAGACACGAAACCGGGGGCATACATGGACTGCTGCTAGAGTGTCAAGGGCCCCAGTAATGACTGTATTAAAGACCAACACTGCACCTCCACACCCTCCAAGCATGCTGCCAACATTTTGGAAGTGTACAGTACTGACATTAATCTTTCAGGTCCTAGGCCTCTCAAAGGCCAGTACTGGACCACCTTTGCAGAGGATGGACTAACAGGAGTGGCCCAGAAACAGAACTTGATGACACAATGATCTGACCAGCTTACCAGCTCAATCTCAAGGCTGTCTACATTGAGCCCCAGGGAGAATATCAGATCCAGCATTTGGCCATGGAGGTGAGTCATGGAGGTAACAACCCATGCTAGGCCTAGAATATCCATAGTCTGGAGGAAATCTCTACCAAAGTGGGAGCCCTCGTTTTCAACCCAGGCATTGAAGTCACCCGGTATAAGCCACCTAGGTGATTTCAAAACCAGGTCTGAGACAAGGGATGATATTTCCTGTAGAAACTCCCCCTCATGACCTGGAGGCCAGTACACTAGGAGGATTCTGCAACCTGCACCCGGACCACCACACGTGGCCACACACTCAAAAGATTCAGCATCCTCCACTGGGTGTGTCATAAGGTTCAGTTCAGTTCTGAAACAGATGGCCACCCCTCTCCCCTGCAATCCCTCCTTGGGCAGTGCACCACTGAGAAGCCATCTGGGACTGATGTCTCCAGAAACGGGCCTGCATCATCCTCTAGCCAGATCTCGATAATGCATGTCAGACTGACAGAGGAAATAAGATCCACCATAATTGCGGTCTTATTTCTCATCAATCTGGCATTGCATAACACTGCCTGAAGTGGATGGAATCCCAATGTGAGATCCACTAATGTTCAGTGCGGGTACCTGGTAGGCCCATACTAAGATTAAAATGGCTGGGCAACATCCAACAGTTCAACGCCAGTCATCAACTTAAAAAAATCCCAAGGAAAAAACAGTTCAGATAGTAGTTCAAACATATCCTGGAAGCAGGTCAACCAGTTGTACCACTGGTAACAATTATTAGTTATGTCTTATTGCCCAGAATCCTATAGTCCCTGGGCCAAGGTAGTAGCTGTTGGTAATTTTTTATTGTACCTTGTAATTCCCCAGGTGTTTTGCCTCCTAGGAGAAAGAACAGTCCAGCTCACTGAATAGCCACCTGTTAGATTGCCAAATGTAAGCATTATCCATAAACTCCAGTAGAGATCCCAAAGGAAACAGCCATGGCCACCGTCTGCCACCCTATTAGAGCAGCAACTGTGAAAGCAGCAGCTGTCACCCCTAATCAGATTCCAAGTGAAGACTGAATCAATTATAACCCAGTCCAACAAAAAATTTAAAATGGCTCTGCAGTTTACCAAACTAAGCTCCAGACTGCAGGCTTTGAGCTTCTAAATTTGGAGCATTTGGTAAAAGAGACACCGCACAAGTTGCAGCCTGTGTTACTCTATGCTGACCCAAATACATCCACCAGTTGGTATGATTGAGATGCGTCTCCTTTTTGCCCCACACCAGACAGGCATAAGATGTGAAATTGGCCAGGCAATAGTACTTGATCCTGGGCAAACAGATCCAAGCAGGAAGGGCAGGCAGGCAGCAGAGTGGCTCACTCATAGTTCAGCAAATGCCAGGTGGAGTGATGGTGACACCCGGCATCCGATCCAGGACCTGCATAGTCACATAGCCCCGCACTGAGGACCTAACTAATTTTAAAGTCAGAAACTGAACTCCTCAACCTATCTCACTATGGTCTGGGACATTGGGTGCCCCGCTACCACAGAGTGCTGCCAGATCCTCAAGAATGCTCTACTGGTTTTGGAGCAACACCTCCAAAGTTTCTTTCATGGCAACAACTTGCTGGGAAAGCTCTCCTAACTTCCTGCTCAGCTGTGCCAATTCTGTATAGTGCTATAGGAGGAAAATCTGAGGCCGGTCTCTCAGGTGAACCCTGTAGCACCAAAATACAGCAGCAGCTCCCTCTACTAGTTTCCTCCATCCCATCTGTGTCCCCCGCTGAGAGCTGTCCCCCACATGACGACCTGCCATGTCACCTCTGTTTGTACTGCCCATGCTGTGGCATGGAAGTAGCAGTAAGGGTGCCACCACCGACACTCCTCTCAGCTGTCTCGTTATTTCTCCTCCTCACATGCACCTCCCACTCTTGGGGAAGCCTCACCTTAAGGTGTGTGTGCTGCCCAGCCATGGCCAAAATGGTTGCCCCATTTCCCATGCTGAACAATGGTGCAACACAAGGTGCATATCACCACACTACTGTCAGCGGGGACAGTTACAGAAAAGTCCCAAACAAGGGACTTTTGCTGATGATGGGTGGGGGGAAGACAGATGGTCCTGGGTAGGAGTCCTCCTCACAATGCTCAGGTGACAGCACAATCATGTGTGGGCCACAGGGGCAGGTGGTGCTGTAGCAGGTACAGGATGTACTGAAGCAGGTTAACTGGTGGTGGAAGTACCATAGCACGCTGCTGCTGGTGCTATGTTGTGGAGGGGGGGTCACTTCCTGGTGTTTCTGGTGCCAAAGCTGGCCTCTTCGGATGGGTGGGACAGCGTGTTCCATCTGTGGATTGTATCCCCCTCTCATTGCTGTGACTGGTCCCAGTCCTCCCAGACTCCTCTTTGTCAGTCCGATAATTTTGACTTTGAAAACAAACAAGAGAGTAAAAAAAAAGAAAAAAGTAAGAAACATGCAACAAATAGAAGTGGGGAGTATAAAGAAAAATACACAGAAACAACAACTAAATAAATCAACATAAACTGGTAGCTAATTAGAAGATGGCAAGAAAAGTAAAAAAAGAAGCTGTAAAAGTGGGATTTTCTTTTTTGCTTGCTGTTTATTCCCATGGATCCAGTCAGACTTCCCTCGACCCATTTTGCCCTGTGATCCACTGGTCAGATGCCCCAATGTAGCCTTGGATATCCCCCAAAGCGAGGATGGGGTGGAGGGAACAACTATATCCTTCTTGTCTTTCAGACCCCCCATTGTGGCCTCACGGGTCGAGTTGTGAAGGGCGCCTCTTCCGTCAGTGGAGCTCAGCTGGCTCTGATTTCTCCCCCTTATGTCTCCGGGACATGGTTGCACCATGACATCAAGACATGTGCTCTGCTATCCAACCTTGCTCTCGCTCACATATATCTTCGAGCTGCTGTACCTCCGGCCTTCACCAGAGGTCAGGACAGCACTGGCCTCGACCTCTCTCCCTCCCAGGAGAAGCGAGCTGCCCATCAGGTGCTCAAACTTCCCCTCCCTGGCTGACCCTCCAGCTCCTCTGGCTCATTCCCGAACCCGGGTCACTGGTGCCACAAGCAGTAGTGCTAGTGCTGTGCTGGCAGGCCGACATAGTGGATTTTTCTTTTCTGTTTTTTAAAAACCCTCTCAAAGCAGCAGATCTGGCCTCCTCCACTAACTCACTTAGACTTCAAAACAAAACCAAGGTTCAGCCTGTACCTAGGGAATTAGCATGTGACCTGCAGGAGGTGTCTCCATGTGACTTACAGGCACTTGTTTACTAGAAGCCTCAGTTTTAGCAGACTTTGCCCAAATGCACTCCAAAGGAGAAGTTGCCAATGAAGTTGCCAGGCAAAGTCACAAAAGTTGAATTTCCTAGTAAATGGCAAAAATTTGTGAACTGATCTATGAAAGTGAAGTTGGTGACTTCGCCAGAAATTCGCTGGAAAATTAAAACTTTGCAACTTCTCTACCATTGAGCTTGCTACAGTATGTCATACTGACTGATTTACTACATTTGACTGAAATGTGTTTCCCCGAACCCAGAAACCCGACGCCAGAGTCCCAAGACCCAAACTTCCGACAGTGGGATTTTGATTTTTTCTCATACTTTTGTGGGCTTTGCCCCCCACACCCCCTTAATTAATATAACAAACTCTATGAGGGGAGCAAAATCCCACTGTTGAGATTTTGGGTCTCAGGATTCTGGCATCGGGGTTTCAGGTGTCGGGGAAATGCATTTCAGTCAAATTTAGTGATACCATACTGACACTGCATGATGTGTGATATCACGTGGTGTGCATATGTATTGATGCACCTTGGGTTGCTGGGCAACCCACTAACACACTGGAGCTTCAGTGTGTTGACGTACATAGCAAGCTTCCATGAGTGCAGGGCAGTATAGATTGCTGATGCTTCCATGCAGATCTGTAGGTTCTCTGTTAACAGTTTTCTTGTTTTTGCAACAGTGAAATTTATTTTTGTTGAGGAGGCTACACTCCTTCATTTGCAAAAGAAAAAAAAATGCTTTATTTTGACGCATGTATTTTTTTTTAAATCATAGTAATCACAATGTGACTTTTTTCTAACATTCGGTAACCAACTCATAAATATCATTAACTGAACAAAATGGGGACAGCATGAATGCTGTATGAAGTGGGGTTGTAGAGGTGCATTCTAAATTGTAGTGTTGTCTGCACATCAGAGTCTGAACCCTTAGCCACCGCCTAATCATAAGTTCAGCCAGTTGGAAACTCAGTCTATGTTATCACCAGCATGCATTCCAGTTCATGTCCTTGTTCATACCAGTTTCTGGATTTAATGTAGCCATACTGAATATCCATCTAATTTCACTTTTCTCTAGCAGCTTGTTATACTCCCCCCTCTTTTTTGTGGGTATACCTGTTCCAACATGAAAATCTGTGGGATGACCCAGTGTGGCCTTGCTGTCTGAAGTGCTTGACCACTGGTGACCTCTTTGCATTGTTTCTAATAGACCCTTTGTGTTCAAGAATCCTAATTTTTTTTTGGGGGGCTTGTAGTTTTCCTAATGTAGATTTTGACCACATGGGTACTGCAGTAGGTAAATGACCCCTGCAGTACCAAATGTGATATTTTGTGTGATACCGTGTATCGTATTGTAAATCATGTGTTCGTGCGTGTCCTTTCTGCACCCACACACAGAGCATTTCTGGCAAGGGACAATTTATGGTCTCAATGGTCCTGATAATAGTTATCTCTCTTGTCGGTCTGATGGGATGTACACTGTGTCCACCAAGCTGTCTTTAAAGGTTCTGATTTTTTTGGGGCTGCTGCTCTGGGTCTCTCCTTAAAACTGCCTCTGCTTACATGCTATGCCTGCAGAATGTTTCAATGCATGCTGATGACTTGTCTGGTTTCAGTAAGTTTTTCATTATTCTTCACTGCTAGCACAATTTTCCTTTCCTCAGTATTTGTCTTTAGTTGCTGTCTTAATGACTGGTCTCTGTGACGTCTATTATTGTATTTCTGGCCTTTTGTAGGACCTTCCTAGGGTATACCCTATCACCGAATCGTTGATTTGTTTCTCATATCTGGTCTTCAAACTAATGTTCTGAGCTGCAATTTCACTGATACACTAAAATTATGAGTATGATATACTGTTGATTAATTTTGGTTAGTGGTAGCTCCTATGGTGCAAGAACATGTTGCAGTCTGTTGGCTTTCGAAATAACCCTGTGTCTAGTATTCCACTCTGCAAGCGATTTTTAAAGAATCTAAATATGGAATTTCTTGTTTGCTGTAGTTAAGAGTAAATTTTAATTCTTCTGAGTATTCATTTAAGTACTGGAATAATTCCTGTAGACTTTTTGCATCCCCATTCTACAAAATAAACACATCATCATTATATCTGCAATAACAGACTAGATGCTAGTGATACTTATTTTCTGGGTTTAATACATAGTGTTTCTTAAAGTTGTATTCAAATGCAGTTACATAGACTGGGGGCATAGTAGATCCCATAACCATACCTCTTCTTCATTCAAAAATGTTTCCTCAAAAGCCAAGTAGTTCTTGTTCAGTATTCGTGCTGCCATGTCTTGAAAGAGTGAATGATTGGGGCAGGCCTCAGATTCAACATGCATCCCATTATTTTAACTCCCTCATTATGGGGGAATTGATGTATAGAGATCACAAATGTCCAGGATGACTAGCAGGCAATATCCCATCATGCCATCTGAGTTCTGGTTAATATCTTGAATTATACTGAGCATGCGAGTGGTGTCCCTTAAGTAAGTGCTCATGTTTTCTATCATGGGTTGAAGATGATAATTTATGTAGAAGGCAGTTGGCCCAAAAATTGAGTCTATGCCTGATACAATGGGCTTGCCAGGCAGGCTAATGCTTTCCTTTTGTGTTTTTGGAATACATAAAAAACTGGTGTTTCAGGGTGTTTCTTATCCATCACTTCCTTTTCCCATTCCATAATCCCTCTGTTTGTCATTTCTGCTAGTAATATTGTAACCTCCCTCCGGGTGGCAATAGTTGGGTTCCCTAGTGCTCTGACATAATTTTTATTGTCATTTAACCGTTTTAAAGACATGGTTTCATATTCATTGTAGCCCACTATGACAATACCACCACCCTTATAAGTGTGTTTTTTGATGATGCTGTCGTCACTTTTGAAATCATTAAGAGCCTATGTTTCTTCTGATGTTAGATTATGTTTTGGTGTTCTATTTACAAGATTGCTAAACAGATAAAAACATGGAAACATAGAATTTGGTGGCAGATAAGGACCACTTAGCCCACTCAGTCTGTCCATTTATTACCTGCCCATACTGTCACTGCAGACCCTACTTGATCTCTGACTCCTCCCTCCTGCTTCCCACTAAAATTCCTTAGTTTTAAACCAGTAATACTCCTATTCCTATGACTAAAAATGTCTTCTAACTTTTTCCCTCTTTACTTATTCAGGGCTCATGGTCCAGATGCAAAGATCTTGGATCACAGTAAGGGACAATCCTTCGGCCAGCTGAACCTGACACAGATGTTACAGATTGCTACACAAATCGCATCTGGAATGGTGTACCTAGCTTCATTGCACTTCGTCCATCGGGATCTGGCTACTAGGAACTGTCTAGTTGGAGATAACCTGGTTGTGAAAATTGGAGATTTTGGAATGTCTAGGGACATTTACAGCACCGACTATTACAGGGTAGGGGCTTCTGTTGGTCTTTTCTTTAGGAAAACAATATATACAGTATGTGAGGGTCAGAGGACTCTACAAGAGCTGCAGAACTCACAAGGCTTAATACAATACAATACAGTATAATACAGAACAGTACAGCACAGCACAGCACAGTACAGTACATCACAATACCGTACAGCATAGCACAGTACAGCACAGCACAGTATAATACAGTACAGTACAATACAATACAATACAATATCACGCACCTGAGAAGTGTTTTGCCACATTAACCATGAGAGAGAAGCTCAAGTGATTTATAAAAGCAAAACACACAGCAGGTGTATAAAAAAAACGAAGAGTCACCATCACACATATTATATTTTTTTAAATATCTTTTAAGTTCTGACTTCAAAGTATGAGTGAGCTGGCAGAAGCTCACAGCTGTGTTTAGTTAGTGTAGCAATGTAATGGCTTTCAGCATGGGGGATTAATCAGCTGTGACTATTCTATATCTACCTGGTGTGACACCACACATATAGAGAATATAGAGTTTGATTTCTGGTTACTATCAAACCTCATCAGTTATACAATGCAGTACAGTACAATACAATGCAACACAACACAACACAATACAGAACAATACAGTACACTCCAATATAGTACAGTACAGTATAGTACAATACAGTACAGGACAGAAGTTCTGTAATACTAGTTATTTTTGTGCAAATTAATTTTAACACGAACACAAATGCAACCATAGTTATGCATATTTAATTCAGCATTACGTTGTTAGCACCACATTTACTATAATGGAAAAAGTGCTAATAGTGCTAATTAGTGCAGCTTTATTTTAGCACTAATTAGTTCTTCAGTGAAAATAGCAAAAATGATTGACAGTGAAAATTTTAAGTTTTATAGTACAACAATTGCCAATTTTTTCCCATAAAGACACAATGAAATTAAAACCCTTTAATATCATTATTGTGACATCATGTTTCTGGTAATACAACTGTTGTGATGTCACAAGAATATTATTTTGGGACAGAATGTTCAGACACAACCTCATGCCCAACACAAGTTGCTTTGTGTTTAGTTACACACACACACACACACACACACACACACACACACACACACACACACACAAAACTACCCATGGGCTCAGTAATATGGACTACAAGAAAGGAGAGCTTTGCTATCCAAGAGGTTTGTTTTTAAAAGAAAAAAAAATATGTTTGCGGGTTTCTGCACTGGTTGCAGTTCACACGAATGAGAGTTGCAAGGTGGGGGCCGCTGCCCCACGTGAGCCATATATTGCAAAACACATAATGAGAACTATGACACTTTGGCTAAAATGCCACCTCAAGATTCTGGTGGCATGCTGGAACTTCTCAAGCTGCACTCTAAAGGTTTTCATGTCACCAGACCCCATCAATAGTATTAGAGTCTTATAATTTACTGGCTAAAATGAATTACAACTAGAACCCAGTAACTAACATTCTCCTTTACGAACGCTGTGTTACACATGAATATGTGTGTAACAGAGAAGTGTCTCACTCTCACACACAGCACAGAGGGTGATGCACAACTGCTTCTACCAAATCTAATTTCATTTTTAATTGGCTCTGCTATTACTTTCTGACCACAGTTATGTTACCAGTTATAGATATATATATATATATAGATATAGATGTAACTATAGATATAGATATCAATATAGATATCTATATAGATAGCGATATCAATATCGATATTGATATCGATCTAGATATAGATCTAGCTATAGGTATAGATATAGACTATGCACCCGTGAAAATGTTTTTTTAATGCATCCTCATTATACAATACTATTATGAACCACTCAGCCTTGGGTCGTATAGTGTATGCGGTAACATACAGCTCGGGTGTGTAAAACATTTGCTACCCTGTTGCCCATACATTATTTTCTATGAAATACACAGTATATTATCTATTATTCTGTTCATGCATTGCAACTATACAGTGCAATAAAGTACAATGCAATATACAGTACAGTACTGTGCAACATGGTACAGTACAGTATACTATATTTCAATGCTATATAATACAGTATAATACAATACCGTACAGTGCAATACAGAGGTAGACAGATGTCAATCCTGTAATATGTACTTAATATCTGAGATAAACAACTTCACCTTGCCCTTTACCTGTGTTAAATGTAAAGTTAACCATGATTTAACTGCTGAATTGGAATTGTTTAACAATAGGTTAAGCTTTTTAGAGACCAGCCAACAGGAAATGTCTAGTAGATTTAAAAATCAAATTAGTGATATTTCCCAACCCACCAAAGTACATGAGGTAGGCAAAAAGCCCAAACATCAGGGAAAAAAACTTAGACCATTATCAAAATGCCAGAAGGCAAACAAAATTATCACCACTTGTCAAGAACCTATTGAAATACCCCCTGCACAAAAAGAAAAGAACAAAGTTAGTGTTAGAACAAGGGAAGAAGATCCATCTGATAATGCAGATGAAGACTGGTACACTTTACAAATTCAAAAAAATCCAAAAAAGGGCAGAAGAGCAGACTAATTTACGGTTTCTACTTTCAATTCCTTTGATCCCTTAACATATATCTTGGATACAGGCCATGATCCAGAAGCAATAAGTGTCCCCATTTCTGAAAATTTTGAAAATATAGAAAACCCAATATTTACTACAACAAATATGAATCTTTCAAATGCAGAGTTTAATTCTTCACCTCTTTTTCCCAGCAATCTACAAAATGTTACTGACACCAGAGAGGCCAAAAAACATGACCAAGTTGATGTAAATCCCTTGATTTCACTAGAAAATTGTGACAACTTGGACCTAAATCAAGATGATGTTTGCAAAAAAAGATAGGTTATAGTGCTAGGAGACTTTATCATCAAACATATTGATAGAATCATTTGCAACCCTGACAACACAAATAGAACTCTTTCAAGCTCAGGGGTGCTGGCATTACTGACATCACAGAGATGTCCAGCAACATCTTACAAAAATCAGGTTTTAAACCTTTGGTAATAGTTCACATAGGAGCCAACAATGTTCTAAAGGATTCTTCTCAAAAACTAAAAGAAGATGATGTTGCATTAACACACAAATTGTTGGATTTAGGATGTGAGGTAGTCCTATCTGAAATCTTGCCTATTCCAAGATCAAATCTTTCCCAACAATGTAAAATGAGAGAAATAAATAATTGGTTGAGATGTTGGTGTCTTAAACAAGATATACAATGTATAACTCACTGGGAGAACTTTTATGGTAAATCAAACCTCTATTGTTGGGACGGACTCCATCTCAGCAGGAGGGGTAGTAGGCTATTAGGCGAAAGCATAATGCATTATATCAATAGTTGTTTAAACTTCCAGCAAGGGAGGAGTTGTATGTTCTAGATACAACTCTTGAACCTCAATTTTTCAACTATTCTTCAAACCCTGCATCCATAATCAACCGTAAATTCCCCCAAATGAGCACTACTGGTGTCATTTCTAAACCAAATATAAATATTATATTAACTAATGCCAGAAGTCTACACAACAAAAAAGAAGAACTTACTTACATCCTTCAAGCACAAAAAATACCAATTTGTGGAGTTACTGAAACTTGGTATAAGGATGAAGACTGGAACACTGACATAAAGGGATATAATAAGTTTTACAAAAACCAAAATGAAAATAAAAAGGGAGGAGGTGTTGTATTATACATTGATGAACACTTGAAAGCAAACACAACTAAAACTAAAACAAGTAATAATGAGAGCTTATGGGTCAAAATATTTCTCCCCCATAGCCCACTAGTAATTGGGCTAATATATAGATCTCCTAGTTTAACTAATGATGAAAATCAAAGTTTAATAGAAGAAATATCTGAGGTACACACTGATACTCCCTATATACTGATGGGTGATTTCAATCTTCCAACTGTCAACTGGGACAATTATACATCAGCTTCAAATACTGAAAAGATGTTTATGGATACTTTTCTTGAATCTAACCTAGAACAAATAGTTAATAAACCTACCTGTGGTAACAATATCCTTGACATTGTACTCACCAATGTTAATGAGAAAATTGATAACATCAAAATACTTCCTCCTCTGGGTGATAGTGATCATTGCATGGTCAATTATGAATACATTGCAGACTTTCCAAGCACAAATGGCATTACTAAAATCAAAAACTTTAATAAAGCAAACTATAAAAAAAAATGATTTTTTATCTAAATGGAATTGGGAGATGGAACTAAATAACCTAAATTTATTACAAATTTGGGATTTAATTAATAACAAAATCAATATTTGTCTCTCAAATTGGGTTCCTTATAGAATGAAGTACTGCAACAATAAACATGCCCTTCTTTGGTGGTCTTCAAAAATTAAGAAACAATTACAAAAAAAAAAAGAAAACTATATAGAAAATATAAAAAATTTAATTTCAGCAGTCTCCTGGAAAAATACAAAATTGCAGCCAAAAAATTAAAACACATGATTAAATCATCTAAATCTAAAATTGAATTCAACTTAGTTACTAAAGTTAAAGACAACAAAAACAATTTTATAATTATATTGGTTCCATGAAAGAAAGAAATCATACAATTGGACCCTTTAACATCAATGATATACCTATTTTAGATGAAACAACTACTGCTACAATTCTAAATGAGACATTTCTAAAAGTTTCGAAACTAAGGAAGCTGCAAATACGCCTTTTCTAGTAAATAATTCTAGTTTTCCTGTTTTTACAAAAATGGAGATTGCAAAACAAATTAAATCTTTAAAATCAAACAGCTGTCCTGGTCCTGATGGTATTCCACCCAGATTTTTACAAAAAATTAGTCATTCAATTTCTGATCCTCTAGCCGTGATATTTAATTCATCAATCAGAGAAGATAAAGTTGTTCAGGCTTGGAGGGAGGCTATAGTTACACCCATATATAAGGGTGGATCCAGACATGACCCTAACAATTATCGGCCCATAAGCCTGACTTCCATCATAAGCAAAATTATGGAAAGATTGCTTAAAGCCCATATTATAGATCATTTAGAAAGAAATAAAATAGTAGATATCTTTCAACACGGTTTTGTGACTGAAAGATCAGTTTTGACCAACCTACTACATTTTTTTGAACTAGTAAGCGCTACCTTGGACTTGGGTATTTTGGTAGATGTAATATTTTTGGATTTTTCCAAAGCTTTTGATAAAGTATCACATAAAGTCTTACTACAAGAATTGGTCAAAATTAAGTTGCAACCTAATATTATAAACTGGATACAGTCATGGTTGGAAAACAGAACTCAACAGGTATCAGTCAAGGGTCACCTGTCTGCGATGGTTGTGGTGACTAGTGGTGTTCCTCAGGGTCGCCCTGGGTCCGATACTGTTTAATATTATGGTCTCTACACTGCCTACTACTGATAAGATATGGGTCACAAAATATGCTGATGACTGTAAAATGGGTAGTTTGGTAAGCACCTTTCATGATAAATGCCCCATACAAAATCATTTAAACAACCTATCAAACTGGGCAAAGGCTTATGGTATGTTTTTTAATGTTGACAAATGTAAAGTCTTACATTTGGGCAAAAATAACATCCCCTTCAATTATTCCTTAAACAATGTTTATCTAAAAAGTATTTTGGAAGAAAAGGATTTGGGTGTCATAATCTCAGATAATTTAACTTTCAAAAAAAATAATATAATTAAAGTTAAAAAAATATAATAAAATAACTGGCTCTATTTTAAGAAATATCTAAAGTAGAGACTCCAAGGTTGTTATGCCACTTTACACCAGTCTGGTACGTCCCCACTTGGAATACTGTTCTCAATTTGGTGCACTAACTTAAGGGTTTAAAACTCGCTGAGGGTATTCAGCGTAAATTCACCAAAAAGTATCATCTTTACATAGTAATAGTTACGAAGATAGATTAAAAACTTAACCTATTTTCTGTAAAATACAGACAAATAAGGTGACTTAATATTGGTATATCAAACCTTAAAAAGTATTATTTAAGAACCACAATTGGACTTACTACTGCCTCCAATGTCAAATCAACTAGGAGTCATGGTTATAAACTCATTGGAGAAAAATGTATATCCACTAGAAGGAGTCTATTTTTCATACAGAGAGTTGTGGGTTTGTGGAATAACTTACCTGTAAGTGTCGTTAATAGTGATAATTTAAATACCTTTAAGCAAAGATTGGATAAACATATGGGAAACAAAAAATTTGATTTCCACCCATAGGACATATGGGTGGCGAGCATACAATGGGCATCCTTACATATGCCTTCATTGCTCGTACACTTCTATGAACCTATAGAATAAAGTATGGTGTGGTGTGTGTAATGAGAAGTTTAAACCCCCCTCTGAGGTGTTAGAGGCTATATAAACCCAGTGCGGCTCGAGGGGTTATAAACACCAAGAGAGTATAAACTTGGTTTGCACATCATCCCATATTTATTTTATATAATTGCTGGGTTTACCTTTCTTGCCACAGCAATTATATGAAATATCATAGGGTCCGTTGAGGCTGCACTCTGGTTTCATTTTCGGCAACTGCTTACATTTCTCATGTCCGCATTTCTTAAATATTGTTTTTACCCACTTGTGTTGGAAATATGCTGTTTGTTGTTGTTGTTTTAAATAACTTACCGCCAAGTTCCTCTGGTAGCTGGCTTTTGTGGTGGAAGGCAAACAGCGAGCAGTTGGGAAGAGACAAAGTGTGGTGGGTGCACACGCTCTCTGAGCAAAACCATGTGTGTGTTTGCCGTGATAAACATTCCTTTATTATGGCAAATTATGCCACTGTTTCCACATGGAAAAAGGGAAAGCTGTTAATTATATATAGAATAATACATGGGGTGATGTGTGTAATAAGAATTTTACACACTCCCCAATGTGTTGGATGCTATATAGGTTTATCTAAGCATCCAACACCAAGAGTGTGTGTAAAATTTGAGTTTGATACATCACCCTATATTTTATTTTATATAATTGCTGGGGAGCATTTTTTTGCCACAGCAATTATATAAAATGAAAACCCATCCCTGTATGCGGTCATCCCTGTGATCCTGGTCTGTGGTCGGAAGCGGTGCCAGCTGGTGGAAATAAATGTTTCTCTTTTTTCTTTTTTTTAAAGCATAATCATGATTGTGTAAATAGTCCAGTTAATTTTATTTTAAATTTAACTTACCACCGAGTACCGGTGGTGGTGAAGTGTCTGGCACTAAGGAATGGCAACTGGTGCTGAGGAAGGGAAAAGTGGTGACTGACACATGCATAGAACAAGGGAAACCCAGCACATGTTTGCCATTATAACTCATAGGTTATAACAGTGAATTATAACTTGGTTTCCCTATGGGAAAAAATGATACCCAGTTATTATATTACCGTATAGTATAGTATAGGAATCTTAAAGACAAAGAACCTCACTGCAAAACCACGGAAGTAAAAATAGCCTCACACAATCTGCAGGGTGACATTACAAAGTTCTTAAGTGACATGGCTGAGGAACTGGAGCAGAAGATGTCTCTCTTTGCAGACGACACTAACATTTGCAACAAAGTGGACACCCAGAAGGGGGTGGAGAGAATGCAAAGGGATTTGGGAAGACTAGAGGAGTGGTTTAGGAAGTGGCAGCTGGGTATCAATGCCAAAAAGTGAAAAGTCATGCACCTAAGGCAGGGTAACCCAGGGGCTATGTAGAAGATGCAGAGGAGGTACTTACAGTTACCAGGCAAAAGAAGGTCCTTGAGGTGATCATAACTAATGATGTCAAGGTGGCTAGGCAGCTGGCAAGGCAAGTTGGATGCTAGGATGCAGAGGAAGGAGGATCAATAACAGGAGAAGAGAGGTTGTGTTACCTCTGTATAGCTCACTGGGGAGATCCCACCTGGAGTACTGCATCTAGTTATTGAGGCTGCACCTCCACAAATACATCAACATTGTGGAGGCGACCCAGAGGAGGGCTTTTAAAATGGTGCGTGGGATACACAAAAAGCCTTACAGTGAGAGACTGTGGGAGCTCTACATGTACTCCCTGGAAGAGAGGAGCATAAGATGGGACATGATCGAGATCTATAAGTACCTCATAGGGGTAAACAAAGTGCAGTGGCAGCATCTTTCAAAGGAGGAGGAGCACCAGTACACACTAGCATGTTATGAAACTTGATGGAGGGAGAATTTAAGAAGCATATGAGCACATACTTCTTCACAGAAAGGGCGGTAGACACCTGTAACAGCCTGTTAGAATAGGAGGTATGGGCAAAGACAGTGGGGAGCTTCAAACATGCATGTGATAGGCACATGTGTATTATAAGCAGTGGTAAAGGAAGAAGGAGGGACCCTTATGATCAAGCAGGGTTAAGGGTGTAGTATTAGGCAGGCAAAATAGGGCAGACTTGATGGGCCTACTCGTCCTTCTACTCTGACATTTTCTATGTTTCTATATAAAGGCTAGCAACAGAAGACAGAGATGTGTATGAGTGTAGTGTAGTGTAGTATAGTATAGGGTAGCATTCTTTAGTATGTATGGGCAACCATACTCAACAAGCCTGTGTCAGTATCAAGAGGTTTTTATTGCATTCATGAACTTCAAGAGTGAAGCTTGAGATGTTTATTAGTTGCCATAGAAACCTTGAGATGAAGATACAGGATGTCTGTGTATGGATGCCCATACATAATCTTTTGAAGTGTATGGGCATCCATGCCCATTTCAGACACTCTGCTTCCTTTCAGTGGGGGTTGAGTGGGATACAAGGTTTGGTGGTGGGCTTGAATTACTGAATTAATGTGCTTCAGCTTTTGATGTAAGTTCAAGTTTGAAAAACAACAGCATCCAGCTCAGTTGGATTGAGGAAAGCAGCTGTGTGGCCTCATTCTAAGTTCTTGTGCTGCAGTGGTGACATCACTACTGCAGCACAACAGCATAATGATGTCATTACTGCAGCACAACAAGTATATTCCAGGATAGAATTCCATGCATAACAGGGTTCCACCATACACTTTATAGAGAACTGTGTATAAGCAACCATATACAACAAGGCTGTGTTTGCAACAAGAGGTTTCCATGGTAACAAGAGACCTTGAGAGTGCAGCTCAAGAGTCTCTTGTTACTTTGGAAACCTCTTGATTCAAACATAGCCTTGTATGCTAAAAAAATAACTAAACCACTGCTGCCATCGCTCTTTCTCTCATTAACGTTGTCTGAAAGTGACAGTTCAACTTGACAGCACTAGCGACGGCAGCTTTGGCTCATGAACACTGAACTGCTTGATAGTGTTCTAAATGTTCTGTTGCACTGCAATAGTGATGTCACTTGTGCAGCACTGCAGCATTGTGATGGCGCTACTGCAGCACAACAAGGGAATTCTAGTAATCAAATTCCATACATAACAACACTCTCCCATGCACTATAATTGAATTATCAATACGAATGATGATTTTTCACATGTAACACTAATTAAAGCCTTGGGCTGGATTTTCAAAAGGTGGCACGGGGCATGCATCCAGGCCTGCACCACGGGACTTTGATTTAAGTGGTGCGCCAACCCCCATTGCCTCAACTGCACCCGAATTTCCAATCTCAGGTGCAGTTGTGACACTTTCCATTCTTAATGGCAGCTTGCACCAAATATTTGGTGCAAGTTCTGTATCTTAGGCCCCCAGGAGTATGTATACTAGACCACAAAAATGTGGTCTGATGTGCCGGGAGTGGTGATGGAAAATCTTGATTGTCAGCCAGAGAATGTCGTAAGCCCTGCACCACATGTTCATAGCACATATCTAGTCAAAAAATCTGTCCCTTATTCATAGCTCTCCACAGGTTTGCTGGCAAAGGCACCTAGCTTCACCTGAGCTCTTTTCTTCTAGGTGTGCTTGTAAGGACAGAGTAAGGAACAACATTATCAGAGCAAGTAAAAAGATTAAGGCTTCTTTTTGCTATGCAGATTTACTGTGTGTTACTATTTTCTATTGTGCTCACAAGGTTTAATACTGTATTTTACTTACATTTTGCTTCTGTAATCTTCTCTGATTCAAATTGCTGTTGCAGGGTATACTTTCTGCTGCATTATTTCAGAGCGTGCTTACAGATTACTGCTGTAATCTCCTCTGATTCAAATTGTTTTTTCCAAGGTATATCTTCTGTTACTGCTTTATTTTCCTAGCAAAGTGTTTTTTGCAGGGTATATTTTCTGTGAAATTATTACAGGTGGTACTTACAGGGTTTAGAGTTTTATTTATCATTAGGCTAAGCTTTCAGGGCTACTGCATTTGTTGTTGGTTGATTGTTTCTGCTCTTACCTCCTTGTTTCTTTTGTCCATGGTTCTTCCTTTTCAGCAGGGGAAGGGCCTAGCTACCCACCCCCATCCCCAACCACCCCATACTACACCCATTTTGTACAGTAGCACAGTCGTGACATTTCCTGTAGCAAAGCAGGAAGGGGAGGATCAGAGAGGTATCCACACAGTGACCTCACTCACAGGGACACAAGTAATTTAACTTGTTATAACAAGTTATACAAGCCCCCCCAAAAAATTAAACTTTTGCTTTCATTTTCCTCCTTCTAATTACTTGGACCAGGTTATAAACTCAGCAGCTCAACTGGAATGGATATTATTAACTGTAGGCACTGTGTGACACTTTTCAAAAGGCCAGTTATAAAAAATTTAGGATGCTGTCCTACATACTGGATCATTGGAGATCTAACAGCTCAGCTCCAGGCAGCATGGGCAGAGACTGCACACTTCAAATCACATACTCAGGAGGAAATATATTATAAGAACCACCTGCCATTTCCTCAACATCCAACTGAAACACCTCGATCGCAGAGGATAGTTGGTCCAGGGGGTTGGCAGGTGATTAGGAAGGGCAAATCGAGTGCCCCATCACTCAATGCTCTCTAATGTATCACCTCCACAAACCATATAAAAACTGCAAACAGGTATCTGCCTCTATCTCCAAAATCAAACAAAGGGGTAGAGGACACTGCAGAGCAGGACACTGCTGCACAGGAGCTAATGTTACAAAACACACCCAAAACAGGGATAAAAAACAAACAAAAAGGAAATCCAAAATACTTCTGATCATAGGAGACGCCATGATTTGGGGAGTTGATACCTACCTCCAGCTGGGGGTAATGGTCAGATGTCTCCAGGTACATCAGCGTGAAGAGACACTGACCACATTGCTAAAGTCATGTAGGAAGCAGGAGAAAACATTGATATCCTGGTAGACATAGGGACTAACAATCTCACCAGCTGATCAGTTTTAGAGACCAAGGAACACCTGACCAGGCTGGGAGACAAACTGTCATCTATTTCATCTGGCATCTCCTTCTCTGAGATCCTGCCAGTCTGGGAGAGGGGGGCAGATGGACGGAAGGTCAGAGAAGGGGAGATAGAGGAGCTAAACATGTGGCTCAAGGGCTGGTGCCAGGAAAAAGGACACAAATTTGTAAGCAACTGGCAACAGTTTTGGGAGCAAAAGTTCTTTAAATTTGATGGACTGCATCTAACTAAGAAGGGAGTCAGTGCATTGGGAGAGAAGGTTGACATCTTTGCAGAATATTTAAACTAGCTAATGGGGAGAGGGGTGCAGCACCTGATACATCGAACGGGAAGAACACTCCTCCCCCCTCAAAGAGTGATCAAATAGGAGTTCAGCATGTTTGTAGTTCATTTGCATTGCCAGGTAGGGAAAAAGATCCGGCTCCCCATATGACGCTCAGGGAAAATGCTGGGCATCGCCCAAGAACTAATGCACTGAAATCTGGCCAATGGAAAATCATGTACACAAATGCTCACAGTCTGGGAAACAAGATCCCAGACCTTCAGGCAACAATGACAGAGGCTAAACTGGACATAGTAGCCATTTGCGAGACATGGTTCACCAGTAACCACACTTGGGAGACTTCAGTACCTGGTTATGTACTGTTCAGAAGAGACAGAGGTGCAAAACAGGTTAGTGGGAGTAGCCCTTTATGTCAATGAAAAATATAAAAACTACAGAAATTCAGAATACACATAAGGAGCTAAAAGAACTGTGGGTCACCCTGGAAACAGGAAATGGGACAGCCATATGAACTGGGGTTGTTTACAGGCCTTCAGACCGGGGGGAGGACATAGACACATTACTGTTAGAATATATGCAAAACATGACAGCTAAAGGGGAGGTTCTGATAATGGGAGACTTTAACATGCCAGATACAGATTGGTCAATACCAGCAGGAACATCTACCAGAACTAGACACATAGTGGATTCCCTGCAGGGGGAGGGCCTCAAACAACTGGTACAATAACCCACAAGAGACAGGGTAATCCTAGATCTAGTATTGACTAACAGGGAAAGGATCATAGATCTCCAGGTAGAAGGTCACCTGGGGGCCAGTAGCCATCACATGGTATGGTTCAATTTGTCCACTAGAACTAAATCATCCCATTCCAAGGCAAACATATGGGACTTCAGAGGAGCTGACTTTGATAAGATAGAGAACAGAATTAAGCTAGCCCTGGCAAGAAGAAATACAGGTGAGGGGGTAAAGGCAAGGTGGGCAAGCATTAAGGATGCAATACTTGAAACAACATTCCAATGCAGGAAAACCCTGATAATAACTGGTATGATATACAAACTAGAAGACCAGCCAAGAAAAGGAAAGGGAGAAAAGCTGTAGCCTTCAGAATACCACTGTTTAATAGCTTTGACCCCCTCACTGTAGTATCAGAAGTAGATAATGCACCTCTTCCTGGATTATTTCCCTTACCTATAACTATCCCTGGAAATGATAATACAGTTACACTGGGACCACTCCCCTTACCCCAACCATTGATAAATTCTAACACATCTGGAGTGACTCCCTCATCCATGCTAAATCCAGAAAATGACAGTACAGTTAGTCCAGGAATTGTATCCTTGCCTCTACCACTGGTTGAATCTATTCAGAGATACCCAGTAGAAAATTCACTAAATGGACCCACAGTAACAAATAATTCAATTGAGGGACAGAATAATATTTCCAGTAAGGAAACCAATGTTACAGGGATAAAAATGATATACCGGAACAAATATTCATACTAGGAGAGTCCATCACAAGGTTCACAGATAGATATACAACTGGGGGCAACAAAGAGAACATAACCAGCTGTAGTTACAGTGGAGCAACAATAAAAGATATTGCTCAAATGATCCCAGGGATATTATATAATGTGCCAGGACCTAAAACAGTGGTCTTACATGCCAGAACCAATAACTTTGGGAAACAAGAAGTAGAAGAAATTATATGGGACATGGAAACAGCAATAAAATGTGTACAAGACCTAAGTGCAACCCCTGTGGTATCAGCAGTATTACCTGTACCAAGGGCAAGTTATCATAGGACACACAATATTAAATATTTCAATAATTGGTTGTGTAGGTGGAGTCTCATGAATAATATTCGCTGTGTAAGATCTTGGGAAAATTTTGAAAATAAAAACAAACTTTATGGGTATGATGGGTTACACTTAAACAGTCAAGGTTCAAGGTTAATGGGATGTACAATTTACAGTGTGATTAACCAAACAAAAAACTAAGGAAAATGGGGCAAAGGGAATCACTAACAACTAATGAAAAAAATGACATACGGAATTAAAAAAACTAAAATAAATAATAACATTAAAATTTCTCGGAGTAATAAATCAGAGCTAAATTTTTTATTCATAAATGCTAGGAGTTTACATGGTACAAAACTGAATGAATTTCAAATAATGCTACATAAAGAAGAAATAGATATAGCGGCAGTAACAGAAACATGGTGGAATGATAGCTCTGAATGGATTAAAAACATACCAGGATACATTACCTATCATAAAAATAGGAAAGATAAAAAAGGGGGAGGAGTGGCGCTATTTATGAGACAATATAAAATCTAAACAGATTACAAAATAAACAGATAAAACTTCTGGAGAAATTATCTAGCCTGAAATACTAGGAGATAGACAACCAATGCTTCTTGTTAATCTGTGTTACGGGCTGCTGGATTCAAACTTGGCAACAAACCAGGAAATTATAAATAATATAAATGACAAAACAAATTATAAAGAAATTATACTAATGGAAGATTTTAACTTTCCGGGGATAAATTGGAAGGATAGTACAAGAAGTAATACTCAGGAAAATTTATTCCTGGATTTATGTTTAACAAATGGACTACATCAATTGATTCATAAACCAACTCAGAACAACAATTATCTTGATTTAGTCCTAACAGATATTCTGGATAAGATCGATAATATCCAGGTAAAACCTCCTCTACATAGTAGCGACCATATGATTGTTACCTTTAAAAGCATCACTCCAATAAAACCAGAAGCAGGAAAGACAGTCTTCGGAAACTATTGTAGAGCTAATTTTGGTAAGTTAAAACAAAATCTGTCAAAGTAGAAATGGGATAATGAGTTTATTTCATGTAATGACCTATGGGCAAGACTGAAGAAAAACATTTTGGAAACAGAAAATAAATATGTTCCAACCAGGACTGTTTATAACAAAAAAGGAAAGATTCCATCATGGGTAACACCAACAATAACCAAATTAATAAAACGAAAAAAAAAGATTTTTTTAAAGCTATGAAAAGAGAAGGTAGTGACTACAATAAATGGAAATATAAGATGATTCTAAAGAAATGTAAAACTACAATCAGAATAGAAAAGAATAGGTTTGAAAATAGACTAGCTTATATTAAAGATGGTGGAAAAAAGGTTTTACTCCTTTATAAACAACAAAAAAACCTATATCTACAACTATTGGACCTATAATCATTAACAATAAAGAAATTACATTACAGGACACTAGCGAGGGAGGACACTAGCGAGGAATGTAATAAATATTTCTGCTCAGTCTTTAATGCTAAAACCATAACTGATAAACTAATTAATAAAACAACGGACAATGTAACGGAAATAACCAAGGAAGAAATTCTGACCAAATTAAACACAATAAACATAAATAAATCACCGGGGCCTGACAAACTCCAACCTAGATTACTGAAAGAAATTAAGGAGTGGCTTGTTGAACCCTTATACAAACTTTTTAATTGGTCACTACTTTCACATAACGTACCAAATGATTGGAAAACAGCTACTGTGACACCTATCTTTAAAAAAGGGAACCATGCAGATATAACAAATTATAGACTGAACAGCCTCACTAGTATAATAGGCAAAATCTTTGAATCATTACTCAAAACCAGATTAGAAAAAGATTTAATTACAAAAGGACTGGTTGACAGAACTCTGCATGGATTTAATAAAAATAGATCTTGTTTATCAGGCAATATAGTTTCCTATGAATATGTTATCAAAAAAATAGAAAATAATATACCTATGGATGTAGTCTACCTTGATTTTTGTAAATCTTTAGACAAAGTACCTCATGGACAATTAATAACCAAAATGAGAGCATTAGGAATTAATAATCGAATTATTAACTGAGTGGAAGAGTGGCTAAATAACCATACCAATGTGTATGCATTAGAGGAAACAGGTCTGGAACTCTCCCTGTAAATAGTGGAGTACTCCAAGGGTCTGCATTGGGACCATTATTGTTTGATATATTTATATCTGTTATGATTATTGATATAAATAGTTTTGCTAAAAAATGTGCAGACGACACAAAAATAGCAGCAGTAGTGGAAACAACAGAAAATTGTACTAAACTTGTCAAATATTTAAAAAAATGTTAAATTTGGGCAGATAAAAACCAAATGTCCTTTAATATTGACAAACGCGTAATTATGCATTTTGGCAAAAAATATCAACGACATCAGTATAAATGACATGGTAAAGTCTTACTATCTATAATGCAACAAAAAGATCTGGGTGTTATAATCGACCCTGAACTACCCTTTCAGAACCATTGTAATAATATTATCAATAAGACCAATGGTTTAATATGTTGTATAAAGAGGAGTTTTACCTCTCGGGACAGAGGATGTATATTACCATTGTATAGAGCTTATGTGAGGCTGCACGAGGATTACTGTTCCCCTTGTGGAGCCCATACCTCAGACGTGATATAAATCGATTGGAAGGGGTGAAATGGAGATAAACTAAGATGGTTTCAAATATGTGCAATAAAAGTTATGATGAGAGACTGGAGAAGTTGGGTATATATTCTCTAGAGCAAAGAAGAAAAAGAGGTGACTTGTTATTTATGCACAACATTTACACTGTTGAGGAGCTTCTCTCCCAGTTGGATATGTCTTACAAAAGGTGCAACTGTGATCTCAGAAGTCACAAACATCAGTTGACATTAACTTACTCTAGAACAAATAAAAGGAGATTCTATTTTACCTAAAGAATAATCCCCCTATGGAATTCGCTACCAAGTTCATTATTGGAAATTACAGACCATGTTAAATTTAAGCACAAACTTGATATTTTAATGTTATAAACAACCTTGATGTACCAGCTTGTCTGGAGACATGCTCATATGGGCTTCGGCCTTCTGTATCTCTATACCTTCTTAGTATAATTTAGTATTGTGTCAGGGAGAAAGGCAAGCGTAAAAGAAGGAGGAATACACTTTGGTTCTCAGAAACAGTAGCAGGAAAGGTCAGAGCCAAAAGGTTGGCCTTCAGGAAATATAAAGGAACGCAGTGGGACAAAGATAGGGAGGCATACCAAACTTCCCTAAGGGAAGCAGGAAAGGCAGTAAGGCAGGCAAAGGCCCAAACCGAGGAAACACAAGCACAAACAGTAAAAGAAGGGGACAAGACTTTCTATAAATACATTAGTGAAAGGAGAAAGTCCAGAGGGGGTATTGCTAAGATCAAAGGGGATAAGGGGGAGTGTGTGGAGGAGGACCAAGGGAAAGGATCTATCCTAAATAGATACTTCTGCTCAGTATTTACTTAGGAGAAGGCAGGGCAGGGCCCACAGCTCAGCACAATGGACACGGGGGGAGGGAGATGTGCACAAGTCCCTACACAAAAGAAAGGGTCCTACAGGAGCTCACTAAGCTCAGGGTGGACAAGACAATGGGACCTGATGGCATACGTCCCAGGGTACTAAAGGAGGTAAGGGAGGAACTAGCAGAGCCATTATCTGAACTGTTTAGTGAGTCTCTGAGGACAGGAGAGGTCTCAGAAGACTGGAGAAGGGCTCATGTGATTCCGCTCCACAAGAGTGGTAGCAGGGAGGAGGCAGGGAACTACAGACCAGTCAGTCTTACCTCAGTAGTGGGCAAGATTATGGAGGCACTCCTTAAGGAAAGGATAGTGCAACACCTGGAATCCATAGGAGCACAGGATCCAAGACAGCATGGGTTTACAACAGGAAGGTCCTGTCAAACTAATCTCACAGATTTCTTTGACTGGGTAACCAGAGTGGTGGACCAAGGGGGTGCAGCTGATGTCGCCTACCTTGACTTCAGCAAAGCTTTCGATACTGTTCCACATAGAAGATTGATTAATAAGCTGGGTAGGCTCAGGGTGGGTCAGAAGTTGGTCAACTGGGTGGCAAACTGGTTGGCGGGCAGAACACAGAAAATGGTGGAAAACAGTATACAGTCAGAACTGATGCAAGTCGCAGGTGAAGTACCTTAGGGATCAGTCCTGGGGCCAGTCCTCTTCAGTATCTTCATCAGTGACATTGCAGATGGACTGGAGGGCAAGGTTTGCCTGCAGATGACACCTAGATCTGCCATAGAGTAGAGAATCCATACGGGGTGGGCAGAATGAGAAGATCTGGATAAGCTGGCAAAATGGTCAGAAGAGTGGCCAGTGGAGTTTAACATAAAGAAGTGCAAGATCATGCACATAGGGCAGAGAAACCCTGAAGCCACCTATAGGTTGGAAGGGGAGTTGGTGGCAATCACAAGGGAAGAAAGAGACTTGGGCATCATCATTACAGATGACCTGAAA